>JBBDGP010001751.1:95000-695000 GCA_037952835.1 Lithobates septentrionalis
CGTAAGTCGTTTGTGATACCATCTTGTTCCTTCTTATACGGTCCAGGTTGCAGAAGATACAGTTCTGATTTTGTGGAGCTATGTTAAGCCTTTTCAAACATTTGTTTGTGAGTTTTTCTATATGTTTCAGCTCTAAGGACACTCATTGTTCTGAGGAGGGCAACAAGACCTATGACTTTTGGATAGAATATGAAAGGGTTGGCTACACCACTTACATATGGACTAAGCCCCTGGGTGCAGGAGATTGTTTTTGTGTTGTGTGAAACATGACTGCCAGTTTCTTGTCCTTCTGTGGCACCCCCTCTCTCTAGGCACACGTTACTCCCTTCCTCAACCTGGGAACCAACAATACAGAACTGATCATGGAGGTGGAAATACGGGGCAATTTAGGAAACAGTGATCACAGGTCATTTAGCTTCAGTATAAATCACAAAAAAAGGAAACATAAGGGGAATACAAAGACACTGAATTTCAAAAGAGCCAACTTCCCTAAACTACGAACCTTGTTAGAAGGCATGAATTGGGATAAAATCTTAGGAACAAAGAACACGGAGGAGAGATGGGTTTACTTTAAGATCATATTAAATAAGGGCATTAGCCAATGCATCCCATTGGGTAATAGATTTAAAAGAGCAAACAAAAGTCCTGGATGGCTTAACTCCAATGTAAAAATGCATATAAAAGCAAAGGAGAAGGCCTTCAAAAAATACAGGGTTGAGGGATCATCATCAGCATTCAGACTTTATAAAGAATGCAACAAGAAATGTAAGGGTGCAATTAGGGCGGCTAAGATAGAACACAAAAGACACATAGCGGAGGAGAGCAAAAAAAAATTCCAAGAAATTCTTTAAACATGTAAACAGTAAAAAAGTGAGGACAGACCATATTGGCCCCATAAAGAATGAGGAAGGACATCTGGTTACAAAGGATGGGGAGATGGTGAAGGTATTGAATTTGTTCTTCTCAGTCTTCACGAGGGAATCGGGAGCTTCAGTAACCAAAACTGCAGTGTTTATCCTCATGACACATCACAGGAAGCACCTCCATGGTTAACAGAGGAAAGAATTAAAATTAGACTTGGGAAACTTAACATTAATAAATCACCGGGACCCGATGGCTTCCATCTGAGGGTATTTAGGGAATGCAGTCAAGTAATTGCCAGAACATTGTTCCTAATTTTTACTGACTGGAATGGTACCAGGTGATTGGAGAAAAGCCAATGTAGCACCAAGGGCCCAAAATACATCCCTGGGAATTACAGACCAGTTAGCCCAACATCAATAGTATGCAAGCTCTTGGAGGAGATAAGGGACTATATACAAGATTTTAGTAACGAGGACGGTATCATTAGCAGTAATCAGCATGGATTCATGAAGAATCATTCTTGCCAAACTAATCTATTAACCTTCTATGAGGAGGTGAGTTGCCATCTAGTTAAAGGTAGGCCTGCAGACGTGGTGTATCTGGATTTTGCAAAAGCATTTGACACAGTTCCCCATAAACGTTTACTGTACAAAATCAGGTCCGTTGGCATGGACCATAGGGTGAGTACATGGATTGAAAACTGGCTACAGGGGCAAGTTCAGAGGGTGATAAATGGGGAGTACTCGGAATTGTCAGAGGTGGGGTCCCACAGGGTTCTGTGCTGGGACCAATCCTATTTATTTTGTTCATAAACGACCTGCAGGGTGGGGTAAACAGTTCAATCTCTGTATTTGCGGACGATACTAAGTTAAGCAGGGCAATAACTTTTCCACAGGATGTGGAAACCTTGCAAAAAGATCTGAACAAGTTTATGGGGTGGGCAACTACATGGCAAATGAGGTTTAATGTAAAAAAATTTAAAATAATGCATTTGGGTGGCAAAAATATGAATGCAATCTATACACTGGGGGGGGGGGGGGGGGGGATCTCTGGGGGAATCTAGGATGGAAAAGGACCTGGGGGTCCGAGTAGATGATAGGCTCAGCAATGGCATGCAATACCAAGCTGCTGCTAACAAAGCAAACAGAATATTGGCATGCATTAAAAAGGGGATCAACTCCATAGATAAAACGATAATTCTCCTGCTCTACAAGACTCTGGTCCGGCCGCACCTAGAGTATGCTGTCCAGTTCTGGGCACCAGTCCTCAGGAAGGGTTTACTGGAAATGGAGCGAGTACAAAGAAGGGCAACTAAGCTAATAAAGGGTCTGGAGGATATTCGTTATGAGGAAAGGTTGCAAGCACTGAATTTATTCTCTCTGGATTAGAGACGCTTGAGAGGGGATATGATTTAAATTTATAAATACCGTACTGGTGACCGCCACAATAGGGATAAAACTTTTTGTGGAAGGGAGATTAACAAGACACGTGGCCACTCATTAAAATTTTAAGAAAAGAGGTTTAACCTTAAAAACTACATAGAAGGTTCTTTACTGTAAGAGCGGCAAGGATGTGGAATTCCCTTCCACAGACGGTGGTCTCAGCGGGGAGCATCGATAGTTTCAAAAAACGATTAGATAAGCACCTGAACAACCGCAACATACAGGGATATACAATGTAATACTGACATATAATCACACACATAGGTTGGACTTGATGCAGCTGCGTTGGAGGGCAAATTACTCTGAGCCTGGGTGACAGAGGATGAGTATGGCTTAGTTATCCACTCCACCAACTCTTCTGCATGTTGGGGCTCAATAACATGGCCAGCAGCAGCAAAAAAGGACAAGCATGCCCGACGGCCACCAGCAGAGGATGCACCATGTCCACGGCCACCACCGTTGACTGTAGACACAGAGGCCGCTTGTCCTCTTTTAGTGGCCTGGGAGCGTCTGCCTCTCCTTGGTGGCCTTCCAGACATGATGTATTTTTTGTTTTGCAACACCACACTACACTGTATTAGATACTGTGTACACCGCCTGAAGTGTATTAGAAAGTGTACAACGGTTGCACTGTATTGTATGCTGTGTACACCACCCTGCCTTTGGCCAATTATGGCTCTCTCAGCAGAGCACGCTGTGATTGGCCAAAGCATGCAGGTCAGGTGCATGCTTTGGCCAATTGCCATACAGCAATGCACTGCGATCTTGCAGTGCATTATGGGGTGCTCCACGGCGCTCAAATTTTTCGCAAACACCCCATATGTTCGGTTCGTTTTAGAACAAACGAACACCCAATGTTTGACTCGAACCGTGGGCTCATCCCTACTGGTCACCCACCCCAATACCACACAATCAGAATATGTAGCAGCCCCAAGATGAACAGTAGACATGTAATACAGAAAACATACTGACATATATAGGCATGTAACAATGAAAACATAAGTAAACTCCCAATCCCCCCACCCCAACCAGAGGAGGCCCAGCACCCAAAACAGATAAGGGCAACAAGCCCATGTGGGGGCACAATTTGCAAAAAGGCATCGGTGACCGATCTGCTGGAGTACAGTACATAAACCGAAGCTCGGATTCCGGATAAAAAGGGCCGCTGCAGTCACCCAGCAAACGCTGGGGGTACATACTTAATGAAAGAAGAACAATGCAAAACAGGTAACTTAAAACAGCCATCAGGACTACAATCAGCATCTCCATGAAGAGGACTGGGATGAGGGATCCATTTGGCGGATAAGGCTCATAAGCGGGCGATGTGCTGACCATGAAGCAAAGGGCGACTCCTGCTCCCCCCCAGAAATAACCAGGATCAGTAAGCAGGACCACGCAGTTTCTCATGCACCACCTCAGCAACCGTCTTCGGTAGGCACACACACCTAGTCATAGAGCAGCATTAGCATATGCAGGGACAGAAACCGCCCAAGGGAGAGAGCCACCATAAAGATATAGCAGCAGCAGGGATACATCCTAATGGCATCCAGGATACATAGTGGATAGTCAGGAGATATATAAGAGGGCCTGAGGACAAAAAGTGGCCCAACCCTGCCAAAGTATAGCAGGACAAAGGTACTCCAGGGATAAAGGTGACCAGATTTTTAAAATGAAATCCGGGACATATTTTTTTTTTTTTGACAAATCGTGAACTATTTTATATATATTTATATATATTTATGATATACATGTTATTTCTCACATTTTATCCAGGAGAGCAAAAAAATTATATTTCTTAGAGTTTTTTGGGATCTGACTACCAAATGTTTAGAAGATAGAGAAAAAACTTTTCAATGTATATCTCTATATACTGCATCTCCCCTCTCTCTCTGTATACTGTATCTCCCCCTCTCTCTCTGTATACTGTATCTCCCCTCTCTCTCTGTATACTGTATCTCCCCCTCTCTCTCTGTATACTGTATCTCCCCCTCTCTCTCTGTATACTGTATCTCCCCCTCTCTCTCTGTATACTGTATCTCCCCCCTCTCTCTCTGTATACTGTATCTCCCCCTCTCTCTCTGTATCAGTGGCGGTGCATTCATTAAGGGCGCCGCCCCCTCTCTCCAACCACCCCCCCATTATGACTAATGGATAGATTTATGCATTGCAGGATTAATGAGCCGGACTCCAGGAGCTCAGTTACAGAGCTTCCTCTCCTGTTGCCATCTTGGTCACGCCCCCCCCCCCCCCCCTGCAACCTATTCTAGTGTGAACCAAGGTTTATACAGTAGTCCTGAATGATTAATAACCAATGTAATGGTTTATAACTAAATTTCCCTTACAATTTCCTCACAATACCCCTTTAGGTTTGCCACACCAATCAGTGTTGTATGCCGGGATGACCACACTACTCATTACAAGCTTTCTCACCCAGATTTAAAGTGATGGGGAGGTGAGGGGGTGTCTGACCATGCCTGTAGGATTACAGAGTGCACAAGGCAGAGTTTTCTTACTCTGACATCCATTAAACTGCACAACTGCTTTTAATTACACGGCTATAACTGAATTCAGTAGATGTATCCCCAAGACTGCAATACTGGAATGACCTTGGAAATGCTTGAACATTTTCTTTATATCTGCCAAAGTGTTATAGTAAATACAGTTCTGGCTTTAAAGTAGAACTGAAGGCAAAACATTTCAATTTTTAAATTTTAGATAGAGCAAGGAAGGGTAACAATCCCTGTGGGTTTTTGTTTTTTTTTGCCATCTGTGTTCCATTGGGGAGATGTCCCTTCACTTCCTGCCCCTTAGCTAAAACAGGAAGTGAGATGAAATTCTTCTAAAGTGATGGAATCCCTGGTGTCCATTGGAAGATTTCCCCTCTATTACTGTACTAGGGACAAGCCAACATTTGGGATCTTCTTCTACTATTACTAATAACTAGATATGACATATAGAGAAGGTGAATCTCCCTAACGGAGGCGCAGACAGAAATAAAACCTGACAGGTTCTAATCCCTCTCCACTCTGTCTAAAAAACTTAAAAAAAAGTTTTGCCTTTAGTTATAATTTAAAGCAGTAGTAAAGTCCACTTTGTGATTTTTACCTACAGGCAAGTCTATGATAAGGCTTACCTGTAGATAAAATAAATGTATCCTAAACCTGCACCGTTTAGGAGATATTCACCCTGGCTGCAGCCAGTGACGTCACCAGAGCATGCACTGTGAAGATCCAGCATACCGGGCTGGATCTTCAGAGCTTAATAGTGGATCCGAGGGCTCCTGCACGCATGTATAGGAGTGATGTAATCTAGGTGCCGGCCACTCGTACCGCCCGGAGTCCGCAAACCTTGAAGAAAGACCAGGAGGAAGATGAAAGCCATGTCAGCGGTGACAGGACGCTGCTGGAGGGCTTCGTTCGAAAGTAAGTATTTCATAATGTGCAAGTATGCGATGCAAACTAGTACATTATGCAATTGCCTCACAGGTGATTTTTTTATTTCATTTTTAAACTGCAGCGGTTTACTACTGCTTTAAGTGCAAAAATGTAAGTAATAATTAGACACACAGGATAATGTGATTCTAGACTCCAGGGCCACCTAGAGTTGGTATATGTTGATCTTTGACTTGGTGAATTAGAGAATTAGCAGACCTTATAGGGGAAGTATTACTGTGGATTATGAAAACATGATGATATTTATTTTTCCACCTGCAATCAGACACTGTATAGGCTGACCAGTGCAACCTCTGTCTGGCATTAAGGATATCCTTGGCATACCTCAGGGATCTCACTAGTTCCTGCCATATTTTAGTAGTTATCAAGACCTGCCTTGCTGTCAAATGATGGGAGGTATGGGAGATAGTGTTCTTCACCTACCAAATACTGCCATTAGGTGTGCCATGCAGGACAGGAAGCTGTCAAAATCCATTCTTCTGAGGTCATCTCCATATTTCAGACATAGCAGCTCTATCAGTTTGTTATTCAGCTGAAATCCTGCAAAACAGAATGTATAGATAGGGATCTTAAGATGCAATTTACTCATAAAAAAAAAAAAAAAAAAGACATACAGTGGAGCTACTCCATTACTATGCTTGTAATCCAAAGTACTCACATATCAAAGCGAGTTTTCCCATTGAAGTCGATGGAAACAAAAATAATTTGTTCCGCATTGACTTGGAGATGCAATACCACATGCGGCCAGAGGCGCGGGGGGGGGGGGAGCGCCGGAGAGCCTCGGAAACGGACGAAAAGGCCCAAGGACACTTCGGCTAAACCTCGGCAAATCATGCTCATTTTGCAAGACAACACTCGCAAACCGAGTTACAATTTTTAAAAATACAGTGCTTGTATTGCGAAACGCTTGTTAACCGCGTTACTCGCAATCCGAGGTTCCACTGTACTTGGCCCCTTAGTTCCAGTGAAGGGAACACTTAAGGCGTCAGCATACCAAGACATTTTGGACAATTTCATGATCCCAACTTTATAGGAACAGTTTGGGGTTGGCCCCTTCCCACTGGAACTAGGGGGCCAAGCCCAACCCCTGAAAAACAACCCTACACCATAACCCCCCCTCCACCAAATGATTTGGACCAGTGCACAAAGCAAGGTCCAAAAAGACATGGATGAACAAGTTTGGGGTGGAGGAACTTGACTGGTCTGCACAGAGTCCTGACCTCAACCCGATAGAACACCTTTGGGACGAATTAGAGCGGACACTGCGAGCCAGGCCTTCGCGTCCAATATCAGTGCATGACCTCAGAAATGCGCTTCTGGAAGAATGGTCAAACATTACCATAGACACACTCCTAAACCTTGTGGACAGCCTTCACAGAAGAGTTGAAGCTGGTATAGCTGCAAAGGGTGGGCTAGCTCAATATTGAACCCTACAAACTAAGGAGGCCATTAATAACATCCTGACAGCCGCACGCGGATTTACGTCGGCAGAATGGCACAGGTAGGCAAAAGGACGTACCCGTATGTCCCTTTGAAATCCCCGCCTAGCGGGCGTGCGCCGCCATCGGGAGCGTGCCCGTGGGTCCCGCAAACTTGATGTTCGCCGACGGCCTGCGAGAGAGAATGGAGAGATGCCTATGTGAACAAGGCATTTCCCTGTTCTGCCTAGCAACATGACAGGGATCTACTGTTCCCTGTCATGGGGAGCAGTGATCTCTGTCATGTTGTAGTGAGCCCATCCCCCCTACAGTTAAAACACATCTAGGGAACACACTTAACCCCTTGATCGCTCCTAGTCTTTAACCCCTTTCCTGCCAGTGACATTTATACAGTAATCAGTGGCTATTTTTAGCTCTGATCGCTGTATGAATGTCAATGGTCCCAAAATAGTGTCAAAAGAGTCTGATCTGTCCTCCGCAATGTCGCAGTCACGATAAAATCGCAGACCGCCGCTATTACTAGTAAATAATAAATAAAAATGCCATAAATCTATCCCGTATTTTGTAGACGCTATAACTTTTGCGCAAACCAATATACACTTGAGATTTTTTTTTACCAAAAATATGTAGAAGAATACATATCGCCCTAAACTGTGGAAGAAACTTGTTTTTTTATATATTTTTGGGGACATTTAATATAGCAAAAAGTAAAAAATATTGCTTTTTTTTTTTTTTTTTTAAATTGTTGCTTATTTTTTGTTCATAGCGCAAAAAATAAACACCGCAGAGGTGATCAAATACCACCAAAAGAAAGCTCTAATTGTGGGGGAAAAAAAAAGATGTCAATTGTTTGGATACAACGGCGCAATTGTCAGATAAAGCGACGCAGTGCCGAATCGCAAAACATGCTCTGGTCAGGAAGGGGGTAAAGCCTTCTGGGGCTAAAGTTCATGTGCGTGTAAAGGCAGGCGTCCCAATACTTTTGGTAATATAGTGTATTTTTTATTTTGTAAAAAGTTTTGGTTGTACAGGTAATGCATTCTCAAAGATCCACAAAGATTATAAAGTCGGGTTCAGTTGGTTTCTAACAGTTTACAAACCTCTACTGTGTATTTATATGAGAGGGATCTTAAGATGCTGGGTTCCATAAACAAAGAGGAAAAATGTTATTGCATTGAGTCTTAAGAATTCTGAAGAAGAATTTCTCCACGATACTTATAGCTATTGAGCTTAAAGGTACCACTTACACCCAGATAAACAAGAGCAAAATGTTCCCCTGGGGTGGGATTTTGGAGGCATTACCACAAAAAGTATATTGATAGTAAGAAATATTTTATTACAAAAACAGAAATATAACACACAATAATCAAAATATACCATAGCACATATAAAAATACAAATGTAGAATTGCATCGGGAGTGCAGGTAACAACAAGAGGTGGTATATGTCACACACGACAATAAATGAAAACCAGACTGATATTATAAGATGGAGTGGGTCTCACTAAACCGACGCGTTTCGGAAAGTCCTTCGTCAGGGTTTGACGAGTGAGAGTTACCATCTATTAAATATTGTAAAAACAAAAAAGTGTCAAAATAGTTAATGTCAAATACATGCATAAAGTAGTATGTCCCCCACACCCCAAGTGTGAGAGAGTACACACTTACCCAATGCAAAATAAAAAACGAACAATCAGCGCATAAAATCAGCTCTGCTGTGGTGTCCCAGGCCGCATGCATATGTTAGAAGTCCAAGAGTAGGTGGGCAGAATGCTATGAACAGATCCGTATAAGGAGTGCTCTTCCCCTAAATGCTGAGGAGACGCCGCGTCCAAATAGGGCGCAGCGCCTGTGCGCAGGCTGGGGTCCAACTGGATCTTCGGACCTAGAATTGTATGAACCATATCATGAGAGAGGGCCAATAACATATAAGAAAACTAATACTACTAAATATGGTGAAGTCTGAAGAAAACAAAATTCTAAAGAAAGCACCAGAAAAGTATATCTGCATGTATAAAAAATAAAGACCAGGAGCATACCTGAAATTTGGAACTGGGGGGGACACCTACAGTGTGTAATGTAGGGAAGGGAGGAGAGGCTCGTGAAACACCGTACCAGTTAATGGGCTGGCCAAAGAGTAAGAACCTATTGTTGAAAGACAAAGGGAAAGAGGGTAAGCTCCAAAGTAAAATGAATGGACAAGTAAAGATGTATAGAGAACACCATGCAATAAAGTGTTCTCCAAAGTAAAATCTAGTAAATGCCCCCAATCCATCAGAGTATATTACCTATGGCAGCCAAGAGCGCAGCACTGGTGCACCGTCCACCTCCGATCACAAGATCAGAGTGGATGGGCTAAGGTATATATTCACAGTGGAGGCACTCCCAGCTGATTGTGATGACAATCAGCTGGGCGCCGTGTGTTCCCTGAGTTGTCTCCTCCCGTTCACCACAGCTGTCAAGCAGACAGCCTATGAAACGGCATCCCGTCCTCCTCGTCCAATCCTGGACCCCCTGGGAGTGGACCGCGCCGCGCCCCCCCACGCACGCCGGCCCCGGTTCCCCACCGCGCATGTGCGTTAGCCAGGCTGGAACGCACCGTCACGGCTGACGTCACGGGGCCCCGCCCCGGGGACGCGCGCCGCCGTCCAATCCCACCGGCACGGGAAGCCGGGGCTGAGTTCAGCTGACGCTGAGTCAGACCCGGAAGGGAGGAGCCGAAAAACGGCTACCTCTCTAGTGTCCCCAAGGAGGGGAAGCCTTTCCGTGCCGGGTCTGCGCACATCACAGCAGAGGGGGGCAAATATTGAAGGTGTCACCCAAGAAGTTGGGCATGCATAACCAAAAAAGTATCTAAAAATATGAAGAGAGAAGCACGTATCTATGGACATAGTGTTCCATGATAAGGGAACATGAGCAATGTTAATTAACTAACAAAGCACCTATGGCGTGAGAGACCACAACACAGCTGTTACATGGGGAGAGAAAATGCTGATAAATACGTAAACAGAGAATTACATAACACTCAAATAAGGGGTCATAACATCTAATTCACCCCATTGGGACAGGATTACATCAAACGGGGATAACCTCCTTGCCCTGAAAAACAAGAGCAGGTAGTGTAAAACCCATTTATATGAGAGGGATCTTAAGATGCTGGGTTCCATAAACAAAGAGGAAAAATGTTATTGCATTGAGTCTTAAGAATTCTGAAGAAGAATTTCTCCACGATACTTATAGCTATTGAGCTTAAAGGTACCACTTACACCCAGATCACCTAGGCCAATGTTTCTCAACTCCAGTTCTCAAGTACCCCCAACAGGTCATGTTTTCAGGATTTCTCTCAGATGAAACGGCTGTGGTAATTACTAAGGCAGTAAAACTGATCAAATCACCTGTGCAAAACAATGGTAAGCCTGAAAACATGACCTGTTGGGGGTACTCAAAGACTGGAGTTGAAAAACATTGGCCTAGGCGATCTGAGCGGAGATTTCTTCTTGCTTCCTGGTTAGGCTATGAGACCGGAACTGAAGGGAAATCTCCCAAATCAGACTTGGATGGCAAAAAAAAAAAAAAAAAAATACACCTGGCAGGAATTATAATCCTTCCTTTCTCTACCTAAAATGAAGAAAACGTGATTTGACTTTAGTTCTACTTTACCTAAAGTAATACATTTTGGTGAACAGGCCTTAATTAGGGCAACATAATTATCACAAGATGTACTAGCCACGCAAGTTACACACACAATTTCACATGCAAATTATCAGCACACCAATAAGCATCATCTGGATAATATCATGAAACATAGAAGATACGATATTTAGAAAAGATTGCAGAAAGAACTAACCAGCTGATTCCAGTGCCAACCGCAGCTCCTGTACATCAATTGTCCCAGATCGGTCTTCATCATATTTTTTGAATATATGCTAAAATCAGAAATGCAGAGAAAACTATGAGTGTATGGAAGAAACTTCTTCCCTTGTACCTAAGGCTGTATTGGTCATCTTCACTTTTAACTGCTATGACCACCAGATGGCAGCAGTGACACATGAGACACCTGTCCACACTGGAGCGTTGTGATTACAGCTGTAAAAGATTGTGAAAGACTGCTTTTCAATTAGTTATTTTATAACTACCGTAACTGTTCGCAGATAGTGTAAGTTCGTGAACCTGCACCCACATGGATATCATATTGGGAACACAGTGGCTGGAGCTAGTAACTGTGCACCTGCGCAGTGGCGTCTCCAGCTTTCATATTTAGGGGGGGCACATGGGGGGACAGGGACAAAAATAGGGGGGCAATATAAAATGCAAATAGATAGATAGATAGATAGATAGATTTTATCTATCCTGGGGCCCTTTACCCCTTTACTACGATCCCACAACGGCCCTTTCACAGGTTCTGCAGTGAGCTCCCTTCCTACTGTATTGGGGCCCCCCAGGGTGACAGAGAACAAGAGATATATGTCACCAGCATACCAAGAAAATATAAGGGTCCAAGGCAGTGGGAGAACTATCAGGGTTGCAAAGGTTGTCTTGCCACCGGGCCCTGGTGTTCTGTTACTGTGGGGTTTCCCAGCCTCCTCTTGCTGTCCTGCCCCTGCTATTGACAGCGCTGATCTGGCATCTCTTGGAATTTACAGGCTGGTTCTTCTGTCCTAAGAGCAACTCGCTCTTCTCCCTGCCAATGAGGATGCAGGGGAAGGAGCAGATCAGGCGGCCGTGGTTGTTTGAGCGCTCGCATTATGCAGTGTCAGCAAGCAGAGGGAGGGGGGAGGAATCACCCGCAGGAGCTGACTGGGGACGTTCTCCCTCTCAATAGAGACTGTGTTACCCCAGCGGTGGCCCGAGTAAGATGCGGCACAACCGATATGAATACAAACAAAAAGAAATAAAGAAATTGCCTTTTTGTAAAAAAAAAAAAAATTTAAAAAAAAATTATTTTTTTTTGGGGGGGGGGGGGGGGCACATGGTGGGGCCCAGCATAATGTTGGGGGGGTCAGGGCCCCCTCTGGCCCCCCCTAGGGTCGCTATTGCACCTGCGCAGGTAAACACGCCGGCCATGCACAGGTGTACACTATTGTATGCCCAGTGTGAACGAGGCCTTCAGGCAAAACTTAATTTTTGTCAAGGAAACCCATTGTAATATATTTAAAGTAAAACTTTTTCCTAAAAGCAAACACCACAAGATGCTTACTATAAACCTTTATTAGCTGGAAAAGCTTCATCCTTGCCCTTCTCTGATTTAGCTTAACTTTGTTACTGAGACTTGCCTCTCTTTGCCTTCATGGCTAAGCTGGAAGAGTCCAAGCAACTTAATAACCACTTAAGCCGGGAAGGTTTTACCCCCTTAATGACCAGGCCATTTTTTGTGATACGGCACTGTGTTACTTTGACAATTCATGCTGTACCCAAATAAAATGTACAGTATCTCACAAAAGTGAGTACACCCCTCACATTTTTGAAAATATTTTCTTATATCTTTTCATGTGACAACACTGAAGAAATTACACTTTGCTACAATGTAAAGTAGTGAGTGTACAGCTTGTATAACAGTGTAAATTTGCTGTCCCCTCAAAACAACACCACACAGCCATTAATGTCTAAACCACTGGCAACAAAAGTGAGTACACCCCCTAAGTTAAAATGTCCAAATTGTGCCCAAATTGTCAATATTTTGTGTGGCCACCATTATTTTCCAGCACTGCCTTAACCCCCTTGGGTATGGAGTTCACCAGAGCTTCACAGGTTGCCATTGGAGTCCTCTTCCACTCCTCCATGATGACATCACGGAGCTGGTAGATGTTAGAGACCTTGCGCTTCTCCTCCTTCTGTTTGAGGATGCCCCACAGATGCTCAATAGGGTTTAGGTCTGGAGACATGCTTGGCCAGTCCATCACCTTTACCCTCAGCTTCTTTAGGAAGGCAGTGGTCATCTTGGAGGTGTGTTTGGGGTTGTTATGTTGGAATACTGCCCTATGGCCCAGTCTCTGAAGGGAGGGGATCATGCTCTGCTTCAGTATGTCGCAGTACATGTTGGCATTCATGGTTCCCTCAATGAACTGTGGCTCCCCAGTGCCGGCAGCACTCATGCAGCCCCAGACCATGACACTCCCACCACCATGCTTGACTGTAGGCAAGACACACTTGTCTTTGTACTCCTCATCTGGTTGCTGCCACACACGCTTGACACCATCTGAACCAAATAAGTTTATCTTGGTCTCATCAGACCACAGGACATGGTTCCAGTAATCCATGTCCTTAGTCTGCTTGTCTTCAGCAAATTGTTTGCAGGCTTTCTTGTGCATCATCTTTAGAAGAGGCTTCCTTCTGGGACAACAGCCATGCAGACCAATGTGATGCAGTGTGCGGCGTATGGTCTGAGCACCGACAGGCTGACCCCCTACCCCTTCAACCTCTGCAGCAATACTGGCAGCACTCATATGTCTATTTCTCAAAGACAACCTCTGGTTACGACACTGAGCACATGCACTCAACCTCTTTGGTCGACCATAGCGAGGCCTGTTCTGAGTGGAACCTGTCCTGTTAAACCGCTGTATGGTCTTGGCCACCGTGCTGCAGCTCAGTTTCAGGGTCTTGGCAATCTACTTATAGCCTAAGGCCATATTTATGTAGAGCAGTGTTTCTCAACTCCAGTCCTCAAGGCGCCCCAAAAAGGTCATGTTTTCAGGATTTCCCTCAGATGAAACAGCTGTGGTAACTACTAAGGCAGTGAAACTGATCAAATCACCTGTGCAAAATAATGGGAAGCCTGAAAACATGACCTGTTGGGGCGCCTTGAGGACTGGAGTTGAGAAACACTGATGTAGAGCAACAATTCTTTTTTTCAGATCCTCAGAGAGTTCTTTGCCATAAGGTGCCATGTTGAACTTATAGTGGCCAGTATGAAAGAGTGAGAGCGATAACACCAAATTTAACACACCTGCTTCCCATTCACACCTGAGACCTTGCAACACTAATGAGTCACATGGCACTGGGGAAAATGGTTAATTGGGCCCAATTTTGGACATTTTCACTTAGGGGTGTACTCACTTTTGTTGCCAGCGGTTTAAACATTAATGGCTGTGTGTTGAGTTATTTTGAGGGGACAGCAAATTTACACTGTTATACAAGCTGCACACTCACTACTTTACATTGTAGCAAAGTGTCATTTCTTCAGTGTTGTCACATGAAAAGATAGAATAAAATATTTACAAAAATGTGATGGGTGTACTCACTTTTGAGAGATACTGTATGTCCTTTATTTCACACAAATAGAGCTTGGTTTTGGTGGTATTTGATCAGTTTTTATTTTTTGCGCTATAAACAAAAAAAGAGCAGCAATTTTGAAAAAAAAAAACCAATATTTTTTACTTTCTGCTATTAAACACATCCAATAAAAAAAATGTAAAAAAATATAATTTCTTCATCAATTTAGGCCAATATGTATTCTGCTACATACTTTTGGTAAAAAAAAATCCCAACAACCGTTTATTGATTGGTTTGCGCAAAAGTTATCGGGTCTCCACACTATGGGCTATTTTATCACATTTTATTTTTTTATTTTTATTTTTTTCACTAGTGATGGCGGCAATCAGAGATTTTTAGCGGGACTGCACCATTGCAGTGGACAAATCGGACACCCAACTGACACTTTTTTGGGAACCAGTGACAATATTACAGTGATCAGTGCTAAAAATATGCTCTGTCACTGTACTGACACTGGCAGGGTAGGGGTTAACATCAGGGGCGATAAAAGAGTTAATTGTGCTTGCTAACTGTGTGTGGGGGATTGTGTGATTGGATGAAGACAGAGATTGGTGTTCCTTTTAGAAGGGCGATCTGCCTTGTTTACATTGGCAGATCGCCGTTCTGCCTTCTGGAGAACGATCGTGGGTGGCCGGCGGACATCGGGTCTGCTGGACCCACTGATTGGCTTCCCCTGTGTCTACCCAGTGGCTATTGCACAAAATGACATACAGGTACGTGATTCCGTGCAATAGAGCCGACCTGTCGCAGTGAATATGCGGTAGACGGTCGGCAAGTGGTAAGGGCTCATTCACACTTGAAGTTGAGCCGTGTTTTTACTGACCTAACTGCCCTTTCCCCAAACCCCCTCCACTAAGCTGCGAAGACAAGGGATGGGGTTGTACAAACACTAAGTCCACTATGCTTTGCTTCGCACTTGCAATAAATAGTTATTCCCCCTCTCCAGTCATACCGCCCGGAGAATGTGACCCATTCAAATGAATGGAGCCATTGCGCAACTTCCCCGCAACCACATGTAATGCACGTGGTTGCGTCATTTACGGTGTTATAACAGCCGGTGAGTAGGTGACATATCGCCTCCTCCCCACCTGTTAAACGCCTCTGAAAAGCAATCCAACTGCAGACTGCTTTTCAGGGGTACGGCAGTCCTTGCCACATGTGTAAACATAGCCTAAGCACAAGACAATCCTAAAAGATACTATTACTGACTTCCTTCTATAAAGCTGGTTGTCACTGTGACCTTTAGGGCTCTTACACACTGGCATCTGGGAGGAATGGGGTAAACACAGGCGGTTGAGCCCCTTGCTGGCCACCCACTGTAATTCTACCATTGAGATGTATCATGTTGCAGCGAGGCAAAAATAACGGTGCCTGCACAATTGGACAGGCGTTGACGCTTTGCAACTGCCTTCCTTCGTTTGAACACCTATGCATCTTATTTGAAAATTGCATTAATGCTATCGGTTCGTTAAAGCATTAAAACTTTTTAAGATTCAATGCCTGTGTCAACTTAGCTGCAGATACATTCACTGTGCTGCAGTACTAAAGAGATAACAAAATCCATATATGCAAATATGTACATACTGTATGTGCCAAGAAAAAAAATATACAAAAACATATATAAAAATTGGAATATGTCAATAAGATATTTTTTTATATTCAGCTTGTCACATATTTAGCTGCAAAAATTAAAGAAAAAAAAAGAAATAACTTCTAGATAATCCTACCTCCCATTCTTTAATCTTGCTCCAGAGATACTTAAAGTCATTAAGCTGCAGTTTTCCACTTTTCCTGTGCTGCAATTCATCATGTTAAGGTCAACATATAGGTATATATATGTAATGTTGAAGGGCCTAGGCCAATTCTTCATATTTTGCAAGAAAAAAAAAAAAAAAACACAACTGTGTTATCTGTTGGTTCTCCTTCCCCTGGGCTGGAAGGGAAGCTCATACCGTGCCAGTACTGCATTTTGTCCCATCAACAATGTAGAAGAGAAATGGGCGTGGCTCAGTGAGAAGTGGGTGTGACTTCAACTGGACTCCAAAATATTACTGAAAGGCTGAATGATATTTTACTTGTGCTGAGGAGTCCAACTCCCCTATGGCAGGCAAGGGGCTGCTGTACATGGGGGCTTATATGAATGAAAAGTCATAGATCACTGGTTCTCCATTGGTGCTTTGTGTACCCTACAAAGGATATGTGTTTCTTACATTAAAGCAGAACTGAGCCATTACAAGTCCCCAGGAGCACTTGCACATTTCGGCAAAATTAATTCTCCCTTGGGGATCTCCTACCTGTGGATTAAGTTTTCATCCAGAAACCTTTCACTGGATAACGATGCACATAAATGGCCCAATCTTATCCCCGATTCAACATCTTAATACAACCATGGGTCAAGAATTATGTCATTCAGAGCTAACCTTGGGGTTACCTTCTGGATTTTCTCTATTTAAAAATGCTTTTATTGCTCAAAGACCTTTGAGTAACGGTGCAGATGCTCGCCTCCTCTCAAAGTAAACACCAAAGTTTTAACAAGTCTCTCAACGTGCCCCAAAATCTGCCATGTGGCTCAAGCAATGGCAGAAGTTATAAGACACTGGAGATCTCTTCTAGTGCAATATATTGCCCAAGGACCTACATTGCCCCACACAAATCTTACGATCATAACTACTTCCCTACCGGACCAACTCTGGCATTTCTCTCCTACTATATATATATATATATTTATTTAGGCAGAGGCCCCAGAATAAAATGTTGGGTGTTGCAATTTTTTGTGTCGCACAGTACTTACGCAAAAACCTACAAACCCCATTTTTTGGGAAAAAATACACTTTAATGAATTCGAATGCATAAAAACACAATATAGAACCACTTTTTTTGGTGAATTATAAAAGATGATGTTATGCCGAGTAAATAGATACCCAACATGTCACGCCTTGAAATTGCGCATGCTCGTGGAATGACACCAAACTATGGTACGTAAAAATCTCCATAGGCAACGCTTTAAACATTTTTACAGGTTACCAGTTTAGAGTTACAGGGGAGATCTGGTGCAAGAATATTGCTCTTGCTATAATGTTCGTGGCAATACCTCACCTGCGTGGTGCGAACACCGTTTCCATATGCGGGCGCAACCTATGCGTTCGCTTCTGCGCATGAGCATGAGGGGACAGGGGCGCTTTAAAATTATTTTTTATTATTATTATTTATTTTATTACTTTGTTTACACTGCTCCTTTCATTTTTTTTAAATTACATTTATTCCCATCACAAAAAGGTAAACATCCCTTGTGATAAAAATAAGGCATTATAGGTCCTCTTAATGGAGACATTTGAGGGTCTATAAGACCCCAAATCTCTCCTCTACCCCAGGTAAGCATATAAAAAAAAACACATTGAACTCTGCTTTCCAGAAAAAAATGGCAGTGTTACATCCAGAACTGCCAGAACTAGAGATAGCCGGGGACCATCTGGTTCACAACTGGCTCTATGGTAACCCGGCAGAACTGTCGTATCGCATATATGCCCCCCCCCCCCAATCACACAGGAGAGCCCAGTGTGGCGGCTAATCAGCCACTAGGATGGCTTTTACTAAAAAGGGAAAAGTTGGCTGAAAAAAAAATACAGGGATGATGCCTGTAGCTGCAAGCATCATCCCGGTATAACCACTTCAACCTAAGGACGTCCATGGACATCCTACGGTCAGGAAGTGGTTAATGTATTTTTCATTTACAATGAAAGGTACCACCACAGCTGCTACATAATCCTATCTTTGTTGACAGCTGTTGTGCTACAACATTTTGCTGCTAAGGATACATCTGCAATTTTCACAAGCTGCTCACAGGTCTCCATGGAGAAACCATCTGTCTTCAGGTGCGTGTCTGTAACAAAAAAAGAAATTGTTGGGAAAAAAATTACAAATTACTGAGTATTAACACCTCTCTCCCTATTCTTGAGGGCCATTGAGGGACGCAGGAAGTTATAACCTTTGAGTTATACTACTGTCTACAGGAGGACTGGACACTTGCAAACAACATGCCTCAGTTTTGTTGCAAAGTAGTACAGAGAGCAAGCTCATAAAAACAAAGGGGTGGGACTCGTGTGCCTAAATAAACTCCAATTAAAGGATTGTGCATTGAGTATAAAAATACTAACTTCTTTCTCCTCCTTTAAGGGAGACAGGTAGTCTTTAACCTTTGGAACATCCAAAAGCAGTCCAACTGAGGGGTGGGCAACAGAGCAAACAAAACAAACAGGCAAACAAATAGGCCCAAGAAACAACAGAGGACTGAGGACTTAGGACTGAAGACTGCCTACAGCTAAAGAACCGCCCGAAAGACATTATGACTGAAGCTGGCATCAGATAAAGCCACAATACCCACCTGGTAGAAATTAAAGAACGTGTGAATAGAAGACCAGGTGGCAGTCTTGGGAAACGATTTCTTGATGCTGAAAAGTCCAAGAAGCACTCACAGATCTAGAGTGTCTTGACAGGAAAGGGTGGAACCCAATACTTAAGACCATAAGATTAGATGATACCTAAGCCACTGAGAGATGGTGGAACGAGAAGCTGGGGCCCCATTAGAGGGTCCATTAGAAATTACAAAAAGTTTTCCTAAAATAAGCATTGGCTGAGAGAGACTCTTACAGTCCTAAACACATCCAGACAAAATTTCCTTTTGGTGAACTGGAGCTGGACAATGGGATAGGATAATAATACCTTGGTTTAGCTGAAGGGCAGAGGCTACCTTAGGCAAATAGGAGGTCACTAATAGCATCCTTATTGATGTTCTCAAGAGCTAATCTAAAGAGACGCTGCCCCCTGAGAGTCATGGTAATCAAACATTTTTAACACAAGGGTTTCACAGTCCAGCACTAATGAAGGCCTCGTGTTCGGATCAAACCCGCCAGGAAGCCCTTACTGCAACACTGACAATCATAGGCAGTGAGGCATTTCCCGATCCGCAGCTGCACATACATACGCTGCCTATGATTGGCGGTGTGCAGTGACAGCTTGCTGGGGGGTCCGATCCGAACAAGCCCGAGCCCATTATTATCCAGCACTTTAGTCAAAGTGTCCTACACATATAAACAGACACATACGAGAAATGAGAGAGAAGGCTTCTAGCAAACCATCACAGCTGAAATGTTATGCTACAGCCATCTGCTTCTCATGTTCTGTAAGTAACGGATCAAGCTCGGCAGCGGTCAGATCTCTTTTAAGGGATTCTGACCAGGCAGATATGGTTTGACAAAGTAAGGTCACAGCAAGATTCGGATGAAGGGCAGGGAACACCAGCAACAACAGAGTTTTAGAAAGGGCTTTCCAACTGATTATCGACAGGCACATCTCTTAACGAAACGGTAAGCACCTAGATATGGCAGGACACCTCAGGGTCTGCTGTGGGAATACACTACTTCTGCAACAAATCCCCACTAAATGGGCACCAATAAAGGTTAAGGGGACCAAACAACTTGCATGAATGTTTCCAATTTTCATAGAGATATGATTGGAAAAGCGGGTGCAAAGGGAAAGTTTCTGTGACCTTAGAGGTTTTAAATGACCCAAGGTTGGAGACCACTCTTGTAGAAAAAAAAAATTCTGATCCTCTAGTTTCAGAGTGGTGCACACTGCATCATTAAAATAGAATTATAGGCATAACTTTTTTTATTTTGGATAGAGTATCGGAGCGGTATAACACCTGTAAGGTTTATTTTTGCCCTGTTTGTCCCACGAGGGAGATTTACTTTCACTTTCTGTCCTATAGCCTGCAAATTAAGGGAATCTCTTGGGGACCCCCAGGCGACCAGAACTAGTGTCCCCATTGGCAGATTTCCCCTCTATTACTTTTCTGGGGGCAACCCAACATTTGTGATTTTCTTTTTCACTTTCAATAATAATGGTAAAACGGGACAAATAGAGAGGGTGAATCCCCCCCCCCCCCCCCCAATGAAGACACGGACAGCAAAAAAAAAAAACTGACAGGTGTTCTAATCCCTCTCCATTCTATCCAAAACTAAGACAAAGTTTTGTCTTTAGTTATACGTTAAGGACTGAAATGGTCTCCTTTATTTGTGAGTAGACGCCTCACAGGCAAGCTCATCTGTTAAAGACTGGAGCAACTCAAAATCAGACAGAGTTTCTGCAACCGGCTGCTTGCAAGCCACTAAGGCCACAGGCAAGCCACTAAGGCTGCAAGCAAATCAGATATACAAAGTAGAATCTGCAGGAGAGGAAGTGGATTCTAAGTTCAGTGGATAACATGATTCCAGGCTACAGATATTGGCACTGTCAGAAGGCGTGCTTCAAGCACTGGAGCCATTGGCAGAATGTAAGCTGCAGTGCATTGGGTACAGAGGAATTGTTATCCCTAAGTCTCAAACCAGACATGTTGCACTTGCATGTTGCAAAAGTAATATATAGGCTCAGGGCAAGAGGCAAGACCTCAGGTGCTCATAAAAACCCAAATGGCTGGTAGCATGTGAAGGTCAGATGGCTGGAGGTGACCAGAGTCACTGTAGGTTGGCAGCAGGAATAGATTAAATATCAAATTTCCTTGTGACTCTTTTCCAACATGAGCAACAGGGACATGCTTCCAGGATGCTGTATGGCAGGAAAGAGAACACACAACACTTCACCCAGCAGACTGCGTCAGTGCTCATTCTCACAGTGTTAGCTCCTGCTGCAGCAAAACCAGTGGAAACAGTAAATAAAGGCCCACACAAACCTCAAATAATTGTGCTTGGGCCAACCAACCTACTCACTGAGTCTTCAGAGTCTAGGAAGTGCCATCTGACCTGGAAGGCACTTGGCTGCTAATGTTTACCAGAGTCTGGAAAGCACACTATACAGAGCCTAGTGCATGAAGGTCAGTTCTAGACTATCCCTGCAATGATAAGGATGACTTCCGGAAAGCTGCAGACATAGGGACAAATCCTGAGCAGAGCTATGGAGAAGAGTCTTGATTGGAGAAAAATAAAATCAAAGCGCAAAAATGGTGCTAGCAAAAAAATAAGTTTACTATTAACACAGCAGAGCTGTAGAAAAGGCATTCATTCTCCTAGGACACTAACAAAATACTTAGGCATGATGGTAGTGGGGAGAGTTACCCTAGACTGACCTACGGTTTTTATTTTGTTTGCCAATGTCCAGCCCTCCTGTAGGCAGCAGTATGACCCAAAAGATTGAGAGACTTCCTGTGTCCATTAGTGGACAAGAAAGAAAAATCATTTTCAGGAATTGGTGGTCAAAACAAGAATATACTGTATGTTTGTGACTAATCCAATACAGTAATACAAAATCCAATGTAATATGCAAAGTGTATGCACCCTGAGCACCAATTTGATTTCAGTTTACTGAAGTTTAAATACTGAAACCTGAATTCTGATTCCTGTGGGTTATTGTACATTGCATGCCAAGTTTTACACTGTGGACAGATAACAAATTTGTGATTTAAAGCAAATTTTTTTTTAAAACTCTGCTCCCTTATAAATGCATTTTAGTTGAAAGCATACACTTTTTTAAAAAAAGCAACCAACTGCCAGATTTTAAATTTCTACCCTACCACTTACGTTTTGATGTGGTTTGCACCAAGATCCCCTGTAACTCCTCGGGACTGATCTCCTGGTCCTAAAATGCAACAAAAAAGTAGAAAATGGAAGAATGCACTGTACTTACCACAATAATTAACCTACACTTAAAGAGACTCTATAATTTGAATACATGCTCCTCTAACCTTATTGCAAATATGTACCTCATTAAACCAGGGAAAAGTATCTGGTTCTCTAGTCTAGATGGCCGAAACCAACCATTACGGGTACTTACCTTTCCTGATTCCATCTGCTGCCTTATTCATTTGTCAGAGCCCTGTGAAATACCTAATTCTTTATGAGAAGAAGGCATGTGATTCTTTCTCATACCTCCCGCAATGCGGCATACAGCCAATTGTCAGGCCTAAGCAATGTCACATGGGATAAGAGAAGGTCTTTATCCCTGTGTAAGCTCCTAACTAGACTGACCTAGAATTTACACAAAGCTGTTCCTCAATCTCAGGTTGGCAAACCGGCCAGAAGGGGGGAACGCAAGTATCATAAAAAATTGGGCTTGTTCATTAGACCTCATGCACACTGCCTCTAACCTCCCCTGCATGTTAGCCTATGTGTCAATACACACGTAAACTTTTAGAGGTGTTTGGTGGCAGAAGAGTTTAGAGGCAGAAAAAAAAAAAACACTGCTAGTGCATCCCAGAGCAGCAACATTTCGGCAGAAAAAATGCATGAAAACGTGTCTAAATGCGTGTTAACACTAGGTGCGTTTAGCGTTAATCAATTTCAATGGCCAAAATAAATTATTTATTCCAGCCAATTAAATTAAGGACTAAACGCTTGATGCTATAAACGCGGCTAAACACGTTACGCACATTTACAAGCATCAGGCATTTTTTTTGCCAGGAGTAGGCTTTTAGAGTTAAAGTAGTTTCCAGTGTACATGAGGCCTTAAAAGCTAAGTTCACCCTTCAGAACATCTTACACATTACACCCCATATTTAGGGTGTAACATATTATATGTTCCAGTTCATGCCCCTCTCTCCGCCCTCACCCCTTCCACTGTGACAGCGGTTGAGGGATCCTCTCCCCGCACTTGCTGTTAAATTTTAAAAATGGGATGGCTGTGTGGGGCTTCGCCTACACAGCTATCATTCATTCACAGCAATCTGTGAATGAAAATGAATGCCACTACAGCAGGCTGCTTGTAGTTCTCAATGAACTGTGAGGGCACTGATGAGCACCGTGGTAGTCCAATGACACTTCCTTCAGTTTTCTAACAGAAAGCCATGATATGGGCAAGAAAGCTGGAGCCTGACATTGCACCTACGATCCACTGATCCTTAGTGCAATGCTTTGATGGCTTCTGTGGGAAAAAAAAATAAAGGCACATTTTTTTATGCAAAAATATGTGCATTTATTATCTTTCCTAAAAATATTAACTTAGCCTTTAAGTGAATCTGTTATTTTCCCCCCAAAGCAGAGGTTTGGTTTAAGTGTGTATTAATTTTGCCCTGTACAAGTTTACATAAATGACGTCTCTTGCCTGTCCAGAAAGACGTTTAAAATGGTTGGTGAATTCTTCCATTGTCATCCGGAGCTCACTCTCCTGCAGGGACAAGAACACAAATCAAAGATAATATCAGAAAAGAGATAATTTTTTATTCATGCAGATATTTTTTCCTGACGATAATTTTGTATCTAACAGTAGAACAATATTTCAACAAAGCTCTTTCATATTTCCAGATGTTTCTTACACCTACTTTGTGTCTAGAAGCAAATGTGTTCTTTCCTACCTAAAAGTTTCCATGGCGCAGTATAAATGTGACCTCATGGGTCCTCTTCCTCCTTTTCTGTTTGCTGCAGTGGGCAGTCCTGAATGCTGCAGAAAACATGCTCCCGTAATGACCTGGCACTGTTCTCTGCAGTATTCCCCTCAGAATGGTTTGATGGCTCTTCCCCAGGGAACATGTCATTGACATCCTAGTCTTATGGGAAGTAGGTTGAATAATGCTAGCAGAAGGTTAGTAGTGCAGGGAAATGTAAATTTGGTGCTGGCCAGCATTTAAAAAAAAATTGAAATTTAGGTAGAACTGAAGTCAAAACTTTTTAGTTCTTTTTAGAAAGAGTAGGGGGAGGGTTATAACAACCGTCAGGTTTGTGATGCCATCTGTGTCTCGTTATAGCAATATAAATCCCTGATAGTCACCAGAACTAGTGTACCCATTGAAAGATTTCCTCCATTTCTGTTCTGGTCACTCAAAATTTGGAACCGCATTCAAAACCTGGCAAGTGTTCTAATTTAAAAGTAAAAAAACTAAAAGTAAAAAAAGTTTTTCCTTTAGCTTAGTCTGGATGGTTCAAACCTAAACTTTTGCGATAAGAAAAAATAAGAATTAAAGTGGTTGTAAACCCTCTCATATACCCAGTGAAGTGAACAGCCTCAGAGATGAAACAATTCCTCCTACATAATTTCCACTTGTTTATCTGCAGTCTTCTCTTGTATACAACCCTTCAAAAGTGCACAATTGTGATAAAATCCTTCTTCATCTATGAGGAGTACAGAGGAAGGGGTGGAGAGCTGCGGTTACAGCTCTTATACACTATGTGAGAGCTGATTGGAGGAAAGGGACACTACCCCCTTCCACATAAGCAGAGGAATGAAGGAACATGCAGAACTGTATTCTGCATAGACAAACTGCATGGTTATCTCCCTCCCCGTCACAAATTTTATTTCATGTGTCCGGAAAACTTCTCAGAAGTGACTCATGCTACAGAGGAATGAAGCACCAGAGAGAAACGACACTTAGAGCTATGAAGAGAGCCAAATAAGCACTACAGATATATGATGTGCTTAGTTCAAATTTCATGACTGAGGTTTACAACCACTTTAAGCATCTTTAAATCTTTAAAAGACTGGACACATCAAGGAAGGAAAATCCCATTGTGAAGCTAGAGCATCTGCCTTAAAGGCAGAAGATTGTATGCACTTCATTAGAGGGTAAACTTTTTAGAAATATTAAAAAAAAATGTATTATATCCTCTGGAAATATCCTCTGTTCCTATAATAGAAACCTTTTTCATGAACGTAGAGTTAAAACTTAGCTTTCACTTATACATTATATACAATACGCAACATTATTTTCACAAACACAGTTAAGGAACATATCTTTGCTGGAAGACACGTACCTGAAATACCTTGCCCTTTGCGCTGATCTCGCAGTCAACCTCCCTGAGGAAGAATACAGGCCAATGAGGACACTGGAAATGCTTTCTTACTCAAGAATTAAGAAAAAAGTTCCACTTATAACCATTTGATTAAATGTAAAACAAAACTGTACAGTTCAATGTACTTTTCACACTGCAGTTTGTATGAATGGGTCTAATGCCCCGTACACACGGTCGGATTTTCCGACGGAAAATGTGTGATAGGACCTTGTTGTCGGAAATTCCGACCGTGTGTAGGCTCCATCACACATTTTCCGACACACAAAGTTTGGGGGCAGGCTATAAAATTTTCCGACAACAAAATCCGTTGTCGGAATTTCCGATCGTGTGTACACAAATCCGACGCACAAAGTGCCACGCATTATCAGAATAAATAAAGAGATGAAAGCTATTGGCTGCTGCCCCGTTTATAGTCCCAACATACGTGTTTTACGTCACCGCGTTCAGAATGATCGGATTTTCCGACAACTTTGTGTGATCGTGTGTATGCAAGACAAGTTTGAGCCAACATCCGTCGGAAAAAATCCTAGGATTTTGTTGTCGGAATGTCCGATCAATGTGCGACCGAGTGTACAGGGCATAAGAAATGAGCTGTATTTGTTTTCATTCTCAGCTTGTTATAGCTGCTAGCAATAATCACTGTTTTTCTCCCGGTCAGGACGGCTCAGCACGCAATGGCTTTGCGGGAGGAATTCCCCCGACAACCTGCAACAAAATAAAATCGCTCCATCTATGGCCAGCCTTAGGCAGGTCATACATTAAGCAACCATGGGTTGCAGCAAGGAAAATTGCTTGATTCCCCCATCGACATATTCAGTGTTGATGGGGGAATCCCTCCTGCTGACCTATTGTATTCTTATACTGGGAGGTTTCCCAGGCATGAGAATGCTATAGCCGCCAGCAGCTATCGAACAAAAAAAAAGCCCAATAAGCTGGTTGTACTGAAGTCGATCAAGTGATCAACTTCAGCACAACCAGTCTGCCCCCATACATGTATCAAAATTCAGTCGATTCCTGCTGAACCAGCCAAATTTCGATTTGTCTATGGTAGGCTTTATTCCTATGCCCAGAATATTGTTTTGGCAACTATAGACCTAAAAAAAAAGGAAGTGTTTCAGGAGACACACTAACACAAACAGATTAAATTAATGTGTTGAGATTTCTTACTTGAATGTGTTTTCCGTCTCAGTGAAGACTCTCAGGTTGAAGGAAGCCTCTTCATGAGGCATGAAGGTGGTAGGAATGATCAGGTATTGCCCAGGCGGTAGATTATAGCGACCGGTGAGATCTCGCTTGGCTATATATGGTGTGAGAACCATAGGAATCAGATTGGAGACAGTGTTCACTCTCTGCGATACCTTTGTCATTTGACCAAACTGGGAAAGACAACATGACCATAATTACATAATAAGTACACTGATAGAATGTGTGCTACATAATAAAACAAACCTATACCTAAACATTAACACTTAGTGGGATTTATAAAGCACAGTGAAGCCTTCTTAAAATTCTCACTTCCGCCATATATTCCAAAATTAGGGGTTTATATCTCATTTTAGGATAGCGGTTGGAGGCCTGCAAATCTTTCCTTTACTTTACCATCTGTGGATCCAGACTTGCATAGGCACACAAAACAATCTCTGTTGCATAACATAGCAACAGACTGAATGGGATATTAACAGGGTCAGACAGTAAAGCTGGCTATACAATCCTTTACTCTTTCCTCCATCCACACAAACAAGATGGATGAAGTTATCCTGCTGCCAGGACGTGGTATTCTGACAGCGACTCCTGCTGCTGTCAGAATAAACTCCAGTTTTCCAGCATGATGATCGACTTCTGTTAAGAGCAGCAGACCACCACATACTGACAAAAAATTTTACCAGTCCCTGCTGAAGTGTCTGAATTTCTATCAGTGTATGAGCAGCTTGATTGCATAGACTTTAGTAATAATTGAAACAATACAGACATGGGATGCTTTAAAACACCAACATTTTCAAAGGGACATACTGGAAATTTTTTTCTTGTTGGTTGTAAGGTCTGAAAATTTTCGTACAGATTTAGGGATTCTCGTTTTAAGCATGGGATGAGGATAAAAGGGGTCAGGCAATCCCTGTACATTGTGCCAACAGATTAAGCGGTACAGTAAAGGGGTCAGGCAATCCCTGTACATTGTGCCAACAGATTAAGCGGTACAGTAAAGGGGTCAGGCAATCCCTGTACATTGTGCCAACAGATTAAGCGGTACAGTAAAGGGGTCAGGCAAGCCCTGTACATTGTGGCAACAGATTTAACCGTACAGTAAAGGGGTCAGGCAATCCCTGTACATTGTGGCAACAGATTTAGCGGTACAGTAATGGGGTCAGGCAATCCCTGTACATTGTGGCAACAGATTTAACTGTACAGTAAAGGGGTCAGGCAATCCCTGTACATTGTGGCAACAGATTTAACTGTACAGTAAAGGGGTCAGGCAATCCCTGTACATTGTGGAAACAGATTTAGTGGTACAGTAAAAGGGTCAGGCAATCCCTGTACATTGTGGCAACAGATTTAGCGGTACAGTAAAGGATTTAGGCAATCCTTGTACATTGTGGCAACAGATGTCAAATACCAAAACAAGACCGGTTAGAGATAATGGAGTATCAAGGTTGGGAACCACTGTTACACAATGTGATAACAGACCTAGGTGTACAATATTTGGGTCAGGAAATTCTTGCACATTGTGGTAACACATTTAGCAGTATAGCAATGGGATCAGATAATCTTTGTACATTATGGTAACAGATT
Source organism: Lithobates septentrionalis (assembly GCA_037952835.1). Classification (NCBI taxonomy): domain Eukaryota; kingdom Metazoa; phylum Chordata; class Amphibia; order Anura; family Ranidae; genus Lithobates; species Lithobates septentrionalis. The sequence goes on from JBBDGP010001751.1 coordinate 123,025, forward strand.
CAAAAGTACAGCAATTGCATTGGGCAAATTGCTGTACACTGTACTAATGGATTCATTGTTACAGTTATGGGGTCAGGTAATCGTGCAACATTGTAGTAACAGATTCAGCTGCGCAGTAATGATATCGGACAATCCCAGTGCACTGAACTAAAATATTCAGCAGTACAGTAATGGGAATCAGGTATCCCCTGTACCTTGTGATAACATATTCATTGGCAAAGTAATAAGGAGGTCAGAAAATTCCTGTACATGGCTGTAACAGATTCAATTCTACAGTAATGGGGTTGGATTATCTATGCAAATTGTGGTAACAGATTCAGCAATACAAAGTTCAGGCAATCCCTGCTCAGTCACTGTGGTAACAGCTGCAATAGCACAGTAATGGGAACAGGGAAAGCAATGTATACACTGAACTAACAAATTTAACAAAACACAGCTGTCAGTCAGGTGATCGCTCTGCTCCATATAGTGATAGATCAGATGCAAACAGCAATGCAGATGACAGACTGGACGTGGATGATAAAAAAGGGACAGAAGCCATGATTCACTAGAGTACGGACAGACATGTTGGTCTGAAATGTGCAATTCACCTCTTTTGGCACCTGCAAAATAAAAACATGGGTTACTTACTGAACATGCATATATTTATTTTAGCGAATACATATCTTTCAAACAATTATGCACCTGGTAGATCTCATAACCAATAACCAGAAAGTCCCTCCCAACTGCTCTCCCCTTTCGTCTGTCCTTCTGCATAAGAGAGGCCAGGATTGTGTGGGGGTGCGTCTCATCCTCTCCCTCCAGAGTCACCAGGAATTGGGGGTTAGACCAGAATGTAGCTGAAATGGAAAGACAAGCTTATACTCAAATACAACATAGATTTACAGAAACACATTAACCGCTTGTTTTGTCGTTCATGGTGTATAATCTATATGGTCAAAAGTCCCTGATTTGACCACTAGGGTGTACGTTATGTAGTATGCATGAAATAGAATGACAGGTACTTACCTTGATGGTTTCGGCAGCCACCAGCGTTGTGCCCTCTCACCCATTTGCCATCAAAACAGCTGTCTTTCCATGGCTTGGGGGTATCACTCTCGACTGAGTCTGGTGTCAGACTGCAGATTTCCAGAGTGTCAAAATGGCGCATAAAGTCATCCATTTGCATCCTGAAGAAAAATGTTATTACTATGAGGGTAATTATCAAAGAATGTATGCATTGTAAAGCTCTGAACCACCTAACACCAAATCACTTACCAGAAATCACCATCTTCACGTTTCACATGAAGTTTTTCCTTCAGCGAATTGTCCAGCAGTGACCACATTGGGGAGCTGTCAGTAAAGTGATAAAAAGTGCTTATTCATATGTAAGGCATTTTCACCCACATCGCAGCGGTATTATTGTGCTTTTTGCCTTAAAGTGGACCTACCATTAATATGTTTTCATGTTAAGTGCAGGCATACCAAGTATGTGTAACAGTTACAGGTATTCAATACCTCTCACAGAGGCCACATGACTCCCACTGACAATGCCTTCATCTTAAGAGCAAGGCCAAGCCATCTTTATTCAAACATCATCGAAGGCCAGCATCTACTGTACTTCCTGGACTGAGATGGTGGCTCAGAGATGACGCAATCATGTCAATTCTGATGCCTGTACTGTACTCTCATGTAGCTATTGGTTATTTCTGTGTGTCCTGGCAGTGACAGGCGTTTTACAATGCAGTAAAATGCCTGTCACCGCACTATGTGTGAATTCACCCTGACAGCTACAGAATGCTAGGCTATGGCGCACGGCACTGACTAAGGCAACTAGATGAGACAGTTTTTTTTGTTCAACTAGCGGGTTGAATGGAAAAAAAACTGACTCAATTACCACATCCACACATTGGAGGTGGATGGGGGAATCTTCCCCGCTGAACTATTGTATTCGGACTTCCCCGCCATCGATATATCAACTTCTCTACAACCACAGTGCCCTTACATGGATCGAAACTCGGGCCGGTCCCTGCTGAAATGGGTTCGGAAGAGGATTGTTTTTTATTCAGTAAATGGGAAAAAGGGTTGTCTGCACACTACGGAAATACAATATACAAAATACCTGCAGAATATGGCCTGGATGCAGGTGCAAGAACCACGTATTACACCACCATTAGAGCCCTTGCACACTGGGGCGGTTTGCAGGCGCTATTGCGCTAATAATAGCGCCTGCAAACCGCCCCGAAAGTGCCGCTCCTTGCATTCCAGTGTGAAAGCCCCGAGGGCTTGCACACTGGAGCGATGCGCTGGCAGGACGGTAAAAAAAGTCCTGCTAGCCGCATCTTCGGAGCGGTGAAGGAGCGGTGTGTATACCGCTCCTTTACCGCTCCTGCCCATTGAAATCAATGGGACAGCGCGGCTATACCGCCGGCAATGCGCCTCTGCAGAGGCGCTTTGCGGTGGTATTTAACCCCTTCTCGGCCGCTAGCGGGGGGTAAAACCGCCCCACTAGCGGCCGCATACTGGCGGTAAAACGCCGCTAATAATAGCGGCGTTTTACCGCCGACGCCGCCCCCGCCCCGGTGTGCAAGGGCTCTTACAGATGAGCAGGGTGACCCTCACCTTCTCAAAAGCCTTAGCTCTAAAGCAACTGGCATTTGCAGGATGCTAAAACTGGCCATACACTAGTAGAACTGCGTTAACAATTTTTCATTTTTAGAACATCTGTTTGATTTTTTTAATTGTTAGTGGGGTCAAACTGACTTTCGTTTTGGACTGCAGTGACAAGAAAATTCAGAGGCGTAAATCGCTAATTTTTTTCTTGAACAAACTAATTTCTAACAGTGTATGTAGTTTTTGTACAGGAAAGTCTATTTGTTTCAAAATTGAATGTTAAAAGCAATCAAAATCTCTAAGAACTTTCGAAGGACATTCATCAAGTCATCTTACAAATATCTATTCAACAATCCTATTAATGTATAGCCAGCTTTAGCTGTGGGTACGTACAGTAGAATGATCTTCCCCTTTTTTTCCTGCACTGACACACCATCTGCCTCTGATTGGTCACAAAGTATGGCCGAGATTTGACTTTTGTATGTGAATGCTCTACATCAGCAGGAAAGGATGCAGGGCACCTTGTGGACCCCTCCTATCTCCTGAGGATAGAAGATATTTTTTGTAGAGCCAGTGATGATGTCCAGGTGCTGAGAAGAGGGATTACAAAGCACAGGGGAAAGCTAATTGAAAAAAAAATAACCAAGGGACACTACACAGGGGAATAGGAAGGTTTGAGGGTACTTTTAGGCGCTGCCTGGTGTTCAGTTCTAAAAATGTAGACTCACCGAAATTACATTACTAAAGAAAAACACCTCTTTGTGTTGTGCAATATACATCATTTCATTAATAAAATGTTTTTATTTTATCCTGGGCACATACTTGTCACTCCAGAGGCCGTTCCACTCCACTTGGCCCCATGGATTTCGTAGTTGGATCAGAGGGATCTTGCGGCCATTGTGTTCCACCTAAAAAAAAAAAAGCAAAAGAACGATATAATGCGATTATTTTCAGAGTCTGGTTAAAAGCCAAAGTGAATCTGTGCCAAAGCTATTTATTTTACTTCTGGGTACAGCAGGGAAGTATTAGAGCCTCTGTTATTTTTTTATTTTTTTATTGCTGTGTCACTGCTGGAAAGATTTACACTTTATTTTTGATCACAAGGACAAAAGGGGGTGGGAGTTCCAAAGTTCTGCAGCTGTCACCAGAACAGGAGGAGGTGAGAGGAAATATTCCAATAAGGACACTTGTGCCAGAGAAAAGGGAGGCTTTCCTCTTATTATGGAGATAATGTCTGTCACAAATTTCAGCAGGGACCGGACAAATTTCGATCCATGTATGAGCTAGCTGGTTGTACACAAGTTGATTGATCAACCAGCTTGTCGGGTTTTCCCTGAACAATCAAGGCTGCTGAATGTAGCTGGCAACAATGATTGTTGTATTCTGATGGTCGTGAAGGCTCCATGCTGTCAGAATACATCACCACAATGGAAAGGATTCCCCCATCCACTTTGAATATGTGGATGGGGGAATCAGCTCATTTTTTAAAATTATAAATTAATTATATACGGCCAGCCTTACTCTTTTAGGGGTTTATTGACGTGCATAAAAGGGATAGGATCCGCTTCAAGTATAACTAAAAGGCAAAACTTTTTTTTTTTGTTTGGATAAAGTGGAGAGGGGTTAGAACACCTGCCCTACTAGGTAGATTTACCCTCCTTATTTGTTTACCATTATCAATGTAAGTGAAAGTAAAAGAAAATCCCAATAGGAATAGAGGGGAAATCTTCTAATTCGGACACTAGTTCTGGTCACCAGAGGCGTTGCTATGGGGGTGCGGCCCGCACCGGGTGACACCCACCAGAGGGGTGACACCGGGGCCGCCGCTAAACACTACTATAGATTGCCTCGGAGCGGTGCGAGCAGGGCAATGGGCATCCAGCAGTGCGGGGGAAGCTGCCTATAACACTCCCCCTTCAGGTTAAGCTGTCACTCGGAGATCTCCAATATCTCCGAGGCAGCCGAAGTTGGTGGGCGGAGCTGGGGGTGTGGCCGCGCCGCCTCCTCCACTCCTCCCACAGACTCCTTCACACTGGCTGATCCTGCAGCTGAAGGAGATAGTGGGCGGAGCTGGGGGTGTGGCCGCGCCGCCTCCTCCACTCCTCCCACAGACCCCTTCACACTGGCTAATCCCGCAGCTGAAGGAGATAGTGGGCGGAGCTGGGGGTGTGGCCGCGCCGCCTCCTCCACTCCTCCCACAGACCCCTTCACACTGGCTAATCCCGCAGCTGAAGGAGATAGTGGGCGGAGCTGTGGGTGTGGCCGCGCCGCCTCCTCCACTCCTTCCACAGACCCCTTCACACTGGCTGATCCTGAAGCTGAAGGAGATAGAGGCCAGGACACAGCAGACCCGCCCAAGTTCATCTGCAGGAATGAGGCATGCTGTAAGTTACTGCACAGCACACTCTCACTGCATAGAGTCCTAACCTGCCCTGTGACACCCCAACCTGCTCTATACTACCTCAACCTGCCCTGCGCCAGTCATCCAAACCTGCTCTATACCACCCCAACCTGACCTGTGTTACCCACACCTACCCTATACCACCCCAACATGCCCTGTGCCACCCCAACCTGCCCTGTGCTACTCCAACCTGCCCTGTGCCACCCCAACCTGCCATGTGCCACCCTTACCTGCCCTGTACCACCCCAACTTGTCCTGTGCCACCCCAACCTGCCCTATACCACTTCAACCTGCCCTGTGCCACCCCATCTGCCCTATACCACTTCAACCAGTACCACCCCAACCTGCCCTGTGCCACCCCAACCTGCCCTATACCACTTCAACCTGCCCTGTACCACCCCAACCTGCCCTGTGCCACCCCAACCTGCCCTATACCACTTCAACCTGCCCTGTACCACCCCAACCTGCCCTGTGCCACTTCAACCTGCCCTATACCACTCCAACCTGCCCTATACCACCCCAACTTGTCCTGTGCCACTCCAACCTGCCCTATACCACTCCAACCTGCCCTGTACCACCCCAACTTGTCCTGTGCCACTCCAACCTGCCCTATACCACCCCAACCTGCCTTGTACCACCCCAACTTGCCCTATACCACCCCAACCTGCCCTGTGCCACCCTAACCTGCCCTGTACCACCCCAACTTGTCCTGTGCCACTCCAACCTGCCCTGAGGAACCCCAAACCGGCCCTATGCCACTCCAACCTGCCCTGTAACGCTCCAACCTGCCCTGTGCCATCCCAACCTGCCCTGTACCACCCCAACTTGCCTTTTACCACTCCAACCTGCCCTGTACCACTCCAACTTGCCTTTTACCACTCCAACCTGCCCTGTACCACCGCAACCTGCCCTGTACCACCCCAATCTGCCAATATACCACTCTAACCTTCCAATATACCACCACAACCTGCCCTATACCACTCCAACCTGCCCTGTGCCACCCTAACCTGCCCTGTACCACCCCAACTTGTCCTGTGCCATTTCAACCTGCCCTGTGCCACCCCAACCTGCCCTATACCACTTCAACCTGCCCTGTGCCACCCCAACCTGCCCTATACCACTTCAACCTGCCCTGTGCCACCCCATCTGCCCTATACCACTTCAACCTGCCCTGTACCACCCCAACCTGCCCTGTGCCACCCCAACCTGCCCTATACCACTTCAACCTGCCCTGTACCACCCCAACATGCCCTGTGCCACCCAACCTGCCCTATACCACCCCAACCTGCCCTATACCACTTCAACCTGCCCTGTACAACCCCAACCTGCCCTGTGCCACTTCAACCTGCCCTATACCACTCCAACCTGCCCTATACCACTCCAACCTGCCCTATACCACTCCAACCTGCCCTGTACCACCCCAACTTGCCCTGAGCCACCCCAACCTGCCCTGAGCCACCCCAACCTGCCCTATGCCACTCCAACCTGCCCTGTGCCATCCCAACCTGCCCTGTACCACCCCAACTTGCCTTTTACCACTCCAACCTGCCCTGTACCACCCCAACTTGCCTTTTACCACTCCAACCTGCCCCGTACCACCCCCATCTGCCAATATTTCACCCATACCTTCCAATATACCACCACAACCTGCCCTATACCACCCCAACCTGCCACTATACCACCCTATACTACCCTAACCTGCCACTATATCACCCTACACTATAATTTACAGGGGCCGGTTTGGGGTGCGTCCCATGACCGTGCGCTGCATGCAGGGTGCTGGGAGCCTAGACATGAGGGGGGTGACACCATGTTTTACCGCACCAGGTGACACCAACCCTAGTGACGCCACTGCTGGTCACCTTGGTGACAACCAGGGATTCCTTCACTTTGGAGGGATTTCTTCTCACTTCCAGGTTTTGGCTATGGGACATGAAGTGAAGGCAAATCTCCACAATGGGACACAGATGGCTGAAAGAAGTTGACAGGGGTTTTTAACCATCCCTTAATCTATCCAAAATGAAAAAAAAAAAGGTTTTACTTTAAGAACATAATGCAAAACGAGGAGCAGGAACACTCTTCCAGAAGGGCAGAACATCCAGATCTTAAAGAAGGGGCAGGGTCGAGCCAAGAACTACAAGAGGGAGAGCTCACCACTAAAACCTGTAAGTCAGGGTTTCTCAACCAATGGTCCTGTGGAACCCTTGAGCAATAAGTGATTTCTGCCTCTCAGATGAGTAACCAGTGACACCAATTATCGTTTTGGCGATCCGTAGGCAGGGATTATTCCCATTTACCACAAGAGCATTCTTCCCACTGACCATCGCACTAATGTACTGTGAGATGTAAATATAATTATTAGCAGGGGTTCCCTGGAGCCAAAAAGTGATATCAAGGGTTCCTCCATGTTAAAAAGGATGAGAACAGCTGCTCAAAGAGATTTAAGCCAACAGCTCTCTCATCCCACTGGACTTTGTACAGTATATAACTGAAATATCATTTTTGGGTGGACTAAAGAGCAGTGGTAAACATTTTTCTGAAAATTATATACCAAAAGGAAATAATGTATTCTATCAAACAAAACAGATCCGACATGATATGTGCTTACAACACAATGTTTTCAGCAATATAGTATGTTTTGTAATATAATGAAGTATCTGTGGCCTTACCTCTGTGACCCCAATAACAGAGTATGCGTGACCTTTCACCAATCCTTCAGGGGTTCTCAGTTCCATCTCATTCGGATCCTCAATCTGTGAAAAAAGAAAACACAAAAATGAGGCATTAAAATGAATGATGTGCCATATAGGTTTTGATAGTTTCTCAACCAATTATACCCTTATATTTGAGCTTTGCTACATTATTTTGCACCTATTTTTGTAAGCAGTCTGTGATTAGGTCTCTCTTGCATTTATCTTCAGCAATTTGACAGCTTGCCAGTTGTCTATGTAATGCATAACGTCTGTGTATGCTATTGCTATGGTATTCTTTATTGAGTGCACATTGTCTGTATTGATTTACTGACTTACCTGGTACTGATTTACCTTAATGCAGTCAGTCATTCTGTTTATATTGTAGATTGTGAATGCCTACAAGTCATCTTGCTAAAGCTGTCCCCATAAACATATTAAGCATTATCTCTACTGGTTTTCATGCTTGCTTTAGTTATGTTTTGCTTAGCAACTCTTGGTAACTCCCTGCCCTATGTGTTCCCTTCCAAGTGAAAGTTGGTTGTCAATATTTCCAATCAGGCTGTGATTGTCGAGCCCCAGTAGACCAGCGGAACCAGACGAAATACCACCACCAGATCATATGATGTGACAGGCTAAATACCACAAACAGCCAGGCGGGGGGAGTACCTTAAAAATGCAGCCATTGTATGTAAGGAGTCTGTAGTAAGAGGGTAAGAAATGCAGGATGCCCTTGAGAAAGAGGGTTCTTTCAACCTTGCAGCATTGGGTTTCCCTCCTCCTCTCTCTTTTCATCAGGATCTGGCTCTGCTATTTTTACCATTTCCCTGTCTGGGGAATAATCTCTAGTATGTGTTTGTACCATAAGTTGCTATGCGTTTGAGGAGTGCTTACTTTGCTTGCATGTATTCTTCTGACTATAAACTGGGACAAACAGTGCAGCAGATACACTTTTTGTAATATATTTGATGTAACACGACATACTATGCTATTTGTACCTATTGTACTATTAGAAGTCCTTCTTTATATGCGGAATACAGTTCTATTGAAAAAGCATGTTGCTGTTTTTGTAGTGCTTACTTGAAGTATAAAAATGGCATTCTTATATTCTCAAAGTATACATGGTAAGCAAATCCATCCACCCAGTGCTTAGGGGCCCATAGGTCCATGTCCTGGATCAGTAAAAATTATGTAGTGGTTCAATGGTGATGTAGAGTTGTTTTTTCCGGTGAATATGAAATATTGCATATTAGCAGTTTGCAGATTTCAAGCCAGAGATTGAAGCTCATATATTTGTTCAAAAGGTGCTTGTAGCCGCTCTTGATGTTTACAGGGTTCAATAACGCAAGCTACATTTTGCACAAAAGAGTGAATTACTCTTTAGCTTAGAAACCTGCTACACAAAACAGAATGTGCCCAGTCCTTTGGGACTGTGGTGCTGATCATGTTTCTGCTCTATTAAATAAAAACTCTATCTATATCTATATCCATATACACACACATACACATATACACACACACACACACGTTTTCATTGCTTTAATAATTATGTCTTCATTGTCCACTCACATTAATGGAACTTCCCATAAGTGACCTCTTCTCCACCGCACTCTGGATAATGTGAAAAAGGTTTGGAGGGGGACGCTTGAGGTCCACACTCTCGTCCAGTCCTCCTGTGAAATCTACAAAGGCTTCATTCACCAAGCCTCCATCCAGGCCCTCATAGGATCCATTCAACCTAAGGACATAAAAACAATTATTTTCTTGGTTTACAATGAGTTATATTTTACAGAAGCACTTACAAATGGTGTAATATGCAGTGTGCAATCTGTTGATCTGGACCCCAACAGGGTGAAATCATGGTATCTAAATCACATAAGACTTTTCATTGGAATCACAGAAAAGTTCCATACTGGCAGCTGGAACTCTGATATCTCCTTAGTAACCCTTGCATATGCTGTATTTGCTTTAGAGTAGGTCCTCAAACAAGAAAATGAAAAAGATAAGAGTTTCTTCATAACAAACTTGAACACTCAAACCAAGATTAACTGAACAACAATCTATCAAGGCAGAGAATAAACACTAATTTACAAAGCAATTGTGAATTTGCTGTCTTTCTTTACCGATAAATACATTTAAAAAGCTGGTAAATTTTCAGTCCCTCCTTAAATTTCATATTTTTCCTTATAGGTGGAGCAGTATTGTAACATGAACAGGAAGATTTGTAAACAATGCACTGAAATAGGGGTGGTACCATTTGGCAGCCATGTTTACCTTTGAATCATGTGTTTTATATATAGAGAGCAGGGTTAGCAGTGGTTGCCAATTAGTTATCTAGGTGTTTCAAGGTGAACAAAGAAATATAAATAAACCTTTAGCTGTGCTTAAGAACTGATTACGGTACTTACTTGGCATAAGCCTTTTCCAGCAGAGCGGGCCAGAACTCTGTTTTCTGCTCTGAGCTGACGAATACCAGTTCATTGTGTTTGGTAGGGAGACGGTCATCAATCACAACGTCGACCCACTTACCATACTGCCAGAACTAGAAAAGACAAAAGGGGATTCTCCAAGAAAATTCAAAAAACTTCAAGACACGTCTTAACCCCACCCCAGGGCCGGATTTTTGCATAGCCAGAATATATCATGGGTGCTAGTGCCATCATGCTAGGTTCTCATTGCTGTTGTCCATGAACGGTTTGAACATTTTTGTCAGTGTGATTTAGTAAATTATGCTGACAGTTTGCCCATCTGGGCCCTACACCTAAAATTGACCTGCTAGCAGATCAGGGTAAGGCCGGCCATAGATGGTTCGAATCTCGGCTGGTTCAGCAGGAACCGGCCAAGATTTGATTTGTTAATGGGCAGGCTGAATGTACCAAGTTTTATCGATCGATCAACTTTGGTACAAGCAGCCAGCCAGATTCTGTTACGATTTTAACTATAGCAACCGCTAGCGATAATCACCGCCTTCTTCCGGCTTCCCCCGCCAGGAGAAGACAATGGCCCGGCAGGAGGGATTCCCGCCAGCGCTGTCTGTGCTGATGGGGGAATCATGCGAATTTCTTTCCTGCAACCCGTGGCTACAGGAAAGAAATTTGCTCCGTGTAAGGCCGGCCTAACAGTCGGTATCTACTCTTCCAGTGCTCATTTAATGATGTAATAATGTAGAGAGGGCAAACTATCTGTCTGCACCTAACTCATGCCTTGCTGGCTATGGCATCTTAGTTAGTGTAATACCAGGCAACTGGGGTAGGAAGGATGCAGCACAAGACAATTAGCCTAGTGGGAACGTGAAATGTAAATTCAACCTTAGGAGTGGCATAGAAACAGGTATAATAGTAGCCATCACTCTTAGGGACAAGGGCCCCATAGGAGCGACTGTCAGTTGTGCTTTTATGCTTTCAACTTTATCACAATAAAGACGAATTCCAATTAGGTTAAAAATCACCTGTACATTACCATACCGTCACATTGTGGGAAATCTGATAGTAAGCTGTGAACATTAAAAATCTACAAACAGATGAAACCAACTCTCACTGTTTGAGAGGGTTAAAGGGTATGTAAACCCTAACAGTAAACTTATTTGATTTGGCAATGTTAAAGATGCCACTGAAAATGTTTTGCTATATCTGTTCGAAGTCTAAATTCCGTGCTAAGGATCTATGGTCCAACTGCTGTCCTACCCCAGTTCCCCCACCCGTAGGTGGAGTATGCAAAGGTAAAAATAGGAAAGAGAGGTGTGGATGGCGCTGCCAAATACTGGTGTTTAATACCGTATATATCGGTGTATAGCACACACTTTTTTCCCCTTAGGCCTCATGCACACTGGATGTTAAAATAACGTTATAAAAACATCAGTAGCTTTGCAGTAAATTTTTCAACTTTTTTCAACGTTTTTGCAACAGCGTTTTTCTGCGTTAGCGTTTTTTTTTTTAAGAAAACATTTTTTTTTTTTTCCCAATGGATCAAAAAAGTTAAACGCTGGTGAGCGACGTTTCTGAGCGTTTATCAGCCTTTATCAGCGTTAGATCGTTGTTACAGCTGAAAAACGTCTCTAAGAACCCACTAGTTTTGTTTTTTGTTTTTTTATTGCTCAAAAACGCCACTGCCCAAAACTGCTGATAACAGCCTATGTGTGCATGGACACATAGGATAACATGATGGAGAGTTTAATGACTGTAGAAAAAAACGTCTACAGCTAAAAACAGCTGCTGTAAAAACATCAAAAAACGTCCAGTGTGCATGAGGCCTAAAAATCAGGTTGAAAATCGTGGGTGCGTGTTATACACCGATTCCCGCTGTCTCTGAGGGAAGAGGAGTGAGCACCGCTGAATTAGATAGAGCCGCGATCTCCCGTGTAACCAGCGCTCCTCTGTCACTCACAGCCACGCCTCCTGGCCCCGCATTGGGCCACTGTTCTGTCCATCATATAAGCAGGGCCAGGAGGCGTGGCTGTGAGTGATGGAGCGCCGGGTACACAGGAGATCGCGGCTCTGTGTAATTCAGCGGTGCTCGCTCCTCCTCTTCCCTCGGAGACAGCAGGGATAATCCAACACTGGCGAGGCTGCAATGATGGGAAAGGTGAGGCTGCAGATGGGCACTGAACAAGCTGCATTGTTGGGCAATTTAATGTCTGCAGCTGGGCACTGATGAGCTGTGACCCTAATTTTGCTTCAAAGTTCTTCATTTAAAACGTGTTTTTTTCCTTAAACTTCCCTCCTAAAATTGGGGTGCATGTTATATGCCTGTGTGTTCTTGATCTTAGCTTTATATTAAAAATACTGCTCTCCTGAACCTATGCACAGCCTTCATTTAGATTTCAGTCATATCCCCCTTTCCCTTCTGTACTCAAAACTGTATATCTGACTTTCCTTCAGTCCCTCCTGATAAGTTTTATCTCTCAGACATGTCACCATTTTTTTGCGAGCCTCTAGATTCCTTCTGTCTTATCAATATCGGTTTGGCTTTATCAGATAGAACAACTCCAGAGACAGGCAACAAAGACGCTTTGTCTTTGAGCCAGCATGTGTTTACCCAATAACCTAAAAAGTCTTAAGCCAGCCATAGACAGTTCGAATCTCGGCTGGTTTAACAGGAACCGTCCAAGATTCCAACCATGTATGGCCAGGCTGAATTTAACAAGTTATTCAATCAACTTGGGTACAACCAGCCTGCCCGATTTTACATGCGATTATTGCGAGCGGCTGTTATAGCTGCTTGAAATTATTTTGGTCTTCTTCCCTCACTTCTTGTTTCAGAGACCGTTGTCACCAGAACATGCCATATTTTCTTAAGAAGATACAGACATTATGTTCTACTTCCTACAAACAACATTGCCAAATCTAGCCATTGTAAAATACACTATATTGCCAAAAGTATTGGGACGCCTGCCTTTACACCACATGAACTTTAATGGCATCCCAGTCTTCGTCCGTAGGGTTCAATATTGAGTTGGCCCACCCTTTGCAGCTACAACAGCTTCTAATCTTCTGGGAAGGCTGTCCACGGGAATGTTTGACCATTCTTCCAGAAGAGCATTTGTGAGGTCAGGCACTGATGATGGACGAGAAGGCCTGGCTCGCAGTCTCCGCTCTAATTCATCCCAAAGGTGTTCTATCGGGTTGAGGTTCAGGACTCTGTGCAGGCCAGTCAAGTTTCTCCACCCCAAACTCACTCATGCTCACTATATTGCCAAAAGTAATGGACCACCCCTACAAATCATTTGGTGGAGGGGGGATTATGGTGTGGGGTTGTTTTTCAGGGGTTGGGCTTGGCCCCTTAATTCCAGTGAAAGGAACTCTTAAGGTGTCAGCATACCAAGACATTTTGGACAATTCAATGTTCCCAACTTTGTGGGAACAGTTTGGGGATGGCCCCTTCCTGTTCCAACATGACTGCGCACCAGTGCACAAAGCATGGTTTTTAAAGACATGGAGGAACTTGACTGGCCTGCACAGAGTCCTGACCTCAACCCAACAGAACACCTTTGGGATGAATTAGATGAGAAGGCCTGGCTCACAGTCTCCACTCTAACATCAGTACCTGATCTCACAAAGAATGGTTAAACATTCCCATAGGCACACTCCCAAACCTTGTGGACAGCCTTCCCAGAAGAGTTGAAGCTGTTATATCTACAAAGGGTGGGCCAACTCAGTATTGAACCCCACGGACTAAGGCTGGCCATACACTATTCAATTTTCCTGTTCAACTTTCCTTTAGATTTACCAAAACCATATAATAGGAGGTCAAACCTAAACACTTTCAATTTGGATGCAATCAGGCAGGCCCTTGTACTACATAGTTGAAGGTAAATCTAAAGAAAATTGAACAGGAAAATTGTATGGTGTATGGCCAGCTTAAGACTGGGATGCCATTAAAGTTCATGTGCGTGTAAAGGCAGGTATCCCAATACTTCTGGCAATATAGTGTACCATCCAGGTGGCAACTGGAGGTGAAAGAAATTTCAGACAAACCAAACCCCACCAAAACCAAAACAAAATTTTAAAAAATAGGGCCCACCATTGTAATGCAAACAAACGCAGTCTCTATGGATATAAAACACCTACAATCTTAGCACCCATTGGCCATGAGCTGGAAAACAGCAGATCTTTATTAATGGCAAGAAAGGCAATTTTTAAAAATACAAAATAGTGTTGCGATTTGGTACCTCTGACATGTTCCCATTTAAATGTGAATTTCAATGATAGGTCCACATTAATACAATAGATGATAATTTATTATAAAGCAAAAAAAAAAAGGAGTACTGAAGCAAATAGTTGCATTATCCTGTTTAGCACATAATAAAAGCACAAAGACAGCAAATATACTCTGGCAGGAAAGAGATCTAAATTTGTAGGAATGAACCTTGTGAAATAGTTTTACCTGAAAATGGAATATTCCTGCGTATCCCTCCTGAAAGCTCTGCTGGGGAGGAACCACTCGCTCCAACAGATAAGGGTAAACAGTCAAAGATGCTGCAGCCGCCAGAAACCAACAGTTACCTGTAAACACACACAAATAATTGTATTTAAATTCATTATGAAGATAGTGTATTTAGAACACTGTATTATCAAGCACAAAAAATGAGAATACACAATGGGGGTTATGTACGAAAGGCAAATCCACTTTGCACTGAAAGTGCACTTGGAAGTGCAGTCGCTCTAAATCTAAGGGGTAGATCTGAAATAAGGGAAAGCTCTGCTGATTTTATCATCCAATCATGTGCAAGCTAAAATGCTGTTTTTTTATTTTCCTTGCATGTTCCCCTCGGATATACAGCGACTGCACTTCCAAGTGCACTTTCAGTGCAAAGTGGATTTTCCTTTAGTAAATAACCCCCAATGGCTGCTTCCAATACAAGTGACAGGTGCAGCTTGATATCAACCACATACATTAGACAGCCAACTTTTGGTAATATCATCAAGAACTAAACATGCATGAACAGCATGACAAAAAATAACCTCAAAGCACCATTGCTGCAGACTTTTTTCTTTTTTTTCTTTGGTGCCGTGACTCGGATACGGCTGAAGACTATTTTGATAATTATTTTAGAATGTTCCTTGCATAGTCAGAGCAGAGCTATGTCCATGTTTTTTTGGCTATGTAATTCTCAGGAGATATACATAGGACTAAAACAAAAAGCAAACTTATGAGTAAGGCTGTTATAGTGGAAATGTGTTGACTGTTTGTGCTGCATAGACCAATGTCCTAATAAAGCGAACGTCTTGCTGCGCTAGACTGATGCCAGCAATCTTTCTATATAGAGATGACAATTTATGTGAGTGGACAGGTAAATAATTTCTTTTAAATGACAGGATTAATGGGGCGTGGCCTGGAGCGGCATGAAGTAGGACGCAGTTAGGCAGAGCTCCGCCGGTCACCTATCCGTTCTAAACTCCTGAGACCGTCACACAGACCTACAAGCCCACATCACACAGCCGCTAACCCGGGGACCAGCCAGGACATGTCACTGCCGAAAAAGACGTCCGCAGCGGCCTCAAAACTTGAACAATATCGCCGGCAAGGCACAGACCCCTCCAGCCAAGATGGCGCCGCCGCGCTGGAAGAGGAGCCTTCGGCCGGAACAGACACAGCAAGGGTGCTAGAGGCTATATCTTCCTGCCAAGAAGCCATCACAGCATGTCAAACCTCCCTTACAGCGCGGATTGAGGAAGTGAAGGTGGACATCTCATTGGTAAGGCAGGACTTCCAGAAACTAAAAGGCAGAGTCACAGAGGCTGAGAACCGGCTGGGCACTGTGGAGGACTCCCTCCCCCCCTTGCAGAACACAACGTCAGAGCTGCAGTATCAAGTGAATCAGCTCCTCCAGAAGCAAGACGTCATTGAGAATCGCCTCCGCAGATGCAACCTTAGATTTGTTGGTCTCCCAGAGGGGGTGGAAGGGAAGGACCCCCCCACGTTCCTGGAAAATCTACTCTGCGACACATATGGAAAAGAATCATTCTCCCCAACATTTGTTGTTGAACGTGCGCACCGCCTCTCAGGCAGGCCGCCACCACCCGGAGCCCCCCCACGCACGTTCATCGCAAAATTCCTGAACTACAGGGATAGAGACACTATTCTCCGGCTCAGCAGAGTGAAGGGCAATATCCCCTTAGGAAACAAAATGATTGCCATATACCCGGATTTCTCTGCGGAGGTGCAGCGCAGGCGCCGCACATTCACAGAGGTCAAGAGGCGCCTGCGCATCAAGAATATCAAATACGCCATGCTTTTCCCGGCCCGGCTACGTGTGGAGGGCGAAGACAGGGCACACTTTTTTGAGGACCCGGAGGCCGCCATCGCCTGGCTGGAGCAGAGAGAGACTCACAGATAAGTTCCACTTTATAATTTTCCTGTCTGCCCCTATGCAACACATATGTCTCCTCAAAGTATTCCACCTTATAATATCCTGACCCTCTTGGCGAAACACCATTTAAGTCCAGAAACTTTTATATAAATGCAAGCTGAGCAGCCTGCCCCCCCTCATTTTCCTCCTGTTCAATACTTTGAAATGCTGCAAGACCGTTCATTTGATCTACTTTGCCTGGACATGTTCCCAACTATTATAATTGTACAGGTGGACTTCACCAAACATCACGGCCACTTACCATATTGGGGGACCCCAACAGGCTGCAATTTGTAAGACTCTTAATTAAACACAACAAGCATCATCTCCCTGACGGACTTCCTATAAGATTCGGCCCCAGCACTATGCTCACCCTAAAAATTGCATAGTAAAGGTCCACACCTATAACCGACGGAGCACATCTAACTTTATAATGATCCTCACCAGTGACGGTGAGTCGAGTCCTGAACTTTACAACGGTACGCAGCGTATTTTCGCCCTATGTACCACAGTTATCCACCTGAAACGGAACGCTCTGACCTTGGCAGCACTACCTGAGACATTCCAGCTCCCTGAGCTCACCATTATCCTGAACACAGTGACTGTCTCTCAAGAAACATCAAAATATCACTTTTTTTCCGCAGGTTGGACGAGGTTAATGCCATGTTGGCAGTTTGGGACTAAAGCCCGCACCGGGTTTGGAAGGTGCAGGGCGGGGAGGGGGGGAAGGGAAAGTTAGAGTAATACAATCCTCACCGTGTTACCCAATGTCAATAGTAAGTAACTGTTTTTATACAACTCCCAAGGTATATTTGAAATTGGTCTGCAAAAATGTTACCTGTGATGGGGCACTGTGAGATGGGGGGGCCTGAGTCCTGGGGCTCAATACATAATACACACACTTAGATGACTAACCTGAAATTTGTCACGTGGAATATCCGCGGTATCAGAGAACCTATAAAGAGGTCAGCAGTATTTTCGATTATTAAAAAGCAAAGAGCAGACGTAGTGGCTCTGGTTGAAACACACGCCGAAGGCCTAGCACATAAAGTACTCCAGAGACCATGGATTGGATGGGCGTTCCATTCAACCCATACTTCCCTATCAAGGGGAGTCTCACTCCTAATCGCTAAAAGCATACACTTCGAGCTCCAGGACTCAGTAATCGACCCATCGGGTAGATATGTCCTCATAAAAGCCAAAATCTACGGGGACCCAATCCTCCTCATGGTATTCTATGTTCCACCACCATTTAATGCGGCTGTTATTGCCGAAGGGTTTAACTTTATGGCACTCCACCCCAACATCCCAGCTGTGTGGCTAGGGGATTTCAATAATGTCCTAGATCCCGCATTAGATAGACTCAACACCTCATCTGCTGAATCTACGACATCACACCCCACAAGATTCGCTAGACTCTTATCAGACTTTAGCCTAATAGACACATGGAGAATCAGGAATCCTACAGATAAGCGATTTTCCTGCTTCTCCACGTCGCATCGGGCTATGTCACGTATAGACCTCATATTAGTGTCCAAAATACTCCTCCCAAGACTGGCAGACGCAGGCTTCTCTCCTAGATCCCTCTCCGATCATTGCCCCTACTGGGCCACACTCACAGTTCCTCACAACCGCCCACCAGCGACGTGGAGGCTGAACCCTTTCTGGCTGACTATATTGCCGGAGGAGGACGACCTCTTAACAGAATGGGAAAACTATTTTCAAATCAATGAAGGTTCCGCCCCAGTTCAACTGGTGTGGGAAACTTTTAAAAAACATGCTCGTATGATCCTGACCAGCAGAATTAATAAACTCAAAAGAACTTCAGAATCGGCGGTAGCTAAAGCGGAGGATAGTCTCCGAGACTCTGAAAAACTGTTTCTAGAGGCCCCCACCGCAGACAGAGCCGACAATCTTAAACTTTGCTCAAGGGTATTAACTCAGCTACACTATGAAAAATCCAAAAGAAAACTATTTTTCCATAGACAGCGGTCGTTCGAGCACGGCGAACGGGCAGGGAAACTATTGGCCTATCTGGTACATAGTGAAGATAGACCCCCCGTGGTAATCTCACTGCGCTCACCCACCGGGACCGTAGAGACAGAACCGCACAAGGTAACGGGCATTTTCAGAGAATTCTTCAGTAAACTCTATACTTCATTAGCTCCCACAGATACCTCCCCGATGGACACATTCCTGGGGAAATTAACTATTCCACAACTCTCCACAGAACAGGTCGAGGAACTAGAGGCCCCATTGACAACGGACGAGATATCCAGTGCTATAGCGACACTCCCAGGCTCAAAGTCCCCAGGCTCGGACGGCCTGCCGGTGGAATTCTATTCCACCTACGCAGAAACACTGATCCCTAGATTGTTGCAGCTATACGAGGCCATATTTAAGGACTCCAGCCTGCCAGCCTCCATGAGAGAGGCTACTATAGTCCTAATCCCCAAGCCAGGGAAAGATCCATTAGTCCCAGAGTCATACCGCCCCATATCTCTACTTCAAGTAGACATCAAAATTCTCGCAAAAATATTAGCCATTCGCCTCAACAAAGTAATCCTCTCCTTAATACATGGCGACCAGGCAGGATTTATGCCTGGCAGAAATACGTCCTTCAACCTTAGGAGACTATTTATAAATCTACAAGCCACCCATGACAACGTGGGAGCGAGAGTAGTCGTCGCCTTGGACACAGCCAAGGCGTTCGATTCGGTGGAGTGGAACTACCTGTGGAGCTGTCTGACCAGGTTCGGCTTCGGCCCCAATTATATAAAATGGGTGCAGCTCTTATACCAATCCCCATCGGTGAGGGTACTGGCGAACGGGTGGCCTTCCGAACAATTCCCATTGTTTAGAGGTACGCGACAGGGGTGCCCTCTGTCGCCGTTGCTGTACGCTCTGGCGGCTGAGCCCCTTGCCGTTGCCATCCGGGCACACCCGGAAATAAAGGGACTCCGCAGGGGGGACGTGATTGAAAAAATCAGTACTTATGCGGACGACACCCTATTATACCTAGACGACTCTGAGAACTCTCTGCCCCTCACACTTGACCTAATAGAACAGTTCGGTACATTTTCTGGCCTCAGGATAAATTGGGACAAATCTCAAATATTACCCCTTGACAGTTTCCCACAACCTAAAGACAGAGCACTGCTGCCCCTACAGAGAGTCGATACCATCAAGTACCTGGGTGTAAGGACTACGAGAGACCCAGCTGACTATGAAACACTCAACATAACTCCGTTGTTTGCGATGCTTAAACACAAGACACAGGTATGGGCTCGTCTCCCGCTGGGAGTAACGGGGCGAATAAACCTGGTTAAGATGGTCCTCCTACCCAAAGTATTATATATGACTTGGCACTCGCCAATATACCTGGTGCTTAGGCATTTTAAACTAATGGAAGTCATACTGAAACCATTCATTTGGGGAAACCATAGACATAAAATCGCCTGGCAAAAACTCAAAAATCCCACAGACTTAGCGGGAATGGCCCTACCTGACCTCAATGCTTCCTATATAGCAGCGCAGCTGTCCCAAATCTTTCATATAGACAAAACAGATAGTGAAAGATTCATAAATCTCCTCTGCCCCAAGTGGTCTCACCCAACACAAGACCCTCTAGTCGTGATAGCAGGGAGAACCACTAGAGAAGATAAAAATGCTAAAGGAAAAACACTGCTATATCACTATACTAAGATATGGAACCTAGCCATGGACAAACTCCAACTGTCAGCTATCAATGAATTCACCCCCCTATGGCATAATATAAACCTTCCAGAATTTAATATAATACCAGATAATGAGGTGTGGAGTTCTAGAGGGATCTTTTACATATCACATATTATTCATAACGGCAGGCTAAAAACTTTTGAAAGACTGAAAACAGAATTTGCATTACCAAATCAAATGCTTTTCAGGTACATTCAACTGCGCCATGCCTTTTATACACAGTTCCCGCAGGGGGAAACTAACTTGATAAACAACCCACTAATGGAGGCACTGAAATGCCCAGACCCAAAAAAACTAATCTCTCAGTTTTACCAGATGCTGACGCTGCCGCAGGCTACCACATCAGCCTACGCCCTAAAATCAAGGTGGGAGGGAGAAGTTGGCACAATAGCAGATGATGAGTGGAGCGATGCCTTAGATGCATGTAAACTAGTGTCTCCTAAGCTATCAGACCGTCTGACTCAAACCTTCCTGATACATAGAGCATACCTCACGCCACCCAAGCTAGCAAAATACAAAAGTAATCAAACAACAATGTGCCCAATGTGCAATCAAGCCACAGGTACTTTTTTTCATTTATTATGGCAGTGCCCCCGAATCCAAGCGTACTGGGCGCAGGTAGTGCGCTTCCTACATGACACCATGGGCTCCCCTGTAACACTGCAACCCAAACTCTGTCTACTGGGAATCCTACCAGACCCAGAGATAAATAAATTCAAAAAAATATTTGTCCATGAAACACTTTTCTCCGCACGTAAAGTTATTGCCAGAGTTTGGATGAGGCCTAACCCTCCAGAGTTCTCACACTGGATAGCGGAAGTTAACAACACATTACCCTACAAAAAATTGGTGTACTTACACAGAGGTTACCCTCTCAAGTACGACCAAATTTGGGATAAGTGGACTCAGTCATCTGACACCTGTACGTGAGAACGTGCAGGTTAGGGGGATGACCTGGTCAACGGCCCCCACCCACATCACACAAGGGAAGCCCTCTTAGTGAAGACTGACCAACACAAGCTAAACTGGAATAATTGTCTTGCATATATATACCATGGGAAAAACAAGAAAGAGAATAGACATGGGATATAATGTTGTATGTAAACTTATTTGTGCATGTTGAGAACTGTATTGTTATCCTCTGGGATTACTATGTACACAAAACTTTTTTTTCTGCTTTACTTTACTAAATAAACTCACTTTTGATGGAAAAAAAAAAATGACAGGATTAATCATTTTTTTCGTGTATTTCAATTTTTTACCAACTGCAAAGGGTATAAGAAAGGCAACATACGCAGTTTGTAACATACCCTGGATGCCGACTACTATAGAAGGGTGGAATCTGCTGCACTACTGATCCAAGGAGTTCTGTTGCTGGGAACTATAAGGGCTGGGCGCACACAGGCAACATTTGTTGTACAATTGCACTAATAAATCACTAGTGACACATGTTATTGATAATATTAGCAATCCGTCTCACAAATTTGGAACACTGTGATATTAGCAAATAACTTCAACAACATACTGCAATTGATAATCGATAGTGATAGGGTCAGTTGCTGCAGTAACAACATGGACATCCGCCACAAACATCAGAATTTGCATTCTAAAAGACCTCACATATGGTGGCTCCATGATGGAGACCCAGCCACCATTTATTTTATAGTGACACTTCAAGGTGAGTTTTATTGCACAGTTATCTCTATTCTATGCACGTGTCATTGTTATCTTGCCACTGAACCTTATAGAGAGAAAACTGTTTGTATATGCATGCAATCTACTTATCGTTTCTGTTGAACTTTCCTTTGTGTCAATATTTGCAGCTCAAATGTACATTCTGAGTGTTCATGATTCCCAACCATAATAGGGAACTGCCATACAAGGCTCGATTTTTGCCTGATTCATGCTGAATTGCCCAAACTTCCATCTGTGAGTGGTCCTGTTAGCAGCACCAGGCTCAACAAAAATGGAAAATTGTTTCAAATGCTATTAATTTCTTTTACTGGTGCCAAGTCCATGGTAGCATAACTACATGTATGTTAACATGTTGGCACCAAGGAAGTACATTTTTCAAATCAACTTGCTGGGTGGGAAATTGTCGTCTGAACAGTGGCTAGTAAGGATGAGCTCCGGCGTGTTCGCACACTCCAGGTGCAGAGCCCGCCAGGAAGTCGGCACGGCACTGCGCTAATCACAGGCAGCGAGACATTTCCCGATCTTTGCAGCCGCACATCGGGAAAATGTCTCACTGCCTGTGATTAGCGCCGTGCCGACTTCCTGGCGGCCTCAGCACGTGGAGTGTGCGAACACGCCGGAGCTCATCTTTAGTGGCTATATTAAACTAGATGCAGGCACTGTTTAGGTACTCAGGCAGCCTTGGGTGCCAGCTGTCAAAATACAATACCCGGCGGGGGGAGATTCTTTCAACTATGCTTTTTAGCATGGAAAGGGGAAATCTTTTTGATTCCTCTCGTTCAGTCAAAGGGCTCAGTCCAAGGGCTGAGCAGACGAAATCTAAACATGTATGGCTAGCCTGAGTATAGAAAGAAAATATTATCAATATATCAAATTGGCTTCCATCACTGTGTTTTAACATCTTCACTTCACTGACATCTCCCCATTCTGCTCCTTTTTGGCCATCTTGACTATAGACTAATGGTTCTATGTAGCTAAAAGGTAGCCATACACAACCTGATTTTTTTTCATTCAGCCTGCTGGCTGAACAAAAAATCCAACAGATTCCTCCATTCACGCTAAACAGATTGGATGCAGGTGATGTTAAGCCAACAACTGTCTGCATGGCTCCTTCCAATTTTTCAGTGGAAGGATGTTTGGTGGGAGGGTGTGGACAGGACTACCCATGGAATGAGTTTCGGGAGGTTCAGGAACTGGACAAAATTTGCTCCATAAATAGCCAACTTTACACTTGGGTTCAAGTCTCTCTCTGTCTCTGACCGCCTTGAGACAGCGATTGACCTGAGAACAAAA
The DNA here is from genome assembly GCA_037952835.1 of Lithobates septentrionalis. Classification (NCBI taxonomy): domain Eukaryota; kingdom Metazoa; phylum Chordata; class Amphibia; order Anura; family Ranidae; genus Lithobates; species Lithobates septentrionalis. The sequence continues at coordinate 146,282 of JBBDGP010001751.1, forward strand.
CAAATGAATGCAAGGAAGAAAGCGGAGAGGGGATTCTTCTGCTGTCATGTAGTTATGGTTTACATGTAGCACTTACTTCGCCAGTAAAGCTAGCCATACATGGATCGAAATTTGTCTGGTTCAGCAAGGACTGGCCGAATTTTGATCCATATACAGTATGGGCACCATGGCTGTAAAGAACCAACCAACTTCAGGGCAACCAGCCTGCTGGAAAAATTCTGATTGATCAGTGCTGCCAGCTATAGCTGGCAATATAATTATGAGCCGCTTAAGCTAAATACAATCCTGTGAAAATTCAGCAATAGCGGCATTACTGCCCTGCGGCCATTATAAGAATACGGTGCACTTACCCAGTTGTCCCTGGCAAATATCCGTCCACTTCATATTCTCACAGATGAACTGAGGAACATTACAGATCTCCTGGAAAAGGAAAATATATATATTCAGTATTTAGACATCTCCAGAATTTTTGTGAATATAAACGTGTAAGAAATAGTATATTTAGTGTATATACACAGTAGGGATGAGCCAACAGTTTAGTCTGAACCTAGGTTCCACCCAAACTTTGGCTGTTCGGGCATTTGGAGGAGAAACTCTGTGGTTGCTAACTGCAAATAAATTCTGTTTTATAGCAGAAGTTCTAAAGGCAATAGATATACACTGATTAGACAGCTGAGCAAATGCTTTTTAAAGCTTGGCTGCTGAACCAAGCTGGTCAAAACAAACTATTTCCTTCAGTAACTCATGTTTCTGCTGTGAGCACAGTATAAAACTATAGATAGCATCAGCTACATACAGTATACAGTGCTATGTTATGGCAACGGGATGGGGACTTCCTGCTCTGCTCCCGACACAAAAATCGAGTCGGGCCGAGTGCTGCTCAGCCATTCACATGAATGAATGGAAAGCTTCCTATGGGAGGCTGCGGTAGAGAAGCGGGCAGATTACATCACAATCTCTACCTCAGCCAATTAGAGGAAGCCTTGCATTCACTGTTCTGGGAACAGGGAGGGAAGTCTCTGTCCCGCTGCTGGAATACAAAGCTGTATAATGTATGTAGCTGATGCAGTTGATACAGCGCTCACAGCAGGAGGCTGTGTTAATGAAGAAAACAGGACGTTTGGGTCAGCTTGGTCCAAACAAACTATTTAAAGTTCACTAAAACCTGGAGTTAGGCTTTAGGATGGCCATACACAGCGCAAACTCTTATGCCCCGTACACACAATCGGATTTTCCATCAAAAATGTTGGATGTGAGCTTGTTGGCTGAAAGTCCGACCGTGTGTATGCTCCATCGAACATTTGTTGTCGGACTTTTCGCCAACAAATGTTGGCTAGCAGGTTCTCAAATTTTCCGCCAACAAAACTTTGTTGTCGGAATTTCCGATCGTGTGTACACAAGTCCGACGCACAAAAGTTCACTAATGCTCGGAATCAAGCAGAAGGAGCTGCACTGGTTATTGAACTTCCTTTTTCTCGGCTCCTCATAGGTCTTGTACGTCACCACGTTCCCACGTTCATAATTGTTGGCCAACATTTGCGTGTCCGTGTGTATGCAAGACAAGTTGGAGCCAACAACCATCGAACAACATTCCACGGTTTTGTTGTCAAAGTCCGGTCGTGTGTACGGGGCATAACCTTGGGTGGTCCTATGGCTCGGCCCACATGGCTCAGCAACCTTCAATTGAGAAGTTTGAAAAAAGTAGGCAAAACTGTGACACTAACCAATCAGATGCAATCACTGTTCGGGTACTGTGACAGCCAACAAGTGCCAGCTATCAGAATACAATGACCAGCAGTGGGAGATTCATCCATCAACACTCTTCAGCATGGATAGAGGAATCTGGATTTCTCTTTGCATATTAGTCTGTTGGGTTGAACAAGAGAAATCTTTACGTGTATGACCAGCTCAACTGCACAGAGGGAAATTTTGAGGTCTGAACTCAGCCCTTATATACTGGAAAGTTTACAGTTTATTTTTCCTTAACATCCTCCCTAATGGGCCACCCCACTTATGCATATGCACATGGACTACTATCATACCTCCCAACTTTTTGAGATGGGAACGAGGGACACCTATTATTGAAAATTTGTAGACAAAGGACTAGGGCTGCAACTAACGATTATTTTCATAATCGATTAGTTGGCCGATTATTGTTTCGATTAATCGGTTAATAAGCTTAAAAAAAAAAAAAAGTGTGGTGTATAATTTAGTTAATATGTAAAGTTTTAAAAAAAGGCAATTTATTCTTAAGTATCTCTATGCAGTGGTAAATATAAATAGCTATATGGTTAGGGAGCAAAATATCTAATCCACTCTGAGAATAACAGACAGAAAAGATATACTATTAGAAGAGATGTACTGTATATACTATTAGAGGAGAGATATACTGTATATGCTATTGGAGGATATATACTATTAAAGGGTGAATCTGGTAAATATCACCACACTCTTATGCCGCGTACACACGAGCGGACTTTACGGCGGACTTTGCCCGGCGGATTTTTCGACGTACTTTCCGACAGACTTTCTGAATGAACGGACTTGCCTACACACAATCCACCAAAGTCCGTCGAATTCGTACGTGATGACGTACGACCGGACTAAAACAAGGAAGTTCAGAGCCAGTAGCCAATAGCTGCCCTAGCGTGGCTTTTTAGTCCGTCGAACTAGCATACAGACGGCGGACTTTTCGACCGGACTCGATTTCAACGGATAAATTTTAAACAAGTTTCAAATCTAATTCCGTCCAACTTTTGAGAAAACAAAGTCCGCTGGAGCCCACACACATCGAATTGTCCGACGAAATCCAGTCCGCCGGGCAAAGTCCGCCGTAAAGTCCGCTCGTGTGTACGCGGCATTAGAGATCAAATTTTTTTTATTTAACAAACAATGTAAATAAAGTGTGGCGCTAAAAAAATATTGTTCATTATTGGGCAAGACCCACCAAAATAGCAATCTGGAGGTCAAGTTTTGCACAATAAGGTGTTTAGTGAAACAGGACTTCTCCTGTATATGATCTTAACTGTTATAATAAGATATGTGTATCTGTGAGATGATCACTTCTATGATCACATCTATGGGATGTCTATTTATACATAAAAAGAAACCCAATAATACATGCACTAAAAGTCAAATGTATATGGCTCAAAAAAATGTGAACAAACATATAATACGTTCATGGAAAGATCTATATATCTATTCCTATATTAAATATCTAATTACCCATAACAGGAAACATGATAGTGCATAAACCCTGAGTCAATATGTGTGACTCAGAAACAGGAGAAAATAGAAAAACATTCGTGCCAGTAGTGTTGCCACCACAACTTAAGGTTAAAAATATGTTCAAAGGTAAAATAAAAGTCCATAGAGAGTTTTCACGACATATATCTAAAGACTTGGCTAATATGACTTCTACTGGAATTTATTGTGTGAGACCCCTGAATCCGGGAATGGCTTCTGTATGGTATGATGATCAAACTTGTAATGTAGATAGGGACAGGTAAAAATACCCTTACCGAAAATGGTGGACTCACCAGCCAGCGGCTTGAGAGTCAAACGTCCTTACGGTAGAGCAGGAAATGATGGATGCAGCACTGTGTCCACAGCAGATGGGAAGAACAAACGGTGGAAGCACTCACCAAACGACCTCCTCCAATCTCACTAGCTTCGGAACTTCATGGTATAGGATTATACCGCTGTTCAATAATCAATCTTCATGAAGTGGATGCAGGCCCTCAAATGGAAGGAATAAAGAGAAGACTTCCACATAGTGTGAATCAGCTTTCAAAAACTTTAATAAAAAGTTTTGCAATAAAAAGCACTCTGGCTCATAAGGACAGGAATGGAGACCAGGTACAAGGTAAATAAAAAATAAGCGCTTAATTCGATCGTGGCAAGACAGGCATATCAAACCCGAAGCGTTTCGTCCGCACATACCCCAGTTGAAGTCCTCACGGACGAAACGTGGTATGCCTGTCTTGCCACGATCTAATTAAGCGCTTATTTTTTATTTACCTTGTACCTGGTCTCCATTCCTGTCCTTATGAGCCAGAGTGCTTTTTATTGCAAAACTTTTTATTAAAGTTTTTGAAAGCTGATTCACACTATGTGGAAGTCTTCTCTTTAATCCTTCCATTTGAGGGCCTGCATCCACTTCATGAAGATTGATTATTGAATAGCGGTATAATCCTATACCATGAAGTTCGGAAGCTAGTGAGATTGGAGAAGGTCGTTTGGTGAGTGCTTCCACCGTTTGTTCTTCCCATCTGCTGTGGACACAGTGCTGCATCCATCATTTCCTGCTCTACCGTAAGCCCGTTTGACTCTCGAACCGCTGGCTGGTGAGTCCACCATTTTCGGTAAGGGTATTTTTACCTGTCCCTATCTACATTACAAGTTTGATCATCATACCATACAGAAGCCATTCCCGGATTCAGGGGTCTCACACAATAAATTCCAGTAGAAGTCATATTAGCCAAGTCTTTAGATATATGTCGTGAAAACTCTCTATGGACTTTTATTTTACCTTTGAACATATTTTTAACCTTAAGTTGTGGTGGCAACACTACTGGCACGAATGTTTTTCTATTTTCTCCTGTTTCTGAGTCACACATATTGACTCAGGGTTTATGCACTATCATGTTTCCTGTTATGGGTAATTAGATATTTAATATAGGAATATATATATAGATCTTTCCATGAACGTATTATATGTTTGTTCACATTTTTTTGAGCCGTATACATTTGACTTTTAGTGCATGTATTATTGGGTTTCTTTTTATGTATAAATAGACATCCCATAGATGTGATCATAGAAGTGATCATCTCACAGATACACATATCTTATTATAACAGTTAAGATCATATAAAGGAGAAGTCCTGTTTCACTAAACACCTTATTGTGCAAAACTTGACCTCCAGATTGCTATTTTGGTGGGTCTTGCCCAATAATGAACAATATTTTTTTAGCGCCACACTTTATTTACGTTATTTATTCACAATTTGTCTGATTGTCGTGTCGGCTGCTTCTTACACTTTGGGTTGGCGCATTATTATTTTTGGATATTTTGGGATTTAACAAACACTGTCTTCCTTAAAAAAAATTTTTTTTTAAATGGCATTTTAAGAACGTTAGTTTGATTTTCCAATCGTTAGTGGGGTCAAATCGACGTTCATTTTCAACCATGGTGACAATTTGGAAATAATAGAAAACTTCTTGGTCAAAGAAATTTTCAGACAGTGTATGTGGTTTTCCTTCATTTTAAAAACAGAGTATAAAAACAAGTAAAAATTTCAAACATTCTTTCATTCAGCGAATGTACAAAGATTTTCCGTTTGAATATTCTTGTCTGAAAATTGATCCGTGTGGCCAGCATAAGGCTCAGTACACACCTATGCAGTTTGCTTTTGATCTATTTCTGCAGTGTTTTTTGCTGTGCATTTTGGTTTTTGCACACGTGATTTTGCTGCGATTTGCGTTTTTGCATTTTTTTTGGCCAACTTGTTGTTGGGCAGATTAAAAAACACACATTTCTGCAAAAACGCATTACATGCTTTTCTGCAGCTTCTCCATTGAAGTACATTGAACCAAAAAAGTACTGTTTTGCGTTAAAAAAAGTCCCCGACCCTTTCCAAATACGCAGCGGCTAAAAAAAAGCATAGATGTGAACGTGTTCCATAGGAAACCATGTGAATGAACTGTAGTGCAACCAGCTCTAAGACGTTTAGTAACATAATGGGGTTAAAAAAAACCTAAAATTACCCCTTTATAGTACAAAAAAAAAAAGCAGATAATCACTACTGTAAGGGGTTCATTTTTTTACTGTAGAACTGTGAAAGTAATATTTACAGTAGTGATTATTTGCTCTTTTTGTATTATAAAGGGCTCATTTGAGTTTTTCTTAACCCCATTATGTTACTGGTCGATTAATCGATTATGAAAATAGTAATCGATTAATTTCATAATCGATTAGTTGTCGATTAGATTAATCGATTAGATGTTTCAGCCCTACATAGGACACACACCCCTGCCACGCCCCCTTAAAGGAGAATTATACAAAAAAAAAAAAAAAAGGATTAGTTAAACCCACAAGTGCTTTTTTTTTTTACCACTACTATTCCTTTATATTGGCTTTTAAAATTTACAAATGCAGCAATTTAGAAATTGGATGAAGTTCTAGCACTAGGAAACACTTTTTGAAAGATAAAAAGTGCATTTTATATATAACTATATGGATCAGACCAAAATGAGGGACAAATGAGGAGGAAGGAGGGACATTGTTCCAAATCAGGGACAGTCCCTCGAAAATCAGAGACAGTTGGGAGCTATGTACTATGGCTATTGTTAAGCCACTGTTTGCAGGTCCAGCCTTTGGTAATCAATTATGTCTGCTACGCCTTTTATGGCACTTTTATCTGATATGGTCATGAGCTCTGAAAACAGTTATAAATAATGTAAATGTTAAACATTATTATAGTAGCAACTCCTTTATTGTAGCAGTAAGGTCAAGGCAATGCGTGGGTGGAACAGGTCCTGCTAAACTGGTTCAGTTAAAATGAACACATTTCTATGCTTGTTTAACGACCAACCTACAAACTCTTCACAATTTATTTAAAGGGTGTTTATGCTGCCGAAACCTGTCATTTGCAACATTATTAAGTGATAATCTTGTGTCCAGCAGCTGGCAACTGCAGACGACAAAAATTGTCAGACAACAGATCTCACCAAGGGAAAGGCTGATTATTCTGGTTGAAATGTCGCTATTGTTTTACGTTTGATAAGCTACTTTCAGAGCTGTCTTGCTGCAGATGCACTTCTAGTCTCCACATAATGAGAACCAAGAGTGCCTGTTTATGTGACAGCCAACTGACAGGCAAGCCCTCAGGCCCCTTTCACACTTGTGCGATTTCAAAGTCGCACGATTTTACCGCAATTTTTCTGTGATTTTACCGCGATTTGGGAGCAGTACGACTTTGCCGCAACTTTGAAATTAACTATTCTCAGCTTGTGCTTACAAAGTTGTATTGAAATCGTGTCTATATTATTCAGGTACGATTTGCATGCTACTTGAGGGTTTAACATTGAGGTCTATGGACATCAACTCGCATGGAAGTTGGACCATAGTAGTGCAGGGACTACTTTAAAGTCGGCACGACTTAAAGTCGTGCCAATATGAATGGTAGTCATTGAAAATCATGGAGAATGACTTGCAGTACAAAATCGTGGGACAAGTCGTATAAGTGTGAAAGGGAAAGAGAAACACTCGAGTTGAAAGCTGGCCACATACATTACCATCTGATTGTACATTCTTCTGTTATTTACTAAAGGCAAATCCACTTTGCACTACAAGTGCAAAGTGCACTTGAAATTGCACTGAAAGTGCACTTGGAAGTGCACTGAAAGTGCACTTGGAAGTGCAGTTGCTCTAGATCTGAGGGGGACATGCAAGGAAAATTAAAAACAGCGTTTTAGCTTGCACATGATTTAATGGTAAAATCAGCAGAGCTTCCCCTCATTTCAGATCTTGCCCTCAAATTTACAGTGACTGCACTTCCAAGTGCACGTTCAGTGCAATTTCAAGTGCACTTTGCAGTTAGTGCAAACTGGATTTGCCTTTTGTAAATTCCCCCTTTGTATCCAATCATTGCTGTTTTTGTTTAGGCAGATCATGGAAGAGACAGGATAGGTGTGTTCAGTTGGAAAGGATGAGCAATAAACCTAAAATCTTACAAATCACATAAACTGAATGGAAAATATGGCAGTTTGTGCACTTTCAATAGATAATAATGATTGAACATTTTTTAAATATTTAAAAACACTTTATCACATCTTTCAGGACATCATTAGGTCTATGGCCAAACAGACTGGCTGTTTTGAGAGATCCTAGGACTCCCTCTATACATTCCTTTTATGCTGGAACCAGGACCGTCTTTTGGCAGGGCAAAAGGGGCAGCTGCCCTGGGCCCTGTCATTGTTGTGGGGCCCAAAGCAGCTGCCTCATACTTGCCAACTATCCCAGTTTAAATTCCCTTGTCCCTTGAAGTTTTACTCCTGTGATGTGTCTCAATATCTCAGTGTAAAGTGCTGGTACTAATGCTGCCCAGCTCTGCCCTATTGTTGTGTACAGATTACTCACCTGCAGACCCTGTGTTTACATGTAAATAACTTGCATTCATATGTAAACAGCGGCGGCATTCATAAGTAAATAGCTGCGGCTGGTGGCATTGATATGTAAATAAAGGCGACATTCATATGTATATCATGCCCCCCTGCAGTGAGGAGGTGATGTGCTGTAACCTCTAGCAACCAATCAGTGAGCAGTATTACTGTACAGTAACCTCTAGCAACCAATTAACAAGCACAAATCATTTGCTGTGACCTCTAGCAACTAATCAGTGAGCCGTAATGTGTGTTGTAACCTCTAGCAACCAGTCAGTAAGCAGTAATGATATGCTCTAACTGCTGGCAACCAATCGCAATTGCTGCCTGATCTGATTTTAAGTCTAGCTGCTATTTATTGTATGTCTCAGAGCAGACAGAGTGAAATTGTATGGGGGGGGGGGGGGGGGCCCCAAGAAAATTTTTGCCCAGGGTCCAATCAATATTAAAGACGGCCCTGGCTGGAACTGCCACAGACTGGCAGCTGATGGTAGTGATGCACATGGATATCAAATTATTCCAGTTTGACTGCTATAGAGTTAGAAGTTCAGTAAACACACCTAAAAAAATATTGTAATTTGAAATTATGTACAGCCGGTAATGATCAATGCACCCCTGACACACAGCGCTGCCAGACCCTAAACTCCCTTCAGACTGTACTGCTGCTCAGCAACACAGCCTGGTCTACCACCTGCTCCTGAAGAACGTAGCACCAGTACATTGATGTTGTATTACTCTGCTCTCTACTCCAACCAGTGTTAGGCCGGTCATACACGGTTCGAATCTCGGTCGGTTCAGCCGGAAAGCATTACAACCTTAAGATTTACCAACAACTATGAAGTTTAAAGCTGGCTATAGATGGATCAAAATTTGGCCAGTTCAGCAGGAACCTGTGGCCGTTCCCACTCAACAGAAGTCAATCTCACAATCAACTTCTGTTGAAAGGAAATGCTGGAAAATGTTAGTTTGATCAGCGGCTGCAGCACTGATCAGTGTATTCTGACAATATAAGAATCTCCGCTGTCAGAATAAAATTGCACAGCAGGGAGGATTCCTCCATCCACCTCACTTGTGTAGATGAGGGAGTCCGTTTTTTTTTGATCAGCCCGCTGGCTGATCGAAAAAAAAAAAACAGCCCATCTATGCCCAGCTTAAGGGCCTGACCAAACAATCCATTTCATTTATATCCAGTTAAATGAAGCCCACACACTACACAGGTGTTGGTGAATCTACAACTCACCACTACAATATATTCTGATTGTACAAGGGCCTGCCTACAAATTGCATGGATAGATGGATAGTTTGGGTAGGGTCCCACATTATATAGTTTTAGTAAAGAGATTTACAGTGATTGGAAACGAATACCGTACAAGGTATGGTCATCCTAAAGGAGATTATGCAATCAGATTGTAATGTGTATGGTGTGGCACTAAACATAACTATTTAAAAACTGTGAGCAGGTAGCTCTTTATTGCAGAAGAGATAGTGCAATGTTTCTTCTGTAGTAAGAAAACTTACCTGCCTGCTCACAGTCTTCTACTGATTGCCAACTGAGCTGCTCATGCCACAGTACGACTGCAAGAACGATTGACTCCCATGTGCATGTGCAGGATGACATCATTCCACCAATGGCCAATCAAGAGGCCAAAAACCCAACACCATAAAGTAGCTGGGGAGAGGATGGCAGTGGCCAGCAAGGGATTTAACTGTTGCTTTGCTGGAAGGTGGAGATGAAGGTTTTTCTGGCACTGTGAAATGCACTGAAGGCTCTGTGACCCGTGGTGCCAATATCAAAACAGATTCAGGTACTTATGCTATCTCTATGTATAAATACATTTCATTGTTTTTAAAGTGTTAATAAACCCAGGAGCCTGCATTCACTATATTTGAATACTGTGTACTGTCTCCCACAGTACACAGAACATGGAAATGCAATTATTTTAGTAAATGTAAACTATTAAATAACCTGTCTCATCAGCAGTTTATAGCAGTTTTGTAACTTCTATCAGTGTTTGGCTGAGCACTGGTTAAAGCTTGTAGGGGGAGTTTTCATCCTCCTCTGACTGTCCTATGAGGCTGCATGACGTTTGACCCTCTGTTTGGACAGTGCCATTTGGCCCTGTTCTGCTCACATGCACCCTCCCAAGAAAAAAAAAAAAAAAACCCTAGCAATACACACCAAACTGAGCATATGCAGAGTACCCCCAAGAATCTGTACTATTAGGAGATGGATTGGGGACTGAGGAAGAAGGGGAGGATCAGAGAAGACAGGATCAAACAGCTTTTTTTTTTTTACACACTGTGGAGGATTAACCCCTTGGGTTCCACAGTGAGTATAACTAGCACGCTTTATCGCATATACAGACTGATTTTACTTTTGTGGGTTTAGTAACACTTTAATGAATCAAAAAACATAACATGTGTAGCCAAGGGTTTGCTAATATAAGGCATTACATTTCTTATGGTTGCAAATGAGTTTGGCTCCCTCTAGTGTCCTTTTAATGCTGTTAGGACTTTCTTTTAATTCCTGAGAAGCAGCACTGCAAAGCATTGTGGGAAATGTAGTTTGGAGGAGGAAGTGACTCTGTTAGTTGGATCAGCCCTGAACTACAATACAGACAATGCAAAGTGCACAGCACTGCATGCTGGGAACAGTAATAAAAGGAACAGCGCGGCCATCTTTCAGCTTCTCTGGACGCCATTCAATACCTGCCAGCAGGAGGTCTGTGTGTGTGTGTGTGTGTGAATAGGAGACTGCGGCCTATACAGCATGGAGCGGGATTGCCAGCTTCTGAGGGACTTCAGAGTACAGCCCTGCTAGCTTAGCAAACTGATCAGTGTGCAGTGCCAGGACATCTGGAAGTTTTCCCGCATTTCAGCCAACCGGAGGAGCGTTATAGTGCAGCGGCGCCATCTTTTTCATCAGACTGAGACATCAGGAGGTGAGTGCTGACAGAGCCTCACAGCCTCAGAGTCTACTGTGGTGAGAGGGCACCTGCCCATTTCAGTAAAGTGCACTGTTTGCCGAGTGAGTTACTTACAGACTGCTGGTGAGACTTATAGTTCCACAGAAGGGATTCTACTTATTCACAGGCAACATACAGCTGAACTCTGGGGTTTGTCATTCCCTGTGCTATAAGGTCAGTACTGTATTACACTCACACATAAGTAGGAAGTTACAAGTGTCATATTTCTTCAGTCACACAGTTATCAACGTACTATTTATTCTGCAGTTTGCTTTCTCTCTTTTTCCCTGTTGGATTACAAATACTACAGTTTAAACTACAGGCTAGCTGAAGGTATCTGGAGACAAGGAACTTTTATCATCTTCTGCAAAGCATTACAGTTCTATTTGTAGCTTGAACTTTGAATTACAACCTAGGGGGAGCCCTTGAGTACAGGTTAAATATTGCATTGTATTATTGAATGTGAGAAACATTATATTGCAACTTGGTGTGTGTGTTGAGGCCTCGGTGGGAAGGTGTTTAATATTGGTTTTGGAGAATATTGAACACTTTGTCCCATTGTACACTTGTCTACATATGCTCCCTACGGTGATTATTGAATCCACAGTTTTCATATCTATACTCATTGTTATTTATTGTTTGTGTTTAATCACATTGTTCATTGTGTTTGATATTCACTCTAGTAAACTTTCTGAGTGGTTCAGTGACATTGTGTGAGTTTCTCACTGATAACATCCCGTTACAGAATGGAACCCAAGGTGTCAGAGTTAAGAGAGGATCTGCAGAGTCGGGGTAGCCAGTGGGGTATAGAGTCAATCAGCAGCCCTCACGGGGGTACCGCTACACATGATCAAAAAGAAAGCAGACTGGTTTGTGTGGGCAGGGATCAGTTCTTACAGATAAAAATAGAAGAGAAGGAGGATGCTGGTTAGGGGATGGTACAGGGTAGAACATGAAAGCAATTAAAACACAATCTTATGTAAACTGCTCCCGGGCTATATAATATTGGCAGGGCTCCAATTCAAATATCAAACCTTCCAAGCAATGGCGACCCTAGGGGAGGGGGGGGCAGAGGGGGCCCTGACCCCCCCCAACATTATGCTGGGCCCCACCATGTGCCCCCCCAAAAAAAAAAAATTTTTTTTTTTAATTTTTTTTTTTTTTTAATTTATTTTTTTTTTTTTTACAAAAAGGCAATTCCTTTTTGTTTGTATTCATATCGGATGTGCCGCATCTTACTTGGGCCACCGCTGGGGTAACACAGTCTCTATTGAGAGGGAGAACGTCCCCAGTCAGCTCCTGCGGGTGATACCTCCCCCCTCCCTCTGCTCGCTGACACTGCATAATGCAAGCGCTCAAACAACCACGGCCGCCCTATCTGCTCCTTCCCCTGCATCCTCATTGGCATGGAGAAGAGCGAGTTGCAGGAAGGACTCCACCAGGACTTTCAGTTACTGAAAAAACAGACTGATTTCTCCCATCCTTAGGACAGGAGAACCAGCCTGTAAATTCCAAGAGATGCCAGACCAGCGCTGTCAATAGCAGGGGCAGGACAGCAAGAGGAGGCTGGCGAATCCCACAGTGGTGGAACACCAGGGCCCGGTGGCAAGACAACCTTTGCAACCCTGATAGTTCTCCCACTGCTTTGGACCCTTATATTTTCTTGGTATGCTGGTGACATCTATCTATCTATCTATCTATCTACCCTGTTTCCCCGAAAATAAGACCTAGCGTGATTGTCGGTGATGGCTGCAATATAAGCCCTAAGCCCTAGTTAAATTCCTTGTAGGTCTTATTTTGAGGGTAGGGCTTATTTTCAGAGAAACAGGGTAGGGCTTATATTGCAGCCATCACCGACAATCACGCTAGGTCTTATTTTAGGGGAAACAGGGTATCTATCTATCTGTCTGTCTGTCTGTCTGTCTGTCTATCTATCTATCTATTTGCATTTTATATTGCCCCCCTATTTTTGTCCCTGTCCCCCCATGTGCCCCCCCTAAATATGAAAGCTGGAGATGCCACTGCTTCCAAGTATTAGTAAAACTAATAACACACACTGTAATATATCTCCACAACTCTGGCTATGGTGTTACATTGCAGTATACAGTATCATGGCTAAGGTGTCTTTGCAGGATACCTCACTATGCTGGAATGGTCCTGAAAAATATAAAGCGATTTTTCTACATATTGCCCATGAAAGTCCACACACTTGTTCCAGTGGTGCTGCATGACTACTGTTCTTTTCATGTAAAATATTTTTTTTACACAGCAAGTTTTAGTTTTTTTTTTTGTAAAGATTATGGTACAGAAGGCAATTTGGCATTTAATACCAAAAAAAAAAAACAAAACACAAAAAAGCATCTTAAAAGAACACTAACCACTTGCCGACTGCTGCACGCCGATATACGTTGGCACAATGGCAGCGGTGGGCAAATGGGCATACTTGTACGTCCCCTTTAAGAGCCAGGGATAGCAGGCGCACGTGCGCCGCATACAGCGTGAACGTGCCTGTGGGAACCGGTGGACTCTATGTCCGCCAGTCTCCCACCGATCATGTTACGGAGCCTCAGAACAGGAAAGTGCCTTGTAAACAAGGCATTTCCCCGTTCTGGCTTGTGTCGTGACAGAGATCACGTGACTTGAAGCCCACCCCCCCCCACAGTTAAAATCACTCCCTAGGACACACTTAACCCCTTTATCGCCCCCTAGTGGTTAACCCCTTCACTGACAGTGTCATTTACACAGTAATCAGTGCACTTTTATAGCACTGATCGCTGTATAAATAAATGATAATGGTCCCAAATTAGTGTCAAAAGTGTCCGATGTGTCCGTCATAATGTCACAGTCCCGATAAAAATCGCAGATCGCCACCATTACTAATAACAAAAGATTTAAAATAAAAATGCCATAAATTTCTCTCCTATTTTGTAGACGCTATAACTTTAGTGCAAACTAATCAATATACGCTTATTGTGATTTTTTTTTTTACCAAAAATATGTAGAAGAATATATATCGGCCTAAACGGAGGAAAAAAATATTTTTTTTAAATACTTTTGGGGGATATTTATTATAGCAAAAAGTAAAATATAATGCGTTTTTTTTTTTAAATTGTCGCTCTTTTTTTGGTTATAGCGCTAAAAATAAAAACCACAGAGGTGATCAAATACCACCAAAAGAAAGCTCTATTTGTGGGAAAAAAGGACGTCAATTTTGTTTGGGTGCAACGTCGCACAACTGCGCAATTGTCAGTTAAAGCGACAACGTGCCGAATCGCAAAAAGTGCTCTGGTCAGGAAAGGGGTACAATCTTCCAGGGCTTAATAAGCAATGGCACTAACTGGAACCAAGGCTGATTTCATAACGAGTGCAACAATTTGATCCTTTGTCATGTCTGCAGCGAAAATTTACATTTCAGGTTATGGAAGTAAGCTCACTAGAAGAGTTAGCATGTTCTCCTTGTGCTTGCATGGATTTCCTTCGGATTCTCCGCTGCCTCCCACATTCCACAGACATGCTGATAGGCTAACTGGCTCCTGTCTTAATTGGCAGTAGTAGTGTGTTTACGTGTAGCATCCCCTTTCCCCTAGGCAGTATTGGAAGATCTCCAGGTGAGCTAGTATTTCACCTCAGGGCAGAATTCTTGATTCTTTGCGGGTTAAAATGAATTAATCACTTTAGGAAGGACCAGGAGCACAGGCGTGGGACCCAAAAAGAGGAGGATCCGAGACAGACACTCTGTGCAAAACCAGTGCACAGAGCAGGTAAGTATGATATGTTTATTATTGTAATGGAAAAAAAAATAACCCTTTACAATCAATTTAAGCTCCATGATCCCCATGATTAAGCTTCAGGATGAAGTAAAATGCATTGGGGCTTTGGCTTGGCTAGAGCCCGGGCTGAGGCTGTCATTCCACATAGCCACAGGGTCTTGCAGTGAAGCACAGGACCTTTTTTGTCTCTTAAATAATAAGAGTACTGTACTAAACAACCCTTGTAAAGTAGAAATGTCCAGGAGACTAATATGCATTTTTCAGGAGACGCTCCATTTTTTATGGTACAGCACGCCAATGACTGCGTCTTTGAAGTCAATACAGGTGTGAAAATTCCTCCTTTTGTAAATCAATACCCCAGTGTATAGAATTCAGCAAGCCATATGTAGTTACAACACAGATCCTTTTCACACACTAATGGAAGTATACAGCACAACAGGTGCTAAGAGAAGGATAGGGTTTCCCGAAGCCGACCTCTCCTCAGTTCATACACAAAGCATAGTTTTACAGTATGAACACTCCAATGCACTGTATTTGTGTAAGAAAATCTTTTATTACACACTCCACAGGATAAACTGTGTCACAACATTGGCCCGGATACTGGAGAATACACCCACAAATGAGTACCACACAGACAGTACACTATACTGTCAAAAGTATTGTGACACCTGCCTTTAAACACACATGAACTTTAATGGCATCCCAGTCTTAGTGCATAGGGTTCAATATTGAGTTGGCCCACCCTTTGCAACTAGAACAGCTTCAACTCTTCTGGGAAGGCTGTCCACAAGGTTTAGGAGTGTGTCTATGGGAAGGTTTGACCATTCTTCCCAAAGTGCTTTTGTGAGCTTAGGCACTGATGTTGGACAAGAAGGCCTGGCTTGCAGTCTCCACTCTAAATCATCCCAAAGGTGTTCTATCGGGATGAGGTCAGGACTCTGTGCAGGCCAGTCAGGTTCCTCCACCCCAAACTCGTTCATCCATGTCTTTATGGACCTTGCTCTGTGCACTGGTGCACAGTTATGTTGGAACAGGAAAGGGCCATCCCCAAACTGTTCCCACAAAGTTGGGAGCATGAAATTTTCCAAAATGTCTTGGTATGCTGACGCCTTAAGAGTTCCCTTCACTGGAACTAAGAGGCCAAGCCCAACCCCTGAAACACCCCCACACCATAATCCCTCCTTCACCAAATGATTTGGAGCAGTGCACAAAGCAAGGTCCATAAAGACATGGATGAGTCTTCTAAACCCCAGTACCAAGTTCCCCTGACACCTCTGTGAGCCCTTCTGACCCGTTAGTACCATGCCTTCCTGATCCCTCAATTTTAGAACATCCAACCCCCCCTGTACCCTGCTGGGAAGGGGTTAACATCTAGGGCATCCAAGATGTGTGGCTAAATGAGTGTAATGTTTATGGCTTTTTACTAAAGATCTCTCGGTTTCTTATCCCTGGAGTAAGAAACAGGAGATATCTTTTCCTCTGTACAGAGTCCTGTGTTGATTGTTAAACACAGGGCTCTGGGCTGTGACTGGACACAGCTGATCAGCAGGTCCTGGGCATTAATCATTTGCTGGGACTTGCTGACAGACACCCGCTGTATACAATCACAGCGGGTGTTGGGGGGGTTGCCTAAACCCGGAAGCAGGCAGCAACACACCAGTTGCCTGCACAGGCTGCCTGTCTGCAGAACATTGTGGTCAGGTGGTCCTTAAGTGCTTATACAGGGTTTCCTCTAAAGAGGTTTAAATTTCTTTGAGTTGAATATATTTTTTTTCTATCTTTTGTAAGCAATTTAAGAAAGCTTGATTGCATTTTTTTTTCCAAGATCAAAAGAATAATAATATTTTAATCCATTGTTGCTGGGCCCTTGAATGGCATGGGGCCCATAGGTCAGTGCCTACTCTGCTTCTTTGGAAATACGGCACTGCAGAGGTACAACTAAAGTAGGAGGATTTGTTTCATCTTTGTGTTTCACCTGAGGCTAGTCACTATATTGGGTATATGTAAAAGTTTACAAAACACTTTAAGGTAGTCTGATACATTATTACTTGCTGACAAACTGAACAGGATTTTCAGGATGGAGATACTAGCATGTTCACAATTCTGTGCTTTTCAATCTCTTATGCTTCACGAGCCAGGCATGTTAACAAGGCTGCCATGAATGTAGGCAAAAGCAGTTTTTGGACTAAAAAACACGCAGAATTAGTGTCAGATCATCCACAAAGATGGGCGGAGGTCCAGGGGGGGCCAGCTACATCATTCACTCTAATGCCCTGTACACACGGTCGGATTTTCCGACGGAAAATGTGTGATAGGACCTTGTTGTCGGAAATTCCGACCGTGTGTAGGCTCATCACACATTTTCCATCGGATTTTCCAACACACAAAGTTTGAGAGCAGGCTATAAAATTTTCCGACAACAAAATCCGTTGTCGGAAATTTCGATCGTGTGTACACAAATCCGAAGCACAAAGTGCCACGCATGCTCAGAATAAATTAAGGACGAAAGCTATTGGCTACTGCCCCGTTTATAGTCCCGATGTATGTGTTTTACGTCACCGCGTTCAGAATGATCGGATTTTCCGACAACTTTGTGTGACCGTGTGTATGCAAGACAAGTTTGAGCCAACATCCGTCGGAAAAAATCCTAGGATTTTGTTGTCGGAATGTCGGATCAATGTCCGACCGTGTGTACGGGGCATTACAGTAAATAGAGCTGCACGATTCTGGCTAAAATGAGAATCACGATTTTTTTGCTTAGAAGATAGATCACGATTCTCTCGGCGTAACATCATCTTTCACATTAAAACAAAAAAAATTAGGCTAACTTTACTGTTTCGTTTTTTTTATTTTTTTTTTTTATTATTATTCATTGAAGTGTATTTTTTCCAAAAGAACTGCATTTGAAAGACCGCTGAGCAAATACAGTGTGATATAAAATATTGCAGCAATTGCCATTTTATTCCCCAGGGTCTCTGCTAAAATATATATGTTTGGGGGTTCCAAGTAATTTTCTAACAAAAAAATATTGATTTTAACTTAAGAAGTGTCAGAAAAAGATTTAGACTTTAAGTGGTTAAACTTCCTGCATTTACACATTGTTGAAAACTTGGCAGACTGCCAGGATTATTTATTTACACAGATGTTCTATCCCTTTGATGTAAGAAGGAAGCTTAGTTACAATGTTTCAAGTTAAAAGACTTGGCAGAAGCCCAGGTGCTTTCTTTTGACAGCTGAGTGAGCAGATAGTCTCTCCACTTGTTTATATGAAAGAATCGGCAACCTCTGCAGGAGCGATCGTCAGGGGAGGTGAATCGAGATCACGATTTTTTAACGATTAATTGTGCAGCTCTAACAGTAAATCAGGATATATGGCAATCGGTTGAGGGAGCATGCATGTGTAGACGGTTGATGGAGCATTGGGGCAGATTATGCCAGCAGACACATACTTCACAGCTTTTGAAGAGAAGAGAGGGGCATTATTTAGCACAAAGTATATAGGAAAAGGACACCCCCAGTTGTGTGAACCATGGGGAATGAACAGGCAAAAAATTATTGCCTATATCAAGTGCTTTACTTTTTCTACTGCTTTATAATGGCTTCTCAAAATAACCTGAATTCATTTATATGTGGTATAAAGTTGATTGTAGCCATTGTTAAATTTTCAGGACAAGCTTTCATGGTATACCACAGTATAGAAGCAGTAGAGAAGGAGCTATACCCCAAAACTTTGTCCAGCAAATAAAAAAGCATTATGCCGCGTACACACGAGCGGACTTTATGGCAGACTTTGCTCGGCGGACTTTGACGGACTTCACGACGGACTTTCTGAATGAACGGACTTGCCTACACACAATCCACCAAAGTCCGTCAAATTCGTACGTGATGACGTACGACCGGACTAAAACAAGGAAGTTCATAGCCAGTAGCAAATAGCTGCCCTAGCGTGGCTTTATGTCCGTCGAACTAGCATACAGACGAGCGGACTTTTCGACCGGACTCGATTTCGACGGATTCATTTAAAACATGTTTCAAATCTAAGTGCGTCCAACTTTTGAGAAAACAAAGTCTGCTGGAGCCCACACACACGATCGAATTGTCCGACCAAATCCCGTCCGCCGGGCAAAGTCTGCCGTAAAATCCGCTCGTGTGTATGCGGCATTACAGACAGTACTTAACTGTGTTGTAAGCTGAATACAAGGTTTGATGTAGTACAACAGTTGAGAGCAAGGCACAAATGGGGAAGCTTTTTTTCTGTGCCTATTTCCAATGCCAAGAGTGTATCTAAACACAAAATCAAGTTGTAATTTATTGTAGTTTACCAGTCCTTAGAAGTGGTAGCTGAATTCGTTTTTTTTTTTAGACTTTTTTACCCTTTATTTTCACCCAGTAATCCTGACAGTAAGGCTAGTCACATACATTAAAAAAATTTTGTTCAGCCCTGTTGAGTAAATTAGCGAAATAAATAGACCCCCCATCCACGGTGGATAAAAATCGATGATTAAAAAAAAAAAAAAAATCTGGATTTTTATCTGATTTTTTTGATTTAATCTGATTTTTTTCTGCAAGCTGAGATAACATGCACTGCATTGGTATTAAAGATTCAAACTACCAGCAAGAATGAGTCCTTACAGTTAAAGAGCACCTGTCATTTTAGATCCATCATGGCAGCGCCTGTTAGCGGGCCTCCACTCACCTACTGCTGCCACATCCCTCACCTCGCTGTGTCACCTCCGCATCACCAACCATCCCGTTAAAGTGAATAGGATTGTTGGTGTGTCAACAGCGGATCAGATGAGGAGCCGCTGCCGGACAGAGATGACAGTTGCTCTTTGAAAATGAAAAATTATGATTTAATTCGAGTTGATAGTGATTTAAATCATGATTTAAAATCTACTTGATTTAAATCAAATCCACCTTGTCCCCATCCACAATAAACAGTATGGATGGAGAAATCTTCCCTGCTGGCTTTTGTATACTGACAGCTGCTGCTCCAACGGCTTTCAGAATACCAGAACAGTGCCTGCATCTGGCTGGCTGCAGTCGCTGTTCACCAATAATTTTCTGCCCATCTCCTTCAATTTTCACATTGAATTTTGTCAAGTGGTGGCAGGGCTACCAGTTCAGCAGGATTCGGCCACATTTTGAGATGTATATGACCAGCATACCACACATCTGTCATAGGGTGACAAAGCTCACTTAAGCCAGCCATAGATAGTTCAAACGATTCGAACCATGTATGGGCAGGCTGAACGTGCTCAAGCTGTTCGATCAATCAACTTAGGTACAACCAGCCTGACAGGCTTTACATGTGATTTTCGCTAGCAGCTGTTATAGCTGCTAGCAATAATAACTGTTCTCCCAGCAGGGGCGGCTTCCCCGCCTCCCCCGCCGGGAGAACACAATGACTCCATGGGAGGGATTCCCCTGTCAATACTGTCTGGTTACAAGAAAGAAAATCGCTCTGGTCTATGGCCAACCTTACTGTACAGTATCTATTGAGGAACACCGTTGTCACCCTAGGACAGAACACCTCCCTCTGTTGTGTTATCTACAATATGATGTGCTTTGTAGTACACAGAGATAGTTGGGAACAATGTGACTGACAATGCAGCACCAGAAGTTATCAGTTAACAAGATTTTTGGCAGGATAAAAAGGGTTTTATTTGCATTTATCAACCAGAACACTCTAAATTGTATACTTAACAGATCAAAAGGGAACAAATAAGAGAACTTTGTTGTTGGGGTTTTCTTAAACTTTAATCTGTCTCTGCATACACTTATGCTAAGACTAAAGGCCATTCACAAGATAAGAATACCAGCACAACCAGTACAAAGGATAATTACCTGATTTATTCAATAGATAAAATTGACTCAAACAAGAAATCCTAAGGCAAAAGAGATCTGTGGTCTTTACTATCCGGGTCCAGAAACCTGCTGTGCCCATTATGAGGGGTCCCACTGGCCAAATTACATTATTAACAGAATCCTGCCGTAAAGTAGATTGGAGGCGGCCATTAGTGACCTCTCCTGAATAAACTAGTTTCTTGTCATGCCAATCTAGTGATTTCTGTAGTGTCGCTGACCCAGTAAATGTAAGCAGATTAGGGTTGTGCCTTCAATCTTTCCTCATTTGCATGCTTATTGCAGGTCAGCGACTCAAACTATTGAAGTCACTAAAAGCCAGGTAACTAGCATTTTCACAACAAGTTCGGCAATCACAGCTTACAGTATATATTTGTTTTGTCTTAGCACAGGTTTCCGTTATATTATGACTTTAAAAGAGGGTTGGAAGAGAGAATGGAACTACAGCAAGAGGTTGTTTCTCCTGGAGTCCCCAGAAGATAAAGCCAAGAGGTGACTCAGCAAACCTATGGAGGCTGATGCTTTCTCTTTCCATCGGCAGCAATGGTTGCATGGTATAGGTTACCAGGCTACAACCCAGCACAGCGGATTTACAACAAACATTTGGAAGCAAAAATGCGATAATGTAGTTACACATTGTAAGGGGTGGGTATGTGGTGCCAGAACAGCATTCAACTCTTCTGTGGAGCTCATGGGTGGAATGCAAGGGATTCAAGCCAATAGACAAGAGCCAGTCATTAGTGGGGAGTCATTGGATCCCAATAGCCTGCGACTTGTATTGCTGCGAAATCTGAGGAACACCCTGGGAAATATTTGTAACAGAACTCTTATCGTTTCACTCTTCACTGACAATTTATATACCTATTTGAGATCCTCAAGATACTCTATACATTTGTCTGTACAATGCATTAAATTAAAATGAAAATGTATTAACCACTTGCTGACCACCCTATGGCACTTGTACTGCTACAGGGTGGCAGCTGTGCGCAGGATCACACATACAATTTTTTTTTATATAATATATTTATATACACACACACACACACACACACACACACACACGTGATCCTGCACTTCCGCCTGCAGGGGGTGCGTGCACCGCTGGCGGGCCACTTCTGCTGTTAAAATTCACATCAGAAGTCGATATGCGGGTCCTGGGGACTCTATGTCCTCTGATTGACAAAAAGTAAACAAGGCATATCTCAGTTGTGACAGGGGGGAAGGGATCGAGCCTGTGTCTCTGCAAGGCAAGAATTATGTCACCAGCATACCAAGGATCTTCAGAAAGGGTCCAAAGCTTTATTCAGCAATCACATCATAGGCACAATAGCGATGTTTTAGAGCCATGCAGGAACCAGGGTTGCGAACTATCAGTAAAATAACAGACAGTTTGTAAAATCCGTGATCTTTACATCTGTCCATTATGGGCATACAGACTGCTGGTGACATTCTTCTTGCCTTGAATGCCTTTGGTCTCCAGCTGGTTGGTCGCTACATCAGCCAATTACATTTATTGCCAAATGCAGGGATGTGTGCATTGGGCATATTGTACTTGAAAACAATTTCAAGACACAGTACACCACAACACCCAGAGCATTTTAAGCTGTGTATTATGATGTAGGGCCGGTGTGTTGCTGTGCACTGTTGATGTGCAGTGGTATGCATTTGACAATGAATGGCAACGCACTGCTGTCTTGCATTACCATCTGCTTGGTGTCTATTTTGGCCATTTTAATGTGTGCTGCCTTGCATTACAATAACCTGCGTTGGTGTCTATTTTGTCCATTTTAATGCACCGCACTTGAGGTGCGGTGCGTTTCAGATGTGTTTTTAAGCGCATTTTACACATTTCACTCTTTATCTCTATTGAATGTATGTTTTATTGGAAACCATACCAAAGATAGTAAGAAGAATTATGTACCAAAGCACAGAGGTGTCAAATGGCCTTAAACGTTATTTTCATTATCGATGAAACCAAAAGCATTGTCTCTTTGGTATTTAGGTTATTGCAAGGGTTACCAAATAAAAAATAAAAAGAATGTTAGCGTGGCCAAAAATGCCCAGCAGCTTGGAAACTGTCTATGCAAGTTTTTTTTGTGAGAGAAGAATTTTAGGATTTCAAAATTTAAATTTGTTGCGTGCTAAAATGAATGGAAACATTTTAAAAAACTGCTGTTATTTTCAATACAAGATCAGCACATATTCAGCTGCTTGTAAAAATGCATATTGCCCATTCTAGACCTTTCATTGACTAAAGTATATCTACAGCAGTAACTAGGGTTGCACCGATACAAGTTTTTTGAGTCATCTGTGTCCCATCTGTTTTCTTTTTACTTCTTGTCCTGTAGACACATCAGACAGTTGGAGAAAATCTCTCCAAAGTGAAGGAAAATCCCCTCTTGGATAGCTCTCACTAGTACAGATGTCCTTTAGAAAATCTCCCCTCACCTGTTCTGGGGACAATCTAAAATGTTCATATTTCCCTTATTTTTAGTCCCAGTGAAAATGATCACCAGAATACATGGAGAGTAAATCTTCCAGCAGAGCAGACAATACAAATCTCAACAGGGGTTCTACAAATTACACACACTAGACAAAAACGAAAAAGGTTTGTCTTTAGATATACATTCATTTTTTTAGACTTGTTTGCCCCCTCATGCCTTACCTGAGGTCTTTTCCACTGAATCCCTACGGTGTCTGGAGACCGGGGTCCTAACTTGTTGTACCCCAGTGATTTGGGCTCTGCTGGAAAATAGGGATCCTCAAATAGGCGCTTTTCCTGCAGACATTTCTTGCGCAGTTGGTTGTAGTCTTGCTCCAGATAAGGGCTAATATTTGCTTTAGAATCATTGGACGTATCATCCTTTACCAGACGCACAGTGATTCCTGCTGGGGCCATAGTGACCAAAGTGAGATCACCTGTGTGGTGCCTGTGTATATGTGTAACAGGAGATGGGGAGGGGCCAGGTGACAAAAGATAAGCTTTTTCTATTGACGCTCTATAATCAGTGACAATACAGACTTGGTTCCATGCTGTGTTAAAGTACACAGGAACTGAATATTCAATTTTGCTCCTACACAGATAATGCAATAATAAAATTAAGACGAGTTAGAAAAAACATTTTTCAAACTTAAAGTAGCCGCTAAAGCAAACTGAATGACATTTAGCTTGCTAAAAGCATTGTGTATCATGAACTGTTGTTTATGTTTAATAAAAACATTGTTTTCACCTCTTTCTCTTCCTTTGTTGTATCCCAAGCCTGCTCTCCTGCCTGCATGCATGCATTACAGCAATGTCTTCATGACATAGTTCAGGGCAGGGTTTCCTGATGGTGATAACTGTGGACCTCCGGAGTCCAACCTGAGGCCCTCGGACCTTGGTATTCTGTAGTGGGAACATTGATGGCAATAGTATTGATTCCTACTAGCTTCATGTAACACGTTCCCAGTTTCATATGGTTTTCTGCAGCATATCCCCAGCCAAAAATGTAACATGTCCAAATGCTCTGACCCTCATTTTCTCAATTAGGTCTGCAGTTTGACAGTCCTCTCAAGCATTACATATATTGAACACAATGTACGGCCCTTTGGTAATGTCAAGGGCCGCATTTGAGGCCCCCTTTAGCTCATAAGTTAAGACAACCTCTGCTGTAGACCATGCCAACGTAAGGTGTGTGGAAATTTGTAGTCTCTAATGGAAGCCCATGTGACAATATTGGGGACCACCTGTGTGAGACAGGGACAGAGCCTTGTCACTCTATAACGGGAGGTACAAGGACCTTCATAGTAGGATCACCAAGTATTATTTTAAGGAAAGATTGCAGCTTTATAAAAGGTGTAAACACCATCTTTCAATGTTATGTATTTTGCTTCCGGTAATTTCAAGATTCAGCCACCAAGAAGCCTCAGAGGGTAAACAGACTCACCCAGAAAGGTACATGGGTGAAGTGTCAGAACACAGGGAATAGAGACCTGGGAAGGTCACCTTTTATAGATCTGCACTTGCATCCCAACCAAGAACCCGTGTTTGAACAAGCTTTTCCCCACAACCTGACCAGAAATGCAGATTTTGTATCTAAACTCTACCCACAACTCTTTTAAAAGATTTAGCCACTTGCCATACTACGAGAGACAGTAAAATTATAGAAAGACCTAATGACACAGCAACTGCCCAGACTGTGGCCAACAACGGCCGTCAGTTACAGGAAGTATCCTATTGCTGACCTCCTAAAAAAAAAAAAATCCACTTGCCATGTCATGCTGATTTTTGGAATTCAATACCTTGGGAATCACTAACCCAAGACAAGCGTACAGCCAATGAAGTATAAAAAAAAATGATTTTTTTTGGGTTACCTGAATGGAGTCGCAGAACACAGCCAGGCAACCCTTTGATTGTCAATAGCAACAAAAAAACAATATTAAAAGACAGATCTTCAGTATACCTGCTTTGGGTCCAGTCATATCTAATTAGCACACCCTGCAAATTCCAGCGGCAAGTATCTGCAGATTTCTGCATCTGGAATGAAGTGCATCAAATGCTGGAAGTGCTCGGCCCATTAAATGCAATGACAGGCTGACAGAGTCCCCAGCTAGCCACAGATGTTCATACAACCAGTGATTACCCGCAGTTAAAGGAGTTGTAAAGGCAGAAAGCTTTTAATCTTAAAGCAGAGGTCCGCTGAAAAAAAATATATTAAAAGCCAGCAGCTACAAATACTGCAGCTGCTGACTTTTAATATATAGACACTTACCTGTGCAGGGAGCCTGCAATGTCGGCAGCTGAAGCCGATCCATCCTACGGCTCTCGGCTGCTGCTGCCGCCGCCATCCTTGGTAAGGGAATAAGGAAGTGAAGCCGTGCGGCTTCACTTCCTGGTTCCCTACTGCACATGCGCGAGTCGCGCTGCGCGTCCTCTCTGGTCCCTGCTGTGTTCTGTGTCTCACAGAATACAGCGGTGGAGGAGAGTGTAGGCGCCAGAAGTGGCATAGGTCACCACAAGCGCCACGGTGATCTATGCCAGGAAGTGGGAGCAAATACCTGTATTAGACAGGTATCTGCTCCCTCCTCTCCCCTGAAAAGGTGCCAAATGTGACACCGTAGCGGCGGAGGAATCCAAAAAGTGGAAGATCCATTTTTGGGTGGAACTCAGCTTTAATGTATTCTATGCATTTAGATAAAAAAAACACCTGTGTGTAGCAGCCTCCCCAGCACCCCCTAATACTTACTTGTGCCCCCTCAGTGTCTAGCGATGTCCATGAATCCCTCGGCCTTCCAAGACTCTCCCTCCTGATTGGCTGAGACACAGCAGTGGCACCATTGGCTCCCAGGGCTGTCAAAGTCAGTTAGTCAATCAGGGGAGAGAGGTGGGAAGGGGCAAAATCCCAGCTCCATGCCTGAATGGACACACAAAGCTGCAGCTCGGCTCGAGTGCCCCCATAGCAAGCTTCCTGCTGTGGTGGCACTCGACAGGAGGGAGGGGCCAGCAGCAGCAAGGAGGGACCCGAGAAGTGGAGGATCTTGGCTGCTCTGTGCAAACCCAACTGCATAGAGCAGGTAAGTATAAAATGGTTGTTATTTTTATTTATTTTTTTCAAAAACAAGACTTTACAAATCACTTTAAGGACAGATAATCCTGGCTGGGCGCAATCTGTTTGTGTCCAGCCATGATCACTGCAGGAAGTCACTGACTATGCAAACAGTCACCAATAGGGATAAACTGAGACACAAGTCTGAACCTGCCTGAGCTATCCCACCAGGAAGTGTCAATGCCAACAGCCAATCATAAAGCCAAATGCACTCCCCACACTGCACATATACAAGGGGCATGTATCCCTGCAGCTGCAGGGCCGGGGGTTGTCTCCACTGCTTATGACTAGCGGTCTGCAGTGACACTTCCTGGCAGGATAGCTCAGGTGGGTTCCGACTCATCTTTAAACACATTTGATAAAGTTTTTTTTTTTTGCCAGTGACGGCAGAAAAAGACAGAATAGTCCATCGACCCTGCCCATTTTTTTTTCTCGTTAACTATATTGTCTGAGTATAGATCTATGTTTGTCCAAAGCATGTTTGATGCCATTTACTGTTGCCTGTCTCACTACCTCTGCTGGTAGTTTATTCCAAGCATCAACTACCCTTTCAGTAAAATAATACTTTCTGAGATTAGTTTTGAACTTTCCTCCAGTTAGTTTGAGGTCATGTCCCCGTGTTCTTGATTTTGGGTTTTATATAGAAAAAACATACCCCCCCTCCCCCTTGATGTATTTTAAAGGTTTCAATCACGTCAATCTTCAATCTGGATTCACACCTATGCATTTTTAGTGCTTTTTGCAATTTGCAGATTTGCACTACAGAATGTATTCCATAGGAAATCATGTTCAAATGGACTGTAATGCAAATCTGCAAAATGCAAAAAGCACTAAAACTGCATAGGTGTGAATCCAGCCTAAGTGAGATCTCCAGAACTGGACAGTATTCTAAATGAGGTCTCACTAACGATCTACCGTATATACTCGAGTATAAGTCGTTCCGAGTATAAGTCGAGGCCCTAATTTACCACAAAAATATGGGAAAAACTTAGTAACCCGAGTATAAGACGAGGGTGAGAAATGCGCAGCTACTGTAAGTGGAAAAGAGAGTCAACAATGCCCATTTGCAGCCTCACTGTGCCCATTTGCAGCCATAGGTCCCCCGAACTTCAAACTCGGTAGTTAAGGGTTCCTAGATGCCCCCTAGCTGCAGCCAAAAATTGGGGTCTCTGAACCCAAAGGGTCCCAAAATGACATTGCTGAAGATGGACACAGTTGACCGACTTTGGGGCCCCATATCTTGGAGCCACTTAGTGTTAGGAACCCCAAATTTGGTGTGCAAACCCAGAGGAACGAGCACCATAAAGTATCCAAAGCTGGAGTTTCTAGCACCAAGTGTCCCCGAGATACAGGGCCCCAAAAATCGGTTCAGAAAATGTCAAGCACTTTTCTGCAGCAGAGAATGACATTTTCCAAACTGGGTTTGGGGCCTCGTATCTCGGGGCCACTTAGTCCTAGGAACCCCAGCTTTGGATATGTTGTGGTACCAGTTCCACTGGGTTTGCATACCAAATTTGGGGTTCCTAGCACCAAGTGGCCCTGAGATACTGAGCCCCAAAGTCGGTTCAGAAAATGTCAAGCACTTTTCTGCAGCAGAGAATAACATTTTCCGAACAGATTTTGGGGCCCTGTATCTCGGGGCCACTTAGTACTTAGTGTTATGGTACCAGTTCCACTGGGTTTGCACACCAAATTTGGGGTTCCTAGCACAAAGTGGCCCAGAGATACAGGGCCCCAAAGTCGGTTCGGAAAATGAAATTTTTTGCTGCAGAAAAGTGCTTGACTCGAGTATAAGTTGAGGGGGGGCACTTTCAGCACAAAAAAATGTGGTGCAAAACTCGACTTATAATCGAGTATATACGGTATATAGGGGAATCAGGGCCTCCTTCCTCCTGCTGGTGATCCCTCTAGTGATGCATCCTAGAATTCTATTCTCTTTTCCCATTGCCTGGTCACACCGTTTGCTCATTTTGTAATCATCTGAAATACAGTGCTTTGCAAAAGTATTCACTCCCTTGGCTTTTTACCTATTTTGTTACATTACAGCCTTTAGTTTAATGTTTTTTTTAATCTAAATTATATATGATGCAGCAGAACACAATAGTCTAAGTTGGTGAAGTAAAATTAGAGAAATATATACGTAAAACAATTTTTCAGAAATAAAAAACTGATAATTGACATTTGCGCATGTATTCACCCCCTTTGTTATGAAGCCCATAAAAAGCTCTGGTGCAACCAATTACCTTCAGAAGTCACATAATTAGTGAAATGATGTCCACCTGTGTGCAACCTAAGTGTCACATGATCTGTCATTACATACACACACCTTTTTGAAAGGCCCCAGAGGCTGCAACACCTAAGCAAGAGGCACCACTAACCAAACACTGCCATGAAGACCTAGGAACTCTCCAAACAAGTAAGGGACAATGTTGTTGAGAAGCACAAGTCAGGGATAAGTCATAAAAAAAATATCCAAATCATTGATGATCCCTAGGAGCACCGTCAAATCATAACCAAATGGAAAGAACATGGCACAACAGCAAACCTGCCAAGAGACAGCAACACACCAAAACTCACGGACCGGGCAAAAAGGGCAGTAATCAGAGAGGCAGCACAGAGACCTAAGGTAACCTGAAGGAGCTGCAGAGTTCCACAGCAGAGACTGGAATATCTGTACATAGGACGACAATAAGCCGTACGCTCCATAGAGTTGGGCTTTATGGCAGAGAGGCCAGAAGAAAGCCACAACTTTCAGCAAAAAACAAAATGGCACGTTTTGAGTTTGCGAAAAGGCATGTGGGAGACTCCCAAAATGTATGGAGGAAGGTGCTCTGGTCTGAGGAGACTAAAATTGAACTTTTTGGCCATCAAAGAAAATATGTCTGGCACAAACTCAACACATCACATCACATCACCCAAAGAACACCATCAACATCATGCTGCAAAAAAAATAGGAAGTTTCCCCAGGGTTTTTTTAGCAGCAGAGAATTTGTACAAAACTAGTCGATATAAAAAATCATTTATATACAGACAATGATAATTTCAAATGAACAATGATAAATCAATATAGGTGGTGCGACACAAAAACAAACATGGAACATCTCTCATAGCAAGGAACACCCAATGTACAAGCATGGTTTGCCAATTGTTTTTATGACGTATGTATCCACATGAAAAACCCCGATGCATTTTGACCCTTGCGATTTTTCGGTCTCTTCAGGGGGATTTATATTCTAGGAAAATATCAAAGTATCTAATTAAAGTCATTGGACAATATAAAGAATGTAGAGAGAGAGATCCAGGAGTGGATAAGAGAGAGGGGAGGGAGGAGTGATTAAAAACATACACAATAACATGCATAGAGCTCCACAGTGTATTAACAACCACTACGTGGTTGTTACCAATTACAATAATTCGTAAATAGTAGTAAAAGTCTTTGCATGTCCATCTGCAGGTGTTTTACCCCCCATCCTCCTCTCCGGGTCCTAGAACATGGCCCCCTGCAAGCTCGGTGGACTATGCGCTCACCCGGAGGATGCGGGGGGGATGTGCGGCAGCGATGGGATCTTTGGACAACTACAATCCTGCAATGCTGGTTTGTGCGATACATCTTCATGTCTCCTTCCACCCATTGGTAACTATACCTCTATGTGTATGGAGATATAATTTTGCTCAATTCGAAATGCTATACTTACATTCTTTTATATTGTCCAATGACTTTAATTAGATACTTTGATATTTGAGACCGAAAAATCGCAAGGGTCGAAATGCATCGGGGTTTTTCATGTGGATACATACGTCATAAATACAATTGGCAAACCTAGCTTGTACATAGGGTGTTCCTTGCTATGAGTGATGTTCCATGTTTGTTTTTGTGTCGCACCACCTATATTGATTTATCATTGTTCATTTGAAATTATCATTGTCTGTTAATAAATGATTTTTTATATCAACTACTTTTGTACAAATTCTCTGCTGCTAAAAAAACCCCTGGGGAAACTTCCTAATTTTTTGTATACATTTGGGTTATGCAGCTTTGGGGGCTCACACATTGTGTTTTTTCCTTCTATATATACCAATTGGGTGGCTAAATACCCGTTCTTCCCCCTCCAACACATGTGAGCCCTGATATGAGCCAAGGCATATTGCTAATTTCTTGAACATTTAAATATATACAATGCAGGTATTTTCCTCCAGTCACCCTTGAGGTGACAATGAAGGGACACATATCAAACGTTAATAGCCTATAATGAAAGGCACCTGCAATTGGCTCAGACATGTGGAATCACTGTTTTTTGAGCATAGGAGCAATCCTTTTTCTTGGGGTGCAAAAAGCCATTTTCTTTTTCTTCCCCCCACTTTTTTTATTTTGATGGCACTGTATATGCCCTTGGCTCTTCTGACCAACCATATACCTATATATAATTTACGAATATTTGTAAATCATTTTATTTTGTTCATCACTTTGCATGCATTGCAGTGTTTTACTTTGTCCATCCTCACGTTGTGGGCCACTGTGTTCAGCCCTGCGACATTGGGTGGGTGCCTCTTTTCCGCCCCGCTTCCCGACACGGTGGGGAGACACGGATGCCTTCTGCGATTCTCCCCAATGCGTGTTTCCCTACAGTTGAGTCCCCCCCTGGGCCACTGTGGGGAGCCCCGTGATCACCACCCGACTGTCAATGACGTTGCGCTTTTGCGTCGGAGGCGATGGCTCATGCTGGGGCCATGCCTTCCGGAACGCCGAAGGGACCACGCGGACGATGCCTTTTTGTAGCCGCAGACCCAATGGGAGGGTGGATGGGGAGGGGCCTGACACCTGCAGACAATGGACAATCATGCAGACACTTTAAAACCCCACAGCTCCCAGGAGATCCTGAGGTGTTCCCTGGTAATGCTGTTATATACTAATACAAAACTGATGGAGTGCTTGGTAAGTGCAGCCTTTTGGAATGCTGTTTGGCTGGCTAATCTATGTACTTGTGTTATACCCATTTATTTTCATTTTCCAACATCGTGATTTTTTTTTACCTTACACTACCATCCCTATGTAGTAAAAACCTTAGTCATATCCTCTTACCTTACGTACTGCATATACTATTCAGTGTCACATTACTTTTTTTGGCACAAACATCTATCTCCATTTCATCATTTCATCTTCTCACTTCACACATACAATTGTTTACACTTTTAACACTTGTTTTTTAGTTTTTTCATTTTTTTCACTTTTACACTTGTTTTGCCCCATCATCAGTCAATCCCACATCATGCACTTTCACTTCACTAATCACATAACTACACCCCATCCCCCACTCAATCTTTCTTCACTGCTAGCCAACCCTTTATAACCAATCCAACTAACGAATAAACTACACTATGTCATGTATAACTTAATTCATTTTTCAATAACATGAATCCACTAGTGACCAAATAACAACCAGCCTACAGCTGCCAAGCACTTCTATACACTCCTCCAATATTATCTAAACAACTACCGTATTTACAAAAAGTCTTTGCATGTCCATCTGCAGGTGTTTTACCCCCATCCTCCTCTCCGGGTCCTAGAACGTGGCCCCCTGCAAGCTCGGTGGACTATGCGCCCACCAGGAGGATGCGGGGGGGATGTGCGGCAGCAATGGGATCTTTGGACAACTACAATCCTGCAATGCTGGTTTGTGCGATACATCTTCATGTCTTCATCCACCCATTGGTAACTATACCTCTATGTTCATGGAGATATCATTTTGCTCAATTTGAAATGCTATACTTACATTCTTTATATTGTCCAATGACTTTAATTAGATACTTTGATATTTTGCTAGAATATGAATTCCCCTGAAGAGACAGAAAAATCGCAAGGGTCGAAATGCATCGGGGTTTTTCATGTGGATACATATGTCATAAATACAATTGGCAAACCATGCTTGTACATTGGGTGTTCCTTGCTATGAGAGATGTTGCATGTTTGTTTTTGTGTTGCACCACCTATATTGATTTATCATTGTTCATTTGAAATTATCATTGTCTGTTAATAAATGATTTTTTATATCAACTACTTTTGTACGAATTCTCTGCTGCTAAAAAAACCCCTGGGGAAACTTCCTATTTTTTGTATACATTTGGGTTATGCAGCTTTAGGGGCTCACACATTGTGTTTTTTCCTTCTATATAATCAGCATCATGCTGTGGGGATGTTTTTCAGCAGTCGGGACTGGGAAACTGGTCAGAGTTGATGGTGCTAAATACAGGGATATTCTTGAGCAAAATCTGTACCACTGTGTGTGTGATTTGAGGCTAGGACAGAGGTTCACCTTCCAGCAGGACAATGACCCCAAACACACTGCTAAAGCAAGACTTGAGTGGTTTAAGGGGAAACATGTAAATGTGTTGCAATGGCCTAGTCAAAGCCCAGACCTCAATCCAATAGAAAATCTGTGGTCAGACTTAAAGATTGCTGTTGACAAGCGCAAACCATCCAACTTAAAGGAGCTGGAGCAGTTTTGCAAGGAGGAATGGCAAAAATCCCAGTGATAAGATGTGACAAGCTCATAGAGACTTATCCAAAGCGACTTGTGATAGCCGCAAAAGGTGGCTCTACAAAGTATTGACTTTAGGGGGGGGGTGAATAGTTATGCACATTGACTTTTTCTGTTACTTTGTCCTATATGTTGTTTGCTTCACAATAATAATTAGGAAAAAAAAAAAAAACATCTTCAAAGTTGTGGGCATGTTCTGTAAATTAAATGATGCAAATCCTCAAACAATCAATGTTAATTCCAGGTTGTGAGGCAACAAAACATGAAAAATGCCAAGGTGGGGTGGGGGTGGGGGTCGAATACTTTTGCAAGGCACTGTAAGTACCCCCAAATATTTTTCTTCTGTAGTACTGACTAACACTGTACCCCCAATATTGTATTCTCTCAAGGGATTCTTTTTCCCTAGGTGCGTTATTTTATATTTAGAAACACTGAACTGCAGTGTCCACTGCTTTCACCAATCTTCCAGCTATGCCAAATAATGTTCCATGTTACAGACACCTCCAGGGATATCAACCCTAGTACACACCTTTGTATCATCAGCAAAAAGACATAGCTTGCCCAACATATATCACTTACATAGAGATTAAATAGAACAGGACCCAGTACAGAGCCTTGTGGTACACCACTGGTGAATGGAATCTGTTCTGCGTGAACCCCATTTACATAGCTCCCAACTATCTGATTTCGAGGGACTGGCCCTGATTTGGAGCAATGTCCCTCTTTCCCCCTCATTTGTTCCTTATTTTGGTCTGATCCATATAGTTGTATATAAAATGCACTTTTTAACTTTTAAAAAGTGTTTCCCAGTGCTAAACCTTTCATCCAAATTCTAAATTGCTGCATTTGTAAATTTTAAAAGCCAATATAAAAGGAATAGTAGTGGTATGTAGATTTAATTTGAACTTTTTCTTGGTTAATTCTCCTTTAAGGGGGTGTGGCGGGGGGTTGTCCTATGCCTACATACATTTGCTAGTAGATGTCCCTCGTTGCCATCTCAAAATGTTGGGAGGTATGCATTTACAACCACACTCTATTCTTTAGCCAACTGCATATCCACTTAACCACTCAACCACCCAAGGATTAAGTCCTAGCTTGTACAACTTTTGTATTAGATCATTATGTGGAACTGTATCAAATGCCTTGCTGAAATAAAGATACGCTGTGTCTTGAATTCATCCCTGCTCATGGATAGCTGCGGCTGCTATGAGCCTGTCATTGTATTTTGGGCTGAGTGGTCAGAGCTCTTCACATGTGCCTGCCATCCCAGCAGGGGCGGATCCAAGGGGGGGGGCAACGGGGCAATTGCCACCCCCGAGAAATCTGTTGCAGGCCGGGCAGGTGAGCTCCGCGGGCGGCTCTACTGCGAGTGGCTCCGAGGGCGGGCGGCTCCACCACGGGTGGATAAGAGAGGTGGCTCTGCGGGAGTGCCTAGCAGCTCCATGTGAGGGCAGGCAGGCAGGCGGGAGAGAGAGTGGATTGGCCGGGCTGCCGGGTGGCTCCGTGTGTGGATGGGCGGGTGAGACTGAGGCTGAGCAGGCTAGGTGTGTGTGTGGGGGTGGCTGGCCAATCAGCGAGCCGACGGGCAGGGGAGCAGAGAGATGACATCTCTCACCGCCCCCACATCTCTGCATTAACTTCCTCCCTCACTGTGCAGGTAGCGTGGGCAGCAGGGAGATTACATTATCTCTCTGCTGCCTGTCTCTGGGACAAGGAAACAAGAAACAAGCAAAACACCACCTTACCTGGCACGTGACAATCCACATCTGGTGGTAAGTGACAATCCACATCTGGTGGTAAGTGACAATCCGCATCTAGTGGCAAGTGACAATCCGCAATGTGTGGCATATGACGTGGCAAGTGACAATCCGCAATGTGTGGCATATGACGTGGCAAGTGACAATCCGCATCTAGTGGCAATTGACGTGGCAAGTGACAATCCGCAATGTGTGGCATATGACGTGGCAAGTGACAATCTGCATCCAGTGGCAGGTGACAATCCGCAATGTGTGGCATATGAGGTGGCAAGTGACAATCTGCATCCAGTGGCAGGTAATGTAGCAAGTCACAATCCACAAGGTGTGGCAAGTGACAATCTGCATCTAGTGGCAGCTGATGTAGCAAGTGACAATCCGAAACATGTGGCAGGTGTCAATCTGCATCTGGTGGCATGCAAGTGACAATCCACAAAATGTGGCAGGTGACGGTGGCAAGTGACACGCTCGGGGTTCCCACTGATTCTGCATTATGGTGAGTTGAATTATTTCATTTTATATTACAATGTATTAATAGAAATAATGCGCTTCAATCATCCTGACACCATAACAACCATGGTACTGGGATGATTAAAGCACCAACAACAGCCATTTTCCAGATAATTTGTCTGCAAAAAAATGTATTTTCTGGCAGTGCCCCTCCCGAGACAAGACTCTGGATCCGCCCCTGCATCCCAGACAAAAAAAATCTGCAGATTATTGCTACTGGAGATCGTAGGGTGTGCTTATCGCCCAGGTAAATGGACCCTAAGAAAGTAGTGAAACCAGAGTATCAGCGTAACAGCCAGGCAACTAGGCTACATATTTTACTCAGCGCTGGTTACTGTTAATTCTCTGGAATGGTCACCCTTCTGGTGAACGTTACTAATTACACCTGGAGAAGACACTCTGACTAAAGCCATCCAATTCTAATTTACATTTATATTGTTAACAATTTCCATTTTAAATGGCAGCCAATTCTAAAACCTGACCACCCTTTCAATTGTAGATTCTCCCATCTCAATTTCTTCCTCTTTTCATCCACCTGCAGTAATGAGAACACAGTATCCTTGAATTTTGATCATTATACACAAGGGCCAGGTCCCTTTCTTCTACCAAGATGGGATATTGCCAAACCTGACTATCAAGGTGTACTACACTAGGCCAACTTATCTGGTTTCCATTATTACAATGGTGTGTAATGACCACTAATTACAAACAGCTTCCTGGAAATGCATACACTTACTGAAGCTGTTCCTGTTATCTGGAACATAAAAACTGGAGAGACAACCAACCAAATGTAGACATCCAGGATGACCTGTATCTTGCTTTCACTTTCAGGACTGATCAAACCTTACCTCTTCCTCATAAATGGTTGTCTCTTGCTGGTACTGTCAGGAAGGTATCCATAGTTGTAAAATGAACAGGGCACCATTCAGACAGTTATGGTCAGATTTGGAAGCAAACATACAATATATGTACAATGACTCCCGCTGCTCTCAGCCAAACCCGTGAATGTTTAGGAAGGGGGGTAGGCACACACAGTGGAAGGTAAATAACCTTCTGCCTTTAGAACACCTTTCAGTTCATAGAACCCTTTACTCCAGCTCTTGTTCCCACAGCAACTTACCCCTACCTCTGGCTTACATCTGCGCACTCCCTAGCACTACTGCCAGGATTCACTTCATAAGCAGTCCACCAGTTCACTCAGATTGATGACCCTTCAAGACTAAATTGCAGGAACAGAAATTTTAGTGAAGCAAACTGGTAAAAGGGCCACTGGTTTCCTTACTAACAAATGGAGATTCCCTGCTATCTTAAAGTATATGTGAAGCCTTACCTTGTAAGACAACCCATTCAGTAAATAGAAATGAAAGGCAAAACATGTGTGTATAGATATATAAAAATGAAAACAAGGTATTTATGTTTTTATAAGTTATTAGATAATCTCTGTTCTCAGCTACATATATGTTGTAGAGAGCTAGGGGTGGAAAAACAGCAGCACACTGATCTTTCCAGTGAACAGCTGTGCAGGGGGGGGCGTGTCAGCACAGGTTTGGTCATTGGAGGACAGACAGGCTATTCTCCCAGCACAGCCAGAACGAAAACGGACCACTCCGGGATGGAAGTGCTCTCATGCATAGTGTGGTCAGTTTGAAATAGAACAGCAGTAGGACTGGCAGGATCACAAGGAATTTCACACAAAGGAAGCAATACGAAAAGAACAGGATACTTTTTAAACACAAGTATATGGATCAACAGGCATATATCAGGAATACGAAATGTTGGGGTAACATATTCTTTAATGAACACAGGGTGCATAGGACACCGATTTAGGAATGGGGAGCCTGCAATGGAGAATGGGCTCCCTAAAACTGCAACCATTTAACTGGTCAAGATCTCAAGGACCATTTTACCAGGGGGCAAAGGGGTCCTTAAATAGTCAGAAAATTCCATCTCCAGCCAATTCCAGTTCTTGTCACCCATCCTCTACCTACCCTAATGTTTTCTGTGAAAACCCATGCAAACATGGGAGAGGATAAAAACTGCATATAGATGATGTCCTTCCTGGAAAAAGAACTTATGATAACAGAGCCTGCAAGAATCTTAACCACTTGCCGACCGGGCCATTGCCGAAAGACAGCAACAGCGCAGTCGGCTAGTTCTGGGTGGACGTCCATGGACGTCATTCCAGAATGTGTCGCGCAGCCAGGAACATCCGTGACCGGACCCGGCGCATCACGGTAAATATCCGCTGATCATGGCCGTTTACCATGCGATCGTTCCGTCAAATGACGGAGCGATCACTTGTAAACAAACCTTCCTCCCCTCTCTGTACCGATCGGTACAGTGCGAGGGGAGAGGGGGAGAGATTGCAGCACTGTAGGCTGGATGTTTAGTGCCCACAGCGCTGCTCAATGTAAATAATGCCAATAGTCTGCAACACTGTGCAATACTCTGCCAATACTCTGCAATAAATTTTAACAGTAACAAAGAATTATTTTTTTATTTTTTTTTAATCGAATTTCCAGTCTTTTTTGATTTATAGCGCAAAAAATAAAAAACCCAGCGGTGATTAAATACCACCAAAAGAAAGCTCTATTTGTGTGAAAAAAAGGACAAAAATTTCATTCGGGTAAAGTGTTGCATGACTGAGTAATTGTCATTCAAAGTGTGAGCACCGAAAGCTGAAAATTGGTCTGGTTAGGAAGGGGGTTTAAGTGCCCAGTTGTCAAGTGGTTAAATAAGAAAAATATTGAATTATATTTAGAAGTCAATTTTTTTTGTTGTTCCGTCTTTATATTTCAATTTTTTTCAATAAAACTAGTACAAAGGTTGCTTGGGTATGTATCCAGCAAACTTATATGAACAGGTAAAGCTATTCAATAATATTTCGATATGCTGCTAACTGTGTAAAGGATATTGTTGAACACACTCAATGCATACTAGGTACGATACAATTAAGTGAAAGGAGTTATTTTAGAAAACAGTTAAAAAGAGACAAAATAAGAGTAAGTGTTAAAAGAGCTAGAAAAGCAGGGCTCGAGTCCTGCAAGAATGGATGGGAACAGCGTTCCTGCACTTTTTCCAAAGCAGGAACGTCGTTCCCGTTAGCAGCTGCGTCCCGCAATTCACATGTGTGTCCCGTCACCTTTATTGCGGGACAATACAGTGTCCCGAAATGAAATGAGGACACAAAGCCATCCTACTAGCTGATTGCCGGAACTGGTTGCTAGGGTTGCCCCGCCTGGCGTCTAGCATCCAGTGACGTCACAATCAGAGTCTCAGAGTGAGGCCTGCGCTAGTGCTGCAAGTCCACCCACCTCCTCTTCTTCCTGGGCCGCGGCGGACTTGTAGCCAGGGACTCACTGATGTTCTTCACTCTGCGTCTCCAGTCTCCACCCCGTGAGTCCCACCTTCTTGTCGGGCCTGCAGAAAGAAAAAAGTCCTGGACTGCCGCACTCCGTAGAAAAGGCATCTTTATTGTAGAAAATTTTTTAAAAAATCCAACATACAGTCAAATCAAAAGTGGACGGAACAGGGATCACAAGTTAACGAGTTTCACATCATTTGATGCTTACTCATACCTTCTCCGGCCTGGCGGCATTCTGCAGTGCTGGCTCAGACCCACGGCTGCCCGCAGCGCAGTGCCGACCTTTCCTCCTCACTTCCGGCTGTGGCCAGACTGCCTGGGAGCCACAACCTGGACCAGTGGATCGCCACCGGCACTCCAGTCCAGATTAGAAGGTGAAGAGAGCAAATGGAATCGGATTGGAGTTGGAGAAGTTGACACAAGTCGGGGCAATGGGGCCCTGGGGGACAAACAATAATACATGAAGCTGACAAGTGGGGGTCAGGGGGACAGTAATACATGAAACATGTCCGCAGCCTCTAGCCATCTCCTGTATCAGGTCCGCAGCCTCTGTCCACCTCCTGTATCATGTCCGCAGCCTCTGTCCATAACATGTCCACAGCCTCTGTCCATCTCCTGTATCATGTCCGCAGCCTCTGTCCATAACATGTCCACAGCCTCTGTCCACCTCCTGTATCATGTCCGCAGCCTCTGGCCATAACATGTCTGCAGCCTCTGGCCATAACATGTCCGCAGCCTCTATCCACCTCCTGTATTATGTCCGCAGCCTCTGTCCACCTCCTGTATCATGTCAGCATTCCCCTTTACGTCAGAGTTCCCTTGCACTGTAAGGGGGAATCCTGAAGACTCTGATGTAAGGAGGAACTCTGTGCTAGATGGGTTAGACCAACCTGACTGATGGTGTCATGTAATACCAGCCAAGAGACATGTCATATGTGCTCATCAGGAATTATTGACCATGGCCACCTTTTCGACCCCTCCTATATTCATAGCATCTGTGCTACAGCTTCCATTAATAAGACGCAACCTGTGAATGGGGGACAGGCTTGTAGGCAGGTTGCCTACGGTTTATTAACTAGACAGTGGTGGAACTGCCATTTAGCTAGAACATACCTTGTTGTATTTTCTGGGACAACTTTTTATAATTTTTTTTTATATTCAACCTGAATTAATCAAAGTTATCAGAAACAACTCTGTACACAAGCCGTTCCTTTAGCTTTGATTGACTGACATCAGGATGGATTGAATTGGAGAATGTGTAGCATGCAGTTCTTTTACAGCTGCATCAGAGAATAAAAAAAAAAAGACTTTCCTATCTTACGTCTAGCATGATCACAGTTGAGTACTGTCCATGATAATTTTAATTGGCACTATAAAAGTTACATTTTCAGGACAAGCTTTTCAGAGACTACCCTCTAGTTCGAAAGGTTCAAACAGTACTCATATACTGCTGCAACCTTAGAAAAAGGGGGTAGACAAGTTTGTCCTGAAAATGTAACTGTTAGTATACTATACAACCACAATTTTAAGATCGATGGAAGGTCTAGCACAGTGTCTCTCAACCTTTTTAACATAAAGGAACTCTTGAAATAAATTTTCTAGTCTCAGGGAAACCCTGCTAATAATTACTGTATGTACAGCTCGATGAACGTTAGTGTGATGGTCAGTGGGAAGAATGCTCCTTACATTTGTGGTCAGTAGGAAGAATCCCCCTTTTACAGATCGCTAAAAAGATCATTGGTTTCAGTGGGAACTTATCCGAGAGGCAGACTATGCTCTTTGCTCATGGAACACCTAGCAACCTCTGGAGAAACCCTGATTGTGAAAGCCTGGTCCAACATGATCTAGTTTAAACAAGTCTCTAC
Source organism: Lithobates septentrionalis (assembly GCA_037952835.1). Taxonomy (NCBI): domain Eukaryota; kingdom Metazoa; phylum Chordata; class Amphibia; order Anura; family Ranidae; genus Lithobates; species Lithobates septentrionalis. The sequence goes on from JBBDGP010001751.1 coordinate 186,661, forward strand.
TTCCATCTAGTGTACATGAGGGAATACAACATGTGCCAAACTGCCTTTGATAACATGCTCCTTCGTATCAGAATTTTGTCTTTTTTTCCTTGTGTGCCAAAAATTCGTGCAGTGAGGATTTCCAGCTATGCAGCCATGTGTCTGGATAGTATAAACAAACACATTTCTTTAAAGTTAACAGAAATATGTAATAAAAAGTGTTGCGCTACTCTTTACTCTTATCAAGGGGAGTGTGAGAATGGGCTCCCAAAAACTACATTACCATTAAAAGTGGTATTAAAACCAAAAGCAAACATTATATTGCAGCCTACCTATTCTTAGACATGGCGGCTGCATTTATGTTCTATTATAAGCTTTCTTTCCCTTAGGCTGCTTTCACACTGTAAGTGCCGGCCGTTATCAGTAAATCGCTGCTCGTTTAGCGCTGCTTTACCGCTGTTTAACCACTTCAATACCAGGCACTTTCCACCCTTCCTGCCCAAGCCAATTTTCAGCTTTCAGCGCTGTCACATTTTAAATGACAATTGTGCGGTAATGCTAAACTGTACCCAAACAAAATTTTTATTATTTTGTTCCCACAAATAGAACTCTTTTGGTGGTATTTGATCACCTCTGCGTTTTTTTTTTTTTCTGTTAAACAAATAAAAAAATAGCGAAAATTTTGAAAAAAAAAAAAAGTTTTGTTTCTGTTATAAAATTTTGTAAATAAGTAAATTTTCTACTTCACTAATGGGCACTGATGAGGCTGCACTGACAGGCATTGATAAGGGAGCAGATGCGGTGGCACTGATGATGGGTACTGATAGGCAGCACTGATGATCATCAATGATGGCACTGGCAGGCGTTGCTGATGGGCACTGATTGGCATCATGTCTGGGCACTGATTGACATCCCTGTTGGTCCAGGGTGGCATACCTGGTGGCCATCCATGATCACCATCACTGGTGGTCCTGACGGCATCCCTGGTGGACCGGGGTGGGCATCCGCGGGGGGGGGGGGGGGGGGGGCAATCAGCGCAGACCCGCCCTGTCAGGAGAGCCACCAATCAGCTCTCCTCTACTCGTGTCTGTCAGAAGCGAGTGAGGAAAAGCCATTACACAGCTTTTTAACAGGTTTTCCTGTTTACACTGTGATCAGCTGTGATTGGACACAACTGATCACGTGGTAAGGAGTCTCCGTCAGAGGCTCTTTACCGAGATTGGTGTTGCGGTGTGTCAGACTGATTGTGACCGGCTCTCTATGGCTGCGGAGTGGCTTGCACAGGAGTCCTGTGCATCTTTGGCTCCGTTTCAGGGCCGAATTCAGGTAAAAATTCAGCCCCGAATTATTCCTGAAACAGAGAACAGGGACGCAAAGGACCTCTGCTGCGAGCCGCATCTGGCATCAGTGTGAACCCAGCCTAATACAGGAGGTGTGTCACTGGTCGGATCACCAGGTGAAAAACTGGGGAAAAAAAGCAAGAAAATTGATGTAGCCACCACATCTAATGGTTGGTAAGCTGCAATATAATACATTTTTGGTTTCGGGTTTAAAAACGCTTTAATTGAACTGGTCAGAGATGTCTGGGACTTCTTTAACAGAGCAGTGATAAACAAATCAGCTAAACAGGCTGATTGCGAAATAAATCAGGAAATTCCACCTCCTTCAAATTCCAATTCAGTTCCTGCACCCCCTACCTACCAGAATATTTTTTGGAGGAAACCCATGTATAAACGGTGAAACATTTATGATACAGGAATGTATTTATAAAGAATTAATGTATATAAAGGTTTACTCCATACATTATTATACACATCAACATGCCTCATGCAAAGTCCCAACCTCAGTTCTTTTTGTTTTTGCATAATGATGGTGTCCCCACTGGGACAAGAACTCAAGCATCTTAACAATTTGTACCAGTCATGAGAAAAATTTTGGATTACAGTATATCCAAAAGTCAATCGCTATTTTTTTTTTTTAAACTTTACCATACATTTATAGGGGTAAACATTTTAAAATAGATCAGTGACAGATGGAAATTATGACATCAAGCTATCATTATTCATTGGGTTAATCTTCTACTAAAGATAATAGAATACAAAAGGTACTTCTACGCCTCTCTGAATCAATACCGACGGTTATAGGTAATAGATTGGTTTCACTGCTTTGCGTAACACATTCGGTTCCCACAGTCACAAGACATTAAATGCCAGATCTAATCAGATACAGTCAGATCAGGAAGCAAATGACACTCCCTGAAAACGTCTGACATCTACTGAACAACACTTTTCTGAGAGAGAATCGATCAGCTGGTTTGGATATGTTCTGCCTTTTGATATTGTTTTCACTTGTGATTAGCTGGCACTGTGGAAGTTTCGGTGTTCTCCTCCTCACTCCTCCATAAAGATAAACATGCATGCTTGGCCATTCCCAAAGTGCATAGTTATGGAAAGATCTTTCATTACAGCATACCCGTTTAGGGCTAAAGTTGTACCAAAAGATGTGGTGACAACATTGGCGGTGTTCAACCATTCACTGTGTATATGGCCAGCTAACAAGCTTTTTCAGGGACTGATGTGAATGTATAGTATATAAAGTGCTGCATAAATTGTTGGCGCTATATAAATATCTGTAATAATTTAAGCTCCAGTATATCAGCCGTTTTTAATTTCGACAGCGATTGCCCAAAGGCAGATAACCAATGCTGTTAGCCTGAAAACCCTTCTCTGTGCACCTCTCTGATTTAGCGTCACTTTGTTACCAGGGTCTTAGGCTTCATGTACACTGCTGCTGGTAAACCGACATTTAGGAGCAGTGGGGCGTTTTTTTCAGCAGCCCCTGAACTCTCCTCTATGTTATCTTATCAGTACACAGGGCCGTTTACAGACGTTTCTAGGGAGGTGAGTTTAGAGCCTTTTTTTGGAAAGCAAAAAAATGAGTTCAGGACGGACGGATGCCAAATGCCTGTAACAGCTTGTAAACGCATGTAAACACGGTAACTGATTGTTTGGAGAAAAAAAAGCTTCTAAAAGGCAAAAGGGACGTTTTTAAACGTCGGTTAATATCTGTCAAGTTAAATTGTTCAGGAGAGGTTTCAAAAAGTCCTGTGTACATTAAGCCTTAAAGTCTGCACTAAGCCCTAACCAACTGCCATCTGTACAGTGAGAACACCTAGTGGCTGTTAGGGGCAGTACAGGGCTTTACTTAACCACTTCAGCCCCGGAAGGATTTACCCAACCTTCTGACCGGGCCATTTTTTGCGATACGGCACTGCATTATTTTAAGTGACAATTGCGCGGCCGTGCGACGCTGTACCCAAACAATTTTTATGTTCTTTTTTTCCCACAATTAGAGCTTTCTTTTGGTGATATTTGATCACCTCTGCGATTTTTATTTTTTTGCGCTATAGACTAAAAAAGACAGACAATTTTGAAAAAAAAAAAATATATATTTTTTACTTTACTTTACCGCTATAATACATATCCAAAAAAAAAAAAAAACATATAAATGTAGCACCCCCTACCTAGGTAGTTGCTAGTGGTGAGAATTTTTTGTAGTGCAGGTAAATTTAGGCAGGCCTAGCTAGAAGCTAGGCCTGTTTGTTTTGATCTGTGTGGGCTGGGAGTGGCTCAGAGCAGCAGCTATGACTCACAGACAGCATTACTCCATTGTCACCTCCCTCTTCCTTCTGGAGGGTTCTAGAAGAAAAGGAGGGGAAGAGAGGTGGAGCTATCTGCCTTCTAACTGTCAGGGGGATAGGCTCACTGGGAGTAAAGAGAGATCGCTGTTTTTGTTCACTAGGAACAAATGATCTCTCTCTCTCCTCCCCTGTCAGAATGGGGATCCGCCTTGTTTACAAAGGCATCAGATCCCTGTTCTGCCTCTCTTTCCAGCGATCGCGGGTGGCCATCGAATCCGCCAGACCTACGGGCGCGCTCCCTCCGGCGGCGGGCATGCGCCCGCAAAAGCCAGTGCACAAACCGACGTGCCAGTACATAGTTTCACGCAGCGGAGCCACCTTGATGCAGCATAACTGCGCGGCTGATCGGCAACTGGTTAAAGTGGATGTAAACCCCATTCATGAAATTTGACTTGGGCACATATGTTTGTAGTGTTTACTTATCTCTCTCCAAGTCCAGTGTCTTTCTGGTGCTCGGTTCTTCTGTTATCAGCATGATAACATGTGACAAGCTCTGCGACAACTGAGATAAAACCAGCCTGAAATTTGTGTCAGGGATGGTGCTTATTGGACGGATGAGCAGAGAGCTGGTCTATTCACAGCACAGCACAGCTCTGCACATTTCTTCCTTTTTCTGCCTATGTGGAGAGGTGGTGTGTGCCTTTCCTCCAATCAGCTCACACATAGGGTTGCCACCTGTACAGGATTCACCCGGACAGTCCGGGTTCTGAATCATCTGCCCGGTTTTCAGACTGCCTGAAACCCGGACAGACCATTCTGGCAGAGGGGGAGCTTCATTAACATACTTGTCACTGTGGAGTCAGTCACACCAGCAGTGTCATTTCTTCTCTCTAAATACACACACTGTGCTGGTGTGTGTGTTGGGAATCTGAAGCTGCCTTCTGTCTCCCCCCTCCAGGCTCCTGCAGTCTCTGTTATCTCGGATCCCCCCCCCCCCCCTCTCCAATCACTAGTGCCGTGTTCTGAGAGAAGAGGGGGGCGGAGCTGAGGAGATCACTGGAGCTGCTGTCGGGCTGGCCGCTGCTCACTAGGAGGTGAGCTGATTTATCTTTTTTAGGAAACGAAAGTTTCCTAGGGTGCAAAGTTCCAGGAGGATTTCTTTTGCACTGCATTGAAGGGTTAGGACAGGGAGAATCAGAAGAGACAGCAAGTGAGTGTGTGTGGGGGAGGTGGTTGAAGAGTCTGTAGCCCGATCACAGCCAACTCACAGTATCTCCCAAGCAGCACACTTATCTACAGATACAAACATCCCCCATCCTCTGTCCAGATTATGTGATGTAATTTATGACCATTCACTTAACCCTTTGTGTATGTGGTAAGTCTACACCTCTGATTGTCCAGACTCAGAGCCTGGATAACACAGGGTTATATCAATGGTCATCCATTACCTTCACATATTCTGGACATACAGAGTTCTGGGGGCTGGCATCTTATAACAGATTGTTTTCATTGAGTATTATTGTTGTATATTTTTGTAGATGACCACAAGAGCTTTTTTATTATAGACATTACTATCTGACCACTTCTCAGCCCCCAACTCCCCCCAGCTTACATCAGACCACTTCATACAGATATCACTCAGAGCAGCTTCCTACCCCCCAGCTGAGGGACATCATTCCATGGTCACCCCACAGACACTGCAAGAAATCCCTCCCCATTCTACCCCCATCACACCCTCCACACTCCTCTCCTTTACATACTGCCCCCGTCACACCCTCCACACTCCTCTCCTGTACATACTGCCCCATCACACCCTCCACACTCCTCTCCTGTACATACTGCCCCCATCACACCCTCCACACTCCTCTCCTGTACATACTGCCCCATCACACCCTCCGCACTCCTCTCCTTTACATACTGCCCCCATCACACCCTCCGCACTCCTGTCCTTTACATACTGCCCCCTTCACACCCTCCACACTCCTCTCCTGTACATACTGCCCCGTCACACCCTCCGCACTCCTCTCCTTTACATACTGCCCCCATCACACCCTCCGCACTCCTCTCCTGTACATACTGCCCCCATCACACCCTCCACACTCCTCTCCTGTACATACTGCCCCATCACACCCTCCGCACTCCTCTCCTGTACATACTGCCCCCATCACACCCTCCACACTCCTCTCCTGTACATACTGCCCCATCACACCCTCCGCACTCCTCTCCTTTACATACTGCCCCCATCACACCCTCCGCACTCCTGTCCTTTACATACTGCCCCCTTCACACCCTCCACACTCCTCTCCTGTACATACTGCCCCGTCACACCCTCCGCACTCCTCTCCTTTACATACTGCCCCCATCACACCCTCCGCACTCCTCTCCTGTACATACTGCCCCCATCACACCCTCCACACGCCTCTCCTGTACATACTGCCCCATCACACCCTCCGCACTCCTCTCCTGTACATACTGCCCCCATCACACCCTCCACACTCCTCTCCTGTACATACTGCCCCCTTCACACCCTCCTCTCCTGTACATACTGCCCCCATCACACCCTCCACACTCCTCTCCTGTACATACTGCCCCATCACACCCTCCGCACTCCTCTCCTGTACATACTGCTCCCATCACACCCTCCTCTCCTGTACATACTGCCCCCATCACACCCTCCACACTCCTCTCCTGTACATACTGCCCCTTTCACACCCTCCTCTCCTGTACATACTGCCCCCTTCACACCCTCCTCTCCTGTACATACTGCCCCCTTCACACCCTCCGCACTCCTCTCCTTTACATACTGCCCCCTTCACACCCTCCTCTCCTGTACATACTGCCCCCATCACACCCTCCACACTCCTCTCCTGTACATACTGCCCCTTTCACACCCTCCTCTCCTGTACATACTGCCCCCTTCACACCCTCCTCTCCTGTACATACTGCCCCCTTCACACCCTCCACACTCCTCTCCTGTACATACTGCCCCCTTCACACCCTCCTCTCCTGTACATACTGCCCCCATCACACCCTCCACACTCCTCTCCTGTACATACTGCCCCATCACACCCTCCACCCTCCTCTCCTGTACATACTGCCCCCATCACACCCTCCACACTCCTCTTCTGTACATACTGCCCCTTCACACCCTCCTCTCCTGTACATACTGCCCCCTTCACACCCTCCTCTCCTGCACATACTGCCCCATCATACCCTCCACACTCCTCTCCTGTACATATTGCCCCCGTCATACCCTCCAGAAATGTTATTTAATCACAAAACTATATATATAGTGTATACGACATAAAAAAAATGCAGTTCATTGCATTATACAGAGGTAATGAATTTAATGTGCTACAAAAAAAAAATTGCCGTGCCCTGCTAAAGTGTTCGGGTTTGGCTTGATGAAAAGGTGGCAACCCTACTCACACACCGTGTATGCCCAGACTCCCTTCCCGCTGCTAAAACAGAAAGAACATTTTCTAACACAATATGCACTTTCTAAAGAATGTAGGAAGCTGAAGACAGCAGATATACATGTAAAACTTACGTAGGGAGATTTTTTTCATCCCTGTGTATCATCTGGGGCTGTTCACTTCACTGGATATATGCAAGGGTTTACATCCACTTTAAAGAGGAACTTTAGTCAGAAAATTAAGTCCCGCTAGATCACTTTTGCCCCTTTTGCAGCTATAGCTAGCTACATAAAACATTAAAAATAAGCCTGTACTGTTTAAAATGGAGTAATACACTGTCTCACCTTGTTCTGCACATGCTCAGTTGCTCTCCATCTTTAAACACTGTGCCGAATTTGTAGAGGCTGATCTGCTGCCAGGCTACAGATTGCTGCTGTTCAGGGGATTTGGGCTTCAGCAAAATGGCAGCCTCCAGAAAGAAGAAACAGGGGCAATGCTGGAGGCAATTTACAGCACATGCTCATTTTGGTAGCATAATTATTAATGTGGAGTAGTAGATGTTTTTTGCTAAAGAACATTATTTTCCATCAAGTTGTTATGGGTGAAGTTCCACTTTAAGAGAATGTTAAAGCGGAACTCCAGGCTAAAACAAATATTGTCTAAATACAAGAGGCATGTTTTTTCCTAATTGAATTGTAGTGTGTTTTATGTATTTCTTCCTAATCTGTGCAGTAATCCAGTGTAAAGGTTTGCCTCTGTGCAGGAGATTGCTGCAAAAAAGACCAATCAATGCTGCTCTATCCCCTTGTGCAGCATGAACCTGTCTTGTCTCCGCCCCCTCCTCTAGATTTCCGCAGGCAGCCTGTAGTGGGTGGAGCTACTTTGTCCCTCCCACAGCTCTGCTCAGGCTATGTACAGCACAGTGCTGATTCCACTGCTACTTTTAGGCTGGGTTCACACTAGTGCGAATTGGATGCGGGTTTCCCCGCATAGTAGGAGATTGAGACCAGTGTCCTGTCAAGAAAGGTCCCCCGTTGGATAGTGTCTGCCCTGTACTGCACAGGTGCAGTACGGAGGACAAAGGAGACGCCGAAAGTCTCCGAACATGAACAGCTGTTCATCAGCTGTACACAGTGCCTGCGCAATTAACACTACATTGTGCCACACGCTCCCGCACACTTCCAATGCTCTGCAAGGGGCAGATGCATACAGAAGAGGCCGCATGATGGCCAGAGCTCATACGATGGGGGTGGATTCCCCAAAGGGGCAGATGTATTATTGAGAAGCGTGCAAGGGGCGGATGCATCATGCGGCCTCTTCTGTATGCATCTGCCCCTACACCCCCCCCTGCAGAGTTGCATGAGCATCGGGAGCGTGTGGCACAATGTAGTGTTAATTGCGCAGGCGCCATGTACAACTGATGAACAGCTGTTCATGTTCAGAGACTTTCGGCGTCTCCTTTGTCCTCCGTACTGCGCAAGCGCTGCGCCTGCTCAGTACAGGGCGAACACTATCCGACGGGGGACCTTTCTCGGCAGAACACCCGCTCTCTATGGAGCCGGTTCACATATCTCTGCAGCGGCTCCGGTGCAATTTGCACAGGAGTCCTGTGCGTCTTTTGGTCCGTTTCAGGTCCAAATTCAGCCATAAATTCAGGCTGAAATCGGATCTGAAATGGTGAATGGGGACACACTGGACTCCTGCTGTGAGCCGCTGCGTGCCCATATGTGAACCCAGCCTGACAAGGTAATGACTAGGTGAACATGAACAGCTGTTCATCAGCTGTACACAGTGCCTGCGCAATTAACACTACATTGTGCCACACGCTCCCGCACACTTCCAATGCTCGTGCAACTCTGCAAGGGGCAGATGCATACAGAAGAGGCCGCATGATGGCCAGAGCTCATACGATGGGGGTGGATTCCCCAAAGGGGCGGATGTATTATTGAGAAGCGTGCAAGGGGCATGTGCATCATGCGGCCTCTTCTGTATGCATCTGCCCCTACACCCCCCTCCTGCAGAGTTGCACGAGCATCGGGAGCGTGTGGCACAATGTAGTGTTAATTGCGCAGGCGCCATGTACAACTGATGAACAGCTGTTCATGTTCAGAGACTTTCGGCGTCTCCTTTGTCCTCCGTACTGCGCAAGCGCTGCGCCTGCTCAGCACAGGGCGAACACTATCCGACGGGGGACCTTTCTCGGCAGAACACCTGCTCTCTATGGAGCCGGTTCACATATCTCTGCAGCGGCTCCGGTGCAATTTGCACAGGAGTCCTGTGCATCTTTTGGTCCGTTTCAGGTCCAAATTCAGCCATAAATTCAGGCTGAAATCGGATCTGAAATGGTGAATGGGGACACACTGGACTCCTGCTGTGAGCCGCTGCGTGCCCATATGTGAACCCAGCCTGACAAGGTAATGACTAGGTGAACATGAACAGCTGTTCATCAGCTGTACACAGTGCCTGCGCAATTAACACTACATTGTGCCACACGCTCCCGCACACTTCCAATGCTCGTGCAATTCTGCAAGGGGCAGATGCATACAGAAGAGGCCGCATGATGGCCAGAGCTCATACGATGGGGGTGGATTCCCCAAAGGGGCGGATGTATTATTGAGAAGCGTGCAAGGGGCGGATGCATCATGCGGCCTCTTCTGTATGCATCTGCCCCTACACCCCCCCCCCTGCAGAGTTGCACGAGCATCGGGAGCGTGTGGCACAATGTAGTGTTAATTGCGCAGGCGCCATGTACAACTGATGAACAGCTGTTCATGTTCAGAGACTTTCGGCATCTCCTTTGTCCTCCGTACTGCACAAGCGCTGCGCCTGCTCAGCACAGGGCGAACACTATCCGACGGGGGACCTTTCTCGGCAGAACACCCGCTCTCTATGGAGCCGGTTCACATATCTCTGCAGCGGCTCCTGTGCAATTTGCACAGGAGTCCTTTGCGTCTTTTGGTCCGTTTCAGGTCCAAAATCAGCCAAAAATTCAGGCTGAAATCGGATCTGAAATGGTGAATGGGGACACACTGGACTCCTGCTGTGAGCCGCTGCGTGCCCATATGTGAACCCAGCCTGACAAGGTAATGACTAGGTCTGTAAAGGAATTTATAGAATACAAAAGTAGGTTTATACCATAAATTAAAGTTATTGTGCCTGGAGTTCAGCTTTTGATAATTTTAAAAGCAGTCTCCACCAACTTAATAAGCATAATGTGATATCGGAGCCACACTGATTTTCTGTAGACCTCTGACCTCTTTTTATCCTTATTGTATAGCCTAAACTTGTAGAAGACAAAATCTTTTGTTACTTGGGGCTCACAATTCAGTTTACAGCAGCCCCAATGTAAGTATTTGCCAGAGGAAAAAACAAAGTGTATTTCCTGTAGGGACATCAGGACCGTACAGCAGTATAGACATTTATTGACATCATCCCATATTGTTTTATTAGCTAAAGCTGAAGTTTATTCTAATAATATATGCCTTTACTGGTTTCACCCTCCACCCTCATCAAAATGCCCACAACATTTATAACTAAAAACAGCTTTCATTACATACCTTGTATTACACTCTGTGCTGTCATCATTAGGTCTCTGTGCTCCTCTATGCAATGCAAGCATATCATGGCTGGTGGGAGGGGCAGCAGGGTGCTGTACATCACTTCCTGAAAACATGTCTTAACTGGACTTGGAAGGAGCACCTTAAGCCCCATACACATGGGCCAAATGCCGGCTGACTTTCGGCCAGTGTGTAAGCTGGCGAGTCAGACAGAAGCCAGTTGTTTGACCAGCTTCTGTTGGGCGAGCATGCTGGAAAAGTAGCAGCCGTCTGGCTCCCGATCAGCGCTCTCAGCCAATGACTTATAGGGCGTACACACGGTCGGACTTTGTTCGGACATTCCGACAACAAAATCCTAGGATTTTTTCCGACGGATGTTGGCTCAAACTTGTTTTGCCTACACACGGTCGCACAAAGTTGTCGGAATTTCCGATCGCCAACCACGCGGTCACGTACACCACGTACGACGAGACTAGAAAAGGCCGGTTCAGAACCAAGCGCGGCACCCTTTGGGCTCCTTTTGCTAATCTCGTGTTAGTAAAAGTTTGGTGAGAGACGATTCGCGATTTTTCAGACTCGTGGCTTTCAGATCGTTTTCTGCCATTCAGTTTGTGCTTGTGGGTTTGTATCTGCTCTTCAGTGCGTGCAAGCAAGTTCCGCGTGACTTTAAATAGTCATTGCATTCTTGTTCGTTCGTTACTGGTTTTCAGGTCGCTCTTCACAGGCCTTGCTGTTCTTCAGTGCGTTCTGTTACTTCGTTCTGAGCAGCCGACCGTTTTCTAGCCATGTTTCGTATGCGTACTCCTCGTAGAGTTCGTGCTGTGCGGGGGCTTGGTATTGGGGTCCTGACCTTGACACAAGTCCGGTCCATGAACAGGGTGGGGAGGAGTTCATGGACCAAGAATTGGTTGCTTCAGCGTGACCAGTTCTGTCATATGCCTTTGCTCCGTGAGATCCGTGAGAATAATCCTGATGATTTCAGGAACTTTCTCAGGATGACGGACCCCGTGTTTCACCGTCTGTTGGCTTCGCTGACCCCCTATATTAGCAGGCAGGATACCTGCATGAGGCAAGCCATCACTGCAGAGCAGAGGTTGGTCGCTACCTTGCGGTATTTGGCCACAGGGAGAAGCCTGCAGGACCTCAAGTTCTCGACAGGCATCTCCCCCCAGGCTCTGGGGATCATTATCCCAGAGACCTGTTCTGCCATCATCCAGGTCCTGCAGAAGGAGTATATGAAGGTAAGATTTTTATCCTTTTATATCCCATTTTATTGTATTGAATGTTTGCTAATATATGGTATTTCTTTCCTCATTCCCTAATTACCATGATTGTAATATGCTGTGAATGTCCCCTTTGTTCTCATGCATGCTGGATTTTTATGTAATTATTAATTTTAGGTCCTTCATACATATTTGCACTTCAATAACCTCTCCAGCATGGTGTCTCCTGCCCTATATTCACCTCATGTAGTCACTTAACAATGTATTTTATCAGCTCTATAGTAGTGCTTTACCCCAAACACCCCCTAAAATGTTTGGAAATGTTATTTTTGATTTAAATTCAGGCAGAGTGCCAGAGGCTTTTTTTTGTGGTGTCCTCAAATTTTTTGTAACCCTCCCTCCCCCCAACTACTAAGTCAGCTGATCCCAATTCTCTATCCTCAATCATCTATCTGCTGACTTTGCCAAACCCATACACACTATACCCATCTCTTTACTGGTCAGATTTATGGATGAATTCCCCAAAGCATGTAGTGCAAGGGCCTGCCTGTATACTTTCAAATGGTACTGTTTAAAGTTTTTGTATCCTATTATTATCTTGATAGGTAATAGCAGAATGTTCAAATGTGTACAGTGTGTATTTATATCTTTGTATTATGACACTTCTTACCTGTCCAGTGGTCTGCCAATAGTGTAACTAAGGAGGGGCTGTTCCAAGTAATACCCATTATTTAGGCATTCATCTCTCAATGAAGTGAAGAGGGTTACCTGTCCAAGAGTTCCCCCCCTATAATGTTAGAAATGGCCCATGAGAGGGGGGGGGGGGGGGGAGGGGATAATGAGATAGGTGTACCTTATACTTTGGCCTTGTTAAATTCCCCTTAATAAATGCTATCTGGAGGTTGCCCCATAATGTTTGTGTCTAATCTGCTTGCCATGTTTCTGTGAAAAAATAGTAATGTTTATTGTTTTTTCCTCAACAGTTTCCTTCCATGCCACAGGAATGGCAGACTGTGGCCTCCCACTTTGCCCAGCGGTGGGACTTTCCTAACTGCGGAGGGGCAATTGATGGGAAACACGTCCACATCGTCCCACCACCCAACTTGGGGTCGTACTATTATAATTACAAGGGGTTTAATAGTATAGTGATGTTGGCGGTGGTGTCGGCTAATTACGAGTTCTTGTATGTGGACGTGGGGAAGAATGGCCGGATGTCCGATGGTGGAGTGATCGCCCAGACGGAGTTCTACAGGCGTCTCCAGAATGGCAGCTTGGACTTGCCACCTCCAGAGGACAATGTTGAAGGTCTCCCATTTGTGTTCGTTGCTGATGAAGCATTTGCGCTGGGGGACCACCTGATGCGGCCATTCCCGATGAGGACCCTCACCCCGGAACAGAGGGTTTTTAATTACCGGCTGGCCAGAGCCAGAAGAGTGGTGGAGAACACATTTGGAATCCTGGCCAGCCGGTTCCGATTATTTCTGACACCCATCCATATGGCGGAGTATAAACTGTACCATATAATACTTGCCTGCTGTGTTCTCCATAATTTTTATAGGAAAACATTCAGCCAACTATGCTGGCTCAGTTGGGCCTGAGGCCGGAATCCCAAATCCATCAACACTGACGGCGCTTGAAAGTGGCCGTCCTGGCTTGCCCTCCCTGAATGCCCGTGATGTCCGGTTATGATACCTGGAGTTCTTTGCGGGTAGGGGGGCTATCAATATGCCAGACAATCTGTGACACCTTTTTCAAATAAAAAAACAACCAAAAGAAATTCTTTGTGGACATTTACTGCTTGTGTTTGTTTTAGCTGACCCTGACAGAAATGTGTTGAGTGCAGAAAATGTCGTGATTGGGTAACCTTATAAAAAACAGTGTTGGCTGGTACTTCCTAAATGCAAAAACACATTTCACTACAAGTGCACTTGTAACTGCACTGAACCTGCACTTGTAGTGCAAAGTGTATTTGCCCTTAGGAAATAACCCCCATTTTTGCATAAAACAGCAATTACATCACCCCAAAAGTGTTGTAGTGTTGAGACAATAATCCACACATTCTTGAGTAAGGCACTTTTTTATACCTGCACAATCACATGTGCATTTACCAAAGGTTTTTAAAACAAACCAACATGTTTGTTGTATAACAAGGTTTGCAGTAGCATTATCAAAAATCGAAATATCCATTTCAGATCAAACAGGCCTGTGTAAAACCAACAAGAAAGCCAAAAAACTTGAACTTACAAAGTTCACATATGGTAAAACCTGAAGGCTATATCAAACATCAGTATTTAGGAACTGGGTTTGATATAGCATTCAGATGGGGGGAAATCACCCCTGGAAAAGCCAAATTTGGAAGATGCACACCAATTTACGAATGTCAACATGTGCTATCTGCCATCAGGGGGGATCAAGGGACGTGTTTTGGGGGAGCAAGCCCTTCCTTAACGTGACTTTATAATTGAGGAAGGGGTTGCACCCCCAAAACGCGTCCATTGATCTCCCGTGATGGCAGATAGCACATGTTGGCACACTGTGTGCATCCTCCAAATTTGGCTTTTCAAAACATTTTAAAAATTTTTGTAAGATTGGACCACGATAAAACAGGTGATTTTGTGGGGTTTAAATTCGCCCCAAAACATCAATGATGTTATTTTTTTTAATAACATCACTGATTTGTTGCTGGATGTTTTGCAATTGGAGATTACACCCCATGATCTCCCCGATCAGTATCTGGGCACTTTCAGATGTGAAACGTTCTCTCTCTCTCACATCACGATCACCTAAAAAGAGATAAAGAACAAAAAAAAAGGTCTCAAAAATCTGCCACCATCCATCTCTTTTACCTGAGCCTGTGGTCGCAGAAACTCACCTGTTGTGGTGCCAATCTCCACCACATCTTCTTCTTCCTCCTGCTCATCTTCTTGTGTTGGTATTTCCCCTTCTTTCAGAGGTGGGGGTTCTCTGGTCTCCTCGGATGAGGGGTGTCCGAGTCTTTTCTCCCCTATGTAAAACAAAAATGGTATAATTAGCACACAGATATTTGATGGCAGAACTAGAAATAGGAAACATTGCTTGGAAGTGGGGTACAATTATCTATTTTAGCAGAGTTCCAAGATGTATATTTTTTAGTGGCCTTTGTCAAGCTGCAATACTTTACCTGTTTAGTACAAGCTTCACAGATGTAGCCCCCCCTATAGTATACACTGGAGCACCTGTGTGCCCCCCCTAATAAAAATGGTGTTCTTGTGTCCCACACTAGTGCTCCAGTGTCCAGATGTGAAAATAGCTGCTGAGTGTCCTCTCCTTACACAGAATCTAGTTTGCATTTCATTCTAGTAACAAACCCATCTACACAAACAAATATTTGGCATCCAAGTAGGCCCCAAAAAATGTGTGAAAATGCATATGGCCTAAACAATGGTGTTCTAGAGGCCGAAAGAAAAATGTTTGATACGAACGAATAATGGGCCCATGAACATTAAAGTTGCCCTTTTAAACGTTACAATTAATAAAAGCATATGGAGCAGAACGAACGGAATAAAGACAGAAAGAATAGGAACACAGCACAACTACTTACTTTTTTGCAGCACTCTCCGGATCTTTCGGTACTGCTCTGGCTCTCTCAACTTCAGGTCCGACCACCGCTTCCTGAGCTGATCTTTAGATCTTCGTACCCCGAAATTCCTCTCAAGACTCCTGACCACTTTCGCCATGATCTTGGCCATTCGGATGTTGGGGTGGGGGTAAGGCCCATATTTTCCGTCATAGTCGGACTTCCTCATGATGTCGACCATCTCCAACATCTCCCCAAACGACATATTTGTGGCCTTAAAACGTCTCCTTCTGGATCAGGACGTGCCTGGATCCGGGCTTTCCTCCTCCTCCTCCTCGTTGCTAGAATTAGCATGCACCTGCTGTAACTCCGCCATCATGCTCTTCACCCACTGCGCCGAACGAAAAGGGGCGGGGAATAGACTAGAAGGAACGTCAGGGGCGGGCAGAGTTACACGCATGTGCAGTGTGTATAAAGCGTAACACGCGTGCGTATTACGTACGATCTGTGAGCGGAGGAAGGAGCATTGGACGCGCCGATCGTAAGAACGAAGGTAAGAGACAAACTTGTGCCTATACTGCTTCTAGATTGAGGCCTATATTGTAACAAGATTAGGAGAGTTTTGTCTGACATTAGGCTTTGTCTTGTGTTGTGTCTTGCAGTGAACATGGATATCTTAATGAAAGATAATGACTTCATGTCAGTATTCGTAGAGATGCTAAGTGAGCTGCCCTGTCTGTGGGAGATTACCCACCCCCATTTCAAGAACCAAGCAAAGAGGAAGGCAGCACTGGAGCAATTGTGTGAAATTGTGAAGCAGGTGATCCCCACGGCAGACATCACCTATTTAAAGATTTTCATTGGTGGCCTAAGGAGCACATATCTGAGGGAGCGCAAGAAAGTCCTGGATTCACAGAGATCCAGAGCAGCAGATGACATCTATGTCCCCAGGATGTTGTACTACGACAGGCTGCACTTTCTGGCAGGCCAGACTGAACCCAGGCCATCCCTCTCCAGTCTTCCTTCCACGCTTCCTTCCCCCCCGGCTGAGGCTTCTGACGCCCAACCTGGGCCTTCCAGGCGATATGTGGAGGAGCCCAGATTGAGCCAGGTATAGCATTCCTCTAAATATTTCTGCTTGTCCAATCAATGATGTTACCTAAATGTTAGTTGGGAGTACTAATTTAGGATTGTGATTGATGATGCAAAAACTAAAACCATGTCCCTTTTTCATACACAGGGAAGTCTCAGCCAGGAGGTGGCCGGGCCGAGCCGGCTGGCTGATATCAAGGTCCCTCCACCCCCCCTGAAAACAGAAAGTGGCAGTAGGAAGAGTACCCTAGAGGAGGCTGCTATAGCATTCTTTTGGAGGGCTACAGAGGTCCTGGGAGCACCACACACCATGCAGGAGAACATTGCTGCCTTCATAGCCTATAAAATGCAGAGGATGGAGGAGGGCCAAAAAGCCATGTGTGAGGCCCTCATATCGGAGGCTCTGGAGAAAGGTATGAGGGGCCAAATTACACCTCACACACATCTTTGGGATGGTCCTCCTCCTCCTCCTGCAGGTCCTCCTCTTCCTCCTCCCTCTCCTCCAGGTCCTCCCAGTCCTCCTCCTCCTCCAGGTCCTACTCCTCCTCCTGCCACATCTCCAACTGCACAGCCACAGCCCGGAAGGAAGCGTGGAAGGAAGACCAGACAGTGATTGCCCTGGGTTCAGTCTGGTCGGCCAAAAGATGCAGCCTCTTGTGGTACCACAGCCTGGGGACACAGATGTCATCTGCTGCTATCGGGATCTCTGGGACTTCTGGACCAGACTGCCCTCCCTTAGATATGGACTCCTCAGGCCACCAATTTTGATGTTGAAGAATTGATGTCTGCCGTGGGGGTCCCAGGCTTCGCTAATTTCTCATGTTGATCCAGTGTTGCCTTCCTCTTTGTTTGGTTCTGATCCCTTAATAAAGGATTTTTGTTTGGAATTATACTCTATGTGTTTTACTTCAAAAATGACAGTTTTTTTGTGAGGATTCAGGTACATTTCAAATATACAATGTGAAATGAACAAGGGACACCAACACCAAACAATCTCCTGGAGATTAAATAATAAAAGATATCAATGGTGTGGGGGTAACTTGACACACAAAACACACAAAAATATTCTGGAGTAAAAATAAAAACAACATTGAACAAAGATCAGCCTTGGAAAAAATCCAAACATTAAAACAAAAAAAAAGGCTGAAAATCCAAAAAAAAAAAAAAACTAAAAAAAATATAAAAAAAAAACTGTCAGATGTGACAACTAATAACAATATATTCAGGGAATCCCACTAAAAAAAACACAAATAAAACTTGAGAAGTGTGTGTGAATATGAGCAGCAAAACTACTTAATTCTTGTCACATTATAAAGAAGAAGAGAGTGCGCTGTATTAAACCATTTTTAACATTGCAGCGTGACGAAAGTGCTGTATCCATTGCGAACGCTATGTTTACCAGAACGAGCTGTCCCGTGTCGGAATTTCTTCTGAGCATGCGTGGCACTTTGTGCGTGGGAACAGGCCACACACGGTCGGAATTGACGCGATCGGATTTTGTTGTCGGAAAATTTTATCTCCTGCTCTCCAACTTTGTGTGTCGGAAAATCCGATGGAAAATGTCCGATGGAGCCCAAACACGGTCGGAATTTCCGACAACACGCTCCGATCGGACATTGTCCATCGGAAAATCCGACCGTGTGTACGGGGCATAAGAGCGCTGATCTTAGTGTTCTGGCGGGAGGGCCATCCCCCTGTCAGAACACAACCGCTCAGCGGGGTAGATCGCTGTACTAACGTTGGAAAATTATTACAGAGGCTCAAACCGGAACTGTCATGTTTTTTTTTTTGTTAAAAAAAAAAACAAAAAAAAAAAAACAGCGAATAGTGTGTACTGGGCTTTACTTTACATCCATTTGGCCGCACTGCTCATCACACATCCACTCTGCATGCAGCTGCTCATCCATCCATCCACTCCTGCATTCCACAGCCCACTTATCTCTTTGTGACTACAATGATTCCAACAGCTAGCATGCGATCAGCAGCAATCATTATCACCGGTGCATTTTCATATATAGTTGTCATCCTATGAACTTTGCTTGAGACAACCTTGTTAGGCTGTGGTTTAATAGTGACAGGTGGCACGCATATTGAGGCATGAGTCATTGCAGCAAGATTATTCTAGCATGTGCACTGTGGTGGATGACCTGGGAGGGATCCAATGATCTGTAGTCTTTAGTTGAAGGGCTGTCTAGACTCTAGATCACAGTTCCTTGAGGCATCCTATCTGGTCTTGTTTGGTCTGCCTATAATAGGGGGGCAGGGGGATCTATTAGGGATTGGTTGTTGCTCCAGCTCCTTGTAGGGGGGGGACGACGACTGTCTATACAGTAGAGAGAGGGGGGTGTGAGGGGCTTGACGATTTGGGACTTTTGATGCTGTTAATTATTCATTCTGTTATATCTGATATCAATAAACTGTTCTTGAGGAGGTAGCTTTTGCGTGTGTACACCTTTATTTTAGGGTTGCACAGATACCACTTTTCTAAGATCGGGTACAAGTACCGTTACTTTTTTCAAGTACTCGCCGATTACTAATACTTTTTTAAATGTCATATGACAGTGGACTTTGTCAGTAGTATTTTTTTTATACATATATTTTTTTACAATTTTTTTTTATTTGTATTTATTATTTTTTTTTACAATGCTTTATTTATTTATTGGGGGGGGGGGGGGTGGATGGTGTCTGTTTTTTTTATTTTTGTTTTTTTTTTACAATTTTACCTTTTAAATATTTATTGCAACATTTTTTATTATTATTATTATATTATTATTATTTTATCAGCCCTGTTAGGGGTGGCTTTGGTGAGATATCAGGGGTCTAAACAGTACCCTGACATCTCCCCTTTGAGATGGGAAAGGGACTGAGGACACAGATTCCCCAGTCCCTTTCTCAGCAGCCTTAGCTGCACTGAAGATGAATGTACAGGAGACAGCGGTCCCCCCCCCATTCATAAACACCAGACATCATAAACACAGATTACGATACTCAGTTATGAATTTACAAAGTCAGTGATCACTGACTCTGTGCATTCAGAAAAGGAAGGAGCCGGTGTCTTGCCAAGAAAGTTCACCCGGCGGATAAGGACCCCCCCTTACTGCGCAGGCGCAGCACGAACTACTAGGAGCCGCCGAAGATAGCCGAAGCTGGTAATCTTCAATCAGTTGTACACTGCGCCTGCGCCCTGGGTCCAGGTTCAAGCCCCACCATCCAAGTGGACCTAGAGGGAAAATAAAAAAGTGCCGAGCGAAGCGAGGTCGTGCCTGAAGAGTGGCGAGCGAAGCGAGCCCGCGAGGGGCCCTCTTAAAGGCGCCGTGTACAGCCGATTTCCAACTATTCGGCTTCGGCTATTTCCGCCGGGTCCTACTGCGCAGGCGCAGCGCCTGCACAGTAGAGGGGGGTCCTTATCCACCGAGGGGAACTTTCTCGGCAGAACACCGGTAAATGACAGATATACCGGCTCCTTCCTCTGCTCTCCATCCTGACAGATCCCGGACAGGGGGGGGGACCTGGAGGACACTGAGGGGGGGGACCAGAGAAGCACAGAGGACACAAAGGGGGACTGGAGGAGGACCAGAGGAGCACAGAGAGGGGGACTGGAGGAGCACGGAGGAGCACAGAGAGAGGGACCGGAGGAACACGGAGGGGGGACTGGAGGAGCATGGAGGACACAGAGGGGGACTGGAGGAGGACCGGAGAATCACAAAGAGGGGGACCGGAGGAGGACATGGAGAAGGATACAGGGGCAGTCAGGGGCACCTGTCAGCTGCTTTATTGAAATATACACAAGGAGATCGGTGCTTGCAACTCTCCCCACCGCCGCACCGATCATCCCAGGTATCGGGTCAAGCCCTGGAGCATTTGCATGAGTACAAGTATTCGTGCAAATGCCCAGTATCGGTATCAGTGCAACCCTACTTTATTTGTGGTTACACCCACCCTATATGTAACAGGGTAGCACCACCTTAGTGTGGATACTTCCGCAGGGCTCCCAAGACCAACAATTATTTTGGTTGCTTCCTGAAAACATCACAGAACTCTGCCTTAGTACTTCTTTAAAGAATCTTCCACCTTCATTCAAGCAGTTGGCTGGCTCTTGGGAGGAGTTCCATAAATATGAATATGCTTTATGTCTGGGTGTCAGTCTGGAGGAGTTGACATTTCTGGGCAACCTGCATTTGCATGAAGATCACCCTAGGAAATGCCTACATTTAATGCTGTGCTTCCACGACTAAAAAGTCAGAAATATGAAAGGGACATACCAAGGGCAGTCAGGCTGGGAGGAAAGGGCTAGAAGATGCCAGAAATCCTCCACCCAGGAAATGGGGTGGGCTTTTGCTAACTTGCTGCGGATGCTAACACACACTGTGAGAAGCTCACAGTGTGCAGTGAAATCAGACTAAGCTATTTATAGCGTTATTAAACTCAAAAGCAAATAATTATATTGCAGCTTACCAATCCGTATATTTGACGGCTGCATTTGTTTTCTTTTTATCTTCACCTGGTGATCTGGTCAGTAAGTCTAATGTTTTTCAACAAAACAAGCTCTCTTGCATATGCAGTAGTTACAGGGTTGAGACAAACCATTTACCACTGACAGGGGTGCTTACAATAAATCTTGTATATAAATATGTAAAACCTTTATCCCAAAAGAAACAAAACTGGTACTTTAACTGCTTAAAGCGGAGTGCCACACAATTTCACAAGTTAAGCTTATTCCTAAGCTAGAATAATAGACAGTGACAAATGGCAAGAATTTTTTTTTTCCTAAGGGTTACCTTTTTATTGATTGATTATTGATGTGGCGTTAACTGTCCTAGCCACCCGTGGGTATTGCAGTCAGATCCGGCGGCGCAATGTCTCCTGGGGTGGCGCACTGACTCCTGGGAGCTACGAATCAATCTTCCCAGGAGTCAGTGTGGCTAGTCGCCGCTAATTATCGCAAGATCAAGAGATTAGTTGCCATCACAACGGGGCGGGCACTTCCGACGATGACACCTGTTGTGATGGCAACATCGGAAGCTTACGGCGCTGCAACGTGTACTTAATGCGCATGCGCGGGTATGGGCGGTGCATGCTGGTAGCTCAGCATCACCGTATCCCGCAAGTGTATGCTTGTGGGCTTCACATGCCCACAGGTAAGATGAGAACTACCACGAACAAATAAAAGTTGCTTTTATATAGGAAACCGGACATCAGGGGATATTTTAACAGAAACAAGTGAATGGTACATTTTCATTAGATGAACTTAGGAATTTAGAAAAAAAAAAAAAAAAAAAATGTATTATACGTTGGAACTCAGCTTTAACCACTTGAGCCCCGGACCTTTATGCTGCCTAAGGACCAGAGGTCTTTTTCCAATTTGGCACTGCGTCGCTTTAACTGCTAATTGCGCGGTCATGCAATGCTGTACCCAAACGAAATTTGCGTCCTTTTCTTCCCACAAATAGAGCTTTCTTTTGATGGTATTTGATCACCTCTGCCGTTTTTATTTTTTGCGCTATAAACGGAAAAAGACCGAAAATTTTGAAAAAAAATGATATTTTCTACTTTTTGTTATAAAAAAAATCCAATAAACTCAATTTTAGTCATACATTTAGGCCAAAATGTATTCGGCCACATGTCTTTGGTAAAAAAAAAGTTAATAAGCGTATATTTATTGGTTTGCGCAAAAGTTATAGCGTCTACAAACTAGGGTACATTTTCTGGAATTTACACAGCTTTTAGTTTATGACTGCCTATGTCATTTCATGAGGTGCTAAAATGGCAGGGCAGTACAAAACCCCCCCAAATGACCCCATTTTGGAAAGTAGACACCCCAAGGAAATTGCTGAGAGGCATGTTGAACCCATTGAATATTTATTTTTTTTGTCCCAAGTGATTGAATAATGACAAAAAAAAAAAAAAAAAAAAATATTTACAAAAAGTTGTCACTAAATGATATATTGCTCACACAGGCCATGGGCCTATGTGGAATTGCACCCCAAAATACATTCAGCTGCTTCTCCTGAGTATGGGGATACCACATGTGTGGGACTTTTTGGGAGCCTAGCCACGTACGGGGCCCCGAAAACCAATCACCGCCTTCAGGATTTCTAAGGGCATAAATTTTTGATTTCATTCCTCACTACCTATCACAGTTTTGAAGGCCATAAAATGCCCAGATGGCACAAAACCCCCCCAAATGACCCCATTTTGGAAAGTAGACACTCCAAGCTATTTGCTGAGAGGCATGTTGAGTCCATGGAATACTTTCTTTTTTGACACAAGTTGCGGGAAAGTGACAATTTTTTTTTTTTTTGCACAAAGTTGTCACTAAATGATATATTTCTCACACAGGCCATGGGCATATGTGGAATTGCACCCCAAAATACATTTAGCTGCTTCTCCTGAGTATGGGGATACCACATGTGTGGGACTTTTTGGGAGCCTAGCCGCATACGGGGCCCCGAAAACCAAGCACCGCCTTCAGGATTTCTAAGGGCATAATGTTGTGATTTGACTCCTCACTACCTATCACAGTTTTGAAGGCCATAAAATGCCAAGATGGCACAAAACCCCCCCAAATGACCCCATTTTGGAAAGTAGACACCCCAAACTATTTGCTGAGAGGCATGTTGAGTCCATGGAATATTTTATATTTTGACACAAGTTGCGGGAAAGTAACACTTTTTTTTTTTTTTTTTTTTTTTTTGCACAAAGTTGTCACTAAATGATATATTGCTCAAACATGCCATGGGCATATGTGGAATTACACCCCAAAATACATTCTGCTGCTTCTCCTGAGTATGGGGATACCACATGTTTAGGACTTTTTGGGAGCCTAGCCGCGTACGGGGCCCCGAAAACCAATCACCGCCTTCAGGATTTCTAAGGGCATAAATTTTTGATTTCATTCCTCACTACCTATCACAGTTTTGAAGGCCATAAAATGCCCAGATGGCACAAAACCCCCCCAAATGACCCCATTTTGGAAAGTAGACACTCCAAGCTATTTGCTGAGAGGCATGTTGAGTCCATGGAATACTTTCTTTTTTGACACAAGTTGCGGGAAAGTGACAATTTTTTTTTTTTTGCACAAAGTTGTCACTAAATGATATATTTCTCACACAGGCCATGGGCATATGTGGAATTGCACCCCAAAATACATTTAGCTGCTTCTCCTGAGTATGGGGATACCACATGTGTGGGACTTTTTGGGAGCCTAGCCGCATACGGGGCCCCGAAAACCAAGCACCGCCTTCAGGATTTCTAAGGGCATAATGTTGTGATTTGACTCCTCACTACCTATCACAGTTTTGAAGGCCATAAAATGCCAAGATGGCACAAACCCCCCCAAATGACCCCATTTTGGAAAGTAGACACCCCAAGGTAATTGCTGAGAGGCATGTTGAGTCCATGGAATATTTTATTTTTTGACACAAGTTGCGGGAAAGTGACAATTTTATTTATTTTTATTTTTTTTTTGCACAAAGTTGTCACTAAATGATATATTGCTCAAACATGCCATGGGCATATGTGGAATTACACCCCAAAATATATTCTGCTGCTTCTCCTGAGTATGGGGATACCACATGTGTGGGACTTTTTGGGAGCCTAGCCTCATACGGGGCCCCGAAAACCAAGCACCGGCTTCAGGATTTCTAAGGGCGTTAAGTTGTGATTCCACTCCTCACTACCTATCACAGTTTTGAAGGCCATAAAATGCCAAGATGGCAAAAACCCCCCCCAAATGACCCCATTTTGGAAAGTAGACACCCCAAGCTATTTGCTGAGAGGCATGGTGAGTATTTTGCAGCTCTCATTTGTTTTTGAAAATGAAGAAAGGCAAGAAAAATGTATTTTTTTTTTCTTTTTTCAATTTTCGAAAGTTTGTGACAAAAAGTGAGGTCTGCAAAATACTCACTATACCTCTCAGCAAATAGCTTGGGGTGTCTATTTTCCAAAATGGGGTCATTTGGGGGGGGGTTGTGCCATCTGGGCATTCCATGGCCTCCGAAACTGTGCTAGGCAGTGAAGAGTGAAATCAAAAATTTACGCCCTTAGAAAGCCTGAAGGCGGGGCTTGGTTTTCGGGGTCCCGTGCGCGGCTAGGCTCCCAAAAAGTCCCACACATGTGGTATCCCCATACTCAGGAGAAGCAACAGAATGTATTTTGGGGTATAATTTCACATATTCCCATGGCATGTTTGAGCAATATATCATTTAGTGACATCTTTGTGCAAAAAAAAAAAAAAAAAAAAAAAGATTTGTCTCTTTCCCGCAACTTGTGTCACAATATAAAATATTCCATGGACTCGACATGCCTCTCAGCAAATAGCTTGGGGTGTCTACTTTCCAAAATGGGGTCATTTGGGGGGGGTTTGAACTGTCCTGGCATTTTATGCACAACATTTAGAAGCTTATGTCACACATCACCCACTCTTCTAACCACTTGAAGACAAAGCCCTTTCTGACACTTTTTGATTACATGAAAAAAATAATTTTTTTTTGCAAGAAAATTACTTTGAACCCCCAAACATTATATATTTTTTTTAAAGCAAATGCCCTACAGATTAAAATGGTGGGTGTTTCATTTTTTTTTTTCACACAGTATTTGCGCAGCGATTTTTCAAACGCATTTTTTGGGGAAAAAACACACTTTTTTAAATTTTAATGCACTAAAACACACTATATTGCCCAAATGTTTGATGAAATAAAAAAGATGATCTTAGGCCGAGTACATGGATACCAAACATGACATGCTTTAAAATTGCGCACAAACGCGCAGCGGCGACAAAATAAATACATTTTTAAAAGCCTTTAAAAGCCTTTACAGGTTACCACTTTAGATTTACAGAGGAGGTCTACTGCTAAAATTACTGCCCTCGTTCTGTCCTTCGCGGTGATACCTCACATGCATGGTGCAATTGCTGTTTACATTTGACGCCAGACCGACGCTTGCGTTCGCCTTTGCGCGAGAGATGGGGGGGACAGGGGTGCTTTTTTTTTTTTTTTTTTTTTTCTTTATTATTTTTTTGCTTTTTTATCTTATTTTTAAACTGTTCCTTTCATTTTTATTTTTTTTTAATTAATTTTATTGTTATCTCAGGGAATGTAAATATCCCCTATGATAGCAATAGGTAGTGACAGGTACTCTTTTTTTTAAAAATTGGGCTCTATTAGACCCTAGATCTCTCCTCTGCCCTCAAAGCATCTGACCACACCAAGATCGGTGTGATAAAATGCTTTCCCAATTTCCCATTGGCGCTGTTTACATTCGGCGAAATCTAAGTCATGAAATGCTCGTAGCTTCCGGTTTCTTAGGCCATAGAGATGTTTGGAGCCATTCTGGTCTCTGATCAGCTCTATGGTCAGCTGGCTGAATCACCGGCTGCATTTTCAGGTTCCCTGTTGGGACAGGAAAGCCAGAGAAAAACATGGAAAACGGTGGGGGAGGGGGGGGCATTCCCTCCCACTGCTTGCAAAAGCAGTCTAGAGGCTAATTAGCCGCTAGGATTGCTTTTACATGAAAGCCGACCGCTGGCTGAAAAGAATGATACCAAGATGATACCTAAACCTGCAGGCATCATTCTGGTATAACCACTCAAAGTCCAGCAACATACCAGTACGTTGCTGGTCCTTGTTAGGCATATATTGTAAACTTTTTTTTCATGCAGCCTGTGGGCTGAACGAAAAAAAGATATTGATCGGTGGGTATGCCCACCATTAGAATACCTCCCTTCATCCACCCACTTCTAATGATGGGCATACATGCACCATTTATATATGCCGAAGCATGGGGGCATCCTCCCGCAAAAGGCAGGAGCAAATTGCTCCTCCACCCACTGCTGCCCCCACGCTTCGGCATATATGCTGAAGTATGTAACTGTGGTGGTGAAATCACCTCCGACAGCGTTGGAGTCACGGCTTTATATATCGTGGGAGCAAACGCTGTTGCTGTCAAGATAAATAAATCCGCGCTGCAACTGAATGGCGTACCTGCTAAGCAAATGATGGTTAACAATAAAACAAAGCAACATTACAGTATAACAGTAAGACTTACCATACCTGCAAAGCAAATACAAAAAAAAAATAGTAAAAAATAAAACATTTAACGCAACCTGTGCCTAAAATATATATATGCCGAAGCATGGGGGCATCCTCCCGCAAAAGGCAGGAGCAAATCGCTCCTCCACCCACTTCTGCCCCCACGCTTCGGCATATATGCTGAAGTATGTAACTGTGGTGGTGAAATCACCTCCGACAGCGTTGGAGTCACGGCTTTATATATCGTGGGAGCAAACGCTGTTGCTGTCAAGATAAATAAATCCGCGCTGCAACTGAATGGCGTACCTGCTAAGCAAATGATGGTTAACAATAAAACAAAGCAACATTACAGTATAACAGTAAGACTTACCATACCTGCAAAGCAAATACAAAAAAAAAATAGTAAAAAATAAAACATTTAACGCAACCTGTGCCTAAAATATATATATGCCGAAGCATGGGGGCATCCTCCCGCAAAAGGCAGGAGCAAATCGCTCCTCCACCCACTTCTGCCCCCATGCTTCGGCATATATGCTGAAGTATGTAACTGTGGTGGTGAAATCACCTCCGACAGCGTTGGAGTCACGGCTTTATATATCGTGGGAGCAAACGCTGTTGCTGTCAAGATAAATAAATCCGCGCTGCAACTGAATGGCGTACCTGAAAACAATAAAATGGTTACCAACAAAACACAGTAAACGGTAAAGTATGCAAAATCTGAAAAGGAAACATGGTAAAACATAATAACAATAAAACATTGCAGAATAGAATAGAGTAAAAAAGAGAAGAACAATAGAGAGAGAATAGAGAGAGAGAGAACAATAAAACAACAACTATTTTTGGTTTTTTTATTTTATATTTTTTTTTGTGTTTTTATTTTTTTTAATTTTTTTTTATTTTATTTTTTTACACTTTTTTTTAGTAACTTTTAACTTTTGTAACTTTTGTTCCAGGTTTGGGTCTCTCAAAATGCAATGGCATCTTGGGAGACCCTGTGTTAGTGTGCCTAGTCTGTGCAGTGCTGAACCCTACGCTAATACTCAACTAATGTATGGTAGCGTTCAAAGCATTCACCCATGCAAAGACCAGGATTGCCAGGACAGAGGGGACAATAAGTCCGGGTGTCACGCCTAAATCCGCGCTTGCTGCAGACACGACATCTTTTTTGGGGGGCTCGTTGGGTAGGGGTACTCGGGATGGCATAAAGAAAATGCCGCTCATGCAGCCGGCTTACTGCATTTGGTTGGGGAAGGTGAGGTAGAGCACCGTCTGGAAACAGAAGGGCTCTGACGATCTCTTCCTGGAATTTAAGGAAGGATCCAGTCTGTCCTGAAGCTCTGTATAGCACATGAGCATTCAGCAAAGCCAATTGAAATAAGTATACAGACACTTTTTTGTACCAGCGTCTGGCCTTACGGGCAACTAAGTACGGCGCCAACAACTGGTCGTTGAGGTCCACCCCTCCCATATTAAGGTTGTATTCGTGGACACAGAGGGGTTTCTCCACAACACCAGTCGCCGTAGAAATTTGGGTCGTCGTGTCTGCATGAAGGGAGGTGAGAACGAAAACATTCTTCTTATCCCTCCACTTCATAGCGAGCAAATTATTATACTTCAAGCAGGCTCTCTCCCCCAGCCTAAGACGGGAATCTACAAGCCGCTGGGGAAAGCCCCGGCGATTAGGTCGCACGGTGCCACATGCTCCAATCTGCTGATCAAACAAGTGACTAAAAAGTGGCACGCTCGTATAATAATTGTCCACGTACAAGTGGTACCCCTTTCCGAATAAGGGTGACACCAAGTCCCACACTATCTTGCCAGCGCTTCCTATGTAATCAGGGCAGTTTGTCGGCTCTACGTGACTATCTCTTCCCTCGTAAACCATAAATCTACATGTATAGCCTGTGGCCCTGTCACAGAGCTTATACATCTTGACCCCGTATCTGGCACGCTTGCTGGGAAGGTACTGTTTGAATGACAAGCGGCCAGAAAACTTAATAAGGGACTCATCAACGCAGACAACTTGATGGGGGGTAAACAAGTCTGCAAAACGTTGGTTGAAGTGGTTTACGAGGGGCCGAATTTTGTAGAGCCGATCGTATGCAGGGTCTCCACGAGGACGACAGAGTTCATTGTCGTTGAAGTGCATGAACCTCAAAATCTGCTCGTATCGTGCCCTGGCCATGGAAGCAGAGAACAAGGGTGAATGGTAAATTGGGTCAGTGGACCAATATGACCGCAACTTACTCTTTTTATTCAACCCCATGAGGAGGGAAAGGCCCAGAAAGGTCTTAAATTCGGAGACCGTAATTGGTCTCCAATCTCTGGCAAGGGAGGACTGGGGATTAGCGGCGATGTGTTGACCAGCGTACAAATTGCTTTGGTCCACAATAGATCTATAGAGATCTTCGGTGAAAAACAGTGAATAAAAATCCAGTGGCATAAAGTCAACTGTTTCCACCTGAATTCCGGGTTGGCCAGTGAAAGGGGGAAGTACGGGTGCTGCAGAAGTGGAAGGTTCCCAATTCGGATTGGCCAATGCAGCAGGAAGGGCACTATGGGCACGACGGGCCTGTCTTTGTCTTCTTGGTGGCAGCGGGACACTACTACTGCTTGCCACCTCGCCAGCTTGAACTGCACTTATGGGACTCGCCACGTCACCACGTGATACTGCAGTGCTGGATGTACGACCAGGGTGTACTAGGCCGCTGGTGCTTGCCAGTTCACCAGAAGGAATAGCGGCGCTAGTACTGCTCTGCTCCATACGAGAGTCCTGCGGTTCTTGCACTTCAAGGACAGCATAAGTTCGGGGTCTGGTACGCCTGACCCTAGCAGGGACCACAACTCTGTCGTCAGAGCTATCTGTCATGGAGCCGCTGTCCTCTACAGGTTCGTATTCTGAGCCTGAACTTGACAGATGAGTGACTTCCTCTTCACTATCTGTCATACTCAGAATCCTGTAGGCCTCTTCACTAGTGTACCTTCTATTTGCCATTTTGGGCTCTAAATTTAGGGGTACACTAGTGAGACTCACAGGCAAAAAAGCTCCTGACTGTTGGCGACTGTATCAAAACGCTACCAAAAAACTGTTAGCGATCGCAGGGATCAGGCCTGACTCTGCGACCGCTGCAGTTATGTGTGCTTAGTGTTTTGTAAGTGACAGTTATCGATCGATACTGCACTTGGGTGGGCTGGGCAGGGCTGGGCCGAGGAGCAAAACGCAGGTGCTAGCAGGTATCTGGGCTGATCCCGCTAACACTGCGTTTCAGGGAACCCTAAACTGCTGGGGAGTATAGATCTGATCGGATCAGATATCGATCCGCTCAGATACTATAGCACTAAGGGAGGTGTATGCTGCGTGCACGGGTTTTAGCTGTACTGGCGCTAGCCTGACGCTGCCTGGGGCGACGCAGACCTTATCTGATCCTAAAAACTTAACTTCTATCACCGCCGGGCAATTAGGGGGTTAAACCTTTATAGGGTAATAAACGGCGGGTGCCCTAAAACTATAATAAACTGTAATAAACTGTAATAAACTACAAAAAACAAACTAGCTAACCAGCGTCACCCGTAACACTTATACGGTGATCGCTGGTGAAAGGGTTAACTAGGGGGCAATCAGGGGGTTAAAACCTTTAGCAGGTAGTATATGGGGGTCCCTGTCGCTATAAAACACTGACAGCGAACCTATATACTTACCTCCCTAACTAGCGTCACCTGTGTCACTAATGCAGCGATCAGAAAAACGATCGCTTAGCGACACTGGTGACGGGGGGTAATCAAGGGGTTAACTTTTATTAGGGGGGGTTAGGGGGGTACCCTGGACCTAAGGGGGGGTACCCTAGACCTAAAGGGGGCTAACCTAACTGCCCTAAAACTTTTAACTGACACAAACTGACACCAATGCAAAAAAAAAAAAAATGCTATTGGTGTCAGAGTGACAGGGGGTACAGGGGGGTGATCAGGGGGTGATCGGGGGGTGATCGGGGGTGACAAGTGTGCCTGGCGTGTTCTACTGAATGTGTAGTGTTGTGCAGACTTACTTGATGTCTTCTCTCCTCGGCGCGGCGACGAAAAGACCGGCTCGAGGAGAGATGACATCACTTCCTTTCCCTCTGTTTACATTACAGAGGGAAAGGAAGCATTTTCATTCGCCGGGAGCGATCGGGAGGGGGTGGCCAACAATGGATGGCCTCCCCCTGACCTTTCATCGCCCGGGAAGAAATGGCGACCGCCTCGGGCACCGGGGGGGGGACCGATCGGACCCCCCACCCGCGGAAAGCAAATCACGTACACTGTACGTGATTTTGCCTGTCCGTGCCACCTTGCCGACGTACATCGGCGTGAGGCGGTCGTCAAGTGGTTAAAAAAGTGTAATTGGAGTCTGGCTTCAATTTATTGGTGTATCTAAATCTGCTAATATATCTAATGCCCTGTACACACGACCGGTTTTCCCGTCGGAATAAACTCTGAAGGTTTTTCCGATGGAGTTCTGACAGAATTCCGCTCAAGCTGTCTTGAATACACACGGTCACACCAAATTCCGACCGTCCAGAACGCGGTGACGTACAACACGTACGACGGGACTAGAAAACGGAAGTTCAATAGCCAGTAGGGATGAGCCGAACACCCCCCTGTTCGGTTTGCACCAGAACATGCGAACAGGAAAAAAGTTCGTTCGAACCCGCGAACACCGTTAAAGTCTATGGGACACGAACATGAATAATCAAAAGTGCTAATTTTAAAGGCCAATATGCAAGTTATTGTCATAAAAAGTGTTTAGGGACCTGGGTCCTGCCCCAGGGGACATGGATCAATGCAAAAAAAAGTTTTAAAAACGGACGTTTTTTCAGGAGCAGTGATTTTAATAATGCTTAAAGTCAAACAATAAAAGTGTAATATCCCTTTAAATTTCGTACCTGGGGGGTGTCTATAGTATGCCTGTAAAGGGGTGCATGTTTCCTGTGTTTAGGACAGTCTGACAGCAAAATGACATTTTGAAGGAAAAAACTCATTTAAAACTACCCGCGGCTATTGCATTGCCGACAATACACATAGAAGTTCATTGATAAAAACGGCATGGGAATTCCCCAAAGGGGAACCCCGAACCAAAATTTTAAAAAAATATGACGTGGGAGTCCCCCTAAATTCAATACCAGGCCCTTCAGGTCTGGTATGGATATTAAGGGGAACCCCGGCCAAAATTTAAAAAAAAAAAAATGACGTGGGGTTCCCCCTAAATTCCATACAAGACCCTTATCCGAGCACGCAACCTGGCAGGCCGCAGGAAAAGAGGGGGGGACGAGAGTGCGGCCCCCCCCTCCTGAACCGTACCAGGCCACATGCCCTCAACATTGGGAGGGTGCTTTGGGGTAGCCCCCCAAAACACCTTGTCCCCATGTTGATGAGGACAAGGGCCTCATCCCCACAACCCTGGCCGGTGGTTGTGGGGGTCTGCGGGCGGGGGGCTTATCGGAATCTGGAAGCCCCCTTTAACAAGGGGACCCCCAAATCCCGCCCCCCCTGTGTGAAATGGTAAGGGGGTACTTACCCCTACCATTTCACTAAAAAACTGTCAAAAATGTTAAAAATGACAAGAGACAGTTTTTGACAATTCCTTTATTTAAATACTTCTTCTTTCTTCTATCTTCCTTCATCTTCTGGTTCTTCTGGCTCTTCTGGTTCTTCCTCCGGCGTTCTCGTCCAGCATCTCCTCCGCGGCGTCTTCTATCTTCTTCTCCTCGGGCCGCTCCGCACCCATGGCATGGGGGGGAGGCTCCCGCTCTTCTCTTCATCTTCTCTTCTTCATTTTCTTCTCCGGGCCGCTCCGCACCCATGCTGGCATGGAGGGAGGCTCCCGCTGTGTAACGGCGCTCCTCGTCTGACAGTTCTTAAATTACGGGGGCGGGGCCACCCGGTGACCCCGCCCCCCTCTGACGCACAGGACATGACGGGACTTCCCTGTGGCATTCCCCGTGATGTCACAGGGAAGTCCCGTCAAGTCACCGTGCGTCAGAGGGGGGCGGGGTCACCGGGTGGCCCCGCCCCCCGTTATTTAAGAACTGTCAAACGAGGAGCGCCGTCACACAGCGGGAGCCTCCCTCCATGCCAGCATGGGTGCGGAGCGGCCCGGAGAAGAAAATGAAGAAGAGAAGAAGAGAAGAAAAGAAGAAGAGAAGAGCGGGAGCCTCCCCCCCATGCCATGGGTGGGGAGCGGCCCGAGGAGAAGAAGATAGAAGACGCCGCGGAGGAGATGCTGGACGAGAACGCCGGAGGAAGAACCAGAAGAGCCAGAAGAACCAGAAGATGAAGGAAGAAAGAAGAAGTATTTAAATAAAGGAATTGTCAAAAACTGTCTCTTGTCATTTTTAACATTTTTGACAGTTTTTTAGTGAAATGGTAGGGGTAAGTACCCCCTTACCATTTCACACAGGGGGGGGGCCGGAATCTGGGGGTCCCCTTGTTAAAGGGGGCTTCCAGATTCCGATAAGCCCCCCGCCCGCAGACCCCCACAACCACCAGCCAGGGTTGTGGGGATGAGGCCCTTGTCCTCATCAACATGGGGACAAGGTGTTTTGAGGGGCTACCCCAAAGCACCCTCCCAATGTTGAGGGCATGTGGCCTGGTACGGTTCAGGAGGGGGGGCGCACTCTCGTCCCCCCCTCTTTTCCTGCGGCCTGCCAGGTTGCGTGCTCGGATAAGGGTCTGGTGTGGATTTTTGGGGGGACCCCACGCCGTTTTTTTTTTTTTTTGGCGCGGGGTTCCCCTTAAAATCCATACCAGACCTGAAGGGTCTGGTATGGAATTTAGGGGGAACCCCACATCATTTTTTTTTTTTTATTTTGGCCGGGGTTCCCCTTAATATCCATATCAGACCTGAAGGGCCTGGTATGGAATTTAGGGGGAATCCCACGTCATTTTTTTTTTTTAATTTTGGTTCGGGGTTCCCCTTTGGGGAATTTCCATGCCGTTTTTATCAATGAACTTCTATGTGTATTGTCGGCAATGCAATAGCCGTGGGTAGTTTTAAATGAATTTTTTCCTTCAAAATGTCATTTTGCTGTCAGACTGTTCTAAACACAGGAAACATGCGCCCCTTTACAGGCATACTATAGACACCCCCCTGGTACAAAATTTAAAGGGATATTACACTTTTATTGTTTGACTTTAAGCATTATTAAAATCACTGCTCCTGAAAAAACGGCCGTTTTTAAAACTTTTTTTTGCATTGATCCATGTCCCCTGGGGCAGGACCCGGGTCCCCAAACACTTTTTATGACAATAACTTGCATATTAGCCTTTAAAATTAGCACTTTTGATTTCTCCCATAGACTTTTAAAGGGTGTTCCGCGGCATTCGAATTTGCCGCGAACACCCCAAATTGTTCGATGTTCGGTGAACTTGCGAACAGCCAATGTTCGAGTCGAACATGAGTTCGACTCGAACTCGAAGCTCATCCCTAATAGCCAGTAGCCAATAGCTTCCGCCTCGTACTTGCTTCAGAGCATGCGTCGGTTTTTGTACGTCGGAACAGCATACAGACGAGCGGTTTTCCCAATAGGAATTGGTTCCGTCGGAAAAATTTAGAACATGTTCTCTTTCTAGGTCTGTCTCTCCTCTCCCGTCCCTGTGGAGGGGGGAACACTGTGCTGGCTCTGGGCAGTGTGAGAGAACGTCACAGACACTCGGCTTAGGCTGACCATAGACAGTTCTAATCTTGGCTGGTTCAGCGGGTTCGATTGATCAACTTGGGTACAACCAGCCTGCCTGATTTACTTGCGATTATCGTTAGCGGTTGCTACAGCCGCAAGCAATAATCACCGTCTTCTCCTGGTGGGGACAGCTTCCCCCCGCTGAGAGAAGACAAAAGCTCGGCAGGAGGGATTCCCCTGTCAGCACTGTCTGTGTTGATGGGGGGGGAAACATGCAAATTTAAATTCCTGCAACCCGTGGCTGGAGAAAAGAAATTTGCACCATCTATGGCCTGCCTTAGACAGACAATGCAGCCAGCCCTCCAGATCAAGCGTCTCCAAACTTTGTAAATAAAGGGTTAGTTTATTGTCCTTCAGACTTTAGGGAGGCCGGACTATAGCCAGTGGGTGCAGAAATTTTCCTGGCATCAGTGAGAGTAAACATCACAACATTTGGTATTAGGGGAGGAATAGTGCCCCATCATTGGTATTATTGGGAAGAGTGCATCGTTGGTGTCAGTAGGCAGAATAGTGTCTCGTATCAGTGGGAGCAATAGTGCCCCAAGGGCCGGATTAAAAGCAAACAAAGGGCCACATCCGGTCTCCAGGTGGTAGTTGGGGACCACTGCTCCAGATGGTTGACAACCCTGGTAATTAGGGTGTGCCCAGACACATCCAGCCCCTGTGCACAACTCTGCACTCAGCGGTTATGGTACTCAGTTACTTCTAAATAAATGCAAACAAACATTTTAACGTGTATTAAAGGAGAAGTACAGCCAAAGCTTGTTTGGCTGTATTTCTTGTGTAGATCACAGAAGAACAGTTCATTATGCACTCCTGTGACCCGCAAAATCCCATAATTCTATTTTAACACATGGACAGTGTCAGTAGGGCAGAGGATGGTGTCAGTAGTGCAGAATACGGTGTCAGTAGAGCAGTAGACAATATCCGTAGGTTTCTATTTTTAATTTTACAATATTCTTTTTTATTCTTTTTTTTACAATTCTAGTCTCACTTTTGAGATAGAGAAAGGGACAGAGATTCCCCAGCCCCTTTCACTGCAGCCTTAAGCCAGCCATAGATGGTTCAAACCACCTATGGCAGACTGATTGTTCCCAAGAAGATCGATGGATCCACTTGGGTACAACCAGCATGTCAGATTATTCCATGAGATTATTGCCAGGGAATTACCTGCTAGTAATAATCACTGTATTCTCCCAGCAGGGATGGCTCTTCGCTCCCCCCTGCCAGGAGATCACAATAGCTCCATGGGAGGGATTCCCCTATCAACACTGACTGGGTAATGGGGGAATTGAGCGATTTTCTTTCAGGCAACCTATGGTGGCAGAAAAGAAGTTTGCATTATCTATGGCCTGCCTTAGCTGCACTGGACAGTGAATGAATGGGAAGTGCTCTGTGCTGAGCGGCCTCCTGTTCATTCACAAACTGAAGCATAGTAAATTTACTATGCTTCAGTTATGAATAAACACAGTGATCAGGACCAATCACTCACTGTGTTAATTCAGAAAAAGAGGGGGTCGGTAAATAACATATTATAACACATATACTTCCCTCCGCTCTTCATCCTGAAAGGATCCCTGCAGCATCCCCGGCGGGACGAGGGGGGCCCGTGCACAGGGCAAATCTGCACCACAACACGGGGTGATTAGGGTGTGCCCAGGCAAACCCATGTGCACGTCTATGGGTCGGAATAATGTGTCTGGGTTTCAGGCGGTCTGAAACCTGGATGCATAATTCAATACCCGGACTGTCTGGGTGAATCCCAGATGGGTGACCACCCTAGAGACGGCCCTTCTAATGCACCTCAATGTTCCTCTATACGCAACACACTTCCAATGAAACTAAGTCTCCAGCATGCCCCATAGGATTTGCACAGCATACCAAGGTTTACTCCCTAGTGTTTTCTAGAGGTATGGCCTATCTGTCATTGATCCTGCCACTGCTGTTTTCACCTGGCCTTCTGATGAGTTCGATATCTTACCTTTTTGGCCATTAGGAGGTCATGTGTGCTAAAGCTACATCATCTGGGCACCTGGGTTCATTCTTGCCTTTGGCCACAGATGGTGTACACGGGGGCACTCATAAGGGGGGAGTGATGGGGACTCCAGAAGAGGAGGATTAGAGCTTCTCTGTACAAAACCATTGCACAGAGCAGTTAAGTATGACGTTTTGTATTTTTACAAAAAAAAAAAAAAAAAAAAGAAGGTTTACCTTTACAATCACGTTAAGTGATTTAAGCTGGGTTCACACCAGTGGGAATTGGATGTGGGTTCCTCCGCAGCCAATTCACATGTCAGGAAATTATGACTGGCTCTCTATGAAGCCAGTTCACACATCTCTGGAGCGAATTGCACAGGAGTCCTGTGTGTCTGGTACATTTCAGGTCCGAATTCAGCCAAAAATTTGCACTGAAATCAAACCTGAAACGGTGAATGGAGAGGCAGCAGACCCCCTGCTGTGAGTCGCTCTGTTCCTCAGTGTGAACCAGGGACATGTAGTCAGGGGAGGCAGGTAAGGCAGGGCCTCACCTGCCATGAACATTTAAAAAAAAACAAAAAAAACAAAGGAAGGAGCTTCGAGGGTCGTAGCTCGGCAAACTGGGGTCACAGCGACCCCAAATTCGGGGGCAAGTAGCCTAAGTCTCCACCACTGGTAAAAATTTGGGGCCCCTATGATCTATGGTTCCAGAGATATGGGGCTCCTTACGCAGCCTGTCAGAAGCTAAATACAGAGTGGCCACTTTAAATACAAGCTGACACACTCTATTTGCAGCAGACAGAGGTTGAGTTCACAGTGCTTCTCACTTTTTGTCAGAGGCACTGAACTCAATGATCAGCTTGGAGTCTTGGACCAATGGTAAAGTACCATGAGCCCCAGCGGTCTAATAAAAATGCTGCAGTGGAGGCACGTCTCTCACTGCAGTGTCATAGAAGGGGCATGTGTCTAAAAGACTAATGCTCCCTTCCAGCCCAGCCCTCTTAACTGCAAGGAAAAAAAAAAATGTGCTTATGGGTAGAAGATGTACCCACAATCCCATGATTTTCTCACACAGTTAGGAGGGAGAAACAGATTTTGTTGAAAAGGTACTGGTATATTCAAGCTAAATCATATATTTATATGCTATATGTTGTAACATAATAATTATCTATTTACTGTGAAATGACTGGTTGGAAGTTATAACTTCAAACTTCAGTAATTTGTCCGCTAAGCCACCTGCTTGAGTACAGATTTTGAAAATATAGTAAAATTATCTTAAAAACAATATATAATAATTATTTGTATATTACTCGGTAATGGTAATTAACCCCTTGCCACTCAGGCCAATTCTGACACTTCTCTCCTACATGTAAAAAATCATAATTTTTCTGCTAGAAAATTACTCAGAACCTCCAAACATTATATATATTGTTTTAGCAGACACCCTAGGGAATAAAATGGTGGTCGCTGCAACTTTTTATGTCACATTGTATTTGCGCAGCAATTTTTTTAAACTCATTTTTTTGGGGGAAAAAATGGTTTCATGAATAAAAAAAAACACTAACGTTAGCCCGATTTTTTTGTATAAATGTGTTACGCCGAATAAATAGATACCCAACATGTCACACTTTAAAATTGTGCACACTTGTGGAATGGCACCAAACTTCAGTACTTAAAAATCTCCATAGGCGACGCTTTAAAATTTTTTACAGGTTACATGTTTACAGTTAGAGGTCTAGTGCTAAAATTATTGCTCACGCTTTAACGACTGTATGTAACCTGCGTGTATCTGGCTCTGATATTAGCCAGTGCCTCACCAGACACTGACCTCACTGCACGTCCCTGATGTGAACCCAGCCTAAACGCTATAAGAAATATATGATCTGGTTTAATTCTATAGAATCTGCCAAAAGCTGCGATTGGGGTGGTCTGACTCTTGAACTATGGGACTCTGAATTTTTAGTAATCCAAAAAACCAAAATTTCCACAGGTCAGTGGTCATCCAATCAGGCACTAAACAAAAGGTATTTACAAATATCTACTGAGTTCAAACTTCCTTGCATTATTTTATCATTTAAAATGTATGTGTAACTTTTCACCCCACTAGGTGGCATAAGATTTAGCATTATACTCAGCATGACAGTTACATCAGTACTGTACATTCCTTTGGTGGGGTGGGCACCCAGGGAGTGGAATACAGGGCAGACCTCCTCTCCAAATATACATTCTTTCCTGCACAATACATCTGTTTTCCACCGTTTTTTTTTCCTGGCTTCATATTACGTTTGGAACGTGAAGTAAGCTTCCCCCACTTTTCCTTAACCTATTAACCCTTTGCACAGAAATGTTAAAGTGGTCCTAAATTCCCCACCCTCCTGCCCCTCCTGCCTCCACCACACACACCCTGTTCCTGCCTGCCCTTTTTTCCAGTGGTTCTGTGATGTTCTGGGATAGACCTAACTTAGCTTCAGACTGACATCACAAGAGGGGAGTGCAGGCTTAGAACAGCAAGAGAGCCACACTAAGCAGACACTGCGTAGGGACAAAAGACTTATTACTATAACCAGTAATAAGGAAAGGAAAATAAGCTTATTCTACATTGTTGTCCATCTACATTAACTGTGAACATGTTCAGCTGGATGAAGAAAAATGAGAAGAACAAGAAGATCCCTGAAGTCATCCACACTGTGACCGAGGGTCTCAAAGACCTGTACAAGAAGAAGCTAAAGCCGGTGGAAGAATACTACCGCTTCCATGACTTCCATTCTCCTGCCCTGGAGGATGCTGACTTTAATAATAAGCCCATGGTGCTGGTAATGGGCCAGTACTCGACTGGAAAGACCACCTTCATTAAGTATCTCCTAGAGCAGGACATCCCAGGTAGTCGCATTGGACCTGAACCCACAACCGACTCCTTCATTGCGGTCATGCATGGAGAGACAGAGGGTGTCATCCCTGGGAACGCCCTCATGGTAGATCCCAACAAACCGTTCCGCAAGCTCAACCCTTTTGGGAACACCTTTCTAAACAGGTGAGTGTACATGGCGTAAATGCCAGGTAAATACAATTCCTGTATTAGTGCTTAATGTGGACATCTGCCTAGAAAGGTATGGAGCTTTTTAAGCAGGTAATATTCACGTATCAAGACCTACCTAGCTAAAAGTGACATGGGTACACTTTCCAAGTGCAATTTTACATGATATTTAGGACAGGTAGATGTATTTCCAAGAATATATACACTTAAGCATCTGCCCATCCTTGGACCTTCAAGTACCCAACATGAGTATTTGTATAAGTTGGCCAACAGTGGAGTAGTCACAGTTAACCATTTCCTTCCCTCTTTTGCAAGAAATTCAAGGACAACGCCTCACTTCTCCCCAGTAAACCCTTCTGAGGTCCAGTCTTTACCCTATCATCAAACTGGGCCATTAAGCAACCCTTAAACAGACAAAAAATAATTTTTAATGCTTATGTCAAGATGTTGACGATTGCATCTACAATTCTTGATTATTACAAGCTAAATATGAATTATTTAACCACTTCAGCCCCGGAAGGATTTACCCCCTTCCTGACCAGAGCACTTTTTACAATTCGGCACTGCGTCGCTTTAACTGCTAATTGCGCGGTCATGCAATGGTGTACCCAAACGGAATTTGCGTCCTTTTCTTCCCACAAATAGAGCTTTCTTTTGATGGTATTTGATCACCTCTGCCGTTTTTATTTTTTGCGCTATACACGGAAAAAGACCGAAAATTTTGAAAAAAAATGATATTTTCTACTTTTTGTTCTAAAAAAAATCCAATAAACTCAATTTTAGTCATACATTTAGGCCAAAATGTATTCGGCCACATGTCTTTGGTAAAAAAAATGTCAATAAGCGTATATTTATTGGTTTGCGCAAAAGTTATAGCGTCTACAAACTAGGGTACATTTTCTGGAATTTACACAGCCTTTAATTTATGACTGCCTATGTCGTTTCTTGAGGTGCTAAAATGGCAGGGCAGTACAAAACCCCCACAAATGACCCCATTTTGGAAAGTAGACACCCCAAGGAATTTGCTGAGAGGCATGTTGAGCCCATTGAATATTCATTTTTTTTGTCCCAAGTGATTGAATAATGACAAAAAAAAAAAAAAAAAAAAAAAATTACAAAAAGTTGTCACTAAATGATATATTTCTCACACAGGCCATGGGCATATGTGGAATTGCACCCCAAAATAAATTTAGCTGCTTCTCCTGAGTACGGGGATACCACATGTGTGGGACTTTTTGGGAGCCTAGCCGCGTACGGGGCCCCGAAAACCAATCACTGCCTTCAGGATTTCTAAGGGCGTACATTTTTGATTTTACTCCTCACTACCTATCACAGTTTTGAAGGCCATAAAATGCCCAGATGACATAAAACCCCCCCAAATTACCCCATTTTGGAAAGTAGACACCCCAAGCTATTTGCTTTGAGGCATGTTGAGTCCATGGAATGTTTTATATTTTGACACAAGTTGCGGGAAAGTGAGAATTTTTTTTTTTTTTTTTTTTTTTTTTGCACAAAGTTGTCACTAAATGATATATTGCTCACACAGGCCATGGGCATATGTGGAATTGCACCCCAAAATACATTTAGCTGCTTCTCCTGAGTATGGGG
Source organism: Lithobates septentrionalis (assembly GCA_037952835.1). NCBI lineage: Eukaryota > Metazoa > Chordata > Amphibia > Anura > Ranidae > Lithobates > Lithobates septentrionalis. Next base: position 227,483 of record JBBDGP010001751.1, read on the forward strand.
ATACCACATGTGTGGGACTTTTTGGGAGCCTAGCCGCGTACGGGACCCCGAAAACCAATCACTGCCTTCAGGAATTCTAAGGGCGTACATTTTTGATTTTACTCCTCACTGCCTATCACAGTTTCGGAGGCCATGGAATGCCCAGGTGGCACAAACCCCCCCCCAAATGACCCCATTTTGGAAAGTAGACACCCCAAGCTATTTGCTGAGAGGCATGGTGAGTATTTTGCAGCTCTCATTTGTTTTTGAAAATAAAGAAAGACGAGAAAAAAAAATTTTTTTTTTCTTTTTTCAATTTTCAAAACTTTGTGACAAAAAGTGAGGTCTGCAAAATACTCACTATACCTCTCATCAAATAGCTTGGGGTGTCTACTTTCCAAAATGGGGTCATTTGGGGGTTTTTTTTGCCACCTGGGCATTCCATGGCCTCCGAAACTGTGATAGGCAGTGAAGAGTGAAATCAAAAATTTACGGCCTTAGAAAGCCTGAAGGCGGTGCTTGGTTTTCGGGGTCCCGTACGCGGCTAGGCTCCCAAAAAGTCTCACACATGTGGTATCCCCGTACTCAGGAGAAGCAACAGAATGTATTTTGGGGTGTAATTTCACATATTCCCATGGCATGTTTGAGCAATATATCATTTAGTGACAACTTTGCGCAAAAAAAAATAAAAAAAATAAAAAATTGTCTCTTTCCCGCAACTTGTGTCACAATATAAATTATTCCATGGACTCAACATGACTCTCAGCAAATAGCTTGGGGTGTCTACTTTCCAAAATGGGGTCATTTGGGGGGGTTTTGAACTGTCCTGGCATTTTATGCACAACATCTAGAAGCTTATGTCACACATCACCCACTCTTCTAACCACTTGAAGACAAAGCCCTTTCTGACACTTATTGTTTACATAAAAAAATAATTTTTTTTTGCAAGAAAATTACTTTGAACCCCCAAACATTATATATTTTTTTTAAAGCAAATGCCCTACAGATTAAAATGGTGGGTGTTTCATTTTTTTTTTTCACACAGTATTTGCGCCGCAATTTTTCAAACGCATTTTTTGGGGAAAAAACACACTTTTTTACATTTTAATGCACTAAAACACACTATATTGCCCAAATGTTTGATGAAATAAAAAAGATGATCTTAGGCCGAGTACATGGATACCAAACATGACATGCTTTAAAATTGCGCACAAACGTGCAGTGGCGACAAACTAAATACATTTTTAAAAGCCTTTAAAAGCCTTTACAGGTTACCACTTTAGATTTACAGAGGAGGTCTACTGCTAAACTTACTGCCCTCGATCTGACCTTCGCGGCGATACCTCACATGCATGGTGCAATTGCTGTTTACATTTGACGCCAGACCGACACTTGCGTTCGCCTTAGCGCGAGAGCAGGGGGGACAGGGGTGCTTTTTTTTTTTTTTTTTTTTTTTTTTTTCTTTATTATTATTATTTTTTTATCTTATTTTTAAACTGTTCCTTTCATTTTTTTTTTAAATCATTTTTATTGTTATCTCAGGGAATGTAAATATCCCCTATCATAGCAATAGGTAGTGACAGGTACTCTTTTTTGCAAAAATTGGGGTCTATTAGACCCTAGATTTCTCCTCTGCCCTCAAAGCATCTGACCACACCAAGATCGGTGTGATAAAATGCTTTCCCAATTTCCCAATGGCGCTATTTACATCCGGCGAAATCTAAGTCATAAAATGCTCGTAGCTTCCGGTTTCTTAGGCCATAGAGATGTTTGGAGCCACTCTGGTCTCTGATCAGCTCTATGGTCAGCTGGCTGAATCACCGGCTGCATTTTCAGGTTCCCTGTTGAGACAGGAGAGCCAGAGAAAAACACAGAAGACGGTGGGGGGGGGGGGGGGCATTCCCTCCCACTGCTTGTAAAAGCAGTCTAGAGGCTAATTAGCCGCTAGGATTGCTTTTACATGAAAGCCGACCGCTGGCTGAAAAGAATGATACCAAGATGATACCTAAACCTGCAGGCATCATTCTGGTATAACCATTCAAAGTCGTGAATGGCGTACCTGAAGACAAAAAAATGGTTAACAATAAAGCACAGTAAACGGTAAAGTATAAAAAATTGCATACCTGAAAAACAAACATGATAAAACATAATAACAATAAAACATTGCAGAATAGAATACAGTAAAAAAGAGCAGAACAATAGAGAGAGAGAATAGAGAGAGAAAGAACAATAAAACGACAACTATTTTTTTTTTATTTTATATTTTTGTATGTGTTTTTTTTTTTTTTTCTTTTTTTGTAACTAACTTTTATAACTGTACCCGGTTCCAGGTTCGGGTCTCTCAAAATGCGATGGCATCTTGGGAGACCCTGTGAAAGTGTGCCTAGTCTGTGGAATGCTGTACCCTACGCTAATAGTCAACTAGTGAATGGTAGCGTTCAAAACATTCACCAATGCAAAGACCAGGATTGTCAGGACAGGAGGGACAATAATAGCGGGTGTCACGCCTATATCCGCGCTTGCTGCAGACACAACATCTTTTTTGGGGGGGTTCGTTGGGTAGGGGTACTCGGGAGGACATAAAGAAAATGCCTCTCATGCAGCCGACTGCATTTGGTTGGGGATGTGAATGGGGGAAGTACGGGCGCTGCAGAAGCGGTGGGTTCCCAATTAGGATTGGCGAATGCAGCAGGAAGGGCACTATGGGCACGACGGGCCTGTGTTTGTCTTTTTGGTGGCAGCGGGACACTACTTGTGCTTGCCACCTCACCAGCTTGAACTGCACTTATGGGACTCGCCACGTCACCAAGTGTTACTGCAGTGCTGGTTTGACTACGACCGGGGTGTACTAGGCCGCTGGCGCTTGCCAGTTCACCAAAACGCTACCAAAAAATCTGTTAGCGATCGCAGGGATCAGGCCTGACTCTGCGAACGCTGCAGTTATGCGTTTAGTGTTCTGTAAGTGACAGTGATCGATCGATACTGCACTTGGGTGGGCTGGGCTGGGCTGGGCCGGGCGGAGGGGCAAAACGCAGGTGCTAGCAGGTATCTGGGCTGATCCCGCTAACACTGCGTTTGTGGGAACCCTAAACTGCTGGGGACGCTAGTATAGATCTGATCGGATCAGATATTGATCCGTTCAGATACTATACCACTAAGGGAGGCGTATGCTGCGTGCGTGGGTGTTAGCGGTACTGGCGCTAATCTGACGCTGCCTGGGGCTGGTGCTTGCCAGTTCACCAAAACGCTACCAAAAAAACTGTTAGTGATCGCAGGGATCAGGCGTGACTCTGCGAACGCTGCAGTTATGCGTTTAGTGTTTTGTAAGTGACAGTGATCGATTGATACTGCACTTGGGTGGGCTGGGCCGGGCGGACGGGAAAAACGCAGGTGCTAGCAGGTATCTGGGCTGATCCCGCTAACACTGCGTGTTTGGGAACCCTAAACTGCTGGGGACACTAGTATAGATCTGATCGGATCAGATATTGATCCGTTCAGATACTATACCACTAAGGGAGGTGTACGGTGCGTGCGTAGGTGTTAGCGCTACTGGCGCTAACCTGACGCTGCCTGGGGCTGGTGCTTGCCAGTTCACCAAAACGCTACCAAAAAAACTGTTAGCGATCGCAGGGATCAGGCCTGACTCTGCGTACGCTGCAGTTATGCGCTTAGTGTTTTGTAAGTGACAGTGATCGATCGATACTGCACTTGGGTGGGCTGGGCTGGGCTGGGCCGGGCGGAGGGGCAAAACGCAGGTGCTAGCAGGTATCTGGGCTGATCCCGCTAACACTGCGTTTTCGGGAACCCTAAACTGCTGGGGACGCTAGTATAGATCTGATTGGATCAGATATTGATGCGTTCAGATACTATACCACTAAGGGAGGTGTATGCTGCGTGCGTGGGTGTTAGCGGTACTGGCGCTAATCTGACGCTGCCTGGGGCGACGCATATCACCGCCGGGCGATCAGGGGGCTAAACCTTTATTCGGTAATAAACGGCGGGTGCCCTGACACTATAAAAAATAAACGAACTAACCAGCGTCACCCGTAACAGTTATACGGTGATCAGTGGTGAAAGGGTTAACTAGGGGGCAATCAAGGGGTTAAAACATTTATTAGATAGTATATGGGGGTCCCTGTCGCTATAAAACGCTGACGGCGAACCTAAATATTTATGTCCCTAACTAGCGTCACCAGCGACACTAATACAGCGATCAGAAAAATGATCGCTTAGTGACACTGGTGACGGAGGGTGATCAAGGGGTTAAAACTTTATTAGGGGGGGTTAGGAGGGTACCCTAGACCTAAAGGGGGCCTAACATTCACTGCCCTAACACACTAACTGTCACAAACTGACACCAATACAGTAATCAGAAAAAAAAAAAAAAAAAAAAAAAAACCTGCTTTGTGTCAGTTTGTGACAGGGGGGGGGGTGATTGGGGGGGGATCGGGGGGCGATCGGGGGGGGGATCGGGGTGTTTTGTGTGCCTGGCATGTTCTACTGTGTGTGTGTGTGTTGTGCACTCACATTCCAGTCTTCTCTCCTCGGCCCGGAACGGAAAATACCGAGCCGAGGAGAGATGACATCATTTCCTCTGCCTCTGTGTACAATACAGAGGCAGGGAAATGATCCCATTGGCTGGGAGCGATCGCGAGGGGGGGGCCACGAATGGATGGCCTCCCCCTCACCACCGATCGCCGGGGGACATTTGCCGACCGTCGCAGGCACCGGGGGGGGGTCCGATCGGACCCCCCACCCGCGGGCAGGCAGGGACGTACAGGTAAGCCCTTTTGCCTGCCCGTGCCGCCCTGTCGACGTACATCTGTGTGCGGCGGTCGGCAAGTGGTTAAAGCATTCAGAGGCTTGCCCAAGAGTTATTCATGTCTGAAATTGTAACAGATAATCTGCTAAAAAAAATGTTGTACGTGTGATAAATTCTGAGTTTTTCCCATTGAGATCATACACTGATCATCAGCTCTGTGAAAAATCACTGGTATGCAAATCTGTCTTTTGACATAACCTTGGTACTGATCCAAGATGAAAAGATTGGTCAAGAAGGATGCAGCATTCTCTATGCAGGTGGAGGAGTTACCCAGAATAATGTTAACCTCTTTTAAACTAGCATGAAGGAATTACACACTACATGATGGCTCAAGTAAAATCTTTGAAATATACAAAGTACAGTGCTACGATGAACCCAGGCATAAAGATCATTCTGACATCTTTATTAAAAACATGAAAATGTAATGTTCACAGCATATCTAGGCAAAATAAATATACAATACATGTACATTTCCTCATGTATGGCCCTACTTCTCCTATGGATCACAGGAGTACAGTTTTTTCTGCACACCTGTTACCAGTTTTCAACCAACAGCAGGCTAAAGCTCGCTGTGGGCTGCAACCACTCAGCTAGTCCAGACTCTGGATCAATCCCGACTTTACAGTCGGGATCCACCCACATGCCTGGACCAGCAGCTGGCTCAGCCTCTCAGCGAGCCGCTAGGAGACTGAGCCAGGTGCTCCCTCCCCTTTCACAGCCCGGTGCTCCACTGAATGCTGGAGGGGCAGAGCAGAGAGCCGGTGACTGACAGTCATCGGCTCTCTGCTCACTGAAGACTGAGAACCGAGTGATCAGCTGTCTTTGAAGCAAGATCAATGAGAGAGGGGGGTAGGATCTGTGGTGTAGCAAAAAAAAAAAACTGGGGCAGGACTAATAACACTTTTTGGGTATTCTGCATCGGATTGCACCAAACAATTTCTGGCAGATCATACAGTATGTTTCTGTTCTTGCATGTATTTGTATTTATTAGACATGGGGAAATATAAATGTATTGCAAAGATGTACTGTACTATGTTTTTTTCCCAGACATGCACTTTATTGCCTCTTGCACACTGCAGCTTAAAAAAGATCAGTACAGTGTGTTTTTTTTTTTTAAATTTATTGATCTAAAATGCAGCCCACATTGTTCACAATGTGCATGTAAACGAGCGCTGAGTATTCTTGAGTAAAAAAAATGGAAAAATCTGCGTTTCCGGTCAGTATTTTGTGGCGGTACTCGCAAATGTGTGCAAATACGTGCATATGAGCATTAAAATTAACAAATTTTCCCTAAGAATGTATTGTGCGTACAAATGCGTGGACGCAAATATATGCACAAAAAAACGCTAAAAACAAACAAATGCCTAAAATTATGTCCAAAAAAAGCAGATGCTCAAACATCAGTACTGTGTGCAAGAGGCCTCAAGGAAACTTGCCATGAGAAAAATAGGGATGCTGCCGTTGTTGAGCTCCTCAAATTGCTAGATACCTGGCTGCCATACTGATTTGTTGGTTTGGTAATCAGTGATCTAGAAGAAATTTGCAACAAGTGAAGGTAAAGCTCACAAAGCACCAAAGACAGAGAATCGGCATGACAGCCAGGCAACACGCACATTAAGAGGGAAAGATCAGCAATGGCAGCAACTCCACCCAAAATTAATGTCAGTTTTGAGTAGATATTGTCAAGTGGATTTGCTTGCTTGTCCCTTATGTCTCTCTGGGACTCTTGTGGTAATATCTGTGCTAGAATTCCCACCATAAAGCAATGATGGGGTCAACCCACCCCAAAAAAAAAAAAAAAAAAAAAAGAAGAAGGAGGACTGCACACACAAACAGTTGCCCAGCTGCTAGAGACTGACGTCTTTTTTTGGCCTAGTAGGTAGGAGCAGAGACACAAATATCTGAAGAAATATTTTGCACTTAAATCTCCAAGAGACCAATAGTTCCCACCCAAAACTGCCAAATGGGTGGCAGTTGGGTGGAGTTCATGGTTTAAAACAATTTTAGTTGCAAAATCTTTGTCAAATCTTTGCCAGAATGGAATTCTAGAGTTACACACAATGTGCACATTCTTATCACTGTCATTTCTGTACGCCAAGTTATCCCCATACAACATAGCCAGGATTAAGGCTGGGTTCACACTAAGTGCGCGGGGCACAGCAGGGGGCTGGTGCATCCTCGTTTACCGTTCCAGGCCCAAATTATTTGAAAAACAGAGCCAAAAGACGCACAGGACCCTTCTGCTGTGCGCTCCATGGCTGCCCCAGAGATGTGTGAACTGGCTCCATTGAGAGCAGGTCACATTCTCCTGTCATGCGAATTGGATGTGGGGAAACCCGCATTCAATTGGCATAAGTGTGAACCCAGTCTTAAGATATACCTTTTTGTAGCTCTTGATTTGGAAGGGAAGGAATCTTTGCCAGGTATCTAGTGCAGTCTGGAGAGATTCCTACCCACTTCCTGTACCAGTGACCGGGTGTCACCACTACAGGAAGTAACGTGAAATCTCTCCAATTGGGACGCAGACATTAAATTTTAAATTCTTTTTATGAGAAGAGTGGTCAAGGATTAAAATTACTAAATTTAATTTGTATCTGAAATGGCTTATTATTGGAAGGGGATAGTCACAGACCTTCTTTCAGGTTGTCATCTCCAGCATTAACAGATCTTCATAACAAAACAATCTGTTTTTTTTTTCACTTGTGTAATGCACAGTTATGTTTAAATAGTACTGCAACCAGATTTAAAAAGACATCCAAGGCAAAACATGTGTGCCTAGGCTCCAGTGGAAGCAGTAATAACCCGATTTGAGTTGCAACTATTCGTTTCACAAGAGCGATTTGGGGACTAGGATTCACTTCACTGTCCTGGAACTAGCATGCATCCCCCAAGTCAGGGAGTGGCCTCTTCAATCAAAGCCTCTTGATAGGTTCCCTTATAAGCAATCTGTCAGGATAGCTATATAATGTACAAGCTACCATTACAAACTTCTTTTTTGTTAAAGGAGCAAGCCACAGGGCTGTCATCCTTATCCTTCCTTCTCTACTTGGTGAATTACTGAACAAGAATATGCATTTCAGGTTTCCATATACTTCACTGGTTATAGTACATGCATGTTGCAGGTGTTGGACTTTGGGCTTGTGTTGATAGCAGGGCCGTCTTTAATATTGATTGGACCCTGGGCAAACGTTTTCTTGGGCCCCCCTCATACAATTTCGCTCTCCACCTGCTCTGAGACATACAATAAATAGCAGCTAGACTTAAAATCAGTTCACTGTATCAGATCAGGCAGCAATTGTGATTGGTTGCCAGAGGTTACAGTGTATCATTTCTGCTTACTGACTGGTTCCTAGAGGTTACAGCACACATTATGGCTCACTGATTAGTTGTTAAATGTTACAGCACATGATTTCTGCTTTTTTTGTTGATCGGTTGCTAGAGATTACTGTACAGTAATACTGCTCGCTGATTGGTTGCAAGAGGTTAAAGCACATCATCTCCTCACTGCAGGGGGCATGATATACATATGAATGCCACCTTTATTTACATATATATATGCCGCCGGATGCAGCAAGTTACATATGAATGCCGCCGCCATTTACATACGATTACCGGCTATTTACATGTAAAACACAGGGTCTGCAGGTGAGTCATTTGTACAAAACAATAGGGCAGAGTTGGGCAGCATTAGTAGCAGCACTTCAGACTGAGATATCAGGACACAGCACGGGACTAAAACTTCAAGGGACAAGGGAATTTAAACTGGGATAGTTGGCAGGTATGAGGCAGCTACTTTGGGCCCCACAGCAATGACAGAGCCCAGGGCAGCTACCCCTTTTGCCCTGCCTTAAAAACGGCCCTGGTTGATAGCATAAATTTCACATCAATTAAAGATGCAATGACGGGTGCATTTGTCCTGCAGTGTACCTCGTTCTGACCTACTAAAAGTGGGTTTTGCTTTCCTAAAGACTTGTATGGCAATAGAAAACCCACTTGACACAGGCAATTAATGTATTTAAAGTACACCTAAATTTAACTTGATTGTAACTTCTTGTAATCCCCAGTACAGCAGCACTGAGAATGGGAAGGGGAGAGGCAGCGCTAGACGCTAGTCAAGCGTCCTGTAGAATACGTATGCCAACATGCTGATAGGAGGAGGGAGAAAAGAGTTCACCTAATCAGTCTGTAGCTGCCAAATCAATGGCTAACGGCAAAGAGGTGACCAAGCTAGCTATAATATTTAAAGCAGTAGACTAACGCCGGCCATACACGGTTCGAATCTTAGCTGGTTCAACAGGAACCATCCAAGATTCGAACTGTTAATGAGGAGGCTGAATGTACCAAGTTGATCAACTTGGGTACAACCAGCCTGCTGGATTCTCTTGCAATCAGCCTGGGACGGCTTGCCCCCACCCCCACCCCTGCCTGGAGCAGACACTTTCTGTGTTGACAGGGAATCGTGCAAATTTATTTCCTGTGGTTGCAAGAAAGAAATTTGCACCGTGTATAGCCTGTCTTAGTCATGGCACCAGGCTGGCTGTCCTGTATGGCAGAGCTGTGTAAATCCCAAGATGGGCTAGCCAGAAATACAAATCCTTTGGCAGGTAAAACTTCTCACTTATATCATACCTCCCAACTTTTTGAGATGGGAACGAGGAACACCCATTAGCAAAAGTATGTAGGACACCCCCCCCTGCCACACCCCATCAAAGGAGAATTAAACAAAAAAAAGAAGAAGCTAAACCCACAAGTGCTTTTTTATTTAATTTTATTTATTTATTTTACCACTGCCTTTATATTGGCTTTTGAAATTTACAAACGCAGCAAATTAGAAATTGGATGAAAGGTTTAGCACTGGGAAAAAAACTTTTTGAAAAATAAATAGTGCATTTTACATACAACACTATATAGATCAAAACCAAAATGAGGGACAAATGAGGAGAGAGGGACAGAAGGACTTTGTTCCAAATCAGGGACAGTCCCTCTAAATCAGGGACAGTTGGGAGCTATGCTTATATGTATGTAGCTGTCCCCCTTGAATTCTGCTTTGAGTCGTACAACAAGGATGGATGACAGCCCAAGAGCTTGAACCATCAAAAAAAAGAGCCAGCATTTAAAGCTCATAAAATTCTGTCCTGACAGGTTCTCTTTTTAAAAAGGCATTGTAAATAGGTATCAAACAGAAAGTGGGCAGTAAGAAGTATCATATACGCCGGTGTAAATACAATGTGACAACTCTAGAAAGAAGAACCTTTTATTTGCTGTGCTCTGAATTTTTGCCAGAATAGATATTGTATACTCCGCTCACCACAGAGCACTGTACAAATGAAGTTACATGTTCAGGCCTCATAAACATTTCCTAAGATTACATGATCCTGGGTATTATTAGAGTGACAGTGTTTATATTTGCTGGGAATGGCTTCCTCACACACGTAAATCTAGAATGGTTTATAAACAATGGGTCCTGAATGTACCCAGAATCCTCTCTCTCCCAGCCATCATTTTCAGGAACTGTCGATAAGATCACTCAGCAGAGCTAAGAAAGGAAAAAGTCTGCACTGCCCCTATTAGCCAATCGGATTCCAGTGGTCATTTTTCCTCTGCAGTAATGCTAAACTCACTCACTAAATTTTTATATCAGCCTTAACATCTTAATGTCATTTTAAAAGTTGTTTTTAATCTTGTACTTTTCTTAAAATGATTACCTGGTTATTCTGCCATGACAGCCTTTATTCAGGCACTTCCAGTTATAGGGTGACATGACAACTGCCTCTCAACTGTGCTTGTGTGTCACCACACTACTACGAGGGCCCCCGATTAAAGCAGACTTAACCCAAAAGCAAACATTTGTTATATTGCAGCTTACCAATTCTTAGATGCGGTGGTTGCACTAGTTTTATTTTTTTAAGACTTTCTTTCTTTTCTTTTTACCTGGTGATCCAGCCAGTAGGCCTGTTTTCCAACAGAACAAGTTGTCCTGCAACCGCTACGATTTACCAAATTAACTTAAAAGAAAAAGTATCACCAAACATTTCTGAGTTGCTCTCGTCTCCCAGGCAACGAAGTATATGTAGCCAATGGTCTCATCTTACTAGGTGCTGCTGTTTCTGAAACAGTTGACAGCCCAACACCCCACACCCCACAAAAAAAAGAGCGACAATTTAAAAAAAAAAAAAAAACCCCACCACAATATTTTGTACTTTTTGCTATAATAAATATCCCCAAATTTTTTGTTAAAAAAAGCAAATGTTTTCCTCAGATTAGGCCGATATATATTCTTCTACATATTAAAAATCGCAATAAGCGTACATTGATTGGTTTGCGCAAAAGTTATAGCGTCTACAAAATAGGGGATAGATTTATTTTAATTATTATTATTATTATTTTTTTTTACTAGTAATGGCGGCGATCTGCGATTTTTAAACAGGACTGCAACATTATGGCAGACACATCGGACACTTTTGACACATTTTTGGGACGACTGACAATTATACAGCCATCAGAGCTATAAAAATGTGTAAATGTCACTGGCAGGAAAGGGGTTAACACTAGGGGTCAATCAAGGGGTTAACTGTGTTCCCCAGTGTGTGTTATAACTGTGGGGGGAGGGGACTGACTATGGGAGTTGACAGATCGTGGTTCCTAGCTATTAGGAACTCACGAGCTGCCTCTCCTCTCAGAACAGGGATTTGTGTGTTTATACGCACACGTCCTTGTTCTGCCTCTCATGCCCACAATCGCACGTAGCTGGCGGTCATCGCACCCGCCGGCCACGAACATCGGCTCCCCCACAGTGCAGCGGGCGTGCACACCTGTTGTTCTGCTTAAAGGAGCGGACGTACAGCTACGACAGCTGGCGGGATCGTGCCGACCTGCCGCAGTATGACGACGGCGGCTGGTCGGCAAGTGGTGAACCAATCTTGTTTTTTGTACAATTCTCCTTTAAGGGGGCATGGCAGGGTGTGTGTCCTATGCCTGCATACTTTTGCTGATAGGTGTCCCTCATTCCCATCTCAAAAAGTTGGGAGGTATGGGTAAACCAAAAACAAACGAACACGACCCAAAGTCACCAATGCCATATGGGAGCCTATGTGATGTGAGACCCAGTCAGCCACTGTTCTGGACTTCTCATATCATTTACCCCTGTAGAAGCTGGTCTCTAATTAGCTGATGTGGTGCTAATCCCGGGACATCCAGCCAGGCCTGCCAAATTGAGTAGAATTTATGTGAGACATTTCTATGTTGGTACATCAACTTTTCCCAGATCAATAGTTTATTAACATGCTCCACCCATTGCCGCCTGGTGGGCACCCTGGGAACAATCCAATATTGTGCAATCAGTTTACGTGCAAAATACAGCCGTTGCAAAACAGTGAGAGCTTGCGGAGTTACAGTAGGGACTCCTCATCCAGGGCACCCAGCAGACACACAACTGGGTTCCGTGGAATAATAAACATGAAAACCTGAGAGATCACGTCAAGAACCTCCTTCCAGTAGCAGAAGAGCTTGGGGCATTTCCAAAGTATATGAATGAGGTCGCCGTGATCTCTCTCACAATTCGGACAGAAGGGGGTACTACGATTTCCCCCATTTATGAAGTTGCACAGGGGTTCTGTATACCCTGTGCAACAGATACAAATGGGCCAATTTTTGAGATGTGGATACCGACACCAAAGAGGCAGAGGTCAGGCAAAGATCCCATGTCTCCCCATCTATGGCACCTATATCCTTTTCCCAGCCACGCCTGCAAGGCAGATTGGAGGGATCTTGTATAGCATTGAGGATAATATTATAACTTCTAGAAATCTTTCCCTTCCATAAGAATCCCCTGTATTAGTGTATGGTCAGTTAACTCAAGTTGAGCACATCTTGATTGTGTTTGTAGGGCATGTCGCAGCTGTAAGTATTTGAAAAAGTGGGTACGTGGGATATCAAACTCTGCTTGCACCTCCATAAAGGATTTGAGGTTCGGCCTGTTATATAATTGTGATATATAGCGTTTTCCCTCCCATTCCCAATCTCTAAAACCCCTGAGTTTAAGTATCTCTCTATAGTTCAAATTGCGCCATTATGGAGTATGAGTTAGAAAGCCCCGTATCCCCAGTATCCTTTTAATGTATGACCATAAAGTCTTCAATAGAGTCACTGTGGGGGCCCTAGGGTCCAAGGCATCCCGCTTCCAAACACGCAAGAGCGGAGACATCATCGCCCGGCAGGATCAGAAGTCTGTGGATAGGGTCCATTAAGTCTACCATTCCCCAGCCCCCCAACTGTTGTAGCTGGGAAGCGAGGTAATAGGCTCTAGAATTAGGGACCGCCAGTCCCCCCTCATTTTTGCTATATTGTAATGTCGACAGACCAATCCGGACTATCTTTTTGCACCATATCAGTTCCCTAAATTGGGAGTTTATCCTGACAAACCACTGTCGAGGAACCCAGACCGGAGAATTGTTGAATACATATAATAACTGTGGTGCCCATACCATTTTGATGAGGTTAATCCTCCCACCACTGATAATGGTAGATTACACCAAGTAGTAAATTTTTCATGACATTTGCAGAGTAGGGGAGTTAGGTTAAGTTCAACATATTGAGATGGGTCTGGGGTAACCTGAATGCACAGATAGCGAAAGGGGGAGACCACTTGTATCATTTCTGCACACTCAGGGAGGGGGGTTGTTATAGGATCTATAGGCATCAGCAATGACTTGTTCCAGTTATTGGAAAAGCCTGATAGTGCGCCAGAGGCCTTAATAGGGGTCATGACGGTCTGCAAAGTACCCTGAGTATCACTCAGGTAAAAGTAGGGTATCATCAGTGTACAGCGACACCACGTCAGTGCTTTTGCTTCACTTGAACCCAGCTTAATTGCCCCCCCCCCCCCCGTATCCGTGCCGCTAGGGGTTCCAAAGCCAGGGCAAACAGCAGGCGTGACAAAGGACACCCCTGCCTAGTGCCCCCCGGAACAATGGAAATGGTTCTGAAAGCTCCCAGTTCACCCTGATCCTAGCCGATGGTTCAGCATACAATATCTGGACCCACCTGATGAAATTAGCACCCAGGCCCATATGTTCCAACACCTTCCACAGATAAGACCACTCGACACTGTCGAAGGCCTAAGCTGCGTCCAGTGAGAAGATGGCTCGATTACCAGGATTATCCACAGGAAGCTGCAGGTTCAGGAAAAGCCTCCGAATGTTCTGGGCCCTGGATCTAGTGGGGATGAATCCTGACTGGTCCCTGTGCACCAATTTATATATCACCTGAGCCAATCTGGTTGCTAACACACTAGCCAGTAGTTTGACATTGGTTGTATGAATCAGGTAGAGCAGCGTCTTTTCCTGGTTTTAATAGTACAACAATGATCGCCTCATAGAAGGAGACAAATGTTAAATGAGCGATGATCAACAGCATTTGCTTTGAGGCACTAGGATTTTTGCTGAGACAATCGCCGTCACTTTGTAGGCAGCTACACTTCCAGTAAATAAGACAGCTGAGACAGGCGCACTCACAGCCGAGCAAAGCTGTGTGGTGTGCTGAGGGATGCTTCTGGGTCCCGTCTGTGTGAACAACAGCCATGCTTAACAGGTATGCTTAATACACAAAGGGTGGTAGCAACTGAGCTCTGCCACCGCTCAACTAAAATGCCCACAAATTGGACTTCCATTAGGGGAAGAGCAGAAGAGGTGTAAAACTAATCTCTAAAATAAATAAATATATATAACACATCCAACAGTTCTGGTCAGGGGTCATGCGCTGCGTAAAGTTGGTTACGACGATTAGCATTACTCCTTCAATTGCAGTCTGTCTGTTGGGCCTGGTATATCCATTTGCACTCACTAAGGTATTACGCATGCTCCTTAATATACCTATACCTTAATATACCTATATCTCTATATCGCATACACAGTCAGGTCCATAAATATTGGGACATCAACACAATTCTAATCTTTTTGGCTCCATACACCACCACAATGGATTTGAAATGAAACAAACAAGATGTGCTTTAACTGCAGACTTTCATCTTTAATTTGAGGGTATTTACATCCAAATCAGCTGAACGGTGTAGGAATTACAACAGTTTGTATATGTGCCTCCCACTTTTTAAGGGATCAAAAGTAAATGGGACAATTGGCTGCTCAGCTGTTCCATGGCCAGGTGTGTTACTTATTCCCTCATTATCCCATTTACAAGGAGCAGATAAAAAGGTCCAGAGTTCATTTCAAGTGTGCTATTTGCATTTGGAAACTGTAGCTGTCAACTCTAAATATGAGATCCAAAGAGCTGTCACTATCAGTGAAGCAAGCCATGATTAGGCTGAAAAAACAAAAACCCATCAGAAAGATAGCAAAAAACAGTTGTGGCCAAATCAACTGTTTGGAACATCCTTAAAAAGAAAGAATGCACCGATGAGCTCAGCAACACCAAAAGACCCGGAAAACCACGGAAAACAACTGTGGTGGATGACCGAAGAATTCTTTCCCTTGTGAAGAAAACACCCTTCACAACAGTTGGCCAGATCAAGAACACTCTACAGGAGGTAGGTGTATGTGTGTCAAAGTCAACAATCAAGAGAAGACTTCACCAGAGTGAATACAGAGGGTTCACTACAAGATGTAAACCATTGGTGAGCCTCTAAAACAGGAAAGCCAGATTATAGTTTGCTAAACAACATCTAAAAAAGCCTTCACAATTCTGGAACAACATCCTATGGACAGATGAGACCAAGATCAACTTGTACCAGAGTGATGGGAAGAGAAGAGTATGGAGAAGGAAAGGAACTGCTCATGATCCAAAGCATACCACCTCATCATTGAAGCATGGTGGTGGTAGTGTCATGGCGTGGCCATGTATGGCTGCCAATGGAACTGGTTCTCTTGTATTTATTGATGATGTGACTGCTAACAAAAGCAGCAAGATGAATTCTGAAGTGCTTCGGGCAATATTATCTACTCATATTCAGCAAAATGCTTCAGAACTCATTGGACAGCGCTTCACAGTGCAGATGGACAATGACCCGAAGCATGCTGCGAAAGCAACTAAAGAGTTTAAGGGAAGGAAGTGGAATGTTATGCAATGGCCAAGTCAATCACCTGACCTGAATCCGATTGAGCATGCATTTCACTTGCTGAAGACAAAACTGAAGGGAAAATGCCCCAAGAACAAGCAGGAACTGAAGACAGTTGCAGTAGAGGCCTAGCAGAGCATCACCAGGGATAAAACCCAGCATCTGGTGATGTCTATGCGTTCCAGACTTCAGGCTGTAATTGACTGCAAAGGATTTGCAACCAAGTATTAAAAAGGGAAAGTTTGATGGATGATTGTTAATCTGTACCATTACTTTTGGCCCCTTAAAAAGTGGGAGGCACATATACAAACTGATCTGATTAGAATTGTATCGATGTCCCAATATTTATGGACGTGTGTGTGTGTGTGTGTATGTGTGTATGTGTGTATGTGTGTATGTGTGTATGTGTGTATGTGTGTATATATATATATATATAAATTTTCTTCATAATAAACTTTTGGTTCTTTGCTAAGACAAAAGGATGGTAATTATACACGAATGTATTGACCAGTATTTTGTTTGTTATTCATCATGAGTGCTTCTTCAGCATATTCAGGCAAAACGTCAAAGCAATGAGTGAGTAACTAATGCTTACAGCAAACACAGCAACACTCCTAATAACACAAAATGTATTCAGTTTATCTAAAAATGTGCTGTAGCCAGAATCGAAGGAGCACCTCACAGGGTCACTGGGAATGGAACTTCTCTTGTGCAATTTTCTCTCTCACTGCCTTTATCACCAATCACATACAAACTTCCATGGCAGGTCTAAATCGAATTAGTAGTTGTAAAAAATCACCATTTTTACATTCAGTTTAAAATTTCACCCCAATTACTCAATCAGCAGAGATAGATGTTTGGGTTGAAGCAAAGCACAAGTTAACTTTTCAGGTCACAAGATTAGTAACAGAGAGGGACTATAATGCACCACAGCTGTGTTTGGAATAATTTTAAACTTTGATTTTTTATCAAAACTTTAAACTGCATACTCGTTGTCTCATCCAGGACTTAACTTATGTTCAATTTTTCTAATTATGTTATCTTCTGACACAGGTTCATGTGTGCCCAGCTGCCTAACAAAGTCCTGGAGAGCATTAGCTTGATAGACACTCCTGGAATCCTGTCTGGTGCCAAGCAGAGGGTGAGCAGAGGTGAGTACCACCATGTAATGTACTAAAGAGAAGGTCGCTTCTTACTGTACACATACAAAACATCCTACTGCTTTGTTAGGGCACACTAAAGGGAGACACAATATCTAAAAGCAATGGGGATGGTGTATGGAAACTGAAGCAAAAGGAGATCTATTATTAACAGCAACCAATCAGTACAGACATATTTCTTTAGAAGTTTTGTTTATCCAATATGTGAATAAAGTATCTATTTTACTATGGTTGTACCAGTTTTTGAAACATGCATTGTACTCAGTGGGGAAATTAGCTTCGTTTTATTGGGATTTATGTTCAGTAATTTACAATTATGTACACGTGACTTTGCAATTTTTGAATGCAGGGCATTCCAATCTGTCAGTTTCCTCTTGCTTGCAAGCGGAAATCTTTTTTTGCGCTGGACAAATCAGATACTTCAAGAACCTCTTTAAGAATATGAACTTCTTAAGTACTAAATATCAGCGTTTAGCAGTCTGATGCCTCACTGTGTGACATTGAATCAGGGCAAAAAAAAAAAAAAAAAGTGGAAGGAAGCTGTACGTAGGTAGTTTTAGACTTGGGATTAGGTGACTTTGAGGAAGACATGTCCAGTGAGCTGGGTCAGACACAGTGCAGGATGTCCTATCCTGTGTGTCTGGAGAAGGGAAGGGCAGAGGGCAGCAGGAATCTGCACCCATTAACTGATCTAAACATAATCCGCTATTGTTTATGGAAATATCCCCTCTACTTAGGAGCGGTTCAGGTTCCAATTCTGGCTTTGTGCCTTCTGGCTCCACTGTGTAAACACTGAGTAATGGGAGCCAGCAGCATGGAGTACGCCCTTAGGAGATGGGTTACCTATTGCCGATGTGCCCATCTATTTCATAATTCAGCCTAAAAAATTCAATGACACCCAAAAATTTAATAATGTAACTGCGACCTGTGAGGCAGGAATCCTGGGTTCATTTATCACCAAGGATACTATACTGCATGCAGTCTGTCAGTGTTCTCTGTGTTTCTGCGTGGTGGAGAAACACTGCTATAGCATATAGAAAGGGCAACCTACCACTGTTAAGTGTAGCCAGTAGAAGGAGCCTAGGGTCTGGGGGCCCAGCTACAACCTTAAGGATCCTGCAGTAAACCAAGTGGATAGTACACCTGGTCAAAGCTGTGCATTCTCAATGGGGATGCAGTTGGCATCTGATGGGTCCGTGCCATGCCCCAGAAAATATGGTGGCCTCCCTGTACCCCTTACATTTCTTATCAATGTCAGTCTACCATAGTTGATTTCTTTTTTTTTTTTTTACAAGAAAAACCATAGTTGATTTCTGGTGGGAGATATTTGTTAGTCCTTGTAGCACCTACATCTGGTACAATTCTCAACCTAAGTCTCCATTCACACTTACAGGACTCCAAAGTCGTGCAACTTTGGTGCAACTTTTTAATTTCTTTTTTATTTAGTGTCCATAGAAAATTACAAAAAAGAAACAAACAGCATACAACAGCATAGTGCATTATTGCCAGTAGACAATGCAGCTCCTATTAAAATGATAATGGCATCATCATGAAAAGAAAACAGCAAGGCATTACATCATTCAACATAATATTTACCCAGTAAGTCTTCCTCTAGGATGCAATGTACAACCTTCAATCAATCGACAACAATGCAGAATATTCATTAAGTCATTCCCAGTAAAGATAAATCTAATCAGAATGGTCAATCTGATACAGTAGATTTGTCATTTATCCAGCCTCCCCACACCTTCCCAAATTTGGTTGGTACATCTCTACTTTTGCATGTCACCTTATACAAGGGAAGCTCTTTATTCACTAAAGCCTTCCACACCAATACCGTAGGGGCTACAGGTTTTTTCCATGCCAAGATAATAGCTTTCCGTGCATAATACTGTACTAAAATGGTATAGTAAGGAGCATGCGTATTACCTTAGTCAGTGCCAATGGATCTACCAAGCCCAACAGACAGACTGCAATTTAAGGAGTAATGTCAATCGTCGTAACCAACTTTACGCAGTGCATGACTCCCGACCAGAACTGTTGGATGGTCATGCAATGCCAAAAAAGATGTATAAAGTCTGCACACTTCCAGCAA
The DNA here is from genome assembly GCA_037952835.1 of Lithobates septentrionalis. Classification (NCBI taxonomy): domain Eukaryota; kingdom Metazoa; phylum Chordata; class Amphibia; order Anura; family Ranidae; genus Lithobates; species Lithobates septentrionalis. The sequence continues at coordinate 246,607 of JBBDGP010001751.1, forward strand.
TTAGAGCTGGGGTCTCCAAACTGCAGCCTGGGGCCAGAAATGGCCGTTTGCTTGCCTTTATCCCACCCTTGGGGCACCTTTCCTCTCACTGATACAAGACACTATTCCTCCCACTGACACCAACATGGGCCATAATTCCTGCTACTGACAACAATTGGGCATTATTTCTCCCATTGACACCAACGATGGGACACTATTCCTCCCCCTAGTATATGTGTACATGTACTGAGGGAGGAATTGTTTGCATTGTTTACGCTCACTGATGCCAGGACAATTTCTACTCCCAATGGTCAGTCTGGACCCCCAAAAGTCTGATTGACTGTAAACTGGCCCTTTGTTTAGAAAGTTTGGAGAACCATGAATTAGAGGATTGTGTGTGAAAAATGCTCACAAATTTATCAAGGGTATAATAAATTCTATGAAGGAATTTATATTGTATTAGGTAATCACGCACGGACACCAATCTAGTAAAGGTGGGGCCCCATATGTCATCCCAATCATCAGCGTTCAATTGTAAGAAATCCAAGCATCACGGCAAGAAAGCAAGACCTTTGGGGTGTTGATGAATAGCTGTTAATAAATATTGGATAGCAAAAGAAGAAAAAAAAAAAAAAAAAAAAAATCTATAAAAATTGCCAGCAGCAGTGTAAATGTAAACCAAATGGTGTCACTATTAAATTTAAAAAAAAAAAAAAAAAAAAAAAAAAGAGTTGAACACTGCGCTCAGCTCGTGCAAATTACAAACTTACAGTTACAGACCATTATAAAAATTGCAATACAATCACAATTATATAAATGAACAGTCCCAGTCCCACTTTGTGGTGAACCAAAGTGCTTGTGCATTAATCAGATAAAAAGGTGCTCTAATTCAATGTGCAGACGCAGGTGCCCCACATGGATGTGCACTCACCCTTATGAATGGACCATCTATCGCTAGAATGGTCACTTACCCTTTGTGGGGATAATGTGACCCCCTAGATGGGAGCTTCCCTTTGTCATTTCTCTTCCCCATCCATGGAGGACTAAGGGAAGCTCCCATCTAGGGGGTCACATTATCCCCACAAAGGGCAAGTGACCATTCTAGCGATAGATGGTCCATTCATAAGTGTGAGTGCACATCCATGTGGGGCACCTGCATCTGCATATTGAATCGGAGCACCTTTTATCTGATTAACGCACGAGCACTTTACTTCACCACAAAGTGGGACTAAGACTATTCATTTATATAATTGTGATATATAATTGTGATTGTATTGCAAATTTTTTAATGGTCTGCAAGTTTGTAATTTGCACTAGCTGAGCGCAGTGTTCAACTCTTTAAATATTGGATAACGCTTTAGTGAGGTCACCGTCTCCGAGTAAGGATTCTAGGTCACTAACCTTTACGCACAGAGTAGAGGAGCCAAATTGAGCGCCAAATGCATGCCTAAACTGAACACATCTAAATAGGTGAGAGTTGGGAAGCCAATATTGAGTTTTTAGAGCATCAAAAAAAGAAAAGAGCACTCCACTAACTTTGATGCAACTTTGGATGGGTGCGACTTGGATGCGATTTTGGCTTTGACCAGTGAAAATGGACAACTGTTGCACAACTACTATATGTAGAACATTCAGGTACAACTTTTAGGCGACTTTGGGTGGTTTACATTGCAGTCTATGGTACAAAAGTCGCATGAAAGTCGGACCAAAGTAGTGCATGAACTACTTTGAAGTCATTGCCACTTTAGGTTGCACATACTGTATATGAATAGTTATCATTCAAAAACATGGGGTACGACTTGTTGTGCGACTTTGATGTTCAAAGTTGCATGACAAATCGCACAAGTGTGAATGGGGAGTAAAGTAACACCCTAAAGTATTTATCTTGTCTTATATTACGTATAGTGAGAGTGAGTGTGAGTCTCATTCACAGGCATTTATCTAGTTTAAAAACTCCTTATGCTATATGGAAGGCTTGGTGAAGCACCTAGGAGATCAGAAATAACCAGATAATTGGGGATGTTCCTTATTCCTAGGAGACCTATCATGAATAGCCTAAGCCCTCATCCACAGTGTTTTGTCAGGCAATTTAGAAGAAATGTATTATTCTCAAAAGGCCGATCTCACTCAAAAAATTACATTAGCTTCTTTGAGGCAGACTTGCGTTTTTGGCCCCATAGACTTTAGCATCTGAAAAATGCTTGAAAAACAGCTGTGTGTGCACATTTTTCAGGCGCACGCGCATCAATTTAAAACATCTATGGGGTAAAAATGCAGGATTCTGCTCTTGCACTACAAGTTGTGCGCACAAAAGCCTCTAATGCTCGGGCCACGGTCATGAAATGCTCTAGCTACACTCATGCTGCACTATAAACTTATGGGAACTTTTTTTTTTTTTTTTTTAAATAAAGGGTTTGGTGACAGGATACCTTTAAAAGTGTCAGGCACTGTACTGTAAGGTATGTAGGAAGCAGCCTACAACGGTCAGGCTCTGCATGGTTATAAATTGAGGAGGCAGCTGGCTACTGTCAGGCAGCGTACTGTGTTTTATATAAGAAAAAGCCTGCAACTGTCAGGCTTTGTACTGTTATATACTGGAGGGGCCCCTGCTACTGCTAAGCTCTGTACTGTTATATATTATTAGAGGGTCAGCCTACAACTATCAGGCTCTGTACTGTTATATATTGTAGGGGCAGCCTGCTACTGTCAGGCTCTATACTGTTATACATTGGAGGGACAACCTACTACTGTCATGCTTTATACTATTATACATAATAACATTGGAGGGGCAACTTGCTACTGTCAGGCTCTGTACTGTTATATATTAGAGGGGCATATTGCCACTGTCAGGCTTTGTACTGTCTGTTATATAATGGAGGGTTAGCCTGCTATGGTCAGGTAGTGTACTGTAGTACAGGTTGATCAGTCTATTACTGTGAGCTCTGTGTTGTATATATTTGAGAATCATCCTGCAACTGTCAGGCAGTATAATATAATACACAGCGGGAAGAGCCTAGCTCTGTAATACTCATATATGCTGAGTATGTCATGCTCTGTATAATAATACATAAGAGGGGTGCAACCCCACCATCTGTAGGACTGTAATGCTATACTTATAGGAGGCATACCTCCCAACATTTTGACATGGGAATGAGGGACACCTACTGGCAAACGTATGTAGGCATAGGACACACCCCCTTAAAAAAGGAGAATTAACCAAGAAAAAGTTTAATTAAATCTACAAGGGCTTTTTTTTACCACTACTATTCCTTTATGTTGGCTTTTAAAAATTTACAAATGCAGCAATTTAGAATTTTGGATGAAAGGTTTAGCACTGGGAAACTTTTTGAAAGATTAAAAGTTCATTTTATATACAACTATATGGATCAGACCAAAATGAGGGACAAATGGGGGGGGGCAGAGGGACATTGCTCGAAATCAGTTGGGAGCTATAATAGAGGTAAGGGGCAGCTTGCTAGCATCATGCGCTATAAAAGTAATATTTGTATATACCAAAATTGTGGTACATTTCTGAACATACTGGAACATTACTCATTTATTTCCATTTGTTGAGACCTCTGTTGCTATGTTTTTGCATCGCTGTGTTATATATGAATACCGGCTCTGTTAGATGTTCAACATTGGGCAGGGCTGTTTAGCAACAGCTGTTTAACGGTTTCCCTGCTGGCTGACTCAGATATACTGTACACTAGCGTAGAAGAAGAAATTGCTGGTTTGGACATAGATCTAAATGTGGATAAAAGTGGAGTGGAAAAAAAAAAAAAAAAGAGTAGAAACAACTAAGCCCATGTTATTTTTTCTTTTTCTGTATTACAAGCATTCATACTGAAACGCTCTGCTGCTGCAAAATATATCAGCACTTTAAATCAGGGTCATTATAAAAATAGCTCTACCAGTGGAGAATCCTTCCCAGAATCCAGTAGCTGTATTAGTCTCTGCTGTCTGCACGGCTCCGCCCTCTACAGATCTTAGCTCTGTAATGGTCTGTTACTAAGCAGCAGCACAAACAGAGGTGTTCCCCAAGACCGGGAGAGAGGACTCTAGCCTAGGGCAATGACAATATTATTTCTTCACCAAGAGCTCATAAAACATTACTGTACTTACTTGGTAGGATATTTAAAGCTGGGGGCAATCTATCAGAATCCTTGCACTTACTGGAATGATAGCTCTTATTATACTGGTGTTTTACTGTAAGAGTAAATGAGATACTAGCTGGCAAGGTGTGGTTTTGGTCACTGGTCTTCCATGACAGTAAGTGGCAGTTGCACTTTGCACTTGAAGCGGTTTTGCTAAAGTGACATGACCGAAAATATGCAGCATTTATGTGTACAATGTACTGTATGTCTTGACTGGTTAGAAAGCATTTCGTTCTTTAGCATTTAATCTTTTTCTTTTTTTTTTTGTGAATAGCTAGGACGACAGAGGTCAAAGTCTATACTTTTATTAGAAATATATAAAATAAGAATGGTGACTTTAAAGATTTTGTATACCTACTTCAAATAGAACCAAACTGTGTTATGTTGTATTTTATGATGCGCATGCAATTCAATTGTTTGTATAAAATTGCTTAAAATAAAATAAAGAATTAAAAAAAAAAAAAAAAAAAAAAACGCATTTAAAATGGTATTAAACCCCAAAACAAAAGTGGTTCTATATTGCAACTTATCAGTTCTTACATGTGCTGCCTGCATCAGTTTTTTTTTTAGCCTTTACCACTGGAAGCCCCCCTGTCAGTGGTAAATGTTTTTTTTCTCCTCCCTTTAACTACATTTGCTGGACAGCCTGGTCTGTTAACCACTTGCTTACTGGGCACTTAAACCCCCCTCCTGTCCAGACCAATTTTCAGCTTTCAGCGCTGTCGCACTTTGAATGACAATTGCGCGGTCATACAACACTGTACCCAAATGAAATTTTTATCATTTTTTTCCCACAAATAGAGCTTTCTTTTGATGGTATTTGATCACCTCTACGGTTTTTATTTTTTGTTAAAAAAATTGAAAAAGACAGAATTTTCAAAAAAAAAATTATATTTTTTTTATATTTTGTTATCAATTTTTGCAAACAGTTAATTTTTATCCTTCATTGATGTACGCTGATGAGGCGGCACTGATGGGCACCGATAGGTGGCAGTGATGGGCACTGATGGGTGGCGGTTATGGGCACTGATGGGTGGCAGTACTGCTAGGTGGCACTAATAGGTGGCACTTGTGGGCATTGATAGGTGGCACAGATGAGGCATCTGTGCCTCCTTCCTCTTCGGGACCGATGTCCCTTTGACATAAGCCGGTGATCGGCTTTTTTTTCCTCCTCACGCTGACAAAACCAAACCGATCACCGAGCTTTTGTTTACATCATGTGACCAGCTGTCATTGGCTGACAGCTGATCACATGGTAAGGGGCCGGGACCGGCCCCTTATTCGGATCTGTGATCATCCGAGTCTCCGTGACTCGGTGATCACAGCGCGCACACCGCGCGCCCTGCAGGGTGCGCGCGGTGCGCGTGCATAGGGGAGGACGTCATATGACGTCCTCCCGGAGATTGAGGTCCGCGCTGTAGCCGTCATTCGGCTATGGCCCGGACCTCAAGTGGTTAAAGGAAGTTGAAACATATTTCCTCCTTCCCAATCTCCCACTCATGACTTTACTATTGAGGTCAACAGCACAATCACTGGTCCCTCCCCACATGACAGGGTGCTAGGTGTTATCCCTAGACTCTGACCTCTCCATCAGGCTCCACATCCAATCACTGGCTAAATCTTGCCACCTCAACCTCCGCAAAATTTCCAGAATTTGCATCTTCTTGACCAACACAACTAAACAACTTATCCATGCCTTGCTTATATCATGCCTTGATTACTGTAATTCCCTCCTCACTAGCCTACCTTTACCACAGGCTATTCCCCCTTCTGTCTATTGTGAATGCTGCTGCTAAACTAAGGCACCTTACTAAATAATCCAAGACTGCTGCTTCTCTCTGTGAATCCCTTCAATGGCTTCCACTAACCCAACATATCAAATTCGAAATATTAACCACAGTGTGCAAAGCCATCCACAACACTGTCCCCAGCTACATCACCAACCTCATCTGCAGATATTGTCCAAATCGTCCTCTCCACTTCTCCCAAGACGTCTTGCTCCCTTGTCACCTCCCTTGTTTACCTACAGGACTTCTCCAGAACCTCTCCCATCCTCTAGAACAGTGGTTCTCAACTCCTGTCCTCAGGACCCACTAACAGGCCAGGTTTGCAAGATAACTGAAATACATCACAGGTGATATCATTTGCTGCTCGGTGATTGCAGTATTCTGAATCTCCCCAAGGTAATACTTAAAATCTGGCCTGTTGGTGGGTCCTGAGGACTGGAGTTGAGAACCACTGCTCTAGAACTTCCTACCCCAGTCTGTCCGGTCAGCCCCCACCCTGTCTGCCTTTAGGCGATCTTTGAAAACTCATTTATTCAGGGAAGCCTACCCCATCTCCACCTAAGAACTGTACTTGAGTCACCTACATCAGATAATCCCCTGCAGCCATTACCTTTTGTACCACCTCCCTCTTTCTTTAGGATTGTAAGCTCCATGAGCAGGGCCCCCCTACTGAACTGTATTTTAATTGTTCTGTCCCCCTTTATTTTGTAAAGCACTGAGCAAACTGTTGGCACTATATACAGTAAATCTTGTATAATAATAAATAACAGACTTACTGGCAGGATCACCAGGTGAAAATAAAAAGGAAAAAAACAAAAAAGGTTAAAAAAGAAAAATAAATACAGCCAGCATATCTAAAAATTGGTAAGCTACAGTATAACAAATTTTTGTTTTTGGGTTTAAAGTGGTTGTAAATCTTTGTTTTTTTTGTGTATACTTACTTGGTCTGTGCAATGGTTTAGCACAGAAAGGCCCAGATCCTCATCTTATGGGGCCCCCCCGCCAGTGCTCTAGGGACCTCCTCTTCTCCGTGTGCCACCATAGGAATCCGTTTCCTATGGTGGCACACATGCAGGTGCACTCCTGAGTCCTGCTCTGTGGGTCCATAGATTTACTGGACACTTTTTGGCCCTGCCCCCTGCTCACAGAATTTGATTTACAGCAGCAGGAGCCAATGGCTCCTCCTCCTGCCTCTCTATCCTGTGAGAAAGGGGAGAGAGCTGCTGCAGACGGGCACAATGCTGTATTGGAGTGAGGACTTATTTTTTTATTTTAAAGCAGGGAATGCATTAAGGTAAAAAAAAAAAAAAATTCCCTTTAGAACCACTTTGTTACCACTTTAGCTTACCAAAACTCTTTCTAATGGGTATTCATGGCATTACTACTTACGCCTAGGATCACAAATGTCAACTGTCTCTTGCAGGGTAAACATGCGAAGATAGAAAAATGGCAGCAGTAGATGCTATTTTTTTGGATTTAAAAGTGATTACTCCTGGGTTGGCATGCTGATTATGGCTTTACTACATAGTCGTTCAGATCAAACAAGTACACATCTAGTAGTGTTTTAAGATCTAAGGTCAGATCTTGCATGTTTGCTCATCAGGAAGTATATTCAGGTTCAAGATTATAATCCTAGAGGTGGACTATAAGTCATTAGTGTGTAGCGCTACCCCAGTAAGAAACAGCTTAGTAGATTGCCCAGAGTCCTTTACCAGTAGCTTCCCCACAGCCAGCCACAAGTATGTAAACAGTAAAAAAAAGCAGGACAGACCATATTGGCTCCATAAAGAATGAGGAAGGACATCTGGTTACAAAAGGATGGGGAGATGGCAAAGGTATTGAATTTAGTCTTCACGAGTGAATCGGGGGGCTTCAGTAACCAAAACTGCAGTGTTTATCCTCATGACACATCACAGGAAGCACCTCCATGGTTAACAGAGAACAGAATTAAAATTAGACTTGGGAAACTTAACATTAATAAATCACCGGGACCAGATGGCTTGCACCCAAGGGTACTTAGGGAACTCAGTCAAGTAATTGCCAGACCATTGTTCCTAATTTTTACTGACAGTCTACTGACTGAAATGGTACTAGCAGATTGGAGAAAAGCCAATATTTAAAATGGGCCCAAAATACATCCCTGGGAATTAGACCAGTTAGCCTAACATCAATAGTATGCAAGCTCTTGGAGGGGATGATAAGGGACTATATACAAGTTTTTAGTATTGAGAATGGAATCATTAGCAGTAATCAGCATTGATTCATGAAGAATCGTTCTTGCCAAACCAATCTAGTAACCTTCTATGAGGAGGAGTTACCATCTAGATAAAGGAAGGCTCATAGACATGGTGTATCTGGATTTTGCAAAAAGCATTTGACACAGTTCCTCAAACATTTATTGTACAAAATAAGGTCCGTTGGCATGGACCATAGGGTGAGTACATGGATTGAAAACTGGCTACAAGGGCGAGTTCAGAGGGCGGTGATAAATGGGGAATACTCGGAATGGTCAGGGGTGGAAAGTGGGGTCCCCATGGGGTTCTGTGCTGGGACCAACCCTATTTAATTTGTTCATAAATGACCTGGAGGATGGGGTAAACAGTTCAATCTATGTATTTGCAGACGATGCCAAGCAAGGCAATAACTTCTCCGCAGGAAACCTTGCAAAAACATCTGAACAAATTAATGGGATGGGCAACTACATGGCAAATTAGGTTTAAAGTAGTAAAATGTAAAATAATGAATTTGGGTGGCAAAAATATGAATGCAAGTTATACACTGGGGGGGGGGGGGGGGGGGGGGGTCTCTGGGGGAATCTAGGATTGAAAAGGACCTGGGGGTCCTAGTAGATGATAGGCTCAGCAGTGGCATGCCAAGCTGCTGCTAACAAAGCAAACAGAATATTGGCATGCATTAGAAAGGGGATCAACTCCAGAGATAAAACAATAATTCTCCCACTCTACAAGACTCTGGTCCGGCCGCACTCAGGGTATGCTGTCCAGTTGTGGGCACCAGTTCTCAGGAAGGATGTACTGGAAATGGAGCGAGTACAAAGCTGGGCATCAAAGCTAATAAAAGGTTCTGGAGGATATTAGTTATGAAGAAAGGTTGCTAGCGCTGAACTTATTCTCTCTGGGGAAGAGACGCTTGAGAGGAGATATGATTTCAGAGTCCATGGACACAGGCCCTTAAAGTGGAATTACTCTAATAAAAAATTAAATAGTGGACAGGTAGGTTTTTTGTTACAGAAGAGACCCTATTGGCCTCTTCTGTTCCCTGGCTGTGGTAATGTACACTGAGCCATGCATGCACAGCTCAGCATACATTTATGGCACCTTCATGGCCCTGATAATGTGACTCCCCTGGCCATGCACGGGAGTGATACCATCACAGCCCAGCCATTCAAGATTCAGAACAGAATAAACTCTGAAGGAAGACCGGACGATGGAATCTCCCGTGACCAGTTGAAGCACTGTCAGCACATCGATGGAGGGCATTGTTTTGACAGGCAAGTCTGCCATAATACGCTCATAGGCGGTGCATACTACCACATTATGGCTACAAGCTGCTGGGGGCACATTTAAAAAATGTGCCCCCAGTTTTTCTCAATGTCATTTACTGGCAATTTTAGTGCAGTTACATATTATTTTCCAGTCTTATACTTATACCTGTTCCCAATACAATGATATATTGGCTATATGTTCTCTTTGCCACACAGCTGCTTGCCTAAATCTCCACTATGCATGAACTCTGTGATCTCCATTCAAACACTGCACCAGCTCACCACCAATGACTGCATATCCTACAGCAGCTAAAGAACATGTAATCCACCTGCTGACCAGTTTGAGGAATACTGTCCTTTGCATTTGGTTAATATGTAGTTACAGATTTAAAGTGGTTCTAAGCACTAAAGTTTTTTTTACCTTAATGCATTCTCTGCATTATGGTAAAAAACACCACACATCCACTGCCTGTTAACCCCCTTCCCTAACAGTTACTTGAGGCCTCTATCAATTCAGCGCTGTGCCTGACTGCAGGTCTTCTCTCCTCTCTTCTTGGTCTTGTAGGCTTGGCTGAGAGCAGCGGGAGCCATTAGCTCCTGCTGCTGTCAATCAAATGCACTAGGGAGGGAGAATGTCAGAGTGCCGGCAGGGGACCTCAGAAGAGGTGGCAAGGGGCTGTTGTGTGCAAAACCATTGCGCAGAGCAGGCAAGTATAAACCGCTTCTTTTAATTTTAGTTAAAGGAGAAGTATAGCCAAAGCTTGTTTGGCTGTACTTCTATGGGTCACAGGAGTGCAATTCATTTTGCACTCATGTGACCTGTTTTCAGCAGAAAGCGGGCTGAAGTCCGCTCTCTGCTGATGTCACAGAAGTCAGTCCAGGCATCGCGTCATCACGACAATAAAGTCTGGATCCACCAGGTGCCTGGACTGACACCTGGCTCAGCCTCTCAGCGAGCCGCTAAGAGACTGAGCATGCTCCATAGAGAGGAACAGTCATTTTGAGAACGGTATCTTTCCTGGAGTTTCACCGATCAGCCATTTTAACAGAAATGCTGGGTAGCTTCAAGGACACTGGAGCCCAGCAATACTGCTTTCTTCAGAAGTCACAACCCACCTGTGAAAACCCACTCATTTTCAATGTGGACTGTATCTGCCTTCCCATAGTAAAATAATGTCTGTCTTTCTCCAGGGAGCAAGAGAAAGCCAAGCATCTCCACGCAGTGGTAAATTTGGAGCTGCATGGCTGCTCTGTTAAAATAGTTAATTGGTGAAAGCTCAGGGAAGGGCACCCTTGCCAACAAGCAGCAGAGGGCCAATTGCTTTTGTGTCTTCTTGCTGAAAAGTAGAATAGCTCTTAGTAAGTTCAGTGTAACTATGTAGTACAACGTGGCTCCGATTGTCACTTGGATGTACAGATTATTCCATTTGGATCCATGCCATTGCTGCAAACCTTCCCTGGGCTCTGCTCCCTCCCAGATCTAAATCTCCTAAAAAGGCTTTAGGTTCCCTGGGTTTGCTGGAAAGTTTGAGTCCAAGAGAGGGAGAGGCCGCTCAGATGCAGGGAAGGGGAGGAGGGAATGTTCTTGTTGCCAGAGAAGAAAAATAATGAAATCATATCCCTTGTGTGAAGTGAGATTTCTTTTTCCACTAACAAAGAATCATTCCCTTATCTTTCCCTTCCAGAGAGTACATTTCAAAGCCGTTCCAGGTCCGGGCCACAGGGGAGGGAGACTTCAATCCTGTGGACCTGATTTAGTGACCACATTGTAATTGCATCCTCTCTACAAAGCGCCTATTACTTTTTTGTTGATTATTTCTGAACAGACAGACTAGACTGTTTATGTATTCTAAACACTATAACCTTTATAGACATATGTGAAAGTGATTCACCTAATGTAAATAATCTTATCACTATGTTGTTCTACTAACACTCCCATTTGCTTTGCCTAGTAGTGCTGTACAGTGGTTGTGCCCCACCGCTCCATTCTGCCAATGGAAGTCTACTAGTGTGCACTGACTTGCTGAAAGCAATGCTCTGTGTGCTTATCATCTTATCACTTTTTGTTTTGGACAGTGTGGGGAGGGTTTAGAACACCTGTCATTTTTTTTTTTTTTTAATTGAGGTCTGTGCCCCCTTTAGGGAGATTCACTCTTTATTTGTCCCGTTTACCATTATCACAAAGAATGAAAGTAAATGCCAAACTTTGAGTTCTCAAGCGAACAGGAATAGCGAGGAAAATAGTAGGGGCACTAGTTCGGATGACAACCACCATTCCCTCACTTTGTAAGGATCTCCTCTCACTTTCTGTTTTTGCTATGGGACAGGAAATTAAATCTCCCCAGTGGGACACAGATGGCAAAAAAAAAAAAAAACCTGAGAAAGATTAAATACTTCTCCCTTACCTTATCCAAAATTTAAAGTTTTACCTTTAGTTGTCTGTTAAGGAAAAAAAATACTGAAATAGTGGGTGGAGCTTAGAGTGTATCAAAGTGAACTACAGGCAGCAGCTGGAAACTAGATAGATATATTTACTCTCTATGTAAAAATAGAAACCGTGTCAATAGTGCTTAACTCAATCTATAAAAACTATACATTTGATATACATATACATTGTACTGACACATTAAAAAGCACCTGAAAGTGTATCTCTATGCTACACTTCTTGTTTTAGTTTTGGATGCAGTGAGGAAGGTTTAGACCTTCTGTCAAGTTTTTATTGTAGTGTTCTACCCCATTGGGAAGATTCACCTCTCTATGTGTATTGGTGACCACTGTTACTGAAATAAAAAAAGAAGAAGTGAGGAAAGTGTGGGGAAATCTGTCTATAAGGACAACTGTCTAAATGGGGAATATCGCTAATTTTGGGAGATTTCTACCAACTTCCTGTTAGTAACTCTGGGAAAGGAAATAAGGGGAAAGTTCCCCAAACAGACAGCAAAAAATAATCAGGCCAGGATTTCTTAGATCAAAGTCTAATGCCGCGTACACACGAGTGGACTTTCCGGCATACTTGGTCCGGCGAACCAGAGTCCGCCGAACAATCCGACTGTGTGTAGGTTCCGGCGGACTTTTCCCCCAAAAGCCCGCCGGACCTAGATTTGAAACATGTTTTAAATCTTTCCGTCGGACTCTGGCGGAAAGTCCGCTCGTCTGTGTGCTTGTCCGACGGAAAGCCCGCTCGTCTGTATGCTGGTCCAACGGATCAGATACGACGCAAGGGCAGGGTATTGCATTTTGCACTCGCTGCAATAGGAAAAAAATTTTTCCTATTGCGGCGAGCGCGGGTCATACCAGGCCCTTAGGTCTGGTATGGATTATAAAGGGAAACCCCTACGCCGAAAAAACGGCGTGGGCCCCCCCTAAAAAAAAAAAATACCAAACCCCGGTCCGAGCACGCAGCCCGGCCGGTCAGGAAAGGGGGTGGGGACGGGCGAGCGCCCCCCCCTCCTGAACCGTACCAGGCCGCATGCCCTCAACATGGGGGGTGGGTGCTTTGGTATAGGGGGTGCCCTGCGGGGCCCCCCCACCCCAAAGCACCTTGTCCCCATGTTGATGAGGACAAGGGCCTCTTCCCGACAACCCTGGCCGTTGGTTGTCGGGGTCTGCGGGCGGGGGGCTTATCGGAATCGATATCGACATCAACATGGGGACAAGGTGCTTTGGGGTGGGGGGGCCCCGCAGGGCGCCCTCTCCCCCAAAGCACACCACCCCCCCAATTGAGGGCAAGCGGCCTGGCACGGTTCAGAAGGGGGGGCGCTCGTCCCCACCCCCTTTCCTGACCGGCCGGGCTGCGTGCTCGAATCGGGGTCCGGTATGGATTCTAGGGGGGACGTTTTTTTCGGCGTAGGGGCTTCCCTTTATAATCCATACTAGACCTAAGCGCCTGGCATGACCCGCGACGGGGCTCGCAAGGTGTCAATCTCGCTGATAAAAGCGGCAAGATTGACTTCTTTTTCTAGTCCTGTCGCACCTGAGTCACGTTCAAAATGAACGGACTTGTCCGTGTGTGGGCAAGTCCGTTCATTCTGAAAGTCCGCTGTAACTCCGGCGAAAGTCCGTCGGAAAAGACGGGCGGACTTAGCCCGCCGGAAAGTCTGGTCGTGTGTGGGCACGTCCGTCCGTTTTAAAGTCTGGCGCACCTGGCGGACAAAGTCCGTCGGAAAGTGTGCCGGACCAAGTATGCCAGAAAGTCCAATCGTGTGTACGCGGCATAAGTCTTAAGTCCAGTGGCGGCTGGTGCTCAAAATTTTTGTGGGGGCGCAAACAAACTGAAAAAAAAAAAAAAACAAACATCAAAACAATGCCACTGTGCCCATAAAACGCAGCCACTGTGCCCATTAAACACAGCCACTGTGCACCATCAACTGCCCCCCAGCCCGCCATCTGCGCAGCACTTACCCTGTCTCAGTGGGGCAGCGGGTGACGGCGGAGAGCGGTGTCCTCCATGTCCTCTATGTCTTCTCCTGTCCTCTCCTACGATTGGACACCCAATAGGTGCAGGGAACCCTGCAGCTTGCCTGCTCCATCTCTCAGAAAGACCAATTAATAAATACAAGGCCTCCCAAACAATCCAGTTGCTGAATGTGGACAAGGCATGCATTCCCCTCTGTTAGAGATCGGAGAACCCCCCAGTCAAAATCTCTGTGGTTTTCGAAAGTAAAGGAACTGAGAGATATGGAGGACCTCATCGCTACCTTGCACAAACAGGGAAAGACCTTGGCACCATTTTGTGTGCACCAATGCCTATCTTCGGGAGGTGGCGCAATCAGGCTGACCTCCTGGTTTTGGTCCCACTCCCTGGGCGGGAGGCCCTACCTGTATAATAATAATTCCTCTCTTCTCTTGATCCTGTTGTTTTCACGCTCTGGGGACGCCTGATCCCCAAACCCTTTCCTCCTCTGGTAGTCCCCCCTCCCCTGTATCCCTGGCTCAGTAATGGGCTATATTATTCAGATATGGTGCGTATCCTTGCTTACATCACTCTCACCTCATTGTCCCATTTCTGGGCTAAGCGGGCCATCGGGATGCAATGTCCCCCAATATACTGGGAAAGTTTTATTTCAATTTATTATAATGTTTTGCATTTATGAATCCATGTTTTGGGTCTTCCTGGTACTTGCTTGTCTGTCTCCCCAGCTCTACACGCTGACAACTATATTCAAAACCGCAATATTTTTTCATGACCACCCATACTGTGAAGCGCTGGGCTTGTTGTTATACAACTCTGACTGTGTGACCCTTTTTTGCTACTTGATTATGTTATTTGTTACCATTGTATACTTTGGCCATTAAACACAAATTTTGGAAAATAATGGAATTACAAAAAAACAGCACAAATGGACAACCCCCGTCAATGGATCCTTCGACAAAAGTCCATTAAAGTGAAGTTCCACTCACTTTTTCATCTGCACACCACCCGCTTCAGAACTGACCAAAAAAAACAAACCACAGCATTGTGTTTTTTTTCTTTCCCTCTCTTAACCCTGTTTCTAGGGCTTTCATTATTTCCTCCCGCTTCCTCCCTCTGTGGCGATGTACATCATTTCCTGCGGCGCACTGGCTCCTGGGAGATGTGTGTCATGATTCCCAGGAGTCAGTGGGCATCGCTGCCTCTTGACTGATTAGCTTCGTTGCCATAACAATGAGGCGGGCATTTCCTCTGATGCGGCTGATTGTAATGGCAACCAGAGACATTTTCTGCGCTGCGCCCTGTGTTTAATGCGCATGCGCGAGATCGGGAGGTGCATGTTGGGTGGCCAGCAGCACCTTCTCTCCGCAAAAGTGTCCTAGTGGGCTTCACATGGCCACAAGCAAGATGTAAGCGCTCAAAGCAAAGACAAAAAGGCAAGTTTAAAATAAATAAATTAATTTAAAAAAAAAAAAAAAAAAAAAAGGAAGAAGGAGGAAATACAGCAGCGGTTTTACTGACAATATCATTTATAAAATGGCATTAATAACAGAACAGGTGCCAATAAAATAAAAATGTGAGTGGAACTCCACTTTTGACTTTTGCTGAGCTGGCACCTACTGTTAGAATTTAATTCACTTCCTATGAATCAGCCATCTTGCTTGATATCCCCGAATCATTGGGTTAATGTAGAGTTGATGTCTTAGGTCTTAAAGAAATCATATACAGCCTGATTGGTATTATTACAAATTAGATTCTGGGTCGAAGCATTGACTTCTTTGACCTCTCTAGGAAGTGTAAACATAAATGTTGGAGGTTCAGTACAGTGCCTTGAAAAAGTATTCATACCCCTTGAAATTTTTCAAATTTTCTCATGTTACAACCAAAAACTTAAATGTATTTTATTGGGATTTTTTGTGATAGACCAACACAAAGTGGCACATAACTGAAGTGGAAGGAAAATGATAAATGGTTTTCAAAATTTTTTTTACAAATAAATTTGTGAAAAGTGTGGCGTGCATTTGTATTCAGCGCCCTTTACTCCGATACCCCTAACTAAAATATAGTAGAATCAATTGTCTTCAGAAGTCTCCTAATCAGCAAATAGAGTCCACCTGTGTGCAATTGAATCTCAGTATAAAATACAGCTGTTCTGTGAAGCCCTTGGGAGGTTTGTTAGAGAAACTTTAGTGAACAAACAGCATCATGAAGCCCAAGGAACACACCAGACAGGGCAGGGTTAAAGTTGTGGAGAAGTTTAAAGCAGGATTAGGTTATAAAAAAAAATATCCCAAGCTTTGAACATCTCACGAAGCACTGTTCAATCCATAATTCAAAAATGGAAAGAGTATGGCACAACTGCAAACCTACCAAGACATGGCCGTCCACCAAAATGACAGGCCGGGCAAGGAGAGCATTAATCAGTGAAGTAGCCAAGAGGCCCATGGTAACTCTGGAGGAGCTGCAGAGATCCACAGCTCAGGTGGGGGAAACTTTCCACAGGAAAACTATTAGTCATGCTCTCCACAAATCTGGCCTTTATGGAAGAGTGTCAAAAAGAAAGCCATTGTTGAAAGAAAGCCATAAGAAGTCCTGTTTTCAGTTTGCAAAAAGCCATGTGGGGGACACAGCAAACATATGGAAGAAGGTGCTCTGGTCAGATGAGACCAAAATGGAACTTTTTGGCCTAAAAGCAAAACGCGATGTGTGGCAGAAAACTAACACTTCACATCATCCCCACTGTGAAACATGGTGGTGGCTGCATAATGTGATGCTTTCTTCAGCAGACAGGGAAGCTGGTCGGAGTTGATGGGAAGATGGATGGAGCCAAATACAGGGCAATCTTAGAAGAAAACCTGTTAGAGTCTGCAAAAGACTTGAGACTGGGGCGGAGGTTCACCTTCCTGCAGGACAACAACCCTAAACATACAGCCAGAGCTACAATGGAATGGTTTCGATCAAAGCCTATTCACGTGTTAGAATGGCCCAGTCAAAATCCAGACCTAAATCCAATTGAGAATCTGTGGCAAGACTTGGAAAAATGCTGTTCAGAGACGCTCTCCATCCAATCTGACAGAGCTTGAGCTATTTTGCAAAGAAGAATAGGCAAAAATGCCACTCTCTAGATTTGCAAAGCTGGTAGAGACATCCCCAAAAAGACTTGCAGCTGTAATTGCAGGGAAAGATGGTTCTACAAAGTATTGACTCAGGGGAGCTGAATACAAATTCACACCACATTTTTCACATATTTAAATTGTACAAAATGTTAAAAAACAATTTATCATTATCCTTCTATTTCACAATTATGTGCCACTTTGTGTTGGTCTATCACATAAAACCCCAATAAAATACATATATGGCAAGTTTTTGGTTGTAACATGACAAAATGTGGAAATCTTCAAGGGGTATGAATACATTTTCAAGGCACTGTATATACTACACATCAAGACTTTGAAATCTTGGTGTCAGAGATACATAAAAAGTAAGGATCAAAGTATCGCATCTGCGTGCCTGTCATTGCAAGTCAAGAATTGTGGCTTCCAGGACTTGAGTGACCGATTTTAGGATGAGCACATAAATATTTCTGCTTGTATATGACCAAAAATAACAGAGCCAAAGCAAAAATTGGCTTTTTTTGCCATGGAAGTTAACCAATTGTTCTTATTTATTGTTATTATACAGGATTTATATAGCGCCAACAGTTTGCACAGCGCTTTACAACGTGAGGGCAGACAGTACACTTATGCCGCGTACACACGAGCGGACTTTACGGCGGACTTTGCCCGGCGGACTGGATTTCGTCGGACAATTCGATGTGTGTGGGCTCCAGCGGACTTTGTTTTCTCAAAAGTTGGACGGACTTAGATTTGAAACTTGTTTAAAATTTATCCGTTTAAATCGAGTCCGGTCGAAAAGTCCGCCGTCTGTATGCTAGTTCGACGGACAAAAAGCCACGCTAGGGCAGCTATTGGCTACTGGCTATGAACTTCCTTGTTTTAGTCCGGTCGTACGTCATCACGTACGAATTCGACGGACTTTGGTGGATTGTGTGTAGGCAAGTCCGATCATTCACAAAGTCCGTCGGAAAGTACGTCGAAAAGTCTGCCGGGCAAAGTCCGCCGTAAAGTCCGCTCGTGTGTACGCGGCATTACAATACAAATCAATACAGGAGGGATCCGAGGGACCTGCTTGTTAGGGCTTACAATCTAGAAGCTTATGGACACATACTTCATACAAAGCTGGAAGTTTTTACTTTTCCTTGCTCCAGTATATAATAAATTGATATAGTCTACATACCACCCTTCCTGTGCTGCTCGTGTCTATGTGCTGAGCAGGTGTCAAGGTGGATATGTAACAGACCCTGGAGAACAGTGTGCTGGATTAATAGAATCCAAACTTGCTCCAGCTTAACCAAAGTGAGGATCATGGAAATATAGAAGAGAAAGTACACATATTAGGCCAGGCTTAAGTACATTTTAATAAACATTTTGCAGTTATCCACAGCTATTGGCTCGCTCTCGTTCATCATGGAATTATTTGCTGTCCAGTTCTGCATAAACTGTTTATAGCTTTTCTCATACCAAATACAAATGTTACCGCCAACATGTTTTCAGATTCAAGTTAATTTAAATAGTAATGCTGAAACCAGATTGGGCTTATGGAATAAGGCAGCCATATTACTCATATTATAAAATCAGATTTGGATCTCTTAAAGCCCTTTCACACTGGGGCGGTGTGGGTGGTAGCAGTAAAGCGCCCCAAAGATGTTGCTTGCAGGACTTTTTTTTTTTCCCCGTCCTGCAAGCGCACCGACTGGCTTGAGATGCGCTTTACAGGCGCTATTTTTATCGTTAAAAGGCCCAAAAAGCGCCCCAATGTGAAAGGGGTCTTATTGTCAGGCTAAGGAAAGATAAACACTGATTGGTTCCTGAGGTTACTAAAAACATGACTTAAGCCTCGTACACACGATGCGATTGTTGACAGGGGATTGTCTGTTGACAGACTGTTGTCCTAAAATCTGACCTTTAGTACGCCCCTTTTTGACAATTGTTGTCCAACTTTTGGCCAACAAATTTTGGATGGCAGGCTAGTATATTTTTGGCAGACAACGGTCAGTTGTCTGACTTTCGGATGGTCAGTACACAAATCCGTCACACAAAAGTCGATAGTACAAACACGCATGCTCAGAATTAATGCTCACCAAACACAAAATTAGCAGAAGGGGCCCAAAGGATGGCGCTCAGGAGCTGAAATTCCTTGTAGTACGTCACTACGTTCGTGTTTGTTGCACGACAATTGTGTACCATCAGTATGCAAGACAAGATCCTGGCACACGCCCTTTTGGCAAAAATCAGATGCTCGGTTGGCCAACAATCTCACTGTGTGTATGAGGCTTTAGAGGCGATTGTATTCATATGTTTAAATGTATCTGTGACCAGAATAAATATAGGTAACACAAGGAATGTACAAAGGACAAGGGGGCATTGCTTACAGAGGAGAGATTATTTTATTTTCCTGTAGCAAGGGGTTCTTTAAAGTAAGAGTGGGTAAAGCTTAAAGTCCACTTAAATGTTCCCACAGGTGGTTTATGTCATAAATTATCCATAATGTGCTAGTATGACCCGCACAATATGACAGACCTACTTATGAAATGAAGCCCTCCAGTGCTGCGCTGTCAGTGCTCCTGCTGGTCCTGGGCGCTTTCATTTTTCCCTGGTCTTCCTTCTGGGCTCCGTCTGTTTGGTCACTTGAATGGCCAGGGTGCGATGACGTCACTTCTGCACATGCGCAAGGGAATCATGTCATCACGCCGAAAAGCAAAGCCATAAGTGTGTGCCGAGCTGCCCATGCACAGCTCAATGTACATTACAGCTGACAGGCAGGGGGAAGCATTTATGACAAAAGAGACCAATAGGGTCTCTTCTGTAATAAAAACCCTACCCATCAGTGATTTTTTTTTTTTTTTTTTTTTTTTAAATGTGCCTTTAATTCTGCTTTAATGATCAAAAATGTATTATGTTGTAACTTACCTATCCTTATATGTAGAGGTTGCATTCGTTTTCTTTTTTCAGGCTTTCCCCCCCCCCCCCCTTTTATTTTTACTTGGTAATCCTGCCAGTAACAGAAAGGATTTGATTTTATTACTGTATTTTCTTAAAATATTAAAGGAAAATCTATGGTCACAGCATCCACTTTCATTTTTTGAGATAAACAGGATAATTACCACCGCTCTAGGTGATCGGGTTCAAGCTTCCCGTCCTCCGCTGTGTGGATGATTGTGAGAGCCCCAGGTGCCGGCAATTGCTATTCCAATGGTATGTGATGGAAAAATCTGGACAGCCGCACTCCGGATTGGAAAAGTGAAAAATAAAATCCTCTTTATTGAAAAAGTAATAACATGATTAAAATCCGTACATGGCTTTGTTGGGATAATGCAGCATAACCCCTAACGCGTTTCACGCTCCCATAGAGCGCTTACTCATAGCTGGTTTGTACGAAAGTGATCACCACTTATATACACATAATTTATCTACCACATGACTACATATTGATTATCTGATTTGAAACAGCTGATCGTTAGTCTGTGTGGGATCTTTTTGGCATAGATGTGATTGGATGTGCGTCCTATAGTGGAATCACTAATGAAGACATGAATATATAAATGAAATGTATTCATATTGGCAAATGTCAACATATATAAATAATAAAAAATTATCACTTTCATTTTTTAACATCAGCAGCATTGTAATAGCAATACAAACAATAGTTATTTTTAAAAATCCAATATAAGCTTACTTGAAAAATCTCCTTTCGCTTTACCTGCTGGTCATCTCCTTCCACAACTTCCAGAATTCCCTACATGATTTGCAGCTTCTCTGCTGTGTACTTTCCATTACGAAGGCCTACATATGCCATGGTTTTGGGGTGTGTAGTAGTAGTAGGGGGCGCTATACGTGTTCAATTATGACATTCCATATACGTACACAGTTTAAAGTGCATAGTGCTAATTAATGATATACAGTTAATAAATCCTGACAATCCAGTGATGAAATTGATTTGACAATGATTCAAATGAATATATCAATGCTGATGTGTCAAAGGAGATGTGATTGGGAACCTTGTAGTTTCAACACTGCGATATCCCATTTAAAAAATAGATAAAAACGGACCATAGTAAAACACCATTTATTTAAAAAAATGAATATAAAAACATGGGCCAGATGGCTGCTTACATTGGTTGGTGTCTTAGCCTGGCACTGAGGATTTTAGACATGAATCGCCAGACAGATGGATACCGCAGCCATCCCGCTTGCGCTGTTTGTTGATTGCCAATCACATCTCCTTTGGCACATCAGCAGGACCGTTCACTCACATTCACTGGGTGATCCTCATGAGGTTTGCTACTGGTGACGGTTGTAAGAAATGAAGATGCACCCAAAAAGATTTATGGACTTTATTTTTGACGTATTAATTTGAATCACTGTCAAATCAATTTCAGCACTGGATTGTCAGGATTTATTACCTATATATCATTAATTAGCACTATGCACTTTAAACTGTGTATGTATAAGGAATGTCATAATTGAACACATATAGCGCCCCCTACTACTAAACACCCCAAATCCTACAAAGATACCACTATGCACTTTGAGGGGAGCAGCTTATTTTTCTAGATTTCACTATTAAGTACAATTTGCTATTCCATAGCGCAAGGCAGTGGCGTGGCTAGGGGGTGGCTTAGCCCTGAGTCTCTGCAGGGGTCCCCAAGAGGCAGGGAGGCTCTCTGGGGACCCTGATGTAAGTGGGGGGCTCTCTGGGGACCCTGATGCAAGGAGCAGGCTCTCTGTGGACCCCAATTTTAAGGAGGGCTCTCTGGGGACCCCGATCAAAGTGGGGGGCTCTCTGGGGACCCCGATCAAAGTGGGGGGCTCTCTGGAGACCCCGATCAAAGTGGGGGGCTCTCTGGGGATATACACACACATGTATATTACTGTATATACCGGTGTATGGCCACCCAAGCGTATGACTTTCTTTACTACGCTGGTATGGGCTCTAGCCCCAGATCTTTTGTAGACCTAGGAACGCCCCTGGCGCAAGGTCTTTTTCACGTTTACATATCCCATGGTACCTTGCAGCCTGCAAGCCGTGATTCCTATACTGACTCCACCTCCTGAAACTCCTCCTCTCCACACCTCTGTAGGTCAGAAGGCAGGCTCTGTGGAATGTGTGACACGGCAGTGCCTACTCACAGGACATAGTGACTACGTGTCTCAGAATTCAAGGAAGTAAATGTGCAGGAATCTACAATCTTCAAGATTGTTAACAGTAATAGGAGTAGGCTAGAAAGAATTGAAATACAATGTGGGAATGAATATATCATGTTGACCATCTATGCGCTTTAACATAATTATTACTAAAGGATGGTATAGAAGAAAAAAAAAAACCCAGGAAAAGAATTGTATTTTTGGGGCAGGAAGACAATTGCTGATTCCCCGGTCAACCCTGTCTGTGTTGATGGGGGAATAGTGGTTACAGGAAAGAAATTTACACTGTGTATGGCCTGCCTAAGGCAAGACTGGATACATCTCACTTGGGGTGGAAGAGGGTATATATTTTCCTCTGGACTGATAACTCAGTTTGAATTAAGCTAAATGGTAATGGTCATATGTCTTTTTTTCAACCTAGTTAACTATGTGACTTTACACCATTGTAAAATAAAAACTTTCAGAAGTGCACTTCCATGGCCCATCTCAGTATGTGAAGAACTAATTGCTAAAAATATTTTATTGTGTGTATGTATGTATGTATGTATATATATATATATATATATATATATATATATATATATATATATATATACACACATATATACACATATATACACACACACACACACACATATTTATATATATCTTACACAGTTTGTTTACCTCAGCAAACTTATTCCACATTATGCATGTCTAAAATATGTCTAAAGCCAAACTTGTAGTTAATTTTGGATAGAAAGGTGAGGGTTAGAACCTCTCTCAGGTTTTTATTGCCGTCTGTGTCCTGTGGGGAGGGGAGGGATTTGATCTCAGCGTTTGTCTGCATTTGTCTTGTTGATTACTGTCACAAGGATAGAAAGTGAAGCAAAATCCAAAATGTCAGTTGTTAACAAAACAAAATAATATTTCAATGTTACAATGACAACTCTCAAAAGGGGTACTTCCCTCACTTTGGAGAAATCCGCTCTTACTTCCCATTATGTCTGCTGTGCAAATAAAGGGAGGTTTTCCAAAGAAAAAAAAAAACGAAAAACACCTGGCGGGGTTCCCTAATCTAAAATGATAAACATATTTGGATTTAGCTACACATTAAAGTATATCTACGAGCAAAGCGTTTTTTGTTTAGACTTGGATGGAGTTTTTAGGAGTTTGAAGCCCTGTCAGATTTTTATTGCTGTTGGTTCCCCTGTTAGGGAGATTCATTCTCTCGAACTGTCCTGATCACCGATGTCACTGGGAAAGATTCATTGAGTTGAAGGTTTCCAAAGGCATCCATGACAGTCCTTGCAATTGAGACTTCATGCAGAAGACTATGGGGGTTATTTACCAAAGGCAAATCCACTTTGCACTACAAGTGCAAACTACAAGTGCAAAAGTGCAAAGTGCATTTGGAAATGCAGTCGCTGTAAACCTGAGGGGTAGATCTGAAATGAGGGGAAGCTCTGCTGATTTTTATTATCCAATCATTTGCAAGTTAAAATGCTTTTTTTTAAATCTTCCTTGCATGTTGCCCTCGGATCTACAGCAACTGCAATTTCAAGTGCACTTTGCACTTGTAGTGCAAAGTGGATTTGCCTTTAGTAAATAACCCCCAGTATGACACTGATGATTACCTTCCTTACCTCTAAAAATGATGGCTGAATTGAACTTATATTTTGTTAGCCTTTCATGCATCCACTTTAATGAGTCTGTGAGACGGCATCCATTTTTTTCATCTTGTTTTTTTCATCTTGCTTCAGGTTATGACTTTCCATCGGTCTTGCAGTGGTTTGCTGAGCGAGTGGATCGCATCATCCTTCTGTTTGATGCCCATAAGTTGGAGATTTCTGATGAGTTCTCAGAAGCCATTAGAGCCCTCAAGGGCAATGAAGACAAGATCCGTGTTGTTCTCAACAAGGCCGACATGGTGGAAACACAACAACTGATGCGTGTCTATGGTGCACTCATGTGGTCCCTGGGCAAAGTGTTCAATACTCCTGAAGTGCTTAGAGTCTACATCGGCTCCTTCTGGTCTGAGCCACTCATGATTTCTAACAACAGGCACCTGTTTGAGCTGGAAGAACAGGATTTATTTCAAGATATCCAGAATCTGCCCAGGAACTCAGCCCTACGTAAGCTCAATGACCTGGTAAAAAGGGCTCGGCTTGTTAGGGTAAGAATTTTTTATTTTTATACATCAGCCTGCTTAGCTCTTAATAGAGCTGGCCACGCACATTGCAATCTGATCGTACCCTATTGCAAAGAAAGGTGGTGAAAAGGTTAAATAGCTATCTTTAGCTTTTCACAGCTCTTCATGCTAAAACAATATGCTGCTTTTTACTGGATGGCGTGTTACTTCAGAGCCTTACCACACTAAATATTCTCGCAAATATTTTTTACAGCTTTTTGAAGCCTGGACATAGGAAAATGCATTGTTTTCATATGGGCTGTTGACACCAGAACATTGTGCATTTAGCCCTGGTTCACACTGATGCAATTTGACATGTCAAATGGCATGCCAAATCTGCGGCAATTGCCGGCAATGGCAGCATCAGAATCGGTGCAATGCCGTATCGTACTGATTCCCAAAAGTAGTTTCTGTACTACTTTTGGCGATTTCAGGGTGCGTTTTTTTTTTTTTTTTTTTCTATTGACCGCACAGATGTCTTTGAAATCACCCCCGAAGTCGGGACTGACATGCGGGAATGAAATCATGCAAGTTCAGCTGAACTCGCACTATTTCATTCTCGCAGTCAGTGTGAACCGGGGCTAAAGCATTTTCAATAACCATTGTAGTTTGGGGAAATGTTGCATAAAATGCCCATTCCAAACACGTAAAAGAGTGCCAAAAGGACCAACTTCTTAAAAAAGCTGGCAAGGTGCCCTCCCCACGTTGAGGGCATGTGGTCTAATATATGTTTAGGAGGGAAGGGGGGGGGGCCTAACACGCTCCACCCCCCCCCCCCCCCCTTCACCGTCTGGCTCAACAGACTGCATGCAGATAAGAGTCTGGTATGGATTTTGGTGGGGAACCCAGGTTTTGTTTTTGTTTCTTTAATGTGGGGTCCCCCTTAAAAATTTTAAGGGGGGAGCCTTTTCATCCCCCCCCCCTCTTTTTGCTGTATGGAGTTCCCCTTGACATCCGTACCAGACTCTCATCAAAGATAAGGGTGGTCATATTTATTCATTTATTTATTTTTGCACGGGATCACCCATTAACATCTATACCAGGATAAGGGTCTGGTATAGATGTAAGTAATCATTGTCTGTTTGATTACAAATAGATCAAAGCAACCGGGAACTGTCATTTACCAAGAATTCAAACTGCATTATTTCACCATCTAAGCCCCGGCTCACACTGAGCTGCAGGAATGAAGCAGTGCGAGTCCAGCTGAACTCGCACGATTTTACTCCCGCATGTCAGTCCCGATTTCGGTGGCGATTTTACAGACATCTGTGCGGGTCTCTGCACAGATGTCAATGGAAATCGCACCCTGAAATCGCAAAAAGTAGTACAGAAACTGTTTTTTTATTTTTTTATTTTAAATCGGTGCAGCTTCATTGCCGCCGATTTGACATGTCAAATCGGACCAATGTGAACCAGGGCAAAATGTCATTTCTGCTGTAGTAGGTTGTATACATCGTACAGATGTGCCCCTTCACAGGCAGGTTAAAGGCAACCTCCAAGAATGTTATTTAAATTAATTCTGCATTTTTAATGTTTCTTATTAAAATTGCTGCTTCCCACTAAAATATTTTTTTTTTTGCCTTGGTTCCTGTTCTGCAGGGTAATTCCTAGGCCCCCATGCCACTTGTTTTTGGCAATCCCTTTCCTATTAGCCTCCGTTTCAGCTAGTGCGACTTGACAAGTGCCATTGATTTCAATGGCACCTGTTTCCATCTATGCGACTTAAAATTGCAGTGACTTTGAAAAGTTTACTGCACTACTTTGATGCGACTTTTGATGCAACTTTGATCCGGAGACTGTACAGTTGGATCAAAGCTGCACTCAAAGTCGCATCCTAAATCGCTCGACTTTGTGGTCGCAATAGTGGAAACGTAGCCTCAGCCTACAAAATGGCCATTACTGATTTCTAAGTTTCAGCTTCCTTTTCATGTTAATGGGCTTTCTAGTTGGCGTCCGAATTTTTGTATACCTCAACAAATATACCAAACTGTACCCAGGTACATTTTGGCTCAAAGCTACTCTTTACCAAAAAATATTCATCAAACTCTCATAAATGTTAATTAAATGTTTACATTTGCGTGAGTAATAGAGAGAAAAACAATAGAGTTTACACAGTCTCTGTTCAGGTCCAGTGTTGTACTGTACGGTGGGTCTTCAGACATCGGACTACTTGGCTGATGGGTGAAACAAGTTCTTTTGAAAGTGAATCTGGGGGAGCTCCCTCTTATTGAGCCATTAAGTTGGACAGCTGCTGTTACACATATCTTGGTATCACACGTGTTTCATCCAAGTAACATAGGCACACGTTTAAACAGGAAAGTGGATATATAGACCTCTCACTGTGAATAGACTGATATCCATAAACGCACAGCATGGGCTCAATTAGCAAGGTCACACAATCGCAGGGCAGGGAGCCATAACAAGGATGTATATGGCTCTATTAGATCCATATGGAAGCAGTCTAAAGGGAAAGGGGGTCACATTCGTACATTGGAGAGCTTGTTCAAAAAAAGTAGTACAGCAAAGTTTCAAAAATATGATTTGAAGAGACCTAGGTTTATTTAAATATAGATTATAAATTAGCCCTATAGGTGTGCAAGACAGATCCTGTATTATAACTTGATATTTTGTCAGTTTTTCATTTAATCGTAACGAACCAATCTCAAAATATACCACCAACTCTGGATGCAAAGGGGGATATCTACAGAGCATTGAACGTGTCTTCCACTAAACATTTACTAGTGGTGAATCAATCACTAGATTTGATTCCTGCACCTGGCAGATTGACCTGCAGTGACAATTTGGCGAATGTCAGATTCACTGCTTTAAACAAAATTACTCCTGTGGATATACTTTCAAGACTGGCCTAACTTTATTTTGCCTAAAACATTAGATAACAAAAGAGTTGTAGTGTAGCATCTTATTGTGACTACAAGTACCTGTGTTAAGCTGGCCATACACTATGCAAATGTTGTCTGGTTGCTGAGGAACTGGCTGAAATGCGCTCAGTGGATGGCCCGTTTAGCTGCTTCCGGCCAGACATCCCTCCACTAAAAATAAAAATCAAAAGAAGTCAGATGAAAAATTTTGGCTGGTCTGAGACTGCATCCAATCAGATGCAGCTGCTGTTCAGTTATTTTGACAGCCGGTGGGGGATGGTTGTCAAAATACAATAGCTGCAGCGAGAGATGTGGATAGAGGAATCTATTAGCTTTTTCTCCATTCAGTCTGCAGATTTGCTGCCCCCAACCACTCCCCTTTAAGCTGCAAAGGCAGCAGTGGGAACTAAATTCTCTGTCGTGTTTGATGGGCACTACCACCCACCAAACACGACCTATTCAAGTGAATATTGTCACGGATTGCTCTTCAGTAGGCAACATAAATGTAAAGGAACCCTCGGTGTATGGCCAGCTGTCAACTTTCCTGTGCTTTTACAGAAAAGATGTTTATGATACACAATGCTTTTTCAAACAACATTCAGTTAGGGTTTACATCTTCTTACTAATAACATTTATAACAAGCAATCTAAAGTAACTGTATTCACAAAATGAGTCAATGGTAACTAGATTTTTTCCAGTCATCTTTCTATTAATTTGAAATTTTTATTAAAGTAATCTTCTCAAAAGCATGACTTTGGCAGGATATACAGCATCTCAAAAGTGAGTACACCCCTCACATTTTTGTAAATGTTATATTCTATCTTTTCATGTGACAACACTGAAGAAATGACACTTTGCTACAATGTAAAGTAGTGAGTGTACAGCTTGTATAACAGTGTAAATTTGCTGTCCCCTCAAAAAAACTCAACACACAGCCATCAATGTCTAAACCTCTGGCGAAAAAGTGAGTACACCCCTAACTAAAAAATGTCCAAACTGGGCCCAAGGTGTCATGCCCCGTACACACGGTCGGACATTGATCGGACATTCCGACAACAAAATCCATGGATTATTTCCGACGGATGTCGGCTCAAACTTGTCTTGCATACACACGGTCACACAAAGTTGTCGGAAAATCTGATCATTCTGAACGCGGTGACGTAAAACACGTACGTCGGGACTATAAACGGGGCAATAGCCAATAGCTTTCATCTCTTTATTTATTCTGAGCATGCGTGACACTTTGTGCATCGGATTTGTGTACACACGATCGGAAATTCTGACAACGGATTCTGTTGTCGGAAAATTTTATAGCCTGCTCTCAAACTTTGTATGTCGGAAAATCCGATGGAAAATGTGTGATGGAGCCTACTCATGGTCGGAATTTCCGACAACAAGGTCCTATCACACATTTTACGTCGGAAAATCCGACCGTGTGTACGGGGCATTAATATGGTGCAGTGTGGGATGTGGCATCACATGGTAAGCTACACTGTGATCCCCACCTGTGGAGAGAGAGAACTGCACACTCTTAAATCCTGCACTCTGTACGTAGCGCACTCCTGATCTTTGTACATAATGCATCCCTGATGCACTCCTGGTATTTATTGCCCCTTTATGATCCCCCAATTGTTGGTGCAATTGCCACACCCACTGTTTGATGTGGGGTGGGGTTGCAGATGAGTTCCGGATCCTATTCTCTGAGAAATAGAGCCCTGGATACATTTATATAGTCCTCAGATACAACTGGCCCTTTGAGGGCAGCCATAAGGCTGATGTGGCCCATGATGAAATTGAGTTTGACACCCCTGCTCTTTGGCCTGCTTTAGGGTCAGCATAAACATTACATCCTGACTGCACAAACTTTCTACAAACAACTTTAGATTTACCACAACTATTTAGCACGAGGGCTTTCTTAAACTATCCAGGCAATCTGTATCCAATCAGGCAAGCCCTTGCACTACATAGTTGTTAGTGGTTTTAGACTTGCCTTTTACAGGCAAAGTTACCTGCACTTCCTGTATTCTCCATCAGAATGTATGGAGGACACTATTACTTGCATTCATCTAAGCAAAGTCTGTCATAGCCAGGATGGAAGGAGATGAAGATCTGCATGCTGAAAGCTTTATACCCCATCCTCTGTCCACCAGTATGAAATAGCTTTTTTTTTTTATTTTATTTTTTTTTTTGGGTGAAGTTATCCTTTTAGGTGGTTATGTTTTTTGTTTTTCTATAGCATGGCTGTTGCTTGAGAAATTGATTCTGTTTTAGCAGGGAGACTGAATCATATACAGTAGGTAAAATATTAAATATGTCACCATTTTTCATGGTAAATATTGCATGTCATGTCAATAGCACCTTTAGACCGGGTTCACACTGATGCGAATTGGATGCCAGTTTCCCCGCATCCTATTTGCATGACAGGAGAGTGTGACTGGCTCTCAATGGAGCCGGTTCACACATCTCCGGGGCAGCCGCGGAGCGCACAGCAGAAGGGTCCTGTGCGTCTTTGGCTTGGTTACAGGTCCGAATTTAGGCAAAAATCTGGACATCATTCGGACCTAAACCGGTGAACAGGGACACACCAGACCCCCTGCTGTGCCCTGTAGCGGTACATAGTGTGAACCCAGCCTTAGAAATATATTTACCTAGAAAAATGGTGACGTGTTCAATTCTTATTTTACCCGCTGTATATTATACTCCGTTTTTCTAGACTACGCTAGTAATTTTTGTGATTGCACCTGAACACATGGAAAAGTATGTCTGCCTGTTAGTGAGGTACAAGAAAGGTAAAGACCTTGGCAACGACACTGAACATGGAAGAACAGGCCTGTTCTGACACCAGAAGATTCTGCTTCTCGTTCTGGTCTCTGGCAGACAGACTGGGAAAATGGTGTGTGACCCAAAGCCAGCACATTCCTGTCAGTTTACTCACAGAAAGAGAGTTTGAGTGGGGGAGAGAGGAAAGAACAGCATGTGAGAGAACAAAAGCTGTAGTGTAAGAGAAACATTACTGAGAGGAAAATAATGGGATGGTCATAGGAATAAAAAAAGACCTGACACCTGTCAATCATGGTCTCGTACAAAGCCAGCCTAGTCCCTCATGTTCCCCCTATTTGTGCCACTGTTCCCTACCATTCCACATGCCCATTATTCTTTTGCTTGCACTTGAGGTTTTTTTTTCTTGTTTTGCTTTAGTCGGACTTCCCTAAAATGTACCACCACACACTATTTCCTTTCCTATCATCTCCATTTTGCCTGTTTTTTCCTGTTGGCTTTATCACTAATTTGTCTTCTCTTTGCCTTTATGTGTTTGCTTTCTCCAATACAACCTGTCTTGCTCTAACATACCTTTGCCTTCTAATGATCTGTTCAGCAGTCTCTTACCATGGTCATTCACTTTCTCTCTACTCATATGGGCTGCTGGTCTGAACTTGCCATACTCTCTTCCTACCAGTGACTCCTGATCTCCCCCCACCAGTGACTCCTGATCTCCCCCCACCAGTGACTCCTGATCTCCCCCCACCAGTGACTCCTGATCTCCCCCCACCAGTGACTCCTGATCTCCCCCCACCAGTGACTCCTGATCTCCCCCCACCAGTGACTCCTGATCTCCCCCCACCAGTGACTCCTGATCTCCCCCCACCAGTGACTCCTGATCTCCCCCCACCAGTGACTCCTGATCTCCCCCCACCAGTGACTCCTGATCTCCCCCCACCAGTGACTCCTGATCTCCCCCCACCAGTGACTCCTGATCTCCCCCCACCAGTGACTCCTGATCTCCCCCCACCAGTGACTCCTGATCTCCCCCCACCAGTGACTCCTGATCTCCCCTCACCAGTGACTCCTGATCTCCCCTCACCAGTGACTCCTGATCTCCCCCCACCAGTGACTCCTGATCTCCCCCCACCAGTGACTCCTGATCTCCCCCCACCAGTGACTCCTGATCTCCCCCCACCAGTGACTCCTGATCTCCCCCCACCAGTGACTCCTGATCTCCCCCCACCAGTGACTCCTGATCTCCCCCCACCAGTGACTCCTGATCTCTGCTCACTAGTAAAGCTGGCCGTAGATGAGTAAGCTTTTTTATGTTCAAACAGCGGGTTAAACAAAAAACAAAACAAAAAAAATGACCAGACGCCTCCATCCACACATTTGTGGTGGGTGAGGGAATCCTCCCACTGAGTCATTTGTATTCTGGCAGCCGGGAGACTTCGGCTCCATCAGAATACACAGATCAGAGCTGCAGGTTATAGCCATTTTCCTACACGGCAGTTGTACAATTGGTAGATCGACTTCTGCGCAACCAATAGTGTCTATACATGGATCGAAATTTGTCCAGTCCCTGCTGATTGGGCCAAATTTCAATCAATGTATGGACAGCTTAAAGCTGGCCATATACTGAGTGAATTTCGACTAGTTCCTGATGATGCCACCCAACATCCCTCAAAATGAAAAATAGGAGTCAGGTGAATAATTTCAGCTGAGGAATGCTTGTATCCAATCAGATACAGTCATTGTTTGGGTATTTTGACAGCTGGTGGAGTTGACTGTCAAAACACAATAGACACAAGGGTAGATTCGGCCATCTGTGCTGTGTAGCATGGATAGAGGAATCTGTTCATTTTTTTTTCCTGTTCTACTGTATGTGTATGGCAAGCTTAACTCCTGGTCTCCTGCTACCAGTGCCTATTGATCTTTCTTCATCAGTGACTCTTAGATACCTTTCATCTGTGACTTCTGATCTTTTCATACAAGTGTAATCTGATTATTTTTTCACATGCTTTCATCTTACCTCATTTGTGACTTCTGATCTACCCTTTATAAGTTATTCCTCACCTCTCCTGACTAGTGACTCCTGATCTTCATCACCAGCGACTCTTGATCTCCCTTCACTAGCGACTTATGATTTTCCCTTCACCAGCTGCTGCTGATCTTCCTTCACCAGTGACTCCTGATCTACCGTCATCAGTAATTCTGGTAATTCCCTAATCTGTGTTTCCCAATCTTCTCTCTTTAGATATTTTTTTTTTTTTTTTTTTTTTTAATCACCCCTGACCAGTTGGTCCTGATTCCTGTGACTTCTGATCTTCCCTTTACCAGTGATTCAAAACCTCTCCTGACCAGTGAATAATGATCTCCCAATCGCCCCTCACCAGTGACTCCTGATCTACCATTGCCAGTGACTTCTGATCTACTATCACCAGTGACTTCTGATCTTCCCTCATCCTGTGATTCCTGATCTACTCTCTTCTGCCCAGTGCCTCCTGATCTCCCCTGACCAGTGACTACTGATCCCCATTCACCAGCGAATTCAGATCATCTGTGATCCCTGACTTTTTATTGACTAATGTGCTCTCCTACCCATTTCTTCATCTACCCTCCTTAAGACACTCTACCTGTCATCACTAGTGACTTCTGATCTACCCCCTCTAGTGACTCCTTATCTTCTCTCACTTGACTCCTGAATTCCCATTACCAGTGATTCTTCATCCACCCCAAGTGACTCTTTCATTCTCTGTCTCCTGATCTCTCTTCTCTAGTGATTGCCAAAGATTTCCTTGCAATTTTTATACAGACCACTGTCATACTTTACATGGCACTACAGGGTCCTATGTACAGTATATACTGCAATAGTATATTAAACAGACTAGGAAATTAATAACACACTATCATCGTCATTTGATTTATACAGGGGAACCCGACAGGGCTGCCCTCTGTCGCCTTTACTTTTCACTTTGGCTGTTGAAGCACTGGCGGCGGCTATAAGGGGAAACACAGAAATAGTAGGCTTTAGGCGGGGAGAGACGGAAGAAAAAATAGCACTATATGCAGACGACGCATTTTTATTCTTGGGTGACACGCAGGGGCGGACTGACCATTGAGCGATTAGGGCACTGCCCGAGGGCCCTGGGCCACTAGGGGGCCCCATCAGGGTTGCCAGCCTCAGTAAATCCAGGGACAGTATGTATAAATCTGTTTTTTTTTTTACATCTGTCTGTGTATACTGTGTGTACATGTAAGTGTATACTGTGTGATTGTATACTGTGTGTGTGTATACTGTGTGTCCCCATAATCTCTGATTGCCTGGGGGCCTCATAATCTCCTATTGCCCGGGGGCCCCATGAGTTATCAGTCCGCCCCTGGTGACACGTCCACCTCTCTGATTAAACTTATGGAACTGATTGGGACATTCGGAAACTTCTCCGGATTTAAAATACATTGGGATAAATCGACAATACTACCCCTTGATCCACTAGTAGGATCCCTACCTCAAATAGCCGAACAAACTAAAGTAGTGGATAAATTTAAATATTTAGGCATAATCATACACCCTAATTTAGAGCAATATATTAAACTAAATATAGACCCACTCCTCAAAAAATTCAAAGAAAAGCTTGTCAGTTGGACCCGGCTGCCCCTTTCTGTGGTTGGTAGGTGCAATCTGATCAAGATGATCTGGAGCCCACAACTGCTGTATGCACTGCACAACGCCCCTATCTGGATCCCTATCCACGTGTTCCGACGATGTAATACCCTATTCCGAGCACTGATTTGGAGGGGACAAGTCCCAAGGATTAAACTAGAAACACTACAGGAGATGAAGGACTCGGGTGGATTGGCGGTCCCAAATCCATTTTATTATTTTATAGCGGCTCAACTGCAACATTTAACAGGCTGGCTTCACCCTGAGTCTTCTGATCCTATTCGGAACATTGTGAGTACACAACTATCTTGTGATGGTCTTGTAGAGTGCATAGAAGCAGGTGAGTTAGGAGCATTGATACAGTTCCCCACGCTACTGCTCATTGACAAAATTTGGAACAAAACAGACTAGGAAGCAAATAAGTGAAGCTCGTGTCAGGGTTTACATACACTTTAACACTATAAATAAAGTTAATACCACACTGAAATATATACTGTTCTCCAGCCTTTTCTGGAAAAACAATAGAGGCCCAGGGAGCAATTAACCTGTTATCAATCCTCTCATACTCTCCTTCCAGCCTTTAACCATTCCTCAACAAAAGTCTCTATTCTCATTCCGTCTTGGCTCTCTCAATTGTTTAATTTTCCATTAGGCTTATCTCCACCTGGACTCCGTGTATGTTTACTCATTGGATGATTTATTTGGAATATTGTTTGTAAATGGTTGCAGAAGCCCCTGTGGAGTTGGCCTCACTTTGGAGAGTAACAATTATTTAGAGTCTTGTTATGTTGGTAGAGGGGTGGGGGAACATTGTAGGTACACGTCTTTCTGATTACATTGGGAAGCTGAGCGATCGCTCCAGAGACAGCCTGGAAACATTAGGACCTCCTTATCTCTTCCTGTCACCTTCTAACCGTGTCCCCCTGCTTTGTCCTGTTAATGAGTGCTAAGCATGGGATTTCCTCACCAAGAGGAGGGAGGTGTATATAACCCTGGTGCACGGACATCTGTGAAAATACTTCATGTAGGACCTGGATGTAAGCTCACCGCTGCCTTTTACAGTTGATGTATATGAAGTAATTCCATACTTATTTCATATTCTTTACAGACAAATACACCAATATGGCACAAAAACTAGCATTGGATCAGAATTGGAACATATTAATAGAGATGTGCCAATAGCAAGAAATCATCGCTGTAATTTTTTTAGGGTAAAATGCAGATTGGCTCTTGTTTGGCCGATGTATACATCAATGTCTTTCTCTTTCTTTATATTTTACATTCCTTTTTCCAAATTGCATATATGAGGTCTATTTGTTGCACTATTAGTGCAATCCACCCAAGTGACAATTGAAAAAAAAATTAATTACAAAAGAGATATACTTCTTCTTTTTCTCATGAAATTCTTTCCACTCCAGTGTTGGTCACACAACCGATGCGTTGATCATGTGGTGTTCGCGAAAGGGGAGGATCAAAGTTTAGAAAGCCTGCTAAGTCTGCCTAAATGTCACTTTTTCTGACTACTTTGGCAGTTCTAATGCTTGTCATAGACAACAAATGACAGGCGGGCGTGCAGATGTCGATATTGCTACTGAAAGATTTCTTCATCACCTATGCATGAAGGTGTTTTATGCCTTTTAGAGATGGGAGGTCAAACACAGGAGGACACCCTTGTTGCCAGTTTAATTTTGCATCACCAGCAAAATTCAACATCATAAATTCCCCTTCCCTCGGCTCTGTAAGCCAGGTATCTGAAAAAGCTGCAAAATGTTTTTTAGAAACATCTTTTTCTAATCTAGTCGTAAGCAAATACTTTAAATTCTATTATTTATTTTTTAGTATTCATTGGCACCCAGACAGATCAATGCTGAATTCTGAAATTGGCAGCAAGAAAACCAAAAGAAAAAGAAATTAAATAAGTAATTTGTTTGATTAATATTGGCAACATCGTAGGTATGCAGCCGCTATATCCATAGCAAGATGACCATAATGATGTAGGCCCACCTATAATGTTAATACCAAGCCGTATTTTGTGAATGGTTCATAGAGTGCGCAGCTAAATGATGCTGTTGAGACCCACAGGAGCTGTCCTGTCTGGGGTAAAGTATAGATCAGTGATGGGGAACCTTGACACCCCAGATGTTTTGGAACTACATTTCCCATGATGCTCAACTGCTCTGCAGAGGGCTTGAGCATTATGGGAAATGTAGTTCCAAAACATCTGGGGTGCCAAGGTTCGCCATCACTGGTATAGATCTTAATGTACAGAGCAGCGATCGGTGCCATACACCTTAAAAGAGGTTTACTTGGACACCAGAAATTACAAAAAAGCTCTGTTACTGTAGTTGGGCTTTAAAATGCAAATGCTTTGTTTCCATGTTAACTGTTTTAATACATAATAACTTAAAATGGAACTGAACCCAGGAAGATGTGCTCAAAAAAAAGACAGGCAGAGGACAAATAACTAGTCACCAGTACTATCTGTGGTCTTCCTTCAGTTGATCTTTCCCCTATTACTGATTTACCATGCCTTGCTCTGCACTGTCTCTCTGTGTGGAGGCGGCCATCTTGGTAGAGGCAGAGCTTTGCTTCCTCACGTCAGAGCCTCCAGTAAAAAGAAAAGTGAGCAGCACAGTAGTGACATCACCAAATCTGACTCAAGATATCCCAAGACAGCAAGTGCTTTAGAATCTTACTGTAGATATACAGCTATGAATCTGTAGCTATGAGTCACCCTCACTGACCAGGAAGTTCTTTGCTTTTCAATAAGATGTTCAGGAAAGGTTGCAGGGGAAAAAAAAACTGCGGTGTAAACCGTCTCTGCCAGGAGAACAACGTGATTATTGCTAGTGGCTATAACAGCTGCAAGCATTAAAGCATAGTTCTGCCGATTAAAAAAATTAAAGTCAGCAGCTACAAATACTGCAGCTGCTGACTTTTAAAATAAGGACACTTACCTGTCCAGGGCGCCCGCGATGTCCTCACCCGAAGCCCCCTCAGCTCCTGGGTGGAGGCGCTGGCATCTTCAGTAAGGGAATAGGGAAGTAAAGCCTTGCAGCTTCACAGCCTGGTTCACTACTGCGCATGCGCGAGTCGCGTTGCGCATTCTGAGTACCTGTGTGTCTCCTAGAAGACGGGGGGGGGGGGGGGAACGGAGGAAGGGCCAGACATGGCTTAGATCACCGCGGATACTGCGATGATCTTTCGCTGGAAGTGGGGGCAATTACTAGTATTAGACAGGTATCTGCTCCCCAGAATCCAGGCAGCGGAAATAACATTTTTGGGTTAAACTCCGCTTTAATAGCATGCCAAATTCAATAGGCTGGTTGTACCCAAGTTGATCGCTCAATCAACTTGGGTACATTTAGCCTGCCCAAGCATGGTTTTGAACCGTCTATGGCCAGCATTAGGCACAATTAACATTTCTAGATGTAGCACTGGTAGATTTGCGATCTACTATATGTTAGGTAAATTTAGTAAATTGTTC
Source organism: Lithobates septentrionalis (assembly GCA_037952835.1). Lineage (NCBI taxonomy): Eukaryota > Metazoa > Chordata > Amphibia > Anura > Ranidae > Lithobates > Lithobates septentrionalis. Next base: position 283,670 of record JBBDGP010001751.1, read on the forward strand.
GTTAAGAAGGTTAGGTTTGCCTCTGTTCCAGCTTGGCTGACGTTGCGTGTGTTTCCATGCTGACCGGTGGGTGTCGCTGTTACCACTGGCTAGTGTTGGAAGGGCAACGTGTCGAAACGGATGGATGCTCTTCTGTTCCGGAGACAACTCGGTGGAGGTGGTCCTCCGAGTTGCATTCTGGGCGAGGGTATATATATGGTAGAGACGCCATTTTTTGGCGTTCGTTTTACAGCCACCTGCTGGCCCTCCTGGCCGACAGGTATGCGTTAGAGAGCTATCTTGTGGTCCTCCATTCCGGGGGCCCACGTTGCTGCATCACAGGGATTGGCCCAGAAGCTTGTCTGGGGCCTACCACAGCAGCCGAGGAATGGTCCTGAGCTGTCTATCCCGAGTGAAGAAGCTGGACAACTGAGGAGATCCCAGGGGAGGACCCGTCATGGAAGGATCATGTAGAGTGCTGGTCTGGAGAGGGGCCTGGTGACTTGGTTGGAGGACGTATCCTGAAGTAACTATACAGCATAGTGTAGCCGGGTTGGCTTAAAGGTTCAGGCACTGTGACTGACGTTCATTGCAGAAAACCAATACATCCTGTGGCAGAGGATCGTACGGGTTTATCCCCTAACAAGTCTGTGGCAGAGACTTTTGTTCGTGCTACGTACTGGCTGCTAGGCAAGTGAGAGAGGCCTATCCAGGCGAGCAAGGAGTGTGTCATACGAGGGGAGCGCATTCTATAGTAATTTCCAAATCCTACCAGAACATTTGTCAAGAATTCTACAAGAAAATATTTGAGTTTCTCCTGCAGTTTCCTTTCCGCCTCTTTCCTGCTACTTCCTTTGTCAAGTTAGACAAAGTGCTGAATAGAAAAATCTGGATGCCGCACACCGGATGAAATAGAAAACTTGTCTTTATTGTAGAAATGGGACCATCAGAAGTACAAGACAATCATGCAAGATGTACAGGATCAGCTGACGCGTTTCACACTCGGAACTGAGTGCTTACTCATAGCTAACGCGTCAGCTGATCCTGTACATCTTGCATGATTGTCTTGTACTTCTGATGGTCCCATTTCTACAATAAAGACAAGTTTTCTATTTCATCCGGTGTGCGGCATCCAGATTTTTCTATTCAACACTTTGTCCTACTCAGCATTTAGCCAGCACCTGGGACTCTTCAACTCTGAAGGCTTCACATTAACTTTACACCTGGGTTTGGATCCACCTGAGCGGTGAAACAATTTCTTTCCTTTGTCAAGTTGTTTAAATAAAGCATTGAAAACGTACTCAAGTGTTGGTGCGTGTATCGTCCGGAGGTAAACTCAACGGAACCCGGGGGCGTGTCCAAGATGGCGATGGAGCAGGACGTCTAGCCAGGGAGCTCTGCAGCCATCGCGGGGAATTCATCCTTATAACCCACTCTGTACTTCTCCCAGACCGCCTGAGGTGCTTCCCGCTCCCCCCCCGCTGATGCGGACGCGAAATCGGCGTCGCCTGGATCAACTCAGCCGAAGTAATAACCGGAGCAACACAGCCGGAGCGGCCGCACACGTGGAAGCAGTAAGCAATATGGCGACACAGACGGAAGACCCGGACCCTGCTCTCACTGAACAGAGCAACTTCGCGGCTCTGATGCAAGCTATAACGGGATGTCAATCCTCCCTGTCTACACTCACCACCAAAATCGATACTGTGCAGCTGGATATTGGGCGCATCAGACAGGACTTTGAAAAGGTGAGGAAGAGAGTGACAGAGGTTGAATGTCGGGTGGGGGAGGCTGAAGACACAATCAGGGATCACTCGGCTTCTCTACACACACTACAAGTAAGAGTCAAACACCTAGAAACGAGAGCCGAGGATTCCGAAAATCGTAATCGTCGCAACAATTTGAGGATCATAGGACTCCCTGAGGGATCGGAGGGCTCTGATACCACTGCTTACACAGAGAAACTCCTCCGCACGCTGTTCCCTCAGGCAGGCTTCTCACCCCAGTTTGTCATTGAGAGGGCCCATCGAATGCCACCAAGCCGAGGTCCGCCTGGAACCCCACCCCGTACATTCATATTCCGCCTGCTTAACTACAGGGACCGGGACCTGGTATTACGTGAGGCCCGGAAAATGGCTGAAATCCGCCATGAAGCGGCCCGCCTGATGTTTTTCCCGGACTTTTCTGTGACCACCCAGAAGCAGAGAAAGTCGTTTGACCAGGTGAAGCAGGCCATGAGAACGCAGGGTATAAGATACAGCATGCTGTTTCCCGCCCGACTCCGTGTGCAAGATGGCGAAAGTGTCCGATTTTTTACGTCCCCAGAAGAGGCCTCACGTTGGCTGAACACACTGCCCAGACACTAGGTATGTGCATATTCCTTCTTCATACAAGTTGCCTTATAACCCTAACATATTGACTGAACTAGCGGCATGATGCTATGGAACTCTCTGCTGATTTGGAATGCCTAAGCACAGGATCCCTGACTTACGCTTCTGCCCTGTTGGCGTTGTAAAGGGGGCGAGTTTAATGTTTGACGCGGAAACCCCCTAAAAAGACTGCAATCCTCAATCTGACTGCAGGCTGGTTTCTGGAAAATGTGCTGGACGTTTGCTAATCGGGTGGCGACTACCTACATATATGCTCATGTTATGCATGTACAGCGTAACGGGACTGGATCGATGGAAACACCCGCTAATGAGCCGCTACCAATTGATTGCAACGCTGCCTGGTTGCTCATCCTAGGATTTGAAGATTAGGGGCAACAACTGACATTTTGCCTTGGTTGAATGGGCTTCTGGGGGGGGGGAGGGGGGTAAGGGGGGAGTGAAACTCCTGACAATTTTCTATACGTTAAGTTTGAGCCCCTGGCACTGGCCAGGTGAAGTACGCATTTATTCCCGCTGATGGCGGCATCTTCCTTAGACTGGAAACACTGTTATTTAAGTAGTCGTTATCTACTTCCTCTCATCTGGTACATGACCTCGTGAGGTCCATGACCTTTTTTGGTTTCAGGGAACAAGCATACCCAGGTTTGGGGGGTGTGCGGGGTGGGGGGGGGGTGTGTGTTTGGGGGAAGGGAGTTATATGTGTTATACACAGAAATGTTTTATGGTAAAATACACAAACGTAAGATACTTGCTACCAATATATGCACTGTCTCCAGATGTGTTGTGGAGGATGGGCGTGGGTCTCTCCCTTGGAGGTTCGGGTGCACCCCTCAATCTACACGATGCCGCAATGTGTTCTGACTCCCTATGGCCCCCATAAAGCTTATTTCCTGGAACGTTCGGGGTATGAATTCCCGAATAAAGCGTTCACTGATCTTTAATTTTCTCAAATCATATTCCCCGGATGTTTGTATACTACAGGAAACCCACCTCACTGGAGGTCGGGTTCTGAGTCTTAAAAAGCCATGGGTGGGCCATTATTATCATGCCACATTTTCATCTTACGCCAGGGGAGTCAGTATACTAATTCGTAAGACCTTGCCCTTTACATTGCTGGACTTGCACCTGGACCCCGAGGGTAGATTCATAGTTCTGCATGCGGATATTGCCAATATAAGTATGATAATTGTGGGACTCTATATACCTCCACCAGCATCATTAGCAGTTCTCCACAAGATTACCACTCTCATTGCAGGGTACCCCACTGACAATGTGATCTTGGCGGGGGATTTCAATATGCCACCATGCCCGAACTTGGACAAACTAACGCCCGATCCGGCTACGGAATCCCCATTGTCCAGATGGACCTCTACGTTTGCTCTTACGGATGTCTGGCGTTGGAAAAATCCCCTGCTGAGCTCATATACCTGCCAGTCGGCCTCCTACAGGGCTATGTCCCGTATAGACCTAGTGTTTGCCACCACCAGTGTTCTCAACATGGTTCATGAAATTACCCACCTACCCAGAGGTATATCGGATCATTCTCCTCTTTTACTTAGTTTGAATATGAGGCCTGTCCCTACCGACTGTCTTTGGCGCCTGTCACGCTTCTGGATCTCAGACGATCGTATAGAGCAGGATGCTGAAGTTGCAATGAGGGATTTCTGGGTTAATAATCCCCCTGCAACGACACCTGCTTCTGGTTGGGAATCTTTTAAATTTCATGCCCGTGATCATTATCAGACGGCGATTGCAAGTGCCCGGCGTCAGACTGGGGCAGCTCTGCTCTCGGCTGAGCGCAGGGCTGCTGATTTAGAAACCCAATACACCAATAATAGAGATGAGATACTCAGAGCGGATCTGCAGTGTGCAGTGCGTGAAGTGGCGCTCCTCAGAGTAGCAGCCACGAAAACACACCTACTGCATCAGTCACAGCGCATCTTTGAGCAGGGTGAGCGGACCGGGAGGCTACTGGCGTGGCTCTCCAGGGAGCAAACGGTAACTACTACAGTGGCCAACATCAAGGACGGGTCGGGGCGACTGCTGTCTAACCCCAGGGAGATAAACACCCGTTTTGCCTCATATTATGAGGATTTATATACATCCAAGGTACAATACTCCAATGCAGATCTCCATGCATATGTGGAGACTATTGCGCTGCCCTACCTCTCAGAGGAGGCCCGCGGGAGGCTTGACGCTCCGCTCACCCTCAAAGAAATACAAAATGCCATTGGCTCCCTGCAGTCTGGGAAAACTCCAGGGGACGATGGACTTCCAGTGGAATTCTATAAGACCCATATGGAAACCATAGCTGTAAGATTACTGGAGATCCTATCTGCCTCCTTTGAATTAAATTCTTTGCCCCCCTCTATGTCTAGAGCTGTGATAGTTGTGATACCCAAGCCTGGTAAGGACCCTGAGCTATGCTCATCGTATAGGCCTATATCTCTGTTAAATGTCGACGCAAAAATACTAGCAAAGGTGTTGGCCACCAGACTTAATACGGTTATTTTATCACTAATTCATGTAGACCAAACTGGCTTTATGCCGGGCAAAGGAACAGATATTAATCTACGAAGACTTTATACTATCTTGGCAGGCCCGTCCCCTGAGGGGGGGGGCCGGTGTGGTGGCTTCCTTGGATGCGGAAAAGGCCTTTGACTCGGTGGAGTGGGAATACTTATGGCTAATCCTACACAAGTTCGGGATAGGACCCAACTTCATACAATGGATCCGGCTGTTGTACTCCGGCCCGTCGGCTAGAGTTCGTACGGGTGGGGTTCTGTCGGCTTCTATTCCCCTCCACCGAGGCACTAGGCAGGGGTGTCCGCTATCGCCGGCCCTCTTTGCTCTTGCGATTGAACCGCTAGCAGAGCTTCTTAGGACATCACATGAAGTGGGGGGCATCTCGTTCCCACCCCTAGTGGAAAAAATTTCCCTTTACGCGGACGATATGTTATTGTATCTTCGTGACTCCCAGCAATCACTCAGAGCAGCCTTATCCATTATTGACAGATTTGGCGTCTTCTCCGGGATTAGGGTGAACTGGGAGAAATCCCTCCTGTTCCCCCTGATGGACACACAACCGGTGATGGACTCACCCCTTCCCCTTAAAACAGTCTCTAAATTTAAATATCTAGGTATTCAGATCCAATCTAACTTGCAAAGTTACTTAGTGGATAACGTATTCCCCATCCTAAACCAGCTCACTCAGCGCTGTGCGGTGTGGAAAAAACTGCCATTAACCCCAGTGGGGAGGGTGAACTTGCTCAAGATGTCCTTTCTCCCAAAATTTTTATATGTTTTTCGCCATACCCCGGTCCCCATTCCAAATTCGTTCTTCCTCAAATTAGATCAAGCCGTCACCTCCTTTGTATGGGCTGGGACAACACCCAGGGTTGCCAAACAAACATTACAACTATCACTCACAGAAGGAGGCCTATCCCTGCCAAATTTCAAGAAATACTATTGGGCGGCGTTACTGGCCACCGTGCGTTGGTGGTTTGCTCGAGATCAGAGCAACCCGGCGGTCAACCTGGAGGCTGCGATTTTAGGCTCATATTCTGAACTTAGTAATCTGGTCTATAGAGGCCCGAGATACAGCCTTCAGGTTACTACGCCCATGAAAACGACGGTAAGGGTGTGGCAGCAGGTCTCCTCATATCTTGCTGATGACGGTGCTGTCTCCCCACATACTCCGCTATGGGGCAACCCAATGTTGCCACACCTCCAGTCTGTTCCGGACCCCCAGGTTTGGGCCAGGCACGAGGTTCGAACACTGCGACACATATTTAGGGAGGGCCGGCTTCTCACCTTTGCGGAACTGAGAGCAAGGTATAACTTACCCCCGTGGATGTTCTTCCGCTTCATGCAATTACGACATGCGGTTGGTGCACAGTTTCCACATGGGGTGAAACTGTCTACCCACTCGGTTGAGTCCCTATTGTTAACCGACCATCTAGACCGAACAATATCTTCCATATACCTCAGACTCACATGCAAAGACACCTCCAAAATGCTCCCACTTTTCCATAAATGGCAGTCGGACATTCCGGCTCTGACTGAAGAGGATTGGTCAGAGGGCCTACAACAATGCATCCCATTTATGATCTCGGCAAGGGATAGATTCGTGCAACTAAAGTTCCTTCATAGGGTATACTATACCCCACAACGATTATCTAGGATTTACCCCGGACTTGATGATAGGTGTCCTAAATGTAGACAGTCGGTGGGGACCTTCTTTCATGTGGTATGGTCGTGTCCAGTTCTCCAAAACTACTGGCATGACGTTGTGACTGATATAAATGGAGTAACAGGATTACAACTACAACTTGACCCGATGGTGTTCCTTTTGGGCATCACAGATAATCTAAATACAGCCAAACATACCAAACTGTTTATATTTTACGCGGCTTATTATGCCAGGAAAACGATTCTACTGCGCTGGAAGCTACTGGAACCCCCCACTGTTGGGGCATGGAGGGTTCAAATAAATACAGTACTCCCGATATACAAGCTTACGTATATGGGCAGGAACTGTCCAAAGAAATTCGAAAAAATTTGGGCAACCTGGGTTGAAGCTAGACAACTGGTGGTGTAGGTTCACTGGTGGCTTGGGACCAGGGAGGCTGACTGGCTGGAAATGGGTGGTGAGCATTGCCCCTAATTTACAAAGGGTGTCCATACGACCCTACTCATTCATACCCTCCCTCTCCTCTCCCCTTACGTAATGCGGATACTCCTTGGCAGGCACTGATCTGTATGTGTGGAGGCTCCTTTTGATACCCTACCCCTTTCATCCTTATTTCCTCCTCTTACTCCCTCCCTTTGTCCTGGTAGATGATTTCTCCTACATCTTCCTCAACCCTCTTAGCCTTCCTTCTCTTCTGGATCCTCCTTCTTCGTTTCCCCTCTCCCCCTCCCCCACTCCCTAACGAGACCTTTCTTGGACCAGTGAAATTCTAGGGGATTAGAATTGATATAGGTAAAGATTTAATACATGATAAGATGATGTTAAAACCATAGCAGATGAGAATGAGACTTCCTTAGATGTTTCCGGCAATGTCTACTAATAATTAATACAAATGGACAGATCTAGGCCCTGTTGGAAATACATTTGTGTTGTTTTTTGTATTATATTGAAATACGGCAACTGACTAAAATTGCTTGTGTCATACAGCATGATCTTCAAATTCAAATGTAATGTGCAGAATACTCAATAAACATTTTCTGTGTTAAAAAAAAAAAAAAAAAAAAAAAAAAAACTCAACGGAACCCTAGACCCGGTGCCGGTGAAACAGAGGGAAGGAGAGTGAAGGTAACAAGCCCGCTTAAACCAGCAGCTCCACCGAGAGTTATTGCTACATAGATATTCCCAATAACATAGCAAACCTTCACTGTTTGCGTTCAGGTCCACTTTACAGCCATAATAATATTAATGAATAACAAATATTTACGGGTAACTCCTGGCAAAACGTTTAGGCCTCATGCACACAGGACGTTTTTGCAAATTCTCTCTAGAAGCCTTTCCTCATGGCAGCAGCGTTTTGGCAGAAAAAACACCCGACGCTTGTAAAAGTGTGTAAAGCTTTTAGGCACGTTTTACAGGCGTCAAGCGCTTGAACGTTAATTAATTTCCTTGGACAGAATAATAATGTATACTGGTCATTGACATGAATTAATGCTCAAGCACTAAACATTCCTAGCAGTAAAACACATTTAATAGTGTTTACGTGCATTTACAAGCATTTTTTCTGCCAAGACTCTGCTGCTTCTGGATGCACCGGCAGTGGGGTTTTTTTTTTTCCTGCCACTAAACGCTGCTAAAAGCCCATGTGTGTATGAACAAATGGGCAAACATGCAGGGGAGTTTAGAGGCAGAAAAAAAAAAAAAAACTCCAGACGCCCCTAGAAACCTCTGCAAAAACATCCAGTAAGCTGAGGACTAATGCCGCGTACACGCGATCGGACATTCCGACAACAAAACCGTGGATTTATTTCCGACAGATGTTGGCTCAAACTTGTCTTGCATACACACGGTCGCACAAATGTTGTCGGAAATTCCGATCGTCAAGAACGCGGTGACGTACAACACGTACAACGAGCCGAGAAAAATGAAGTTCAATAGCCACTGTGGCTCTTCTGCTTGATTCTGGTCATGCGTGGAATTTTGTGCGTCGGAATTGTGTACACACGCTCAGAATTTCCGACAACAAAACATTTGAGATCCAGCTCTCAAACTTTTGTTGTCGGAAATTCAGACAGCAAATGTCCGACGGAGCCTATACATAGTCGGAATTTCCGACAACAAGCTCACATCGAACATTTGTTGTCGGAAATTCCGACCGTGTGTACGCGGCATAAGAGTTAAATGGATTGGGCAAGCTTATACTTTCAAACCAATTAGGTAGAGATCCCCTGTAGCATGTCCCTTTACCAAGGCATGAGGGGGAAATCTCTCCAGTGCAGGCACAGATGGCAGGAAAAACCTGACACAGGTTCTATTCCTTCCCTTCTCTATTCAAAACAAAAATAGTTTGGCTGGAATTCCACTTTTGAAGTAGACCTCCAGCCAAATCTTTTTGTTTTGTTTCTTCAATATAGGAGGGGACAGCATATTTGGTCTAACTTGCAGGAAAAAAAACATGCAGGTGGTCAACCTCGAGGACGTTTTCAAGGACAAATCTTAAAACTCTGAACTATGAAGTCAAATACACACGGCTATTGTATTTGTGCGTTTGACTCTTCTAGTTAAAACTTGTACTAGGACTGGACAATTGAAAAATAGGGTTAAAGAGAAGCTCCAGGCTCCTTCAGAAAAAAAAGTCAGCACCTACAAATACCAGCTGCCACTGCCCCCCAGCACATATCTAATGCTCCCCACCCCCCTGCTAGCACTAGCCCTCTCCGCAGGACATATCTGACCCCTGCATTCCATGCAGAACGCTCACAATTCAGCCACGCACACAGGGCCGATCCTAGGGTCACCGGCGCCTGGGTGCAGAAATATTTCTGGCGCCCCCACATGGGCGTGGTCATCTTACCAACTCCTCCCATTTACAAATGATTCTATGGCAACGACTCAAATACAGAGCTGCTCCCCTAAGAAGTCTTTGTTACCCTGAAATCCTCCCATGATCTCTTAACAATAAAGAAAATACAGGAAGAGAGAACACTAATGAGACCTGGAGGGGAGTCTCTCTGATCCACACAGAGAGGGCTTCTGTTAGAAAGAGTCCCCAGACATAATACAGGATACGGTCAAAGACTGCAGACATGATACAAGAGCTGATCAGAGACTGCAGACATAGTACAGGAGATGATCAGAGACTGCAGACATGGTACAGGAGATGATAAGAGACTGCAGACATAATACAGGAGATGATCAGAGACTGCAGACATGGTACAGGAGATGATCAGAGACTGCAGACATGGTACAGGAGATGATCAGAGACTGCAGACATGGTACAGGAGATGATCAGAGACTGCAGACATGGTACAGGAGATGATCAGAGACTGCAGACATGGTACAGGAGATGATCAGAGACTGCAGACATGGTACAGGAGATGATCAGAGACTGCAGACATGGTACAGGAGATGATCAGAGACTGCAGACATGGTACAGGAGATGATCAGAGACTGCAGACATGGTACAGGAGATGATCAGAGACTGCAGACATGGTACAGGAGATGATCAGAGACTGCAGACATGGTACAGGAGATGATCAGAGACTGCAGACATGGTACAGGAGATGATCAGAGACTGCAGACATGGTACAGGAGATGATCAGAGACTGCAGACATGGTACAGGAGATGATCAGACACTGTAGACATGGTACAGGAGATGATCAGAGACTGCAGACATGGTACAGGAGATGATCAGAGACTGCAGACATGGTACAGGAGACGATCAGAGACTGCAGACATGGTACAGGAGACGATCAGAGACTGCAGACATGGTACAGGAGACGATCAGAGACTGCAGACATGGTACAGGAGATGATCAGAGACTGCAGACATGGTACAGGAGACGATCAGAGACTGCAGACATGGTACAGGAGATGATCAGAGACTGCAGACATGGTACAGGAGATGATCAGAGACTGCAGACATAATACAGGAGATGATCAGAGACTGCAGACATGGTACAGGAGATGATCAGAGACTGCAGACATGGTACAGGAGATGATCAGAGACTGCAGACATGGTACAGGAGATGATCAGAGACTGCAGACATGGTACAGGAGATGATCAGAGACTGCAGACATGGTACAGGAGATGATCAGAGACTGCAGACATGGTACAGGAGATGATCAGAGACTGCAGACATGGTACAGGAGATGATCAGAGACTGCAGACATGGTACAGGAGATGATCAGAGACTGCAGACATGGTACAGGAGATGATCAGAGACTGCAGACATGGTACAGGAGATGATCAGAGACTGCAGACATGGTACAGGAGATGATCAGAGACTGCAGACATGGTACAGGAGATGATCAGAGACTGCAGACATGGTACAGGAGATGATCAGAGACTGCAGACATGGTACAGGAGATGATCAGAGACTGCAGACATGGTACAGGAGATGATCAGAGACTGCAGACATGGTACAGGAGATGATCAGAGACTGCAGACATGGTACAGGAGACGATCAGAGACTGCAGACATGGTACAGGAGATGATCAGAGACTGCAGACATGGTACAGGAGATGATCAGAGACTGAAGACATGGTACAGGAGATGATCAGAGACTGCAGACATAGTACAGGAGATGGTCAGAGACTGCAGACATAGTACAGGAGATGGTCAGAGACTGCAGACATAGTACAGGAGATGGTCAGAGACTGCAGACATAGTACAGGAGATGATCAGAGACTGCAGACATGGTACAGGAGATGATCAGAGACTGCACACATAATAAAGGAGATGATCAGAGACTGCAGACCTAGTACAGGAGATGATCAGAGACTGCACACATGGTACAGGAGATGATCAGAGACTGCAGACATAGTACAGGAGACGATCAGAGACTGCAGACATGGTACAGGAGACGATCAGAGACTGCAGACATGGTACAGGAGATGATCAGAGACTGCAGACATGGTACAGGAGATGATCAGAGACTGAAGACATGGTACAGGAGATGATCAGAGACTGCAGACATAGTACAGGAGATGGTCAGAGACTGCAGACATAGTACAGGAGATGATCAGAGACTGCAGACATAGTACAGGAGATGGTCAGAGACTGCAGACATAGTACAGGAGATGGTCAGAGACTGCAGACATAGTACAGGAGATGATCAGAGACTGCAGACATGGTACAGGAGATGATCAGAGACTGCACACATAATAAAGGAGATGATCAGAGACTGCAGACCTAGTACAGGAGATGATCAGAGACTGCACACATGGTACAGGAGATGATCAGAGACTGCAGACATAGTACAGGAGACGATCAGAGACTGCAGACATGGTACAGGAGATGATCAGAGACTGCAGACATGGTACAGGAGATGATCAGAGACTGCAGACATGGTACAGGAGATGATCAGAGACTGCAGACATAATAAAGGAGATGATCAGAGACTGCAGACATAGTACAGGAGATGATCAGAGACTGCAGACATGGTACAGGAGACGATCAGAGACTGCAGACATGGTACAGGAGATGATCAGAGACTGCAGACATGGTACAGGAGATGATCAGAGACTGCAGACATGGTACAGGAGATGATCAGAGACTGCAGACATGGTACAGGAGATGATCAGAGACTGCAGACATGGTACAGGAGATGATCAGAGACTGCAGACATGGTACAGGAGATGATCAGAGACTGCAGACATGGTACAGGAGATGATCAGAGACTGCAGACATGGTACAGGAGATGATCAGAGACTGCAGACATGGTACAGGAGATGATCAGAGACTGCAGACATGGTACAGGAGACGATCAGAGACTGCAGACATGGTACAGGAGATGATCAGAGACTGCAGACATGGTACAGGAGATGATCAGAGACTGAAGACATGGTACAGGAGATGATCAGAGACTGCAGACATAGTACAGGAGATGGTCAGAGACTGCAGACATAGTACAGGAGATGGTCAGAGACTGCAGACATAGTACAGGAGATGGTCAGAGACTGCAGACATAGTACAGGAGATGATCAGAGACTGCAGACATGGTACAGGAGATGATCAGAGACTGCACACATAATAAAGGAGATGATCAGAGACTGCAGACCTAGTACAGGAGATGATCAGAGACTGCACACATGGTACAGGAGATGATCAGAGACTGCAGACATAGTACAGGAGACGATCAGAGACTGCAGACATGGTACAGGAGACGATCAGAGACTGCAGACATGGTACAGGAGATGATCAGAGACTGCAGACATGGTACAGGAGATGATCAGAGACTGAAGACATGGTACAGGAGATGATCAGAGACTGCAGACATAGTACAGGAGATGGTCAGAGACTGCAGACATAGTACAGGAGATGATCAGAGACTGCAGACATAGTACAGGAGATGGTCAGAGACTGCAGACATAGTACAGGAGATGGTCAGAGACTGCAGACATAGTACAGGAGATGATCAGAGACTGCAGACATGGTACAGGAGATGATCAGAGACTGCACACATAATAAAGGAGATGATCAGAGACTGCAGACCTAGTACAGGAGATGATCAGAGACTGCACACATGGTACAGGAGATGATCAGAGACTGCAGACATAGTACAGGAGACGATCAGAGACTGCAGACATGGTACAGGAGATGATCAGAGACTGCAGACATGGTACAGGAGATGATCAGAGACTGCAGACATGGTACAGGAGATGATCAGAGACTGCAGACATAATAAAGGAGATGATCAGAGACTGCAGACATAGTACAGGAGATGATCAGAGACTGCAGACATGGTACAGGAGACGATCAGAGACTGCAGACATGGTACAGGAGATGATCAGAGACTGCAGACATGGTACAGGAGATGATCAGAGACTGCAGACATGGTACAGGAGATGATCAGAGACTGCAGACATAGTACAGGAGATGATCAGAGACTGCAGACATGATACAAGAGACAGTCAGAGACCGTAGACATGATACAAGAGACAGTCAGAGACTGCAGACATGGTACAGGAGATGATCAGACACTGTAGACATAGTACAGGAGACGATCAGAGACTGCAGACATAGTACAGGAGATGATCAGAGACTGCAGACATAGTACAGGAGATGATCAGAGACTGCAGACATGGTACAGGAGATGATCAGAGACTGCACACATAATAAAGGAGATGATCAGAGACTGCAGACATGGTACAGGAGATGATCAGAGACTGCAGACATGGTACAGGAGATGATCAGAGACTGCAGACATGGTACAGGAGATGATCAGAGACTGCAGACATGGTACAGGAGATGATCAGAGACTGCAGACATGGTACAGGAGATGATCAGAGACTGCAGACATGGTACAGGAGATGATCAGAGACTGCAGACATGGTACAGGAGATGATCAGAGACTGCAGACATGGTACAGGAGACGATCAGAGACTGCAGACATGGTACAGGAGATGATCAGAGACTGCAGACATAATAAAGGAGATGATCAGAGACTGCAGACATAGTACAGGAGATGATCAGAGACTGCAGACATGGTACAGGAGACGATCAGAGACTGCAGACATGGTACAGGAGATGATCAGAGACTGCAGACATGGTACAGGAGATGATCAGAGACTGAAGACATGGTACAGGAGACGATCAGAGACTGCAGACATGGTACAGGAGATGATCAGAGACTGCAGACATGGTACAGGAGATGATCAGAGACTGAAGACATGGTACAGGAGATGATCAGAGACTGCAGACATAGTACAGGAGATGGTCAGAGACTGCAGACATAGTACAGGAGATGATCAGAGACTGCAGACATAGTACAGGAGATGATCAGAGACTGCAGACATGGTACAGGAGATGATCAGAGACTGCACACATAATAAAGGAGATGATCAGAGACTGCAGACCTAGTACAGGAGATGATCAGAGACTGCACACATGGTACAGGAGATGATCAGAGACTGCAGACATAGTACAGGAGACGATCAGAGACTGCAGACATGGTACAGGAGACAATCAGAGACTGCAGACATAGTACAGGAGATGATCAGAGACTGCAGACATAGTACAGGAGATGGTCAGAGACTGCATACATAGTACAGGAGATGGTCAGAGACTGCAGACATGGTACAGGAGATGATCAGAGACTGCAGACATGGTACAGGAGATGATCAGAGACTGCAGACATGGTACAGGAGATGATCAGAGACTGCAGACATGGTACAGGAGATGATCAGAGACTGCAGACATAATACAGGAGATGATCAGAGACTGCAGACATAGTACAGGAGATGATCAGAGACTGCAGACATGGTACAGGAGATGATCAGAGACTGCAGACATGGTACAGGAGATGATCAGAGACTGCAGACATAATAAAGGAGATGATCAGAGACTGCAGACATAGTACAGGAGATGATCAGAGACTGCAGACATGGTACAGGAGACGATCAGAGACTGCAGACATGGTACAGGAGATGATCAGAGACTGCAGACATGGTACAGGAGACGATCAGAGACTGCAGACATGGTACAGGAGATGATCAGAGACTGCAGACATGGTACAGGAGACGATCAGAGACTGCAGACATGGTACAGGAGATGATCAGAGACTGCAGACATGGTACAGGAGATGATCAGAGACTGAAGACATGGTACAGGAGATGATCAGAGACTGCAGACATAGTACAGGAGATGGTCAGAGACTGCAGACATAGTACAGGAGATGATCAGAGACTGCAGACATAGTACAGGAGATGATCAGAGACTGCAGACATGGTACAGGAGATGATCAGAGACTGCACACATAATAAAGGAGATGATCAGAGACTGCAGACCTAGTACAGGAGATGATCAGAGACTGCACACATGGTACAGGAGATGATCAGAGACTGCAGACATAGTACAGGAGACGATCAGAGACTGCAGACATGGTACAGGAGACAATCAGAGACTGCAGACATAGTACAGGAGATGATCAGAGACTGCAGACATAGTACAGGAGATGGTCAGAGACTGCATACATAGTACAGGAGATGGTCAGAGACTGCAGACATAGTACAGGAGATGATCAGAGACTGCAGACATGATACAAGAGACAGTCAGAGACTGTAGACATGATACAAGAGACAGTCAGAGACTGCAGACATGGTACAGGAGTTGGTCAGAGACTGCAGACATGGTACAGGAGTTGGTCAGAGACTGCAGACATGGTACAGGAGATGATCAGAGACTGCAGACATGGTACAGGAGATGATCAGAGACTGCAGACATGGTACAGGAGATGATCAGAGACTGCAGACATGGTACAGGAGATGATCAGAGACTGCAGACATGGTACAGGAGATGATCAGAGACTGCAGACATGGTACAGGAGATGATCAGAGACTGCAGACATAATAAAGGAGATGATCAGAGACTGCAGACATAGTACAGGAGATGATCAGAGACTGCAGACATGGTACAGGAGACGATCAGAGACTGCAGACATGGTACAGGAGATGATCAGAGACTGCAGACATGGTACAGGAGATGATCAGAGACTGCAGACATGGTACAGGAGATGATCAGAGACTGCAGACATGGTACAGGAGATGATCAGAGACTGCAGACATAATAAAGGAGATGATCAGAGACTGCAGACATAGTACAGGAGATGATCAGAGACTGCAGACATGGTACAGGAGACGATCAGAGACTGCAGACATGGTACAGGAGATGATCAGAGACTGCAGACATGGTACAGGAGATGATCAGAGACTGCAGACATAGTACAGGAGATGATCAGAGACTGCAGACATGATACAAGAGACAGTCAGAGACCGTAGACATGATACAAGAGACAGTCAGAGACTGCAGACATGGTACAGGAGATGATCAGACACTGTAGACATAGTACAGGAGACGATCAGAGACTGCAGACATAGTACAGGAGATGATCAGAGACTGCAGACATGATACAAGAGATGGTCAGAAACTGCAAACATAATACAGGAGATGGTCGGAGACTACAGACAAGATAGAATAGATGGTCAGAGACTGCAGACATGATACAAGAGACAGTCAGACACTGCAGACATGGTACAGAAGCTGGTCAGAGATTGCAGACATGATACAAGAGATGATTAGAGACTGCAGACATAGTACAGGAGATGATTAGAGACTGCAGACATAGTACAGGAGATGATCAGAGACTGCAGACATGATACAGGAGATGATCAGAGACTGCAGACCTGATACAAGAGAAGGTCAGAGACTGCAGATATAATACAGGAGAATGCAGTTCCTATGGACATTAGTAGATAATGGCCGATTGGCCCTCTCACCTGACCCAGCGATGGTTCCTCTGATCAGGAGTAAGCTCACTCTGAATTGCCCGTGGTGACTCCGCTTGGTAGCACCCAGATCTGTATTCTGGCAATGACTCCATTCCTTTCTCCGCCAGGGATGGCACCAGGCTGTGTGGCTTTCCCTCTGGTGGCGCAGGGCAGCCGGGTTTCCTCTCTGATGGTGTTCCCTCAGCGCTGCCCTCTCCCTCTGGAGTCCTGGGTGTACTTCCCTGAAAGCTTTCCCAGGCTCCTGTATCTCTCTCTCTCCCATTCAGCTGAGCCTGCTGTGTGGGCTGCAGTTTCCGTGTTACAGTGGGGCTGCCAGTCCTCGGGACTACATGTCCCACAATCCTCTTCTCCTTTTTCTATTCTATTTTTCCCTGGCTGATATGAAGGCGGGGGAAGAAACATGGTGGGAGGCTGTGCTGGCCAGCGCCGCTCACTAGTATAGCAGTGCACGTGCGGAGGAGAGGGAGAGGGAGGGGAAGGGGCGAAAGAAGAGCCTGCAGCTGCAGTGACGTCACTAGGGTTGGTGTCACCAGGTGCGGTATAACATGGTGTCACCCTCCTTCCACCAACTTTAGTCGCCCCTCAGTACAGACCTCCCTCCACTAAGTATAGACCCCCCTTCGTCAGTGCAGACCCCCACTAAGTATAAACCCCTCTCTCAGTACAGACCCTCCTTCATCAGTATAGACCCCTACAGGACAAACCACCCCCCCTCCATTAGTAGACCCCCACCAGGACAACCCCCCCTCCATTAGTACAGATCCCCCCAGGACAAAGCCCCCCTTCATTAGTACAGACCCCCCAGGACAATCCCCCATCCATTAGTACAGACCCCCAGGACAAATCCCCCCTTCATTAGTACAGACTCCCCCAGGACAAACCCCCCCTCCATTAGTACAGACCCCCCAGGAGAACCCCCCCTCCACGAGTACAGACCCCCACAGGACAAATCCCCCCTTCATTAGTACAGACCCCCCAGGACAAACCCCCTCCATTAGTACAGACCCCCCACCAGGACAAACCCCCCTCCATTAGTACAGACCCCCCCAGGACACACCCCCCTCCATTAGTACAGACCCCCTGGACAAACACCACTCCTCCATTAGTACAGACCCCCCAGAACAACCCCCCTCCATTAGTACAGACCCTCCCAGGACAACCCCCCTCCATTAGTACAGACCCCCCAGGACAAACCCCCCCTCCATTAGTACAGACCCCCCAAGACAACTCCCCCTCCATTAGTACAGACCCCCAGGACAAATCCCTCCATTAGTACAGACCCCCAGGACAAATCCCCCCTCCATTAGTACAGACCCCCCAAGACAACTCCCCCTCCATTAGTACAGACCCCCCAGGACAACCCCCCCATTAGTACAGACCCCCAGGACAATCCCCCATTAGTACAGACCCCCAGGACAACCCCCCATTAGTACAGACCCCCAGGACAACCCCCCATTAGTACAGACCCCCCCAGGACAACCCCCCCATTAGTACAGACCGCCCCCCAGGACAACCCCCCCATTAGTACAGACCGCCCCCCCAGGACAACCCCCCCATTAGTACAGACCCCCCAGGACAACCCCCCCATTAGTACAGACCCCCCAGGACAACCCCCCATTAGTACAGACCCCCCAGGACAACCCCCCATTAGTACAGACCGCCCCCCCAGGACAACCCCCCCCCCATTAGTACAGACCGCCCCAGGGACAATCCTCCCTCTGTCAGTACAGACAGACACATTAACACCCGGGCGGCAGCTAGAGAGGACAGTGTGCAGCCACGCCGCCCGGGTGAAGAAAAGATCGAGACAGGCAGCAGCTTAGGCGGGAGTGAGAGACAGAGGAGGAGAGAGAGAACCTGTGTCAGGCTGCAGGCACGGGCCGCCCCCCCTCCCCCCAGCGAAGTCACTGCGCGGCTGGTCTCTCTCAACACAGAGACCAGCCGCTCCGATCTCCGGCGGCTGCTCTCCTCTGACAGGAGGAGGAGGGAGGGGGGACAGGCTCTAGCAATGTAAAGCACAGCGGCGCGGCCGCTCCGCGGCGGTGAGCTGCTGCGGACAGAGCTACTTCTGGACACGGAGGGGAGGAGGAGGAGGGAGGGGAGCACTCTGGCGCTTCAGCGCCCCCACCTCTCTGGCGCCTGGGTGCACTGCACCCCGTGCACCCGCCTGGGACCGGCCCTGCACGCACACTGTTTGCTCTGGCGAGCTATGCGCCACATTACTACTCTTTCAGGCCACCAAAAGTGTCTACAGTCTTATAGCGTATACCCCCCCCCCCCAAAAAAAATGCCGCCGCTAAAGTGTTTGGGTTTGACTTGAAGAAAAGGTGGCAACCCTATTTACAACCCCTTTAATATTAGAACACTTCTCTGTCCAGGGACACTTGCCTGTGCAGGGGTCCTCACTCTAGCCGATTTTTAAATCTGCTCTCAGGTGCTGCTGCCACAATTTTGGCTAAGGGGAACTGGCAGTGATGCCCTGCGGCTCCACAGCCGGTTCCCTACTGCGCATGCGCGAAGCGCATTGCACTTTGTGAAACAGCCCGGTGGTGGGTGAAGGAGGGGGGGGCGAGTTTCCGGCTGAGTTTTCCGTGGCAAACTCACCCGGAAGTGGGAGTGGTTACTATAAAAAACAGGTACCCGCTTCCCCCCCCCCCCCAAAAAAAAGGTGCCAAATGTGGCATCGGAGGGGAGGAGGAGGGAGACAAGCGGATCTTCCCCTTCTGGGTGGAGCTCCGCGTTAATGTAAGGCCATCATGAGAGAAAATCAGAGAACCACTGCATACCTCCCAGAAAATCAGCTGTCTGGCTGGACCTACTAGTCTCAATTCACTTACAAGAACCACATATGCAGATCAGGAAAATCTGAGAAATGTCAGAGGTCCTTACCTGCATGCTTGTTCTAGGTCTGTGATTCAAAGCAAGAGACGTTTATCAAAACAGCCAAACAACCAGCCTGGAGGTCAGCAGTATACAATGACAATAAAGTATATCTATCTAGCAGCCTTCATATCTCTCTCATATCATGTTTGCGTTAAAGTAACTAAAACAGGCCATAGACCATGGGTTTCAGGAAAGAAAATCACTCTTTCCCCATCAATACAATCAGTGTTGATGGGGGAATCCCTCCTGCCGAGCTATTGTGTACTTCACGGCGGGCTGTCCCTGCCGGGAGGACACAGTGATTACTGCTAGCGACTATAGCCGCTGGCAGTAATCGCATGCTAAAAATCTGACATACTGGTTGGATCGACTTTGGTACAATCAGCCTGAGATGGATCGAATCTCAGCCGGTCCTTGCTGAACTGGCCGAGATTCGATCCACCTATGTCTAGCTAAAGTCACAATTACAAACAGTACAAGTCATGTTTTAAAAGTGATATTTTAGGTTGACTAACTGATCCATTGATATGAATAGCATAGTTATGTGTTTCTATTATTGTGTCCTCCATCTTTCAGTCCCTCTGTAATAATGATGTTTCCATATTTACCCAAGTAGCCTGTTATGTTCAAATTGCACTCAGTAGAACTGAATAGATAGCAAATCATCTTCTACATCATTACAGCTAAAAAATAGGCAGAAAAGTCAGGAACAGCCAGGGCTAGTGCTAGGCTACTTTGTGCCCTAGGCAAGACCAGCTACATGCAACCCCCCCCCCCCCCCCCTTTAAAACAATAAAAATAAAAGTTCAAAATTAATTTACTAATTCTGTCACCAGAACTTTGCATGTGTGTGTGCCCATGAAATTGTGAAAAACTTCAGTGCCCCAAATTTTTTCATAGGCAACACTTTTTAAAAGCCCCTACCGGTCATCCGTTTAATGTTATGCAGGAGTTCTGATGCTAGAATTATTGCTCTCACTCCGGCATGGGCAGGGATACATAACATGTGTAGAGCAATCGCAGGCGCCAAAGTGCATGCATTTTTGTGTGTGTGTGTGTGTATAGAGGGGCTCTAAAATTGTTTTAGTGTCTCTCTCTTTAAATGTTTAAATTTTATATATTTTTAAATATTATATAATTTTTTTTTCTTTTTACATGTTATTGCAATAGCCTATAGGTGACAGGTACTCTTTATTAGACATTCAGGGTCTATGAGACCCTGGATGTCTCCTCTGTTCTCTGCTGCAGCTGATGGAACACAGATGGTGTTTCATCGGCTGCTTCCCTGAGCACAGCTCCTGTAGGATGGCAGAGCGGGTACAGGAAGTGAAGTCATACATGTCACTTCCTGGTCTTTGCTCCCACCGTCCTTCCCAGCCCCCCCCCCCCCCCCCCTTGACTGCACTGGGCCCACAGGGGGGATTGCGTAGCCCGAAAAACATGGGGGGGGGGGGGAGTGATAAGTGGCTTAACAGCAGCTTGTATCATTTCCTTACCGAAGTACACACACTCCTGGCTGGTATAGCGGCCGGGAGTGTGTTAAAAAACACACTGCTGCAGCACCGTTAAAAATCCAAATCCACAGCATGCTTGAGCTGCCCTGTGCTGGTGCCAGCCCTAAGGAAATCAGCAGCTGTGACTGCGCCCTAGGTGGCAGTGCACCCTAGGCAGCTGCCTAGCAGTAGCACCGGCCCTGGGAACAGTACATGGTTGCACCGGTAACCAAGAAATGAGGTATAAAGCAACCTTCCTTTGCTGATAAACCTCTCCCTTTTTTTTTTTTTTTTTTTATTTTTTTTTTATTTTTTTTTTTTGCCAATAGAGACTATGGGGCTGATTTGTGGAAACTTGCTTATTACTCACAGAAAGCTCACTACAGATGTAGTTGGGTAAATGAAACATGCTTTCTCAGTATGTATTGTAGAATTTTTTTTTTTCTTTTGCTCCATTCCTGATAAATGTCACATGAACACAGCATACCTAATGCATAGTACACACGGGCCTAATGTTTGGCGTCATCGGCCGGTTCAATAAAAAACCGCTGACATTCGGCCCGTGTGTATAAGAGCCGGTCCAACAGAAGCTGGCTGTTTGTCCAGCTTCTGTCAGGCAAGCATGCTGGGAAAACAAGCAGCTGATCAGAGCTCCCAGCCAATGGCTGAGAGCGCTGACCGGAGTGTTCTAGCAGGTGTGGGGGCGTTCCTCTGTCAGAACACAAAAGCTCAGCAGGAAAGATCGCTGTACTAACGTCGGATCATTAGTACAAAAAAGAGAGAAGGTTTGGTCGGCGGGACTTTGAATGAGGCCAATCACTATGTAGAGTAAGCATGTGGGATATAAAACAAACTTTCTCTCTTTTTGTTCAAATTTGGGATGGAGGCCAATTACTTGCCTTGGACCACACCATTCTCTCTTGCGATCATTTGTACAACAGCTCCGACCCGAGCTGTTAGGTTTTTTTTTTGTTCATCCAAAAAAACAAAAAAAAACTATTATAGGGCGTACACACGGTCGGACTTTGTTCGGACATTCTGACAACAAAATCCTAGGATTTTTTCCGACGGATGTTGGCTCAAACTTGTTTTGTCTACACACGATCGCACAAAGTTGTCGGAAAATCCGATCGTTCTAAACGCGGTGACGTAAAACACGTACGTCGGGACTATACACGGGGCAGTGGCCAATAGCTTTCATCTCTTTATTTATTCTGAGCATGCGTGGCACTTTGTCCGTCGGATTTGTGTACACACGATCGGAATTTCCGACAACGGATTTTGTTGTCGGAAAATTTTATCTCCTGCTCTCCAACTTTGTGTGTCGGAAAATCCGATGGAAAATGTCCGTTGGAGCCCACACACGATCGGAATTTCCGACAACAAGCTCCGCTCGGACATTTTCCCCGTGTGTACGGGGCATAAGTGTGTACCAGGCTTTAGTGTGGATGGGTTCAAAAAAGTGGCCACTGCCCCACCTATGACTGGTCTTTGTACCAAGGAGCACTGGAAGGGCAATGTATGTCAAACAAAGAGATTTCCAAGCTCAAACTTACCAGCCAGCTACCAACCGAATTGACCTTTCTAACAATATGCGTTAAGAACAGGGGTTTCGTTGCACACATTTGCAAATACATGCGTAAGCTGCAGGCCGCGCCAAGGCACCCAGTTCCCTGCAGTCCCTAACTAATAAAAGTAGTGTGGATGGGTTACACAAACAAAGGGCTGGAGAATGAAGTGGAATTAGATGCAAGTTTCCACGATCTCTGCTCCTGTGAACTTTTGTTCCTTTGAACTTATTGCACTTCTGCTGTGAATTCTTGGTTTACAGTGTCTTTTAGTTATGATATGTTGGCCCCCGTACTTGAAGTATTTATATCTCATACATGTTTAGAGGTTCAGGATATATTCAATCTATTTGCGTTAGACACATTTGTCTTGAGGCTCAAGGATTTAAAGATCTTTTGAAGATTGTGTTTGGGGTCTTATACAGGTCATAGGATTGTGTGTGACTTAAAGTGCAGGAAAGAAATGCAGAATTTATGACTTAAGTTTTGTCCAGTACACAAAGGGACAAGACGCACAGCAATAAATCAGAGCAGGGAAGCTCTATGATTTCCCTACATAATATGTGATGTACCTCAACGTTTTGACTCTTCCTTACTTGAAGAAGTACTTTGTTATTAGGCTGCATTCACACTACAGCGCTTTGAATCGCAGGCAGATTTCCCGCAAATCTGCCCGCGATTTGACAGTGCCGAGGTGTGAATGACAAAACACTCGGATTCGAGTAGCTCCTGAACTATGTTTGGGTGACATGCGTTCCCGTGATGCTGGTTGCCGCGATTTTATCGCGCGGCAGACCCGCACCGCGATTTTAGGTGTCATTCAAATGAATGGCCTCTCGAATGCGAGTCCCGCATTTTGTCATTCACACCTCGGCACTGTCAAATCACAGGCAGATCCGTGGCAAATCTGCCTGCGATTCAAAACGCTGTAGTGTAGGGCTGAAACAACTAATCGATTATGAAAATAGTTGTCAACTATTTTCATAATCGATTAATCGGCCAGCCGATTAGTTGGCATGCATACAGAATGCATTATTTGTTTACACATCAGGAAATACAGTACAGCATACATACAGCTCAGTACACCATCCATACATGTCAGTAAGTGCCTGAGAACTTGTGAATGTGTGAGGAGCAATGCCTCATGGAACATGTAGTCCTGGGCAGGAAGTGAGTGGGTGTAAAGGCAGAAGTTTTTTACCTTGTTATAGGGGCACGCTATACTATAATGTGTAGCTTGCTATTGGGGCACTCTGAAGGCAGGGAGGAGCCAGAAGCATCGGTGAGGAACCCCAGAAGAGAAGAATCTGGGCTGCTCTGTGCAAAATCATTACACAGAGCAGGTAAGTATAACATGTTTGTTGTTTTAAAAAAAAAAAAAAAATACCGGTACTTTAAAGACTCTGTGCCGGAAGATCAGCATCTGAACCCAGAGAAGGTGAAGGCTGATAGACTGGAGGTAATAGAAGGCATTACAATTACATTTAAAGTAAACTTTTACATGGAGGCAAGCCACATTACGTGGGAGCAGGGCATATTACATGCAGGCAGGGCACATTGGAACAGGGCACATTACAAGGCTGCAGGAACATTACAGGGGGCAGGGATCATTACCGCGGTGCGAAAGGGGTCCAAATAAAAAATGTGATCTCCTAGTCTGATATTTACCAGATTCAACCTCATATAGTCTATACAGTATATCTCTTCTGTTTGTTATTCTCAGAGTAGATTTTCTCCCTAAACATATAGTTGGTTATTTATATTTACCACTGCATAGAGATTTTTAAGAATACATTTTTTTTTAAACTTTACATATTAAATTATACACCACACTTTTTTTAAGGTTATTATCTGATTAATCGAAACAATAATCGGCTAACTAATCGATTATGAAAATAATCGTTAGTTGCAGCCCTACTGTAGTGTGAATGCAGCCTAATGAACATCTCCAATGTAAAAGACAAGCACACAGTTGAAAAGCATACTGTTAATATGGAACAATAAGGGACTGTTTCAGTTGCCAAGAGATTTGTAAAGTAATGTGCATACTCGTATGATCCAGCCATCCCTGCTGTGCTATGTGTGTGTGTGTGTGTGTGTGTGTGTGTGTGTGTGTGTGAGCATAGCACGAGGAAGATGACAGCAACATTTACAGACTCTGTTTTTGTTCTATTAAACATTTACAAAACATTACCACACTGGCGATACCTAGCCTGAGCTCTCTTCCTCCTTAAGGGGCATTAGAAACCCTCTCCCTGCAATTCCCACTAAGTTACACAGCAGACACTTGTAGGCAGGTGCGTTCTACTTTATCCACTGCAGGTGGCGCTCAACTGCAGCAGCATTGCAGAGAGAAAGAAAGTCAAGAGGAACATGGTTCTTCTATGGTTTCCTGGGCCACTGGGGAGGCTATCTGGTTGGATGCTCTGGTGGCCATCTTGGGTCAGACAGGGCCTATTTAAGACCCTGGCTCCCGAGCTTGGCACACATTTCACATGTGGGTGGTGTAGGGACAGGTCACCCATCTGTCAGAGACAGTAAATAGCAGTAGGGAGAGGTTCCAGATGAGTAGGGAAAGGATAGGGGGCACGCCATCCTTCCTGAAAGCCTCCCCAATTGGGCACAGACCAGCCAGGCCGCATTCCACCTCTCAAGACAGATGCTGTCGGCACATCCGAGATCTGCTCTTCTGCACATCGATGTTACCTTCTGTGAGTGCTCCCCATTGGGTGCCATCCCTCCTGACTTGTTATAAACTTTAACTTTTAATACAAGTTCTATTTCTGCAACTGGACTCTGGGTGTTTACTGCCGCCACACCACACCTCCCCACACACTCCCAATATAAAACAAAAAAGATAAATGGCGCAAGAACACACATCAAACATGAATGGATATGATACACGTAAACATAAAACAAGTCCAGGATAAGACGGGCAGTTTGACTAATAACCCTGGATATGCAAAATCAAAAATATAAAAATATATGTAGACTCTGCCACAAACGTCCAGAGAGTAAAGATAATGGTCAATGAAAAAAAAATATATAAAAGTCAATGAAATACATAGTTCAAAGGAATCTGATGCTGTGCACCAGCAGCAGCTCACTTGAGAGTGGAAGCAAACAAAAAGATATATTGAATAATAAAAAGAAAAGAAAAGAAAAATAATAGAAAAATAAAAGTAAAATAATAAATAAATAGTATAATGAAAAATAAAAAATAATAAAAAATATATAAAATATATAAATAAATAAAATAAAAAATTACTGTCTTTTTTATTTTATCTATATATTTTTAAATTTTTTATTTTTTTATATATTTTTTATTATTATTATTTTTTATTTTTCATTATACTATTTATTATTTTTAATTACTATTTTTTATTTTTTCTTCTCTTTTATTTTTCTATTTTTCTTTTCTTTTTTATTATTTTTCTTTCATTTTCTTATTCAATATATCTTTTTCGCCATTCATTACAAACTATTCTTCATTTATCATCCATTACTCTTTACCATTTTTATTTATTCATTCCCCTCATATACATTCATCTATTTCCTTCAACATCTACCTTTCTTACATTCTATTCTTATATTTGCTTGGTGTTCCGAACTCAATTCCTATACTCCATTCCATCTTTTTATTGTACTCAGTATGTTGTGCTCGGTTCAATTTGTTGCCTAGCAACTGACTCCGCAGCTCCCATATAAAGGACACTTGTTGCATTAGCCTGTTAGATCTGAAGAAAATGCGGAAGCATTGAAACGCGTCATCTGACACGTCCACACGTCACTTCCGCCCTTTGGTTCCTGGAACAGTGTTTGCGTTCCACGCCTGTCTCCATCCGGTTCCTGTTTCCTGCTACGGTCCTGGCTCCTATGTCCTAGTAGATGTCGGCTCTCCTTGCGGACACTTCCATCTTCCTTGCAGCTCAGCACCCACAGCAGAGACCCCACAGACCACCCGTACAGACAGCACCTCCACCGGAACCTGCACTATGCACCTTTACAACATCTGAGGAGGACGTCCCTGGACCCACTATATGTCCTTGCCTATATTAATCCTGTCCTTGTGAGTAGCCATTTGGCTGTTGTTGTTTTTATAATCTAAATTAAAGTTTTTAATGATGCTGCACTTAGATTGGCGCTTCTTGCCTTTTTTCCTACACACTCCCAATATAAGCCTAGTTTCAGCTCTGTATGCATGTGGCAACTTACTGGAACCCTACTTTTAGTAAAGTTGTCCCTTTTATAAGCTTCCCCTCCGCACATCGTAACACACATAGTAAAATACATACTTTTAGCCCCACTTAGGAGATCTTCACTGTATGGCCCTGTCTAGTGCTGCACAACTTTTCTACAAAAAAATGCCCCAGCCTGGCCCTGGACTTACTACCCAAGTGACGCAGCCTAATTCATAGCTATGGCTGGTCTGTCGCCATCTGGAGTAAGTGTAGGGCCCAACTAAGACTTTTTTTGCAAGGCTGTGCAGTGCCAAACAGAACGCTACAGTTCTGAGCAGGGTGAGAAACGAGAGGAAAAACTTTGAAAAGACAATGTTGCTAAAAGTTAACTTGTGCTTTAATGAAGGGAAGTGTCTTTTTAAATATGCCAGAAAAAAAATGGACCTGTCAATAGTAATGTTTAAGGAAACCAGAATGGTTTTGAAGAAATGGCAACACATACGCCTATATGAGAAAACCGTAGAAGGGCATAGTGCATGTAATATGGGAGCTAAATATGCAGAACTGGTAGTGGCTGGGGAGAGTGTTATCTTATCTTGGATCTGATGGTTCCTGTCACATCTGAAAGAGATAAGTGTGTCTGTGTCACTAATGGTGTCAGTCCCAGAGGAAGCTCAGAGCTTTTCGGTCATCCTGTCCCCTTGAAGTGTTAGATGTCCCACGCTCCCTCCCTCTTGCCCTTCCTACCATTCTCTTTATTAATATTATGGTCTTTGGTACTCACTGCCAACTCAAGAGAATGCTTCAGGCTTCCTCGGCAGGAAGAGCACAGGATGCTGACAGACGGACAGTGACGTGGACAGAGAAGAGACACTACAAGTGCTAGCCGCACAGTTTATTCTTGAGCCTGTCTGTGCCAAGTGTTATGTCTTTCCATGAAAAGAATAAAGACCACAAAACAGTGAGGTGGGAGGCAACTGCAATGATAAAGACCTTCATGGCTAATTAGGTTGCAGCCTCCTACAAACAGGTGCCTCCTCCACCATCTAATACAGTGGTTTGCAAACTGCAGCCCAGGGGCCGGATGTGGCCCTTTGCTCACTTTTGTCTGTCCCTTGGGGCAAGACGTTATTCCTCCCACTGACACCAAAAATGGGGCATAATTCCTGCTTTTGACATCAACAATGGAGCAATATTTTTTTTCTACTGACACAAACAACGGGACTTTATATTTGTCACAGTTCTAGCCAGAACAGAGGCTGTTGGAGAGGACTGTATGCAAGCCTGTTGCCTTTTGATTATGGGCCCTGGATTTTCAATGGATTCATTCTGTTGGGACACCTCCTGTGAGGAGATACTGGTGTCATCAACCTGTGTTTATGTTAATTGAATGAGCTAATGATATTGTCCTCTATACAATGTAGGAGACGGGACGACTGCTATTGTGTTGATATAACTGTGTGAAGCTCGGTGACCACAAGTCTGGGCGAAAGGTCATGTCTCAGTCACCTAGGCTGTATAAAGGATTAGATAATTAGCTCATGTTAATTAGGTTACGTTTGTATTGTTAAAGTAATCTTCTCCTGTGTATATAAGACTGTATTCTGGTTCTGAATAAAGTTAGTTCTTGGTAGCAACAAGCAAGTGTCGCCTTGTTTGTGCTTGCAGAGGTTGGGATATCTGTATACAGACTGGGAGTTAGTGGTATATGACGGAAGCACTCAAGCGGAGTGTGGGACGTTCCGTGACAATATTCCTCCCACTGATACCAAAGATGGGACACGATTTCTCCAACTGACACCAATGATGAGACACTACTCTAGTTTATCAAATTAGTATTGGAGCTGGGAGACTCTAATAAATGCACCACCTCCTTTTTAATAAGATTAAACCATGTATACCCAGAGAGCGAATGATTGGAGTTTTAAGGTGCAGAAAAATCAATCAAAAGCAATATTAACAAAAAATATAGAAATTTTATTACATAGATAATATAAAACAATTTATAAAATTTGGGCCATATCAACCCAATGGTCAAGGTACAAAAGTGTGATTTGCCTCCACATGTTTCACCACAAAACGTGGCTTCGTCTGGAGCTTTTGTAGAACCTTGTTATTTATTATTTACCACCTTTCAAAATGATATTGGTTCCAAATGATCCCCTAGACCCATCAAGAGGTTTTATGGGGAACGTCTGTGCCAAAAAAGAGGAGAAAGGGCATTGCCCTGTAGTAGCACCTAATGTTTCAAGGAGTTTTAGCAAATCGATCGATCAATATTTCAATCCTTTCCGGAATGTATACTTCCTCTGGTGCCAGCAAATTTTCAGGGTAATTATGCCATCTGGGCACTTCCCTCTTTCAGTTTACCACTGTTCCTTGGCTCAGTGTCAGCATTACACCTCTTTAACCAGTGAACATTGAAAAGCTTGTTTCAATTTATCACAAGGGATTAACCTTTTTGAACAGGTTAAGAGCCTCACTGGTGACAGGGTAGATGGCCACAGCCATTACTCCTCCCATTGACACCAAAGATGGGGCACTATTCCTCCCATTGATAGGGCACTATTCCTCCCATTGATAGGGCACTATTCTTCCCACTGATACTAATGATGGGACACTATTCCTCCCACTGATTCCAATGATGGGACACTATTCCTCCAACTGATTACCATTGATGTGATACTAGTCCTCCCACTGATACCAATGATGGGACACTATTTCTCCAACTGATACCAATGATGGGTAACGATTCCTACTACTGATAACAACGATGGGACACTATTCCTCCCACAGACACCAACAGGACACTATTTCTCCCCTAATACCAAAGATGCATTGTTTACTCCCACTGACGCCAGGACAATTTCTACTCCCATTGGCCACAGTTTGTCCCCCCTTAAATCTGAAGGACAGTAAACTGGTTCTTTGTTTACAAAGTTTGGAGACCCAAAAAGGAACATTATAGTCATTAATATGCACAGCGTGCTTGCTTTTTCTTTTTGGGATCACCATTTGGTAAACTGTTTTTCCTCAGTGGGTTCCAGGCAAATCAACCATTAAGTATAACACCATTTTATTCACAAAGATCTGCAGAATACTAAGTAGTCATCGTAAGGCAATGGTCAAACATGCATGTACGATCCAACTGTATCACGAAATCTGCAAACAAAGTTTCTGGGTCAAAGAGGAATGGCCACACAGCATTCCTGTTTATGCGATGAAAAGGGAATGAGGGGGGGCAACCTAATTTTTTTGGTAACGATCCCAGTGCTGGTTTATAAGGAGGAGAAGCAATACCTAAACAGGTATGTGTGAGAGTACTTTAGGAATAAAAGATTGTTACCCAAACCAACAAAATAGCCTGACTGTAAAGACTGTCATATAATGTTATGATGACCTTACTTTCTTCCAGTATTGGAAACTCTAGGCCATAAGACCCAACTAAATGTATCCAAGCTAATGCAACTAGTTAAAGCTGAAGCTTAGGTTCGCAGTTACATAACTTAGCCAATGTAATTACTGTATGTATGTGCCATATCTGTATAATACCCATGGAAGCTGAATATCACTTTAGTAGGCACAGCTATTACAGTGATATTCACTTGTTTCAGGCTCCTGTGCTAAACGGCTGCTCTGCTGCTTACGGAACAGAATAGGTTTCCTGCTCTTCATTTTCTCAATGAATCCAAGCATTCACTGATAGGGCAAGGTAAAGATCGTGACGTCACCGCCCCACCTCTCCATCTAATTCAATTAAAGAATGTGTTGCATTCATTGAGAAAGTGCAAAGTGTTACCTGAATACCGAGCAACTTTCTGTGTTCACAATGCAGCAGAGTAGCCGCTCAGCACGGGACATGAAAACAAGTGGAGATCACTGTAGTAGCAGTGCCTTCTACAGTGATTTCCAGCTTCCACAGGTATGGCACATACTTGCATTGGTCCAAGCTGGAGCAATGTAACTATGTAATTGTCATACCTAAACTTCAGCTTTTTCCGGTACTCAAATGTGACTTGGTATCATAATTTATGCCATCCCCAATACAGCAGCACACATGCTAAAAGAAAAAGGGGGCAGGACAGGGAGCTAATCA
The DNA here is from genome assembly GCA_037952835.1 of Lithobates septentrionalis. Classification (NCBI taxonomy): domain Eukaryota; kingdom Metazoa; phylum Chordata; class Amphibia; order Anura; family Ranidae; genus Lithobates; species Lithobates septentrionalis. Next base: position 314,739 of record JBBDGP010001751.1, read on the forward strand.
GGAGTTATGAATACAAATGTCCCGGCAAAAAAACATACTATCTCCATCACTTGCTGCTCCTCCTCCGCTGTCCAGTCAGTAAGCTGGGGCTGGGAAGAGGACACTACTTTTATCTTTAAGGCCCCTTTCACACTGGGGCGGGGGCGGCGTCGGCGGTAAAGTGCCGCTATTGTGAGCGGCGCTTTACCGTCGGTATGTGGCCGCTAGCGGGGGGGGGTTTTACCCCCCCTTCCGCTAGCGGCCGAGAAAGGGTTAAAAACCACTGTAAAGCGCCTCTGCAGAGGCGCTTTGCCGGGGGTTTAGCCGCGCCGTCCTATTGATTTCAATGGGCAGGAGGGGTAAAGGAGCGGTATACACTCCGCTCCTTCACCGCTCCGAAGATGCTGCTAGCAGGACTTTTTTTACCGTCCTGCCAGCGCACCGCTCCAGTGTGAAAGCCCTCGGGGCTTTCACACTGGAATCAAAGCAGCGGCACTTTCGGGTCAGTATGCAGGCGCTATTATTAGCGCAATAGCGCCTGCAAACCGCCTCAGTGTGAAAGGACCCTAACTGTAAGGCCCCTTTCAGACTAAGGCGCTTCTAAACTGCCCATAAAACACTGAGCGCTTTTGAAGAGCTTTTCAGGCGCTTTTGAAGAGCTTTCCATTCATTTGAATGGAGAGAGGGGATTTTCACCGCCCTGCCAGCGCACTGACACAGTGTGAAAGCATTATTCATTGATTTTAATGGAAATAGGTTTTCGTGAGTTTTTCAGGCGCTATTCGAGCCCTTGCACACTGGGGCGGGGGCGGCGTCGGCGGTAAAACGCCGCTATTATTAGCGGCATTTTACCGCCGGTATGCGGCCGCTAGCGGGGCGGTTTTACCCCCCGCTAGCAGCCGAGAAGGGGTTAAATACCACCGCAAAGCGCCTCTGCAGAGGCGCATTGCCGGCGGTATAGCCGCGCCGTCCCATTGATTTCAATGGGCAGGAGCGGTAAAGGAGCGGTATACACACCGCTCCTTCACCGCTCCGAAGATGCTGCTGGCAGGACTTTTTTTACCGTCCTGCCAGCGCATCGCTCCAGTGTGCAAGCCCTCGGGGCTTTCACACTGGAATGCAAGGAGCGGCACTTTCGGGTCGGTTTGCAGGCGCTATTATTAGCGCAATAGCGCCTGCAAACCGCCCCAGTGTGCAAGGGCTCTTAATGTTTTTTGGGTTTTTTTTGCGTGCAAACGCCTGAAAGGCACATCACTGTGGAAGGGGTCTTAGTAGTGTCATCCACCTGTCTATATGGCAGGGCTGTGTAAACCTCAGGAATAGCTGGGGGGGGGGGGGGGGGGGGAGAGAAATACAAATCCTATGGAAGTAAAACGGCTCCTTATGTATTTAGTGGATTGCTTAGTATTTTGCTTCCAATTGTTAAGCTGCTGCTGAACCCTAAATCTGTCCTCCATATTGTCTTTCTGTTCACATGTATGGAATTAATCTGTGTTCTGGGATGAAGACTTAAGTCGGCTATAGACGGTTTGAATCTCAGCCATTTCAGCAGGAACCTGTCGAGATTCAAACCATGTATGGACAGGCTGAACAGGAGAACACAATGTCTCAGCGGGAGGGATTCCCCCATTAACAATGTCTATGTTGATGGGGGAATCAAAAAACCCATAGTTGCAGGAAAGAAATTCACTTCATCTATGGCGGGCCTTAAAGAGCAATTTCAGGGAATAAGTGAAGTCAATCAATGAACTATTATTGGTACCTAAGAAACACTGCAAATGCTCTAAAGTTACTCAATTCAATCAGCCTGATTTTTTTTTTTTTTTTGTAATCCAATGCTAGATTTCACATCGGTTTGGATGGGTCTTTCACCCATGTGTTTTGTATAAAACTTCCCCTCCGCTTGATGAATTGCCAATCAGATTCAAACTTCCAAAGCAAGTTTGAATCTGTTTACTAACTGCGAAGAACTTTATGGTGTTGACGCTTTGATGCATAAGATTTTTGTATACAAAATGTCACCGGCCACTTTATTAGGTAGACCTTGCTAGTACTGGGTTGGACCCCCCCTTTTGCCTTCAGAACTGCCTTCATTCCTCATGGCATAGATTCGACATGATGTTAAAAATGTTAAAAACATTCCACAGGGATTTTGGTCCATATTGAGATGAATGCATCATGCAGTTGCTGCAGATTTGTCGGCTGCACATCCATGATGCCAATCTCCAATTCCACTACATCCCAAAAGGTGTTCTATTGGATTGAGATCTGGTGAGTGTGGAGGACATTGGAGTACAGTGACCTCATTGTCATGTTCAAGAAACCAGTGGTGAGATGATTTGATCTTTGTGACATGGTGCATTATCCTGCTGGATGTAGGCATCAGAAGATGTGTACACTGTAGTCATAAAGGGATGGACATGGTCAGCAACAATACTCAGGTGGGCCGTGGGGTTTAAAGAATGCTCAATTGGTACTAAAGGGCCCAAAGTGTGCCAAGAAAATATCCCCCACACCTTTACACCACCATCACCAGCCTTAACCTAAAGGCAGGATGGATCCATACTTCCATGTTTTACGCCAAATTCTGACCCTACCATCTGAATGTCGCAGCTGAAATCGAGACTCCTCAGAACAGGCAATGTTTTTCCAATCTTCTATTGTCCAATTTTGGTGAGCCTGTGCAAACTGTAGCCTCAGTTTCCTGTTCTTAGCTGAAAGGAGTGGCACCCGGTGTGGTCTTCTGCTGCTGTAGCCCATCTGCTTCAAGGTTCGATGTGTTGTCAGTTCAAAGATGGTATTCTGCATACCTTGGTTGTAACGAGTGTTTGTTTTTGTTTTTTGAGTTACTGTTGCTTTTCTATCATCTCTGCCCATTCTCTTCTGACCTCTGACATCAACAAGGCATTTTCGTCCACACAAATACCGCTCACTGGATATTTTCTTTTTTTCTGACCATTCTCTGTATCCCTAGAGATGGTTGTGCTTGCAAATCCCAGTAGATCAGTAGTTTTTTTTTTAAATGCTCAGACCAGCCCGTCTGGCGCCAACAACCATGTCACCACGTTCAAAGACACTTAAATCCGCTTTCCTCCCCATTCTGATGCTCGGATTGAACTTCAGCAATTCGCCTTCACCACGTCTAGATGCCTAAATGCATTGAGTTACTGCCATGTGATTGGCTGATTAGCAATTTGTTACCATGCAATTGAACAGGTGTACCTATTAAAGTGGCCGGTGAGTGTATAACTGACAGCAAGGATTGTGCAATGTTTAGGAATACTTCTACCTCTCCTTAAAAACAGGTGGGCAAAAGGGTTTTCCAGATCCTTGGCTATTAGAGTCACCATGTTCTGCAACAGTACAATGTTAGTGTCCCTAGGTGTCTCTCACACAAAGAAACCCCTCTGCATGTGAAGATCCCTTTTGAAATCTGACTGTATTGTGTGGCATAGAATTCCGATTAAAGTGAATTCACTGAACTTTCTTTGAGTGTAAAAAAAAAAAAAAATTTTTATATAAAATATATTATAAAAAATGTGTGGGTTATTAGTAGTTGTTTGCATAAAAGAAAGTCTTGTGCTATAGTTCTAATGGTTAATGAGATTTTTGTGCTTATTACAGGTTCATGCTTATATTATCAGCTACTTGAAAAGGGAAATGCCATCCGTCTTTCGCAAAGGAAACAAGAAGAAGCAGCTAATTGCAGAGTTGCCTGTTATTTATGCCAAAATACAGCTAGAACATCACATCTCCCCGGGAGATTTCCCAGATTGTGCCAAAATGCAGGTAAGTGCATGCAGACTTAGGGGTGTATTTAAGAAAGAAGAATTGCCTAGCTATTCGTCCAGCACAGCTGCCACTACATTTTTTCGGTGAGAATGGGGCAAAATTGAAAGTTTTCAGGTTATTACCTCCACGGGTTGAATGTTCGTCATTTATAATATATAGCGCAGTTTGAGAAAATACTGAATTATGGCCACTAGATGGCGCTGAGGATTATAGGAAATAAATACTGCTCCTCAGTTCCATCTAGTAGCCATAATCCAGTGTTTTCCCAAACTACCCTGAGAAGAAATAGAAGGAAACATTTTGGTTTTGCCTCATTCTTCCATAACAGTTGTACCAGCAGTTCCTCTGGATGAAAAGATTATTTTATTATAAATATACCCCTTGGCTTACTGTTTGGTTGCAGATAAACCCTAAATGCTATTTTCAATTGTATTGCTCATATTAGGTGCTTAGAATGTGGGGAGGAGGGGGTGCAAAGGAAATGTGTGGTTGTGACAGGTTTTCTTTTATCAGATCCTCTGTTTGTTTTAATAAAGCACTGACAGGGAGTGTATAGCCATAAATAGCAGCCACCCCATGATACCATATCTCAGGAGTAGAAACCAGTTCCATTGATTCTTGTGCAAGGTGCTCTGAAAAATCAATTTGATCCTCACAATCACTACTTGACAACTAGAAATAGAATGCCCACATCTCTGACTTGACTTATTTCCTAGCAAACTGAACTGTGCATGAACCTGTTCAGCTGGCTAACCACCAGCAATAGGAAAGCTCGCAGTGCTGGCATTAACGACACCCCGTCAGTAGGATACTCATTTCAACAACAACCTTCCCATAACATTATATGTGCATTTAATATATTTTAGGCATGATATTTACCCTGACAGGGAAACCCAAACTCATGGGGCTTCAGTAACTTTTTGACTGCTGAAGCCAAATTGAAAAAGTAGATATACTGTATTTATCGAACACGCATACAAGAATAGCTGCATGCAGGGAGAGCAACGCAATACAGAGCATTGGATTCATATTTGCTCTGCCTAGCTGGGGCATCCAATACAATTTATATGTCCTAGGGTGAGTGAAAAGCTAGTTTTCAATTTACTTTGAGGTTTCGTCCTTGTTTCTAGGACAGAGAATAATGGGGTTGATTTACTAAAACTGGAGAGTGCAAAATCTGGTGCAGCTCTATATGGAAACCAATCAGCTTCCAGGATTTTTTCAAAGCTTTAAGCGGAGTTCCAGGCTTTTTTTCCAGTGTAGCTGATGACTTTTATTGGACAGCCACTCACCTGTCCCATGGTCCAGTGATGCGGCCGCCCAAATCCTCTGTTCTCTCCCCCTCCTCTCTGTGGCGCCATCATTGGAACTGTGGGCACCCGGCTGTGACAGCTTGTGGCTACACGGCCAGGTGCGCACTACGCATGCGAGTCACCCTCTCTGAGTGGACAGGAAATCTTCTGGGACTTGTGACGTGTCCCAGAAGATTGCCTAGTGGGGGGGGGGGGGGCACCTAGGGGAAGAGGAGTTGCTTAGGCGGCCAAAAGGTCATGTCAGGGGGCGAGGAGTACTTAAAGCGGAAGTTCCACTTTTGGATGGAACTCTGCTTTAATTGATCAAACTGAAGTTAAAAGTTGATTGGCTATCATGCACAGCTGCACCAGATTTTTCGCTCTCCAGTTTTAGTGAATCAACCCCACTGTCCCACGATAGGTCTTCCAACATGCAGAATGTACAGTATGCAATATTTCTGCTTAATCGAAATGGAATGTTTTTTTTTTTTTTTTTTTTTTTGTAATTCCTCTTGTCGCGGTACCCCCATGAGGGCAACTAATTGACTCTGTACCCCATTGATTACCTCGACTCTGCAAATCCTCCATTACCTCTGACACCCTGGGTTCCATCATCTTACCAACTGTAGTAGTGAATAGAGACTCTCACAGTATTAAAGAGGAAGTAAACCCTTGTGGGTTTTACTTCCACTTATTTCCCTGCAAAGGTAAAGCATAATGGGCTACTATGCATCGCATAGTAGCCCATTATGTGTCACTTACCTGAAACCGAAGCCCGCAATGTCACTGTTGTCCCCACTAGCAGGGAGCGTCCATCTTTGCCCCTCTTCCTGCCGGGGCCACGAACTCCGGCTCTGACTGGCCGGAGTCGCGTGACGTCACTCCCGCGCATGCGTCCCGGAGCCGCCAGTTACAGCACGACCCCCTATTAGAAATGGCACAATGTTCCCTTTCTAAAGTGCGCATGCGCCAATGTTGCCATAGTCATCAGCGCTCTGGTCTTTCGTAAATATCTCCTAAAACGCGGAGGTTTAGGAGATATTTCCAGCACCTACAGGTAAGCCCAAATATCTGAAAAAAAAAAATGCCCATGGCTGAGCCAGGTATATGAGGTGGGGGGGAAGAAAGCGCGAAAGGGGGTGGGAGGGGACGTTAGGGAAGAGAGGGAGTAAGAGGCCAGGTGTCCCTCCTTATAAGAAAAAGAACGGAATGTTTTTTTTAAATAAAATGGCTGTTGCATGTTCCTCTTCAGCGGAGCTTTCCTTGGATGTGTAGACTTCCATAAAGCCTTGAGACTGCCACTGTGCACCGCCATCTTGGATGTGATGTCAGCAGCCCCAGCAGACTCAGAGCTGTCACTCAAGTGATACAATGTAGTATTTCCCTTTTGTTAAAAAGGAATTAACCAGACCGCGCTCTTACAAATACATATGATAAAATGAAGATTATAGAAAACAGTATATGTACACAATTGCAAAGTAAAATGAAAAGTCTAGAATAAATAGTCCAGAAAAAGTCCCCAGTGCAAGTAAGTGACCAGAAATATATGGCCTCCTTTCTCAGTGAGGTCACAATACGCCTGTGTTTCCAACTGGTAATCTCCTAGGTGTGGCTGTTACGATCTCACTCTCACTCACTCTAATGCCCCGTACACACGGTCGGATTTTCCGATGGAAAATGTCCGATCGGAGCGTGTTGTCGGAAATTCCGACCGTGTGTGGGCTCCATCGGACATTTTCCATCGGATTTTCCGACACACAAAGTTGGAGAGCAGGAGATAAAATTTTCCGACAACAAAATCCGTTGTCGGAAATTCCGATCGTGTGTACACAAATCCGACGGACAAAGTGCCACGCATGCTCAAAATAAATAAAGAGATGAAAGCTATTGGCCACTACCTCGTTTATAGTCCCGACGTACGTGTTTTACGTCACCGCGTTCAGAATGATCGGATTTTCCGACAACTTTGTGCGACCGTGTGTAGACAAAACAAGTTTGAGCCAACATCCGTCGGAAAAAATCCTAGGATTTTGTTGTCGGAATGTCCGAACAAAGTCCGACCGTGTGTACGGGGCATAATAGGGCGTACACACGGTCGGATGTACAGTATATATGTTGGGTACATGGTAGACACATTTTTTTTTTTTTTATTGTATTTTCAAATATATTTTAGGCAAATTCACAATTGTTGAGCGGGTGCAGATTATTAGCTTGAGTATTGCTCTTTCATAAGAAGTTATGTATGGCGGTGAGAGGAGGGGTATGGGACCTTGGCCAGCATAGACCGTAATTAGACACTCCTATAAGTGTATAACAAATTAATACAGAATCCCAACGGAAAATAATTGCTTGTTTGCAAACAAGATACCTAAACACGGAAAGCAATAATAGAGTTCAAAAAGAGGGAATTCTGTTTTTTTTAAATGTTGTTTTTATGATTGTCAGCCTGGGAGCAGGGTAAAAACATATGTGCCATTTTTAACTTTAGTTATAAGAGGCCTGTAATGTTATTAATTTTCTTTTATTTACATTTTTCAAACCATTTAACAGGAGCAGCTAATGATTCATGACTTCACAAAATTTCATTCCTTGAAGCTAAATATGATTGGAATTTTGGATGAGATGCTTACAGTTGACATTGCAAAACTTATGCCACTGCTGAAGCAGGAAGACTTGGATACCACTGACAATATGGTACAAGGTGGAGCCTTTCAGGGAACCCACAATGGTCCCTTCATTGAAGGCTTCATGGATGGCGCCTTTGAAGGCGTTGAAAACGAAGACTGGGTAGTTACGAAAGACAAGCCTAAATATGATGAAATCTTCTTCAACTTGGCACCCACTGATGGCAAATTAACTGGCACCAAAGCCAAAAATTGGATGATAACCACTAAGTTGCCCAATTCTGTACTAGGTAAGATATGGAAGCTCTCTGACGTTGATCGCGATGGCATGCTGGATGATGAAGAGTTTGCCTTGGCAAGCCACTTAATCGAAGTCAAATTGGATGGGCATGGCCTACCCCCAGAATTGCCTAGATACCTGATCCCACCATCCAAGAGGAGACAGAAAGGTTCTGCTGAATAATTCCATCAAGTCATGTTTTCTTGCTCATAATTTTTTTTTTTTTTCTTCAAACCTTCCATTGTTGACAGTGATAAACATAACCTTTTACGTGCTTACAAATGTAATGTCTGTCGCCAGGGCAGGTTGACAGGAACATTGTTACTAACACAAGCAAATTCTCTTCAAATACACTGTCTGCTTGAATATTACAATAAACTTCACCCTATTCAACTTCAGAAGCCCAGAACACTGTCATCAACTGGCAAGAATAGTATAATAGTGAAGACATTAGGCTCCTTTCACACGGGCGGATAGAATTCAGCTTTTAGCTGCAGATAGATCAAGTTATCTACCGCAGTCAAACTCACACAATGCTTTCCTATGGCCCCATTCATACACTGCATTTAGCAACAGTTTTGTTACATGGGGTTTGGTGCTGTTAGAAAAAAATAAATTTGACTGCGTCTCGGACCGATTTATTGCAGCTATCTGCACATAACTGCAGGTAATCGCAGTGTACTATTTCACCTGCAGATAGCAGCGACAACATGGAAAGAAAAACAACAGGAAGAATGTCAGAAATGGCAAGAATGTTCCAACGCAGCTAAACGCAGCCGCATGTAAATGCAGCTAATCGCAATGTACAACTGCAAGTGATCGCTGTGCCTGGAGTCTTGGAATTTCAAAATAACAAAACATGCTTTTCACAGCGGCAGAACAGCCGTCCGTGTGAAAGAGGCCTTAAAGAGACATTCCACTAATGTCCCACTAAGGCTCCTCAATAATACAAAGAACCCCTGTATATCACTTCCTATAGTCCACTTGTAACATTACTTGCAATGTTCTGCACATCTTTTTGTCCTATATTGTTTGATATATCCAGTGTTCCATAACCCACGCTAGAAAATAACCATTGCTGTTTATATCTTTTGCTTTTCTCACTGAATGAAAGTTGAGCTGCAGGTCACCTTTTGTGCCTTTATTGCTTATATATAAAATTAAAATTTATATATACTGTATGTATGTGTACATGATTGCTAAGTAATACCACAGGGAAGCTGTGGCCAAGGAGAGAATGAATGTAACTGAAAAAGAGAGTATTTTGTAATGCGAAAAAAAGGATTGTGGAAAGAGATACATTGGAAGAGAAATGTTTCAAAAGGTTCAAATGGATATGAATAAAAAATATGTATGTATTTTCTCCTCAACTGACGCATTTTGATATTCGATATTACAAACCAACATCTACCAGTTTCTTTAGGCGTTCTCCCATTTGCTGTGATTAATACCTGAGGGTCTCACTTCACTGATAGATGTTTTTGTTTTCACTGACATCACAGAGAATACAGCTTCGGACTCTATGGCTGAGGGGTAAAACGTGGAGGAATTATGACAGGGAGATTTCTTGCCTGGGCTCCTAGGGTAGTCAGAGCATTTAGGTTATCAATACTTATAAAAAATAAATTTCAGGTAGATAGCCTATTAAAGTTTAGTTCTCCCCAGTTTGAGTTTCGAATAGTCGTGATCACCTCTACCTTCTAATACCCCTGGAAGCCTCCAACGGCATGATTATTCTGCAGTTGTTTTTGCCTCCATCTCTCCCCACAAGGGAATAAGGAAGCAATCACCCACTCAAAGCTGGAGATCTAAAACGGAAAATGTTATCATATTTACCATAATTTTCCTTTCCTGGTGCCTATCCATGGCAGCATACCTGGGATAGGCTCCACCCGAGCTCCTCCCCTCCGGATAGTGAATACATTATAAAAGTGACACCCATACCCCCTATAGCATTCTCCCATTATATTGAATACCATGGAAGGGCATGATGTATGCTGCCATGGATTGGCGCCAGGAAAGGAAAATGACGGTAAGTATGATACAATTTTCAATTTTCCTGGTGCCTCCATGGCAGCATACCTGTGATAAAATAAATAGCTAACAACAGGGTGGGTACTGCTCATAAAGAAAAATGTATTCAGGAAACGAGAGAGCTGACTCAATTGCCCTTCTTCTGAACTCCACTGAAGTGAGTGCCCCTGGATCAATCTTGTAATGGTGCATGAATGTGTTTGGGGATGACCAAGTGGCCGCTTTGCAAATAGTCTCTAGAGAGACATTAGCCCTTGCCGCCCAAGATGAAGAGACTGCCCTCGTTGAGTGGGCTTTCACCGCCGGAGGATCCATCCCTCTAGCCCTATACGCTTTTTGGATTCGCTTACAAATCCAGAAGGCGATAGTTCTTGATGCGGCTTCCTTCCCTCTGTTCCTGCCCCAAGGAAGTATGAACAATTTGCTTGATACTCTAAATGGGCTTGTAGCCTGCAGGTAGCATCTTAGAACTCTGGAAATGTCCAATTCTTGCAGTGAACCTGAGAGCGGATCCGTAAAGGTAGGTAGCGCCCAGGCTTCTGAGAGAGTGGATTGACAAGAAACTTTAGGGACAAAACCCTGTACTGTCCGTAGCTCCACCCTATCCGGGAAGAAAGATATGTGCTCATCTTCTGCCCCAAAGCTTGTAATTCTGAGACCCTCTTCCCTGAAGTCACTGCAATTAAAAAGACAGTCTTGAGCATCAGGTTCCATAGGGAAGCGGATTCTATTGGGGCGAAAGGCTGAGACATCAGACAGTCCAGGACAAAGGGCAGATCCCAAGCAGGAAAAGAGCGCTTTACCGGTGGTCGGATTTTTTTTTGACTGCCCTGAAGAAATGAATGATGAGCAAGTCCTCTGCCTATCATTTTTTGGGTAGCTGCCCAAATAGCAGCCACCTGAACCTTTAGTGAGCTTAGACTGAGACCAAGGTCCAGGCCAGCCTGTAGAAAATCCAAGAGTAGTGCAGTGGAAGGAATTGTGGGATCCGAGCACTTGTCCACCAAACTGTTTGAACTTATTCCAGACTTTTGAGTACACATAATTCGTGGAGGGTTTTCTGGCTTTCAAAAGAGTTGAAATCACATTTGAAGAGCAACCTAAGGAGCTGGATGCACAAATCTCCCTTGAGAGAGAAGTTGAGGTATCACCGGAATTTTGAGAGGGCAACAAGTACCGAGGCACATTCCCCAGGGGAACCAAGGCCTCCTCGGCCAATATGTTAGAATTGCCACCACTCTGACTGGCTCCTTTATCAACCTGGGCAGAAACTTCGAGATTAGTGTTTGGGGGGGGGGGGGGGGGGAGAATGCATAGGCTGTTTTGCATTGCCACAGGCTCGAGAGGGCATCTACCGCCTCTGCACGAGAGTAAGGCAGGCGGGAGAGAAATCTTGGCAGTTTGGCATTTATTGGTGAGACAAAAAGGTCGATTTCTGGAGGATTCTGTAGACTCCTGATCCAATTGAAAACCGAGGGGTGAAGAGACCAGTCATTGTTGTCTTAAATTCCGAGACAGATGATCTGCCTCCTCGTTCAGATGACCCAGAAGGTAGACTGCCTTCAAATCAAGTAGATTTCTCTCTGCCCACAACATAATGGGCTCCACTTCTCTCAGTGAAGGGATGCTGTGGGTTCCCCCCTGTCGTTTGGATATACGATACTGCTGCCCTGTTGTCCAGGTGTAATAGGACTGGCTTCTGATGTAGATGTTCTCCTAGACTCACTAGGGCTAGATAGGCTGCCATAACTCCAAGACATTGGAGACTGCCCCCTTTGTGGGAAAGTCCCACCTCCCTTGTACTGTGAGGTGATCGCAGTGTGCTCCTCAACCTTTCGAACTCACATCAGTGGTAAGGATGGTCCAGGAGGGGTATTGAAGGAGACAAGGTCTTGAGATCAGGTCCTTCTTCGACCACCAGAGGAGACCCCTCATGGGAACTGAGATAGAAATTTGCTGATATAGTGACTGCCTCTTCCACTGTGACAGGAAGCCCACTTGAAAAATCCTCAGATGCCAATGAGTCCAGGGTAGCAGCGGGATACAGGATGACATGGTCCCGATTAGACTCAGACAGTTTGACGCTGACAGGTGAAAGAGTGAGCTGATGTGACACATCTTTTGGACAATAGCCGCTACCTTCTGGGGGGGAGACACACTGTTCCGGCTGAGGTGTTGAAAAGAGCAACAAGGCAGACCACTGACTGGGTTGGGGTTAGGAGACTTTTTTTCCGCATTCACCAGCCACCCAAAATTTTTCAGGATGGACAGGAGAAGCTCTCTGTGATCCAGAAGCTGCGCTGGGTTGGGGGCTAGCAATAGGATGTTGTCCAAAAAGTGGAAAACTCGCAGACCTCACTCCCTGAGGGGTGCCAAGACTGCGATCAGTACCTTGGAAAATATCCTTGGGGATGTGCACAGGCCGAAAGGAAGGCACTGGAACTGGAGGTGTGTGAGGCCAACCGCCACCCAAGGCAGGGAGAATGGGTACGTGAAAATAGGCGTTTTGAAGGTCCACCGAAATCATCCAGTCCCCCGATTGGACCATCTGGATGATGGTTTGTAAGGACTCCATTTTGAAGGAGTGTAATTGAATGAAACGATTTAATTGTTTCAAATCCACCACTGGTTTGGGGATAAGAAAGAGAGGAGAATAGAATCCTGTGAATCTCTCGGAAGGAGGAACAGGGATTACTGCTCGCTGAACCTGCAGCAGGTGAAGAAAGTTCTGTAGGGCCTCCACCTTCTGAGGAGATTATGGCAGTTTTGTTAGAACAAATAAGTCTTGCGGGGGATGATCTAAGAACGTCCAGAAATGCCCAAAACGGACTGTGGATACCACCCAGGGATCCTTGCACCGGCTGGACCAGACCTCGGCAAACCTCTTCAACCTGGCCCCGACCGAAGGAAGTTGTAGTGGCCTCATGTCAAAAGGGGATCTTGCACCAATTTTGCTTAGAGGCTGCATCGGCCGCCCATGGCTTCAGCCACAGAGCCCGTTTGACCATAAGTGACAACTTTTTTTATCAAATCCGTCACCTGCTGAGCTGCAGCTTTTTCTTGTTCAGCACAACCCCAAAGACAGTCTTTGCAGATCAGATTATCTGCCATAGGGGTGGCTCCACATGCCAGACACCTCTTGGAGCTTTCCCCACCTGGGGGGGGGGGGGGGCTAGATGACCGATGTCTTTTAGAAGCCGACCTCCCATTGGAATGGTGTTGTGAACTAGTTGAGTGACTGTGATCCGAACTTGGCTGGGAATGACCACTGCGACAGCCAGAAGTCTTGTTAGACGTGTCTTGGCGTATAGGGCTGAAACAAGAGTAACAGCGTAAAGGCACTCTTTTGATCCAAAAAAAAAACCACATCTTTCTTCTTTTTTTTTTGTGATTGGATTGGGTGCATGTCCTTACCTAAGAAAACAAGGGACTTGGTCTGGCGGCGGCTGTGGGGGCAGGCAGAAGCGGAAAGGCAGTAGAGAAAAACACTGGAGAAAAGTAAAGGGAAAGACATAAAAATAAAGGAGGGTAGAAGGAACAGCCCTTCCCTCTGAAAACCAGGTATTGCCTAAGAACCAAGTTATTTTCTTTGCTATATTGACAAAATTATATATATATATATATATATATATATATATATATATATATATATATATATATATATATATATATATATATATATATAATATTTTTTTATTTTTTTTTTCTGACAAAAAAAAATTACTACCCCTTTATTAAAGTGGCCGGAGAATACCAACCATGAACAGCCAATACTGAGGCCACAGGAGCATTCAGGAGAAGGACCTGTTGGGGTTTTAAGCCTAAGAATAACTAAACCCTACCTGATCATAAATAGGGCAAGGGGAGGCGGGACACGCATGTCCCTCCTCCCTCGTTCCGCCCCTGGCGCTCCCGTCCTAAGTGAGTGAAAGCAATAGGGCCTCACCCACAGGCAAGATGGCTCCAAGAGTGTCAGTCGCCTGCGCATGCGCCAGGCAGCCGGGAGCGTCGCTCGGCCAATCGGAGATCACGGCGAACCCAGAAAAAGGACCAATCAGCGGCGCGTTCGCGCCTCAGCGCTCGCCGCACAAGGGACGCCATCGAACCTGGCAAGGAGAGGGGACAGTTGTACAGGCACAAAAAAGAAAAACAGATACAACATAGTACGCTAAGACTAATGCCGCGTACACACGAGCGGACTTTGTGGCAGACTTTGCCCGGCGGACTTTTCGACTGACTTTACGACGGACTTTCTGAATGAACGTACTTGCCTACACACAATCAACCAAATTCCTTCGAATTCGTACGTGATGACGTACAACCGGACTAAAACAAGGAAGTTCATAGCCAGTAGCCAATAGCTGCCCTAGCGTGGCTTTTTGTCCGTCGAACTAGCATACAGACTAGGGGACTTTTCGACCGGACTCAAGTCCGTCGGATAGATTTGAAACATGTTTCAAATCCAAGTCCGTCCAACTTTTGAGAAAACAAAGTCCGCTGGAGCCCACACATGATCGAATTGTCCGACGAAATCCCGTCCGCCGGGCAAAGTCTGCCGTAAAGTCCGCTCGTGTGTACGCGGCATAAGGCTATAGGAAAGGAAGCCCTTACCTGCCCACACAGAGGATAGCAGCCAAGCAAAAAATGCAGGACTACCGTTCCAAGATTGGAAACTGCTGCTGCCCCAAAAGACCCCCAGAAGGGGCTCCCCTCTTATCAGCGCTTTTAGCAGCCCAAGGAAGGGGACCGCATCTGGGAGAGGCTTGTACCCAGACAGAAGCTGCACATGGCAGAGGTAAAGACACGCAATAACACTATCCATCAGGTATGAGGGAAAAAAAAGGAGAATGCTATAGGGGGGGGTATGGTTCTCACTTTTATAATGTATTCACTCTCCTGAGGGGAGGAGTCCAGGCTTAGCTTATCACAGGTATGCCTCCATGGAGGCATCAGGAAAAATGTTTCCCCCATGAGGGCATGCCTACAGCCATTGAGCACAACTGCAAATTCTGGTGAGAACGTCTCGCAAACGAAGCCCTGGTGACACAAGAATTCAGCAAGTGATTCAACATCCAAGTACAGTTTTGGGTGGAGATAGATTTTTAGTAAATCAAAGTATAAAAGTTGGAAAGTCTTTGCAAGATCTAATCACTCTTGAATCATGTCCTAAATCCAATTCTAACATGCACATGTGACTACTATATAATACTGGTGCTTATAAATGAAGTACACCCACTATTGGATATTAATATATGTGAAACGCAAATGTATTTCTGAGCTAAAAAGTCTGAATTATAAATAAAAAGTGTTTATTATTAAAACATTCCTTGAGGAAGTTATTTGTCCTACTACTTTGCTGATTGTCATTGAAACATGTTTGACAAAGCAACACTTTTGCATCTGAATTCCGAAGTTAGGTTCACACTGATTCAAAACAAATAAATTTGTAGAGCAACTCTAAAAAAACTCATATTCATATCAATTGCAAAATGTCCCATAGAAGTTGGTAAATAGCAACAGTCCAACATCCGAGTGTGACAGATCTGTTTTGGAGCCTCATGCATCCATAATTCCACTAAAACACCAGTGCTCTCCACCACGTGACCATGCAATCTGCTCACCTCCGCAGTTTGACCCCTTACCATAAATAAGGTCAAAAGGCGATTTTTCATCCGCTCCCAGAGCTGATGCATGGAAAGGAACAGGTCCCTAGTTGACACTCACATATGGCTCAAACGCACATAAGATATGCAAAAGAGAAGGGAATTTATAGGGCTCATTGTATTCTATTAGTACTAAAAAACAATGGGTATAAAAATTCTCAGAAATAAAATGTAAGCTGACTTCATCGTTAGGATTTTTTTTTTCTTTTTTCTTTGAGGTTTACACTTAAGCATTGCGATTTTGATCCGATTTCCAGTGCAGTTGCAGTGCGACTTGATATGATTCTGATGCGAATTTGATACAGCTGTGATTCCTGTGCTGGGGAAGAAAACCTGCTGCAATCATTTGACAACAGGACAGACGATTGAAAGCGACTCCCTTGAAGTCTCTGGACCACAGAATCGAACTGCATTGCCCCAAAGAAGCACAGGAGCCTTTCCCAAAGTCGGATCGAAGCTGCACTGCATTTATGTGAACAGACTCTATAGGAACCAATGTTATTTCCCTTGTCATGCAATTCAGTGCAATCCAATTCACATCTGAAATCACATCACTGTGAACCTGGGGGTTAGAGTTTTCTTGTAAAGAAACTTCTTGAACTGGTAAAGACTTAAAGGGATGTACAAAAATAATTATTGGGGCTGCTCCTAGTTCTCTGGGTGTCGTGTTGAATCAGTGGCTCCAGTATGTTTCAAGTCATTAACCTAGAATAAGTATGCAAACTAGCAGCTGTGACTCTGACTTGACTTTCCGGATTTGAATGCTTGTTTCGGATCAATATCTGAAAATGTATTTAGGCAAGGATCCGACAGGCAACTCAAATGATCAAAGTTTTGTCAACAATGGCAGAATCTAAACTTTTGGTCAGTAAAGGTTTACTTTAATGGAAAAGTGCAGTTATGAAATTACTGCGTATGGCTGAAGAGAAAAATGGAAATTATAAGAATTGAACAATGTGCTAACCTGCCAACATCCTAAATAACATTACTGAGAAAAAAAAGCAAAAAAATGCACTAAAGGGACGCCCCCTTGGACTTTGAAGGGCAGGAGGGAGTAAATGAAGAATAGATAAGTGTAAAAAGCACAAGGGTGCCAACTTTATTGGTATACAAAAGTAGAAAAATTGTTTTAAAACTGGAAATAATTCACTTGAACAATACAAACAGTGTACCAATGATAAACATCATAAGTTATACAATATATATCACCCAAAGCTGTTGATCCAAAATACTGCTCAGGATGAGTTGAGCTCAATTTGAATTTTTCAGCATTTGTCCCGACATGTTTTGGAAAATCGCATTGGAGTGTATTTTTCCTTCTTCAGGGGAGATTTATAATTGGGTGTATTATTGTCTTATCTGTAACACAAAAATATATATGTATAGTAATGTAGACATTAGTATTGTAACAGAAGCATCAAATTGTAATTTAAAGCCTGTTATGTCATATTGCAAAGAGGTAGTATAGGGAATACTTACATAATAATGACTCATTGGGGAATGGAGAGATAAAAACAGCAAAAAGGGGTACATGCTGGCTGCATGAGTCCACACACACACACGACATAGAGTTTGTCCATGTGTCCATAGGCTGGTTACTGAGACGCATTCACAAGGGACGCCTGATTTCACAGCAGCAACCAAATCTTGCCACTGTAAGGACAATCATAACAGGAAGGCGATTAAATCAACCTCTTCTTGTTACAGGATAGTAAAAACAAAGAGATAATAGTAAATTGTAACAAACACTTGGACAAGATGCCATGTCTGTACAGTGACTAATGTAACAGTGTTATTTACCTTAGGTTTAGAGCATGATATGCGGCTGACATCAAGGTGGCGGCCAGTGAACTGACACAAGCCACCCAGGTGTCAGCATTAATATACCTGATCTGATTGGCGTAGGCCAATCAGATAGTCCAGCCTATGGACACATGGACAAACTCTATGTCGTGTGTGTGTGGACTCATGCAGCCAGCATGTACCCCTTTTTGCTGTTTTTATCTCTCTATTCCCCAATGAGTCATTATTATGCAAGTATTCCCTATACTACTACTTTGCAATATGATATAACACTCTTTAAATTACAGTTTGATGCTTCTGTTACAATACTATGTCTACATTGCTATACATATATATATTTGTGTTACAAATAAGACAATAATACACCCAATTATAAATCTCCCCTGAAGAAGGAAAACCCACTCCAATGCGATTTTCCAAAACATGTCGGGACAAATGCTGAAAAATTCAAATTGAGCTCAACTCATCTTGAGCAGTATTTTGGATTACCAGCTTTGGGTGATATATATGGTCTAACTTATGATGTTTATCATTGGTACACTGTTTGTATTGTTTAAGTGAATTGTTTACAGTTTTAAAACAATTTTTCTACTTTTGTATACCAACAAAGTTGGCACCCTTGTGCTTTTTACACTTATCTATTCTCCATTTACTCCCTCCTGCCCTTCAAAGTCCAAGGGGGCGTCCCTTTAGTGCATTTTTTTTTGCATTTTTTTCTCTATCATATGGCTGAAGAGCTTAAAAGGAAATCCTAATAAAACGCTCCATGCACACTGAAGCTCATAAACGGCCATTTTTGGGAGTTTGGGCATTTTTTTTTAACAGCCCATAAATTCCCCTCTGTTATCCTATGTGTCCATGCACACATGGATGTTTTTGGATGTTTATCAGCAGTGGAGTTTATGGGTTGTTTTGTCGTTTTTCTGACCACCAAAAAACTCCAAATGCTCATAAACGCTGATAACCGTAGATAAACGCTCAAAAACGTGGCTTCACCAGCGTTTTTAACATTTTTGATCCATTGAAAAAAAAGTAAAAACACTAATAAACACTATTGCAAAAACGTTAAAAAACTTTTAAAGACTCACTACAAAGCTACTGGCGTTTTTTTTAATGTTATTTTAACGTCCAGTGTGCATGGAACCTAAATGCTGGTTTAAACCTTGCCTACAGGGTGTTGAATCAGGGCAGTGGTTCTAACCCCATTGACCTCCTAATGTGCACCTTGGCAATGTACAGAAGAATGTACGTAACAGATCTTACTCCCCCATATCCCAAGTACTAAGGGCTGCAGGGGTGTGGAAAACTGAGTCAATAAACAGTTACTAAGGTTTTAGAAAGCCAGTTGTAAAACAGACAAATAATATTTGGCTTTGATAACCCTTATACGGGTCTTTTGATGTGAAAGCTGCACTCCAAAAGCAAGCAGAGGGCAACAGACAAGTAACCAGTATTGCCCGTGGCTCTGTGCAGTTGATCTTTTTCTTATTACTAACTTACTATGCCTTTTGCTGCACTGTGTCTCTGTGTGGAGGCAGCCATCTTGATTGAGAAGCAGGTCCTTGATTCTGCATTGAAGAGCTGCCCCTCTTTTGACTGGTAAGAGTATTCTCAAGAAGCAGTAAAAGAGGTGGATAAAGAACAGATCCACAGGAGGAATGAAGCAGAAGCAGAGAGGTCCTTGCACTGCGGGTCTTCAGGTACAGCTTTAATTCATCCCTAACTATTCAAGACAAAAGGGTATATCTGTTTATGCATACATTGCATTTCTAGATGCTCCCTATAAGCATACTTGGGAACTTTCTGGATTTTGCTCAGAGACGTCGGCCACTGTGCTGATGGGAGCTTCCTCTGGCTCAGTCACTAAAGCAGTAACAGCCTCCCCTCACTCGTTTCAATGAAAAAGTAATTCTGCTGGGAGTTCCTTCTGGCTCCACTATGCAAGATTGGTGCTGGGCCACCTGGATGTTGAACTGATGACTGCTGAGAAAACTGAGACCTGCTGGTTACAGCTCTGGACACTGAGATCAACACTAGCCACTGATGGGGACACTGAGATTTGTACTGGTCACACAAAGATATGTAGTGGCCACTGCCAGGGACACTAAACAGAACTAATATTTATAGAATATATCATTCTAAGGCCTCTTCCACATGAGGCGGATCCGCTCAGCGGAGTCCACCAGCTCAGCAGGAGATTGCTCCGTTTTTCCCTGCTGAGCTGGCGGATGACAGGTACGTCTCTGCTCACTGAGTGGGGAGGGACCTGTCAGAGCACCGCTGATTCCTATGGAGAGATTGGATGAAGAAGGACAGCATGTACGTTTTCATCAGATCTCATCTGATCCGATCCGCCAAGACCGATCGGATGGCGGACGGGTGTCAGCGGACACATCTCCGCTGAAATCCGTCTCCCCATAGGAGTCAATGGATGGCCCGCTCGGATCTGCCTGAAAAACAGACAGGTGGATCCGAGCGGGCTTGCCGTGTGAAAGGGGCCTTATTGTCACTACTATGACTTTAGCTCATTTGTTGCCAAAGTATTCTAACAGTTGCCTGTTTGAAGTCTGGGTATTATCAGAAATGTCCTTTTTTCATCCTCTGTACTGTCAAGTCAGGACATTTTTCTTTAGAGGGTCATATTATTATACTTTAATCTCTTGCAGGCCTGTCACTGTTAAAGAAGAAGTAAAGTCTGGTTGTTTTTTTTTTTTTTCTTCCCTGCAAAGTAAAGGCATAATGTGCTAGTATGCATCGCATACTGCAAATGAAGCCCTCGTCGTTTACACTGGAGGCCGCATCCATCTTCGCCTGTCTTCCTTCCGGGCCATGGACTCCGGATCTGTGCCTGGCCGGAGCGGCGTGACGTCACGCCTCTGATAAAACAGCATGGGCTGACGTTCCTTCAGAGCGCTTGCGCCAATTACATCATCGATGCAGTATACAGTAAATATCTCCTAAATGTAGAGCTGCACAATTAATCGTTAAAAAATTGCAATCTCGCGTCAACCCCCCTCACGATCTCTGTTGCAAAGTTTGACGATTCTTTCATATAACAAGTGGAGAGAATTATCTGCTCACTCAGCTGTCAAAAGAAAACATCTGGGCAGTCTGCCAGGTTTTTAATATGAAACATTGTAACTAACTCTTCCTTCTTAGATCAAAGGGATACACTTCTGCTTGTAAAGAAAAAAATTCTGTTTGTAAAGAAAAAAGTTTTCAACAATGTGTAAATGCAGGAAGTTTAACCACTTAAAGTCTAAATCTTTTTCTGACACTTCTTTCTTAAGTTAAAATCAATATTTTTTGCTAGAAAATTACTTGGAACTCCCAAACTTTATATATATATTTTAGCAGAGACCCTAGGGAATAAAATAGCAATTGCTGCAATATTTTATGTCACACTGTATTTGCCCAGCGGTCTTTCAAATGCAATTTTTTGGGAAAAAATACATTTCAGTGAATAAAAAAAAAACGAAAACGCCGTGAGAATCATGAGAGAATCATGATCTATCTTCTAAGCAAAAAATCGTGATTCTCATTTTAGCCAAAATCGTGCAGCTCTACCTAAATGGCGCACGTTTAGGAGATATTTACAGTACCTATAGGTAAGCCTTATTCTAGGCTTACCTATAGGTATAAACATACCAGGAAGGTTTACAACCTCTTTAAACCATACGCTGTTTGCTCCAATTTCAGCTTGTCGTGCTCTGTGTGCTGCTATTAGTCCTTCCCCTTTCATTGACCATCACCCAATCCCAGGCTCAACGACTTTCAAAGGTATGGCTATAAGATAGAAAATCTTCACTTTTTGAGTTTAGGCCCTTTATGCTCTAAAATATCTAACATACTGTATTTAAATAGGCAAATGTATTTATAACTAGTTATTCAGTAAAACAGAGCTTTTTAAATGTGGGCGCAGTTAGTAACTGTGTAATGTAGGACGAATACAGGCTTGGGAATATCCTCCAATGAAAACAGAAACTTGGCAAACATTAAAAAAGCTAAAAAATGTTGATAGCAACTAAATTAAATGTGGGAACTGTCATCAACCTTGAGCAGATCTAACATATTTTTGAACTTTTATGGACATACACATTATAGGAGTTATATAAATATAACTCCTTAGCTCTCTAATTTTTTTCCCCCCAAAAGACTCTGACTAGTACATCTGTGTAACCAGTCCTGCAGAACTTCAGGGCCTATCTTTGACTTCTGATTGATCCTCCTCTGCCTATTTCTTAAAAATAATGGACCTTATCATATCCATTTCAAATGATCACTCCACTAAGGTTGGTAGAAGCATATCAATCTCTGAAGTTGCTGGGAACACAACCAAGAGATCTCTCTTTTGCGTCTCTAAGACCATTAGGGAGTCACTGATCCATTAGTCTTTATTTTTAAAGAGGAACTGTACTCTGGAAGCTGTACCCAGAAAAAGCTGGCAAAAGACAATAGACTAGTCACCAGCATTGCCTGTGGTCTCCATGTTTCCCCCATTAGTGACTTACTATGCCTTGTTTTGCACTCTTTTGTGTCTCTGTGTGGAGACAGCCATCTTGGTAGATTCAGGGCTTTTGGTTACTCATGTCGAAGCCTCTAGCAAGAAGAACAGAGCAGCACAGTAGTGAAATCACCATATCTCAGTCCAGAGGCAGCAGTGGTTTAGATCTTACACTGCAAATATACAGCTAGGGTGCTGTGGGCAGAGAAGTGCCTAGGCCCAGTCATATACCAGGAAGAACTGTGCTATTTTTCGAGAGGAATTATAGACCATTCTCAACATTTTTCATGGTAATGCTTAGGAATTATTAAAGTGGAACTAAAATCACTGATTTAACTGTTACCATTACTAGTAAGATTATGTTAGCTCTCAACAAAATTGCTAAAGTGATACTAAAGGAAGATGTTTTTTTTAAATAACAGAAATGTTATAATGTTATACTCACTTGCTCTGTGCAATGGTTTTGCACAGAGCAGCCCTGATCCTCCTCTTCTCGGGTCCCCTGCCGGCGCTCTGGGCTCCTCCCCCCTGTTAAGTGCCCCCTTGCTATGGGGGCAATCATGCATGTTCGCTCCCAAGCTCCACCCTGTGTCCATTGACACACAGAACGGGGCTCAGCTCGCCCCCTTCTCACTGGCTGTGACTGACAGCAGCGAGAGCAAAGGGCTCTGTATCTGAGCCAATGAAGAGGGAGAGAGCTGGGAGAGCCCATTTTCTCCTGCACAGAAGATTTTACCTTTATGTATAGAATGCATGAAGATAAAAAACCTTCAGCCTTTTAGAACTACTTTAACCCCTTGACGTGACTTTATGCAAATATGCGGCCTCTCAAGGCCTGGTCCTTAGCGCCGAGGGGCCTAATATTTGCGTGAATTGCTGCCCATATACACCTGTGCCAAGAGCGCACGTGCTGCGCACTCCCGGCACCGTTACCGTCGTCTAACCGAAAGATTTCGGATCATGTGACCGCCGTAACAGCCAATCACAGCGGTCACGTGGCCTTAAGCTCCCGGCATCATAAACCTCTTAAAGGGCCGTCGCTAAGAGGTTAAGCTATCAAATTGATGGTGTCGTAGCTGATCACATGTGCGGCACCATGGAAACTGCAGATCAAACCAAGGCTAAGATGGCAGCTTCCTTAACCACTTCAGCCCCGGCTAGGTTTTACCCCCTTCCTGACCAGAGCACTTTTTATAATTTGGCACTGTGTTGCTTTACCTGGTAATTGTGCGGTCATGCAATGCTGTACCCAAACGAAATTTGTGTTCTTTTTTTCCCACAAATAGAGCTTTCTTTTGGTGCTATTTGATCACCTCTGCGATTTTTATTTTTTGCGCCATACACAAAAAAGAGCAACCATTTTGAAAAAAAAACAATATTTTTTACTTTTTGCTATAATAAATATCCCCAAAAAGGTTTTTAAAAAACAAATTTCTTCATCAGTTTAGGCCAAAAATATATTCTTCTTATAGTTTTAGTAAAAAAAAATACCAATGGGCACCCGTGATCGCTTGTGACAGAGCGAGAACCGGGACCTGTGTGTGTAAACCCACAAATCCCGGTTCTCTCAGGGGAGAAGAGAGAGATCGGGTGTTCATACTAAGTATGAACACCGCTCTCTCTCTTCCCCTAGTCAGTCCTATCCCCCCCACAGTTAGAACACACCTAGGGAACACAGTTAACCCCTTTATCGCCGCTTAGTGTTTAACCCTTCCCTGCAGGTGACATTTATACAATAATCAGTGCATTTTTATAGCACTGATCGCTGTATAATTGTCAATGATCCCAAAAATGTGTCAAAAGTGTCCAATTAGTCCGTCGCAATATCGAAGTCCCGATAAAAATCGCAGATCACCGCCATTACTAGTAAAAAAAAAAAAAATAATAATAAAAATGCCATAAATCTATTCCCTATTTTGTAGACGCTATAACTTTTGCGCAAACCAATCAATATACGCTTATTGCGGTTTTTGTTTATTTTTTTACCAAAAATATGTAGAAGAATACATATCGGCCTAAACTTTTTTTTTTTCTTTAAAAATTGGGATATTTTTTATAGCAAAAAGTAAAAGATATTGTGTTTTTTTCTAAATTGTCGATCTTCTTTTGTTTATAGGGCAAAAAATAAAACCCCCAGAGGTGATCAAATACCACCAAAAGAAAGCTCTATTTGTGGGAAAAAAAGGACATCAATTTTGCTTGGGTACAACGTCGCACGGCCGCGCAATTGTCAGTTAAAGCAATGCAGTGCTGTATCGCAAAGAATGGCCGTTCATTGAGCAGCCAAATCTTCTGGGGCTAAAGTGGTTAAGATTAACTACACCAAATTGGAGATCTTACCGATCATGATTCCTCCTGCCATGGCCACCGTCTTGAAGGGGGCTTTCCCTTTTACATGGGCATCTTCCTCAATGCGGTATTTAGGAATTCAACTCACTAGTAGCCTGGACGCTCTGTATGCTCACAACTTTGTCCCCCTATTAAAAAAGCTTTGCTTAGACTTGCATTCTTGGGATAAGGCAACTTCCACCTGGGTTGGTCGCAAGAATATCATAAAAATGACAATTCTTCCCCGTATAATGTTTCTCCTGCAGATGATACCTGTTCCCTTACCCCGATGCTTCTTCAAGGAGCTCCGTAGTCTTTTCATTGGGTTTGTGTGGAGAAATAAGAAGCCACGAGTAGCCATGGCTTTGCTACAGTGGTACAAACGAAATAGAGGTCTTGGCCAGCCCAATGTCCTCCAATATTATCAGGCAATAATATTTACTCAATTGGAAATTTCACGCTTCCTCTAAATTAAGGGTCTCACTGGAAAAGACTATTGCCGGGCACAACCTGTCGTATGTTCCCTGGGTTCCGACGGGGGACAGACGTCTCTCTGATTGGGTTTCCCCAATGACCACCCATTCTTTGAATGTCTGGGATAAACTCAACAGATCCTTGGATTTGGCTCCCCCAACATCTCCGCCGGCTCCGGTGGGGGGGTTTCCTTAGTTCACCCCTGGGGAGTGACTGTCTTCCCTCGGATCCTGGGTAAGAAATGACATAGTATGTTTGGCACGTTTTGTGGAAGGCCACACCTTAATCCAACTCGGCGCCCTCAGGGAGAGGTATGGGAGCTTTCCCTTCGACTACTGGAGGTACCGCCAGTTGGCAGATTTTGTTGCCTCAACACATCATGTGATGCAGATTAGATCCACTCTTACGGAGTTTGAACATTTATGGGCAGCTCAGGACCCTCTGCCTCACGCGACCTCCGCTCTATATCATCTATTAGACGCAGCCAAGTAATTTCCTAAACCGTACTTCATTCGAGAATAGGAGCGTGACCTTAAATGTGAGTTTTCTAAAGAAAAATTACAGCAGTTGTAGTACTTGACCCATTCTAGCTCAGTGAAGTCCAGGGCCCAAGAGAATAACTAAAAAAATTGTTAACCAGGTGGTATCATATTCCCACGACTCTAGCAAAAATATACCCTTCAAACCCTGATGTGTGCTGGAGGGGCTGTGGACTGAGGGGCACTTTCCTCCACAAATGGTGGGAGTGCCATTTAGTCCAGCCTTTTTGGGAAATGGTACATAAATATGTGTTGGATGGTCTTGAGATAGACCTCCCCAACTGCCTGAATGGGTTTTTCCTTCCAGTTCCCCATATGCCTCTCTCTCGCTACAAACGCAGTGTTCTCCCTCACCTTCTCAGTGCTGCTAAGTGCCTGATACCAGTTCACTGGAAAAGCTCTTGGGCGCTGAGTGAAACAGAGTGGATGGGGAAGGTGAGGGAGATTATGGAGGCGGAGGAGTGGCTTGCCACCTGTAAAGACAAGTGTGAGAGGTTTGATCCCATCTGGGCAAATTGGAGGGAGCATGTATCTGGATCAGCCTCGTTTTCATCTAGCCTGGATATAGCTTTATTGGCACTGGCAGATCGCTCATTTAAACCGGCCTTGGCCTCAACGTTGTCTGTCCAATGTCGACTTTTCAGGTACCACATCTAAGTAGCTGTGAACTAGGTGTCTGCACCAAGACTAAATTCTTGAAGTGTGAATAGGAGTCCAGTCATATGATAGCTCAAGTTAATAGAGAATAACTTTCTGTGAACTTCGAGCACGCTTTTGTTTATTTCCCAGAGAATGGGTCTCTCTGCTCCCCTGTCTGCTGAGAGAGGAGATATGTCTTCTGGGACCGAAAGTTCGTGACATAGGAGAGTTCCCTCATGTTTAATAGTGCTGAGGTAGCTCTTGGCCCCTCTATAATACAGTAACTGTTAGTTATATTTGAGTGATGACTCTTGGAATTATTATATTCTGTATACCTATATTGTCACTGTCTCTTTTTTATTTTATTCTCTTGCCTCTTTTTGTTCCTTGATCTTTGATTTGTCCTTATACAATGCTAAATAAAATAAAGATTATTACAAAAAAAAAAAAAGTTTAACCATAAGGTGGGTAAAAGAGTAGTAACATAACAAATGTAGATTTTTAGGTTACTATCATCAAAACAGTGACAGACTGATTCTTTGGGGCTTTTTAATTTTACACACTGCACTGTAATTTGATTTATTAACCGCTTGCTGACCAGTCACTGCAGTTTTACTGCGGCAGAATGGCACGGCTGGGCAAAACGACGTTACCTTACGTCGATTCGCCTTTTGGCCAATAGGGGTGTGCGCCCACGGCGTGTGCCCGGAGTCGATCCGAGTGCCCGGCGGGTGTGTGTCATGTGATCCTTCTTCAGTAAGTCTATGTGCAACATGTGGGCAGAGTTCTGTTCTCTCCCCCCCCTTCCCCCCCCCCTCTTCCTCTTTCTTTCTTCTTCCTCCATTTTCTTCCCTCTGCTATTCCTCTAATGTATTTTTAATGTTGCTAAGACCTATGGGTCAGTTCAGTTTTGTCTTTATTTCTATTTACAAAATGGTAATTGCCGTTAAAAAAAGAAAAATTGGTTGTGTGGGGTACAGAGCCACCCTAGTCCCCAGAAGCTCTGTGTTATTCCCTACAGATAGGTGACCATCCTTTATCACACTGTGATGTTTGTACCATTCGATTATGTTTTGGGAATGTTTATTTCTACTCTTTTTACATACCAGTGTGGTGGTCTCTGTATTTCCACATGCTCTTCCTTCTTAAATAAAGAATTTACAAAAAAGAAAACTAATCTAAATGCAAATACCATTATTTAAATGAAAACACAATAAAGCAATGCTTGCTTTCATTTATGCACATAGACGATTATAATGTACAAAAAATGCTGTAGTCTTCTTGGTTATCCCATGTGATCCCATTGTGACAAACCCATAAACGAAATTGTTGTTTCAAATAATGTTATTTACTTTTAAATCTGGAACGTGTGCACAACGAGTGGCAACATGGATGAGCGCAGATCGCCTGCAATGGTATTGCCACTCTGAATAGAGAACTGGCAGTTTCCCTGGGTCTTTCCAGCCATAGCACGACTTTTGAGAGAAAAACAAAAGCACACATAAATAGATGTTAAACTGTTGCATGCTAAGATAAAATTGAAAGTTTAAGATTTATTGTGACTCTAAAGCCTCGTACATACGATCGGATTTTCCAACGGGAATTGTGTGATGACAGGCTGTTGGTGGAAAATCCGACTGTTTGTGCGCTCCATCGGACAAGTGTTGTCGGATTTTCCGCGGACAAATGTTGGATGGCAGGCTTTAAAATTTTCAGCGGACAACGGTCTGTTGTTGGATTTTCCGATCGTGTGTACACAAGTCCGTCGGACAAAAGTCCAAAGTACAAACACGCATGCTCGGAAGCAAGGATGAACCAGAAGCGGTCGGTCTTGTAAACTAGCGTTCGTAATGGAGAATTAACATTCGTGCGCGACAAATTATGAAATCTCCAAATGCAGCGCACATTCTCTTCTACTTTAATGGGATAATAATGAAGCTGCTTTGCTGGTGATATTGATGGAGTTATGCCAAACAAATTTTCAAAGCCTTTTTTTTTCTAGTGATATCAAGAATAATATTATTATGCTTGTTTTTTTTGGGGGTTTTTTTGGTGCAAGTTACCACAACACCATTATCCCATAGTTTTAAGATCAAAGATACAACTATGTTGGTGTCCCTTGTTACTTTTACATTGAATTTTTAAAATGTAACTGCCTACTCCCAAACTGTCATTTGACATAAAACACATAGCCAAGTATTATTCTCCACAATTTTTTTATCGTGCATTAAAAAAAGAAAACAAATGAAATTAGACATGCTATCTGCCAATAGAACTTAACCAAAAAGTGCATTCTATACATCCAAACATATAGAAATACCAAATCAAATCATTATTCAACCAAAAAAAAAAAATAAAAGCCTCGTGCATGTGTCCTGCTTCTTAATATAGGGGGTCAACAATGCCAAGAGTTGGTGAAAGGAGGGGTCCGTCATCCGGAGATAATTCTGAAAATCATCCGGATTATTCTCCTGGAGCTCCCGCAGCAAAGGCAAATGACATAATTGGTCACGATTATTAAAGCCACCAATTTTTGGTCCAAGAAATCCTTCTCCTCCTGTTCCTGGACTGGACTTGGGTCAAAGCAATAACTCCAAGGCCAATAATAAATAACACGTTATCGGCTCTGATTCCGCAACATGGCTGGTTGACGAACGGCCGTTCAGAAACGAACTGAAAAGCGCGAAATGAAAAGCGCTAATCAACACTCACCAAACTTCTACTAACAGGAAATTAGCAGAAGGAGACCAAAGGGTGGCGCATGACAATTGAACTTCCTCTTTATCGTCTCGTAGTACATTCAGTACGTCACTATGTTCGTGTTTGTTGGCCGAAAATTGTGTGCCGTTTGTATGCAAGACAAGTTTTTGGCCAATGCCCTTCGGACAAAAGTCTGAGGCTTTGTCTGCGGAAAATCCGATCGTGTGTACGAGGCTTAAGGCTCCATGCACACTGGGCTTAAAAAATGCTCATATAGAGCATTTTTGTACACATGTTTTGGTGCATTTAGGAGTATTTAGCGCTTTTTTTTTTTTTGCTTGCCAGAAAGCTCAAAAACGCAAACCAGAAGGTTTTTTTTCCCTGCCTCTGAACGCTCAGCTTACAATATGCCTCCAGTTGTCCTACAGGCAGAACACAAAACTCCTGTAGAAGCAGCAGTTTTTAAGCCCAGTGTGCATAGAGCCTAAAATGGAAATTATATCTGATGCTAGGCCTGCTGTAAGGTCCCTAATCCCCTTCCTAGAGAGTTAGTAATTTTTTCGACCCATAAAATATTTTTGATCATCGTGGCTGCCATCAGAAGACCACCCCAACCTCCTTGGTCAAACTCTACACTGGTAGTAGCCAGGTAGTAGTAGCTCA
The DNA here is from genome assembly GCA_037952835.1 of Lithobates septentrionalis. NCBI lineage: Eukaryota > Metazoa > Chordata > Amphibia > Anura > Ranidae > Lithobates > Lithobates septentrionalis. Next base: position 344,053 of record JBBDGP010001751.1, read on the forward strand.
CACTCATCACTTTTATGTGCTCAGGGATTACATTTCACAGTAGCGAACATGTTATGAATAGCGTGTCGCTGCACATGGAAAGGAGCTTTCATGACAACATGCCTTCCATTATTGCAGGTAAGTAAAAAAAAAAACTTAACAGAAGTTTTAAAACAGCATCTGGGACTTCCTCAACAATTGAAGTCCCATTAACCTTTGTAAAAAAAAACCTCCTGAAAGTTTAACCTAAAACAATGTTAACCTTTTGTTCTATTTTGTAACTATCATTGGAAATAAAAACATTCTACAAGGTTGTTGATGTGCAATGTGTACAGTATATAAATATATATGTTTAATATGCTTGGCCACTTTCCAGAGCAGCCAACACCCAGAAATGTATGTGTCCATGTATAAGGTCTGTTGTGCCACAGCAAACTGTTCTGTCTCCATTGTTAAGTTTTAGGCTGTCTGCCAGGCGCTGGGAACATGTTCACAGGCAGGGTCATGTCTGCACATTATAAATTGGAATTCCATGCGCAGATTTAAAAGGCCAACTCAAGGCAAATCTTTTTTGTTATATTTTAGATTGAGTGGAGAAGGGTTATGAACTCTGTTGGGTTTGTGCCCCCATCAGGTGGATTCCACTTCATCTCCTGTCCAGGTGACAGAAGCAAAGAAAATTATGGAAAATTTCTCCAGTAGGAAAAGAGACATCAACAAAAGCAGTTTTTTTGCATAATAATAATAATAATAATGGTGGGGTTAGAGACCGTGTCATATTTTTATTTCCGTCTGTGTTGTGGAGTTGCAGATAGTAAAATAAACCTGTAGAGAGTTCTAATCTTTCTGCAATATTGAAAATTGTATTTTTAGCTGGAGTGGACATTAACTGCTTGCCGACCAGCCGCCGCAGTTGTACATGGCTTGGCTGCGCGAATCGCCGTTATGTTACATTGCTCCTTTATTTGGCCACTAGGGGCGCGCGCCCTCTGCTCGCCCCGGACTCGATGCGAGTGCGGGCTCCCGCGATTGCTTGTGACGCGGCGAGAACCGGGATCTCTGTGTGTAAACACAGAGATCCCGGTTCTCTGAAGGGAGAAGAGACTGATCGTGTGTTCATACAAAGTATGAACACCGAGCTATCTCTTCCCCTAGCTAGTCCCATCCCCCCTTCAGTTAGAACACACACTAGGCAGGGAACACAATTAACCCCTTGATCGCCCCCTAGTGTTAACCCCTTCACTGCCAGTGACATTTTTACAGTAATCAATGCATTTTTATAGCACTGATCGCTGTATAAATGCCAATGGTCCCAAAAATGTGTCAAATTGTCCGATGTGTCCGCCGTAATGTCGCAATGGAGATATTTGCCAGCACACCATGGAACGACAGAGATAGCGTCCAAACGTGTAATTTATTGCATGATCACAACACAAGGAGAGTGCAACGTTTCAGAGTCACACAGGACCCCTTCGTCAGGCATGTGAAGATCACATCACATGCCTGGCGAATGGGTCCTGCGTGACTGCGAAACGTTGCACTCTCCTTGTGTTGTGATCATGCAATAAATTACACGTTTGGACGCTATCTCTGTCATTCCATGGTGTGCTGGCAAATTTCTTCATTGTTACTTGAACCAGTATCCAGCTGGTTGTTGCTGCAGCACCCATACTCGTGAGCTCATCCAGGAATGTGTGCGAAGGGGAATATGAAGTATCGCCACAATGCCGCAGTCACGATAAAAATCGCAGATCGCCGCCATTACTAGTAAAAAAAAATAATAATAATAAAAATGCTATAAATCTATCCCCTATTTTGTAGACGCTATAACTTTTGCGCAAACCAATCAATATACGCTTTTTATTACCAAAAATATGTAGAAGAATACATATCGGCCTAAACTGAGAAAAAAATTAGCTTTTTTTGAAAAAAAAATGGGGAAATTTATTATAGTAAAAAGTACAAAATATTGTGTTTTTTTTTCAAAATTGTTGCTCTTTTTTTGTTTATAGCGCAAAAAATAAAAACCGCAGAGGCGATCAAATACCACCAAAAGAAAGCTCTATTTGTGGGAAAAAAAGAACGTCACCTTTGTTTGGGTACAGCGTCGCACGACCGCGAAATTGTCAGTTAAAGCGACGCAGTGCCGAATCGCAAAAAAGCTCTGGTCATTCAGCAGCCAAATCTTCCGGGGCTGAAGTGGTTAAAGTAACCCGCTATGTGTTATTTATATGTAAATGGTAAAATCTCATTATCCTTTTATGCTGTAGTGAAATAAAACTTCTTTTTCATGGTGGCCACTCATCCATTATATAATATTTATGATAACATATTGATCACAAAATATAAACCTTCTCCTGAAGCACTTTTGCCACTGGTATATGTGGAAGTCCATAAACCAAGACATACAATGGCAGATTCATTACCTCTTGATTTGCGTGTAAACATATTATTTAGAATGGCCCAAAAGCTGACCTAACAGATGCTGAAAAGGCCAGATCATTGATGTCAGAAGGATGGGTTTAGGAGCTGCTGTGTTGGGCTTTGGTCCAAGTCAGGCAGTCTTTAGCCTCCTCTGGGGAAGGTGTCCAGGATGGGGTCTAACTGAAAACTGGAGGATTTAGGCTAGGCTCACATATATGCAAAACGGATGCATTTTGAACTGCATCTGATTCGCATAACATGTGAACCAGACCGGCTTTCAATGGTGCCGGTGTTCTATCAATTTGCGCCCTCTGTCGAAAAGTTCCCGCACAAGAACGCAAGGGCACTCCAGCTGATTTGCCGATCAGCTGGGGTGACGGCACCATAGCGCATGTGCACATTGTAAGAGGGTTTTTTTGACGGGAGATCCCATTTCACGGGCACAATTGAAAGCTATGCAAAGAGCGGAGGGACACCGCAGATGCCAGATTGTGCCTCGCTGTAAACCTGCGGCGCTACAGCGACGCATAATATGACAAATACGGTGTCCCTCTGCTGTTTGCATAGCATTAATTTGTGCCCGAGAAATGGTATCTCCCGCCGAAAAAAGGCTCATACGATGTGCCCATGCGCTATGGTGACGTCACTCCAGCTGATCGGGAAAATCAGCTGGAGTGCCGTTCCGTTCTGCGCATGCGCCAGCACTTTTCGATGGCGGGCACATATCGACAGCACACCGGTTCACAAATATGCAGGCTGGTTGCGGTGCAAATTTTAAAAGGGTCCTGTGCGCTTTTCAGTCCGGTTCAGGTGTGATTCAAGTGTCAAATTCGCACCTGAACCACTGAATGGAAACCACACTGAACTCTTCACCAAAACCGGACACACATAAACTATATTACCAAAAGTATTGGGATGCCTGTCTTCACATGCACATGAACTTTAATGACATCCCAGCCTTGGTCTGTACGGTTCAATATTGAGTTGGCCCACTCTTTGCAGCTATAACAGCTTCAACTCTTCTGGGAAGGCTGTCCACAAGGTTTAGGAGTGTGTCTATGGGAATGTTTGACTATTCTTCCAGAAGTGCATTTGTGAGGTCAGGCACTGATGTTGGACGAGAAGGCCTGTCTCATAGTCTCTGCTTTAATTCATCCCAAAGGTGTTCTGTTGGGTTGAGGTGAGGACTCTATGCAGGCCAGTCAAGTTCCTCCACTTCGAACTCGCTCATCCATGTCTTTATGGACCTTGTTTTGTACACTGGTCCAAATCATGTGGTGGAGGGGAGATTATGGTTTGGGGTTGTTTTTCAGTGGTTGGGTTTGGCCCCTTAGTTCCAGTGAAGGGAACTCTTAAGGCGCCAGCATACCAAGACATTTTGGACAATTTCATACTCCCAACTTTGTGTGAACAGTTTGGGGATGGCCCCTTCCTGTTCCAACATAACTGCGCACCAGTGCACAAAGCAACGTCCATAAAGACATGGATGAGCAAGTTTGGGGTGGAGGAACTTGACTGGCCTACACAGAGTCCTGACCTCAACCCGATAGAACACCTTTGGGATGAATTAGAGTGGAGACTGCGATCCAGACCTTCTCGTCCAACATCAGTGCCTGAACCCAGCATTAAAGTGGTTCTAAAGGCAGACGGTTTTTTATCTTTTTTTTAACAGAAGAGTTTTTATTTATATCCAGAAAAAGTAAATTACAATGCATTCAGACAAAAAGGGCAGAAAAAAAAAATAGGTAGTTAAATGAAAGTAAACATTAAGGCACAGTTCATAGTTCAGAGCAAAACATAGTGAACAATATGACGCAATCGTATCTGAGCAGATAAAAATAGTATATTAACAGTGACAATTAGTTACTCAGCGGGTTAGGTCTCTAATCTGCTATAGCCATAGATTAACAGTGGGAGTAGGTGTAACAAAACAAAACAAAAAAAGGTGGGGGGGGGGGGGGTGTAAGGTTTTTTTTATCCTAATGCATTCTATGCATTAAGATAAAAAAAAACCTTCAGTGTGCCCCCCTCAGCTCCCCTATTACTTACCTGAGCCCCATTTCGATTCAATAATGTTGCACAAAAGCCTCGGCTGTCCGGGACTCTCCTTTTTGTTTGGCTGAGACACAGCAGGGGGTGCCATTGGCACCCACTGCTGTCAATTAAACTCAGTGAGCCAATGAGGAGAGAGGGGGCGGGGCCGAGCCACAGTTCTGTGTCTGAATGGACACAGAAAGCAGCTTGGGTGTCCCCATAGCAAGCTGCCTGCCGTGAGGGCACTCGGCAGGAGGGAGGGGCCAGGAGCGCCGGCGAGGGACCAGAGAAGAGAAGGATCTGGACTGCTCTGTGCAAAACCACTACACAGAGCAGGTATGACCTGTTTTGTTTTTTTGTTTTTTATTTAAAAATTACAAACTTTAATATCACTTTAAGGGGTACCTGCAAGCACCTACTTTATATATTAATATACATCTGACATGTTCACTTTAACCATAAGGAAAGGAGGTAATTGTGAACATGTGCCAATTTCAACAGCTCCTAATTTATAATAGCTCCCTTTATAATTGGAGACGTCACATGTCTGATGAAGGGATCCTGCGAGGATCTGAAATGTCGCTATTGTAACTACGATGTGATCATTGAATAAAGCTTTGGACCCAATCTGGAGATCCTTGGTGCGCTGGTGACATATTTCTTGCTTGGATTGTCTTCAGTTTCTAGTTGAAAGGTCACTGCAGCATCCATTTACAGCCGGTTTCAGGAACGTGTGTGTTGGGAATATTGTGCTTGGACTCCTCTGCAGAAGTACTGGACACAGAGATTACATACTGATACCTCTTTTTAGTTGCTAACATTCTAAATCAATGTTAGGGATAGTTTACTAATGATCTGACATTAACAGGCCTCATGCACACTTTTCTTTAACTCTCCTAGAAGCCAGCAGCGTTTTTCCAGAAAAAATGCTTGACGCTTTGAAAAAGTGTCTAAGGTTTCATGTACACTTGGCTGTGATGTATCGCGGCCGCGGGAAATCGCAAAATACAGCGATTTTGACGCCAAGCAGCCAATTGCCACAAGGACTTGGGAAGAAAGTCCCTCCCTATCAGTTTTCCAACCAGATGGACTTGGGGCTTACATGTCTCTTTTTGTTTATTCCTGTGTGTGTGTGAATGGAGCAACCGGAAATAAGTTCACACTATAAAGCGCATAAAAAATGATAAACTATAAAAACGCTTTTCCTTTGGCCTGCAGTCACATGCATTTCTGCATATTTTTATGCATGTTTATATGTGTTTTTCTGCATAGTTCTTTTTTTGCACATGCATGTTTCCTTGGACTTTATTTGTTGTGGGTGAGAAGTACACTGCGGTCCGTTTATTAGTGTTTACATATGTTTATGTGCGTTATTGTTGTATTTTAACGCACATCTCTGGCGTGCATATAAACGCCGTTTTCTAGTGTGAACCTGCATTCATCCAGTGAGGAAAAATGCACATAGGTAACTGCACATCTCGTGAATGGGCCCTAAAGGAAAGCTGTATAAAAGCAGCAGGGGTGGGATAGGTAATTTCATTGTTTAGTCCAGGGGTGCCCAACTGCTGAACTGTGGGAAGCATGGGGCTGCAGTAGAGAGCAGAGCTGATGCTTCCAGTATAGCGCCGGCTCCTGTCACAGGCGGAGTGATACCTAATGCACTCCTCTTGGGACAGCAGCAGCCAGCGATACTGGGGACAGCAGCAGCCGCCAGCAATACCCACCTGGAGGACAGCAGCAGCCGCTAGCCATACCCGCTCCTGGGGAGAGCAGCAGCCACAAGCCATACCCGCTCTTGGGGAGAGCAGCAGCCACAAGCCATACCCGCCTAGGGGACAGCAGCAGTTGCCAGCCATACTTGCCTGGGGGGATAGCATCAGCCGCCAGCCATACCCGCCTGGAGGACAGTAGCAGCGGCCAGCCATACCCGCATGGGGAACAGCAGCAGCCAACCATACCACCTGGGGGACAGAAGCAGCTGCCAGCCATACCCACCTGGGGGACAGCAGCAGTCAGCCACTTCTTCAGCCACTTCCTGAGGATGAAGTGAAGATTGAGGTCAGTTTTTAATTAAACTCAAACAGCAATGGGCATATCTGTTCTTTACACTGATAGACTAGCTACACTGGACTGCTTTCAAACTGATCCGCAGGTTACCTGCACTGAGCTATAGACTTCTGTTATTACCTGCATGTTTGGTGCAATTTCAGAAAGTGCTCTACACCTGCAAGATATAATAGAATTCTATGGCAAAGTGCAGCTAACCCATAGGAAAGCCACAGGTGCATCAGTGTAAAAGCCTTAGGCCCGTTTCACACGATCAGTCTGATTGGGTCCGCCTGTCTATTTTTAGGGCGGACCCAATTGAACCCTCTATTTACTTCTATGGAGTTGCAGATGCAAACGGATTTGTGTCTGTTTACACCCGCCTAGCTCCAATCCGATATGCTAAAAAAACAAAAAACAGAAGGGGATCCATCCTCTTCCGTCTGGGCGGATAGGATTGGAGGGCCCATAAAGTAGAGTGGGCTGTGTCCCTGTCTGTTCTGCATATGCAGAGTGAACACAGACCCATCACCCGCCAGTTGCGCTCATTGTGGCCCGTTATCAAGTCACTTAAAGGGGTTATAAACCCTCGTTTTTTGTTTTTTTAAATAAACATATCATACTTACCTCCACTGTGGAGTTCGTTTTGCACAGTGTGGCCCCTATCATCGTCTTCTGGGATCCCCAAATGGCGCTCGCGGCTCCTCTTCGCATCGGTAAACCCCCCAGGAGAAGCGCACTCCCTGAGGGGTTACCTTGCGGGCGTGCTCCCGAGTCCAGCATTTGCGTCCATAGACACAGAATGCCGGACTCTGCCCCGCCCCCCGACACCCACGCAATTGGATTTGATTGACACCAGCGGGAGCCAATGACTGCGCGGCTATAAATCTATCCAAACAACCCCGGGCAGAGAGGTAGAGCGCATCTCCGCCGAGGGAACGAATAGGCTCAGGTGAGTAAAACGGGGGGGGGGGGGGGGGGGGGCTGGTCAGTGACAGAAGTTTTTTCACCTTAATGCATAGGATGCATTAAGGTGAAAAAACAGGAGGATTTACAACCCCTTTTAAGTGGCCCTCACTCTTCAATAGGTTGAGCACCCCTGGTTTAGTCCTTCCTGGGCAAGCACAGGGCACTTTAAAGGTTCATTTACACTTGCATTTGGTCTCTGAAGAACAATACACAATCAGAAAGCTCTTCAGAAATCACTTGACAGTGGAGGAGGAGATGTTGTATCAACCCTTCATCAACTGCTATCTGAAAGAGTTTAAAGTGGAGTTCCACCCAATCTTACAACTCTTCAGCATCCCTCACTAAACTGTGCACTGTAAACAAATTGGATATTTTTTAATTTTTTTTCTCAGTCTTTAGTGTATATCTGCTGTATTAATTTTTCACTTCCTTCCTCCCTGGCCGCGGCCCATCGCATCATTTCCTGTTTGCAATGCCTTCTGGGAAGGGGGGGCAACTTCCTCTGACACTGCCGTTGCTATGGAAACCTGACCTGAAACCTATTACACTGCTTGTGCTGCACTGAGCATGTGCAAGATCTGCAAGGATGAGATCCAGGAAGAAATAGAGTCTGGCTTCAGATGCCCACACTTAAGATGGCCACGGCCTGCTGTAAGTTTATAAAATAACAAACTACTGCTATAAACTAACAAAACAGACCTTAGTTTACAGATTAACTTTACTAGAATACATTAAGCTTGTGTATTATAGGGGTATTTTTATTTTAAAAGTATAATTTTGGCCAGAACACCACTTTAACAATTCTTTAAGCTCTGCTCTTAAATTAATATGCATGATGCAGAAAATAATTACACACTTTTCAAAATCCAGGCGATCTCCAGGGACACATTTTAAATACTTGGAATGTCCCTGAAAATCAGAGACAGTTGTTCACATTCCACAGGAAGATGACAAGTCACAGTGCAAAGTGTTATTCCCTCAACAAGACCAAATATTCACAAAAGCTTCATTCTATTTTACTTACAAGGTTACACAGCACTGTGCACACCACTGTTTGCATACACCCAGCCATGGTCTTCTGTGGTCTTTCCAGCCATGTACTCCTGTATGAAAAAGGTGATGTTGGGACTGAGTATATAAATTCACTCATAGGACACATCACATTCACACCTCTGCACTTTCAGCATACTTTAAACTGCACCTACAGCACATAGAAAGATCTATACCATTATACTATTAGACTATTACTATTTTCAATAGAACAGCCATAACATAAGCATTCTACAGTGGAGTGCTTTTAAACAATACCGCTTTCTGCATCTGTGTATCTGTATCTGCATTTCCAACAACTGCATAATGACAACATGCATTCAGGAAACTGCATTCAGTATATGGACGAATGGTACATCATGTAAAAAGCAATAAACATGCTTGACTGCTGAGAAGCTTGGTCTTGTCTTAACCCACAACAAAACCTTGCCCCCCAAAAAGACACATAGACCACTTTAAGTTGGAAGTAGGGCAAGGCCACAGCGTTATTGAACATCTTAGTATAAAAGCCAAAATACCAACACCATGCTGGTCATGGTTATACCGTGAGCATCTATAACCAAACTGTATAGTCTAAGAGGCCTGTCTCTCCACCATCAGTGCGAGACAGGCATTAAACTGACCCCGTAATTAACTTGAGGGCATAGCCCATAAAGTAAAACCAATTGCTGGTAAGGTAAAACCAAGGTAATACCAATTGCTGGCAAGGTAAAACCAATTGGCAAGGAAGCTGTGATGAACACACAACGGGCGGGTGGGTGGGCAACTCTTGTGACGTCAAATTCTCTTGAAAGTAGTGGGACGTGCCTCTGCGTAGCCTTTTCTAGAATTCTGGCTCCACCCAGTCACCTCGTGCCATTGTAGCCAATAACAACAGAGCCACTTCGACTCCCTGATTAGGTTGACACCCCGCTTGGTTGCCAAGCATCCAGCAGTCAAGGCTCCCTTTCCTTAGGGCGGGGTGGGTCCAGGGGCCTTCATTTTAAGTCAGTGTAATCCAGTGCCCCTGGAAGACGTCATCTGTGACGAAACGGTGTAGGGAGGAGCGGCGTGCTGACGTCACCACATACCGCGCTAGTCCCGGAAGCTACGGGCAGCATACGAGAGCCGGCCGGCTCATGGTTCTGTTTTTAATCCATCGTATTTTGCTGCATAATTTTTATGAACACATACTCGCCTTATGAGATGACATCTTATGCTGAGATTATGAGGAATCCCTCTAGCGTTGACAGCCGTTGAAAGACCCGAGGCTGGGGTTGAGAGCCAAAGGCACGTTTGATCTCCCTAAAAAGAGATCTAAGGAGCTGGTAAGCGGCAGCTTTTTTTGTGGGTGGAGGCACTTTTGTATTGTACCCCAGCACACACCACCCACAGTGTTGAAGTTGCATGTCACCGCTGGCAGGAAGATTACAAAGTCACCCTCTAGAGGACTGTCTATTAAGTGGGCTTTTCAAATCAGCCTATTTGAGTGGACTCTGTTTTGCAGCTTTTGCATTCTGCTACACATGTTATGTTCACTAATTGTCTCCTTTTTTTTTTGCACGTATCACTGGCGATAAGAATGTTGATGTGATATTATATTGCATATATTTATTTATGTTTAATCATACAATTTTTCAATGGTTTTTTCTTTGCTTTTTTGTCGTTTCCATATTCAAAATCAATTTATAGCGCAGCTTATTTTTTATGTTATTTCTAGTGTGTGTGTCTCACATTGTTAGATGCAGCTTTTTTTCACATTATTTAAGGTTAAACCCTATACACATGATCACTTTTGGGATAGCGCAGTAAAAACATTTTTTTAGTGTAATCCATCGGCATGGGTACTTAAAGTGGAGTTCCAGCGGTTTCTGTGTTTATTAAAAGTCAGCAGCTACAAAAGTGTAGCTGCTGACTTTTAATAAACACCCACTCACCTGTCTCACAGTCTAGCGATGCAGCTGCCCGAAGCTTCGGTTCTCTCCCCCTTCTCTCCGCGGCGCGGGCATCACTAGTGTGGGCACCCGGCTGTGACAGCTTGCGGCTTCACAGCCGGGTGCTAACTGCGCATTCTTAATGGCCGGGCAATCTTCTGGGACCTGTGACATGTCCCAGAAGATTGCAGGGAGGGAGGGGAAGTGGGAGCTGCGTACCTGTCAAAACTAGGTACCCGCCCCCCCCCCCCCCAAAAAACAAATGACAGGCCAAATGTGGCAAGTCAGGGGGTCAGGCTTCCTTTTTGGGTGGAACTCCGCTTTAAAATGTATCAAATTAGAATGGATGATTAGCTAATATTTTATATGCTTCAATAATTTGCTCAGGTATATTGACAACATGCATTTAGACCACTACAATTATATGAAAAAAAGGGTACAACATGTGAAAAGTAATAAACACGTATGTGGTTGTAATCCATGGGGATGGGTCCTTAGTATTTATTAAATTAGAAGAATTAATAATTTTCCCCCAAAACAGTTACATTCAAGGCATGCTGTGAATTATAACCGTTATACAATTACCAGTGTGCTTATGTCAGCTCTCACCTAAATTGAAGTCATAACTGATCATATGTATAGTACCATGGTAACTGCAAATCAAACAGAGGCTCAGATGGCAGCTTCCTGGGCTGTAAAGAATAGGATTTAGTTTTGCTTTCAGAAAATGTCATTCATATGGATGAATGGTATATAATGTAAAAAGCAATAAATATGTGTCTGTAATCCATGGGCATGGGTCCTTAGTATTTATCATATTAGAAGAATTGATGATTGGCTAATCAGGAGCACTGTTGTTCTGGGAGGACATCATATAACATCCTCCTAGAACGTGCCCGATCTGTCACCGCACCGGACACAGCCGATGACTGATCCAGCCCGCTGCAGTACCATGTGATCGCTGTGACCAATCACAGCAGATAACATGACAATTGTAAACAATGGATGTCTTCCTTTCATGCCATCTTTTTTTTATACAATTTTGTTGCTAGCTGTGATTGGTCACAGTGATCACATGGTACAGACAGGGTCAATCGCAGCCCATCTGTACCATGTGATTAGCTTTGACCAATCACAGCTAATCACAACAAGAAATACTGAATGCTTGCTTATACCAATGAAATTCACCGGCATAAGCAATCATAACGTGTAAAAAAAAAAAATCCTGATCATGTCCTCAGAGTAGTACAGTGTTACTGTGGTAACACTGTATTACTCTGGTCACAGTGTGTTAGAAAAAAAAAATCGTAAAAAAAAAATATTTAAAAAAATGTAATAAAAAAACATTTAAAGAAAAATGATTAATTCATTTATTTTTTACATACTGTTACCAGTCAGTGTCCCTGAACACTGCCACACCAGTTATACAATAACCCTGTACTGCACTGGTTACTAGATACCTTGGACTGTCTACTTTCCAAAACAGGGTTATTTGTGGGTATTTGTACTGTCCTGGTTTTTTCGAGCCTCAAGAAATGAGATGGGGTGTCAGTTTGTGGACTCTATAACTTTCCTACAGACTAAATAATAAACACTTATTTGGGTTATTTCACCAAAGAAATGTAGCAGAATACATTTTGACCTAAATTTATGAAGAAAGATTATTTATTTGCAAAAGAACAGAAACAAGGAAAAACCCGTTTTATTTTCAAAATTTTCCATCTTTTTTCATTTATTTAGCAAAGAATAAAAACCCCAGTGGTGATTACATAGCACCAAAAGAAAACTCTATTTGTGTGAAAAAGTGATACAATTTTCTTATGGGTACAGTGTTGAATGACCGAGCAATTGTCATTCAAAGTGTGACTGCGCTGAAAGTTGAAAATTGGCCTGGGCAGGAAAGGGGTAAAAGTGCCTGGTATTGTAGTGGTTAAATACGCTGTAAAAGTCATGGGTGCATTTAGAGCACAATTATGGTTTTTAATAGAAGTGAATGGAGGCAGTTGCAAAGTGTAAACACCTGGCAGAATCTGCAAGAAGTGATATTTTTGCCTTGCTGAAACACGGGGCAACGCTAAGGCCAGGTTCATATACAGTATCTCACCTGAACCGGTGAACAGGACCTGAATCCCACCTGAACCGGTGAACAGGACCTGAATCCCACCTGAACCGGTGAACAGGGACGCACCGGACCCAATGCTGTGAACCGCGGCCGCACATACAGTATCTCACAGAAGTGAGTACACCCCTCACATTTTTGTAAATATTTTATAATATCTTTTCATGAGACAACACTGAAGAAATGACACTTTGCTACAATGTAAAGTAGTGAGTGTACAGCTTGTATAACAGTGTAAATTTGCTGTCCCCTCAAAATAACTCAACACACAGCCATTAATGTCTAAACCGCTGGCAACAAAAGTGAGTACACCCCCTAAGTGAAAATGTCCAAATTGGGCCCAATTGGCCATTTTCCCTCCCCGGTCTCATGTGACTCATTAGTGTTACAAGGTCTCAGGTGTGAATGGGGAGCAGGTGTGTTAAATTTGGTGTTATTACTCTCACTCTCTCATACTGGTCACTGGAAGTTCAACATGGCACCTCATGACAAAGAACTCTCTGAGGATCTGAAAAAAAGAATTGTTGCTCTACATAATGATGGCCTAGGCTATAAGAAGATTGCCAAGACCCTAAAACTAACTGCAGCATGGTGGCCAAGACCATACAGCAGTTTAACAGGACAGGTTCCACTAAGAACAGGCCTCGCCATGGTCGACCAAAGAAGTTGAGTGCACGTGCTCAGCCTCATATCCAGAGGTTGTCTTTGGGAAATAGACGTATGAGTGCTGCCAGCATTGCTGTAGATGTTGAAGGGGTGGGGGTCAGCCTGTCAGTGCTCAGACCATACGCCGCACACTGCATCAAATTGGTCTGCATGGCTGTCGTCCCAGAAGGAAGCCTCTTCTAAAGATGATGCACAAAAAAAAACACAAACAGTTTGCTGAAGACAAGCAGACTAAGGACATGGATTACTGGAACCATGTCATGCGGTCTGATGAGACCAAGATAAACTTATTTGGTTCAGATGGTGTCAAGCATGTGTGGCAGCAACCAGATGAGGAGTACAAAGACAAGTGTGTCTTGCCTACAGTCAAGCATGGTGGTGGGAGTGTCATGGTCTGGGGCTGCACGAGTGCTGCCGGCACTGGGGAGCTACAGTTCATTGAGGGAACCATGAATGCCAACATGTACTGTTACATACTGAAACAGAGCATGATCCCCTCCCTTCGGAGACTGGGCCGCAGGGCAGTATTCCAACATGATAACGACCCCAAACACACCTCCAAGACGACCACCGCCTTGCTAAAAGAGCTGAGGGTAAAGGTGATGGACTGGCCAAGAATGTTTTCAGACCTAAACCCTATTGAGCATCTGTGGGGCATCCTCAAATGGATGGTGGAGGAGCGCAAGGTTTCTAACATCCACCAGCTATGTGTTGTCGTCATGGAGGAGTGGAAGAGGACTCCAGTGACAACCTGTGTAGCTCTTGTGAACGCCATGCCCAAGAGGGTTAAGGCAGTCCCAGAAAATAATGGTAGCCACACAAAATATTCACACTTTGGGCCCAATTGGGACATTTTCAATTAGGGGTGTACTCATTTTTCTTGCCAGCGGTTTAAACATTAATGGCTGTGTGTTGAGTTATTTTGAGGGGACAGCAAAATTACACTGTTACACAAGCTGTACACTCACAACTTTACATTTTAGCAAAGTATAATTTCTTCAGTGTTGTCACATGAAAAGATATAATAAATAATTTACAAAAATGTGAGGGGTGTTCTCACGCTTGTGAGATACTGTATGTGCGGCCGAGGTTCACAGCATTGGGTCCAGTGCGTCCCTGTTCACCGGTTCAGGTGGGATTCAGGTCCGAATTTTTGCCTGAATTCGCACCTGAACCGGACCCAAAGATGCACAGGACCCTTCTGCAATCCAGACCGTGGTCGCCCCGGACCTGTGTGAACCAACACCATTGAGAGCCGGTCACATTCACCTGTCATGCAAAGTCACATATATGTTAACCCAGCCTTACCCTGTAGTGTATATAACGCCATTCACTCCATATTTTAACAATTTTGAGTGGAGTTGATTGGTGTTTGGGAAGTGGTAAAAACACGACACAATCGCCTATTTTCAACGACTATTAAAAAGAGCTCACCTTTACTTTTGCCCCACCTGGCGAATGTTTCCTGCAAGGGCAGGAACACAGTTGCTGCTCGGCATCCAGCACCCATATGTACTAGAAGTGAATGTAAAGGTTTTTTTTTTGTAAAATAACAAACATGTTATTTTTACCTGCTCTGTGCAAGGGTTTTGCAAAGAGCTGCCCCAATCCTTCTTTTCTGGGGTGTCCCAGGTGGCGCTCCTGCTCCTCCCCTTCATCGGGTGCCGCCAGGGAGAGATGCTTTCCATGGGGGCAACCGTGCAGGCGCGCTCCCGAGTACTGCTGTTGTGTCCATTGGCACAGACAGCAAAGACTCAGCCCAGCCCCTGGCTCCCGTGTCACTGGGTTTGATTGACAGCCTCCCGCTGCTATCAATCTATCCTATGAGGACCCGAGACAGCAGCTGGAGCTGCTGGGCTCGTGCTCGTTGCTGGAACGATCGGGTTCAGGTAAGAAAAAGGGGAGCTCTGGGAAGGTTTTTCACCTGAATGCATAGAAATGCATTCAGGTGAAAAACCTTGAGGGTTTACAACTCCTTTATTCCAAAAAGAACTGGTTCAAATTGAATGTGTGTGTGGCTAGAATAAGGCTCAGAGCACTGCCCCACCTATAAGCATTGAGAAGTACAGGCCATTACAGAGATCTCTGTTCCTTGATTTTGTTTTTCCGCTCTGGAACGTTGTTGCTGTGTTTTTCTCAGGAATAACACAGGCTCAGCTCGTCTTTTGAATCACTTGTGCATGACTCACATTCCCCATACAGGAAAGCAAAGCAGAGCAGCAGGTAACACAAAGGAGCTAAACACTGAGAGGAGGGGGTCACATCACTACTGCCAACCATATGAACAATCCATGGCCCATTATGAAAGTTCCATACACTTTTTTTTCTTTGATAAAAACGACGGGGTTCATTTATTAAAACTGGAGAGTGCAAAATCTGGTGTAGCCCTGCATGGCAGCCATTCAGCTTCTAACTTCAGTTTGTTCAATAGCGTAACTCCACTTTTGTTGAGAAAAAAAACATTTCCCACTGGGTGATCCATGTACATTGCTAGGAATTTATCAAACTTTGTTGCAGATTTCTAGCTTTTGGTATTCTGAAGAAATCATTGTTTGTTCCTCTATGCCCCTATGCTGTGTGGGTCTAATGGGAGTGGTTTCATAATTATCAACCAGCTGTGCACCCGCAGGGCTCTAATGAGGAATATTGCAGGGTAAGCATCTCTTTAGACATGATTTCCTATTGGGAGTGTCTCACCAAAAATGAACTTTTTGTTGCAGGGGATGCCTGAAATCTGACTTGTATGTCAGTGTAGACTTCTGGGAAAATCAGTGAGCCAATCACACAAGCAGGAAATTATGTTTCTGGGGGGTGGGGGCGTTCCTTACACACTCTGTGTACAGATTACCTCCAGGTAGCCATATTGCATTGCATTTTACAGAACATTACAGAGCTGCAGATTGAAAAGGAGAGGTCGTTTTTAATAACATTCAATTACAATATGACTTGCGTCGCAATTGTATACGCTATATTATCTTTTTTTTATTTGCTATTTTTTTACCTTACGTAAGTGGAGTTACCCTTTAAGTAAGACAAACCCCAAACTGTGTTAAAGCGTAACTCCACTCTTGTTGAGTAAAAACATTCTCCTATGGGTGATCTATGTACATTGCAAGGATTATAACAACCTTTGCTGCAGATTCCTACCTTTTGTTATTTTAAAGAAATCCCTCTGTGTTTCTGTGTGCCTCTGTACTGAGTGAGTCTAATGGGAGTGGTTTCATAATTAACTGTCAGGTGTGCAGCTGCAGAGCACTAATGAGGAAAGCTGCTGGGCCTGCATCCATTTAGACATGTTCCTATTGAAAGTATTTCTCCAAAAATTTAATTTTTGTTGCAGGGGATGCCTGAAATCTGACTTGTATCTTAGGCAGACTTCTGGGGAAATTGGTGAGCCAATCACACAAGCAGGAAATTTTGTTTCTGGGGCGTGGCTGCAGATTGAAAAGGAAAGGTAATTTTGAATAACATTCAATTACAATATGACTTGTGTCGCAATTATATGCGCTATATTATTTTTTCTTTATTTGCTATTTTTTTCCTCTACGAGAGTGGAGTTACCCTTTAAGCGAAAGAGTCGGATTGAACACAGTGCCATCCTTTATTGTCTGAAAATCACTAGGCAATAACAAAAACATCATGTTTTGTGCTAGGCATTCATGGACCATGAAAACAGATTAGCTTAAAGGGGTTGTAAATCTTCCTGTTTTTTCATCTTAATGCATCCTATGCATTAGGGTGAAAAAACACTTGGCAGTCACCGCCCCCGACCCCCTCCCCGGTTTCACTTACCTGAACCCCTTCATTCAGTCATCGGGGACACGCTGTCTCTCTCTCCACGGGCTCCTGGCTCTTGATTTGGATAGATTGATAGCAGCGCAGCCATTGGTTCCCGCTGTTGTCAATCAAATCCAATGACGTGGGCGCTGGGGGGCGGGGCCAAGTCCTGCATTAGACAGCTATGGACGTCGAATGTTGGACTCGGGAGCGCGCCCGCAAGGTAACCCCCTCGGGGAAGCGCTTCTCCGAGGGGGTTATCAGATGCAGGGAAGAGCCGCAAGAGCCGCGGGGGGTCCCCAGAAGAGCAGGCTCGGGGCCACTCTGTGCAAAACGAGCTGCACAGTGGAGGTAAGTATGACATGTTTGTTATTTTAAAAAAAAGAAATTACCCTTACAATCACTTTGAAGAGGAAGTAAATCCTCTCTAAAAAAAAAAAAAACACCCTGCAGGACAAAGGCATAATGATTATGAATTACTTACCTGAGATCGAAGCCCCCGAAGCGACCCTCGTTCACCTCCTCCGTCGCCACCATGATACCCGGAGTGACTTCCGGGTATCGCTGCTCCGGCGCTGTGACTGGCCGGATCAGAGATGACATCACTCCGGCGCATGTGCGCGGGAGCCGTCAGTGATAGCATGATCGCCTTCACTAACGGCACGCTCAGTGCGCCTGCGCCAGTGCGCATGTGCCGTAGACATCGGTGCCCGTTTTTAGGAAAATATCTCCTTAACCATGTAGGTTAAGGAGATATTTCTTGCACCTACAAGTAAGCCTTGATCTAGGCTTACCTGTAGCTTAAAGTGGTCTGTAAGGGTTTACAACCACTTTAAGACACAGTGACATGTACAGTAGCAGATGAACTAGATAGGAAAGTAACATTGCCATAAACCACCATTAGCAGAGTTTTCAAAAGGCTTCTACTGCAGCCTGGTCACAAATGGCATAAACTGGTTTGTTGAATGGTTTGAGAAAATACAAATTCTTGTCAGTTACACTAATGTATGGGAAGATGCCAATCAGTTAGATACCAAACATGCTACAGGTCCAGCAGGATAATGGAACACATTAGGCCCCTAAGCAATATATGCATGTGATTTATATCATATTTGGTCTCTAACAAACTATAATTTATTTCTATGCAATATTATATTGGTTGTCAGAATGGAAAACTTTGTCAAATAGAAATATTGATGCATTTAGAAAAGTTGACAATAAGGGTGTGTCTGCCAAGCATAATAAAATACTCTCTAGTCCCCTTTAGCACCCAATTCAGACCCTTTGATTGGTCGTGTTAAAGCACAACAAAACTGAACTTATTCTCTCTGGAGAAGAGACGCTTGAGAGGGGATATGATTTCAATTTACAAATACCGTACTGGTGACCCCACAATAGGGATAAAACTTTTTCGCAGAAGAGAGTTTAATAAGACTCGTGGCCACTCATTACAATTAGAAGAAAAGAGGTTTAACCTTAAACTACGTAGAGGGTTCTTTACTGTAAGAGCGGCAAGGATGTGGAATTCCCTTCCACAGGCGGTGGTCTCAGCGGGGAGCATTGATAGTTTCAAGAAACTATTAGATAATCACCTGAATGACCGCAATATACAGGGATATGTAATGTAATACTGACATATAATCACACACATAGGTTGGACTTGATGGACTTGTGTCTTTTTTCAACCTCACCTACTATGTAACTATATGTAACTATGTAACTATATCTGAGCACCATCAACTGAAAATGATATTTATTAATTTTTTAATATTCAAAGAAAACCCACCCATCCATCCATGTTTCAATGTTTTTTTTTGTTGAGAAATCACTTTAAAAAACACTACCCATCATTTCTAGCCATGGCCATCTTGAGTAAGGGCAGATGATTCAAGTAGCATTTACTTTCTGAAATCCATCTGCCCTTGGCTCAAACACGCAAGCAGGAGGGTGTGCTCTGTGACATCAGCCGACAGCAGGCTACATTGCACCCCTGTGAAAAAAGTTTTGGCCTTACTCCTCTTTAACCACCTCAATACTGGGCATTTTCGCCCCCTTCCTGCCCAAGCCATTTTTCAGCTTTCAGCGCTGTCGCACTTTGAATGACAATTGCGCGGTCATACAACACTGTACCCAAATGAAATTGTTATCATTTTTTCCCCAGAAATAGAGCTTTCTTTTAGTGGTATTTGATCACCTCTGTGGTTTTTATTTTTTGCGCTATAAACAAAAGAAGAGTGACAAGTTTTAAAAAAAACACAATAATTTTTACCTTTTGCGATAATAAATATCTAATTTTTTTTTCTTTAAAACAAATTTTTTCTCAGTTTAGGCCGATATGTATTCTTGTACATATTTTTGGTAAAAAAAAATCGCAATAAGCGTATATAGATTGGTTTGCGCAAAAGTTATAGCGTCTACAAAATAGGGGATAGTCTTATAACATTTTTAATTTTTTTTATTTTTTTACTAGTAATGGCGGCGATCTGCGATTTTTATCGTGACTGCGATATTGCGGCGGACACATCAGACACTTTTGACACATATTTGGGACCATTCACATTTATACAGCGATCCGTGCTATAAAAATGCATTGATTACTGTATAAATGTGACAGGCAGGGAAGGGGTTAACACTAGGTGGTGATCGAGGGGTTAACTGTGTTGCTAGGGAGTGATTCTAACTGTAGGGGGCGGGGACTCACTAGGGGAGGAGACCGATCGGTGTTCCGCTGTACTGGGAACATACCATCGGTCTCCTCTCCTCTGACAGGACCGTGGATCTGTGTGTTTACACACACAGATCCACGGTCCTGCTGTGTTACCGGTAATCGCGGGTGCACGGCGGACATCGCGGCCGCCGGGCACACGCACCGGGTGCCTAGTGACACGGCGGGCGCGCGCGATCCTGGTGGCCTAGGAAAGCGAGGACGTCATATGACGCCCACCCGCAACGAGAGCTGCGCCGCCTGGCCGTCAATTGACGGCTGGCAGTCGGCAAGCGGTTAAAGAGGAACAGTCTGCTTACATAATTTTAATAAAAACATCTTTGTCATTCTGAAGCTTCCCTCCAACCACTTTGCATATTATTTTATATATACTGTAATTCTGTACTTGCCAAATATGCTGCAAAAATCTCCCTAAACTAAGTCTGGCTGCAACTATTTTAACTGTGGGCAGCTAAAGCTGCTACCTGTTCACTTCTTGGATTTACACAGAGGCACACCTCTAGCTCTGCAGTCCTGCAGCTTTCATTGGCCCTCCTATGACTCACCCCCCTCCCTTCCTGGCAAACTCTCACAAGAGTAAGAGAGAGAGAGAGAGAGAGCTGTGCATGATGTCATAAGCCTAGGCTTTTTACCAGACAAGAAACAGGAAGTGGGCTGTATAAGGTATTTACTGGCAGAAAAAAAAATGTTTTGCTATCCAAAGTTAAAACAACAAGGGCAGAGGATTTACTAGATGAAAAATTACTGAAGGTCTGCTTTAACCACTTGACCACTGGGCACTTAAACCCCCTTCCTAACCAGACCAATTTTCAGCTTTCGGTGCTCTCACATTTTGAATGACAATTACTCAGTCATACAACACTGTACCCATATGAAATTTTTGTCCTTTTTTTCACACAAATAGAGCTTTCTTTTGGTGGTATTTAATCACCGTTGGGTTTTTTATTTTTTGCGCTATAAAAGAAAAAAGACTGAAAATTTGGTAAAAAAATGAATTTTTCTTTGTTTCTGTTATAAAATTTAGCAAATTAGTAATTTTTCTTCGTAAATTTTGGCCAAAATTTATACTGCTACATGTCTTTGGTAAAAATAAGTACAACTTGGTGTATATTATTTGGTCTTTGTGAATGTTAGAGAGTCCAAAAGCTATGGTGCCAATATCTGAAAATTGATCACACCTGAAGTACTGACGGCCTATCTAATTTCTTGAGACCCTAACATGCCAGAAAAGTACAAATACCCCCCAAATGACCCCTATTTGGAAAGAAGACATTCCAAGGTATTTGAAAAGATGCATGGTGAGTTTTTTTGAAATTGTCATCTTTTCCCACAATTCTTTGCAAAATCAAGATTTTTTTTTTCTTTTTTTTTTCCACAAAATTGTCATATTAGGAGGTTATTTCTCACACACAGCATATGCATACAACAAATTACACCCCAAAACACATTCTGCTATTACTCCCGAGTATGGCAATACCACATGTGTGAGACTTTTACACAGCGTGGCCACATACAGAGGCCCAACATGCAGGGAGCACCTCTAGGCGTTCTGAAGCACCCAGGCCAATTCTTATATTTCTCTCCTACATGTAAAAATAATCATTTATTTGCTAGAAAATTGCATAGAACCCCAAAACATTATATATATATATTTTTTAGCAAAGACCCTAGAGAATACAATGGCGGTTGTTGCAACTTTTTATCTCGCACGGTATTTGCGCAGCAATTTTGTCGAACGCGTTTTTTTGGGAAAAAAAAACTGGTGCTTTAAAAAAAAAAAAAACAGTAAAGTTAGCCCAATGTTTTTGCATAATGTGAAAGATGAAGTTACGCCGAGTAAATAGATACCTAACATGTCACCCTTCAAAATTGCACACGCTCGTGGAATGGTGCCAAACTTCGCTACTTGAAAATCTCCATAGGTGACGCTTTAAAATTTTTTACTGGTTACATGTTTTGAGTTACAGAGGGGGTCTAGGGCCAAAATTATTGCTCTCACTCCAACGTTCACAGTGATACCTCACATGTGTGGTTTGAACACCGTTTTCATATGTGGGCGGGACTTACGTATGTGTTCGCTTCTGCATGCAAGCACGCGGACAGGGGCGCTTTAAAAAAAATTTTGTTTTTTTATTGTTCATTTTACTTTATTTATTTTAGTTTGACACTTTTTCCCCCCAAAAATTTTTTGATCACTTTTATTTCTATTACAAGGAATGTAAACATCCTTGTAATAGGAATATGGCATGACAGGTCCTCTTTACAGTGAGATATGGGGGTCAATAAGACCCCACATCTCACCTCTAGGCTGGGAAGCGTGAAATAAAAAAAAACAAAAAACGATCCTGGCTTCGATCGTAGCGGTGAGTCGGTAGAAGCACCGGAGGGTGGCGGGAAGGGGGGGGCATCCCCTCTCGCCTCCATAAGAACGATCAAGCAGTGGAACAGCCGCTATGATCATTCTTATGGTGTAGGGAATCGCCGGCTGAAAAAGCTGATATCTGAATGATGCCTGTAGCTGCACCCATCATTCAGATATCCCCACACAAAGTCAAGGACGTCATATGACGGCGGGCGGGAACTGGTTAAAAATTGCGGGGTATTGGGGGGTATTGCGGAGTATTGCGGGGTATTGCAGAGTAGTGCAGGGTATATTGCAGAGTATTGCAGAGTATATTGCAGAGTATTGCTGGGTATATTGCAGAGTATTGCTGGGTATATTGCAGAGTATTGCAGGGTATATTGCAGAGTATTGCTGGGTATATTGCAGAGTATTTCAGGGTATATTGCAGGGTATATTGCGGAGTATTGCCGGGTATATTGCAGGGTATATTGCGGAGTATTGCCGGGTATATTGCAGAGTATTGCAGGGTATATTGTAGAGTATTGCAGGGTGTATTGCAGGGTATATTGCAGAGTATTGCCGGGTATATTGCAGAGTATTGACGGGTATATTGCAGAGTATTGCCGGGTATATTGCAGAGTATTGCCGGGTATATTGCAGAGTATTGCAGGGTATATTGCAGAGTATTGCAGGGTATATTGCAGAGTATTGCCGGGTATATTGCAGAGTATTGCCGGGTATATTGCAGAGTATTGCCGGGTATATTGCAGAGTATTGCCGGGTATATTGCAGAGTATTGCAGGGTATATTGCAGAGTATTGCCGGGTATATTGCAGAGTATTGCCGGGTATATTGCAGAGTATTGCCGGGTATATTGCAGAGTATTGCCGGGTATATTGCAGAGTATTGCCGGGTATATTGCAGAGTATTGCCGGGTATATTGCAGAGTATTGCCGGGTATATTGCAGAGTATTGCCGGGTATATTGCAGAGTATTGCCGGGTATATTGCAGAGTATTGCCGGGTATATTGCAGAGTATTGTCGGGTATATTGCAGAGTATTGCAGGGCATATTGCAGAGTATTGCAGGGTATATTGCAGGGATGGCTGAGCATGGAGGGATGGTTGGATGTGACTGCCATTGTCACTGAGCACCGCTGTGGGCACTACACATGCAGCCCACAGCGGTGCTGCCATCCGATCCCTCCCCCTCTCCCCCCACACTGTACCGATCAGTACAGAGAGAGAGGTTTGTTGACATGTGATCGCTCTGTCATTTGACAGAGCGATCACATGGTAAACGGCCACAATCAGCGGCCGTTTACCGTGATCCGTGATGCGCCGGGTCCTCTGGACCCGGCGGTCACGGAAGTTCTCGGGTGCGCGCCCCAGGGACCCCCGAGACCAGGATCCTGGGATGACGTCCCACGGACGTCCACACAGAACTAGCCGACCGCGCTGCAGCCGTCTTTCGGCTATGGCCCGGTCGGCAAGTGGTTAAGCACATTCAATGACAACCTCAAGAGCCAAATGAATGCACATACTAAGTGCCACTGCAACTTTTGCTCTGTCCCATTTGTAATTTTGTTCAACTTTGTACAGTCTTGTGATTTACACATCTGTGCCACAATGCAGCATATCAACAATAAATATATATTAATTTCTGGTACAACAATAATTTTTTATAGAGTCAAAAGGAAACAATCATGACCAACAGAGCTAAAGGTGGTCCCAAATGATGGGCCCGAAGGACCCAACTCAAGAACCAAATAAACCCCACAAAATAAAAGGGAAAGGGAGAGGGGTTGGGGAAAGGGAAAAAAAATTGGAGGGGGGGGGAAGAGAGAAAAAAAAGTAAAAGGAAAAGAAGAACAAGATGAGTGGAAGAAGAGAAGAAGGTCCTGCAGGCTAATAAGTAACAGGTCGGTTGAGGGCGCTCATGCTAGCCGAGGGCAGGGTCAGAAGGGCATATGACCACCACAGGCTATATCCATTTCAAATGTGTATTTAGCTTGCCCTCAACAGCTCAAAATACCTTTTTGTGGACACTTTAGAGTTAGAAAGCTATGTGGCGGCGGTCTACTTTAATTCTCATTATCTGACCTATACATAAACTGATCATGTACTCTGTAAAAATGTGTGCACTGAACAGCACAATAACCAGACCGCTCGAACATGTTCCCCTTCCAGTAATTATTAAGATTGCTAGTCACAGTCAGAAGCATGCTGGGGCATGGAAGGGGGGGAACATAAGAACATACTGGAAGAGAATACATTTTTAAGAGTTTTATTTTAATATTTGATACAACCATGTATATATATGAACCTAGAACTGCTTATATAACATTATTAAATATGAAAACATCACTGGTGATTTACTATACCATTACAGGGTGTCTGGCAGCAGGTGTTCATTGCCTCCTCCTGGATGTGAGCAGGGGCATTGGGCTTTTCAGAATTGCATGCAAAGCAAAAGGCTCTCTTGGATGCCTAAAAAACAAGGTGGCGAGACTCACAAACTGAGTATAGAGCTCTGACTACTACTGTTCTTGTTTACCAAAAGTAATGGTAAACAAGAACATATTTGGGGGGCACACCATACAATGCGTTTAAATTCAAGATGGTGCTGCTATAAGACCTACAAACAGTACAAAATATTTTACAGCGCACACATACAAGAATGACATTTCCTGCAGGGCTAGTTAAAAACACCTGAACATATTCAAAAAATACGTGGGTTTGGTCACACTATATGGTCATATAGTGCTAAGCCCACTTACTGCGACAAAGTACCCCGAATTAGTGGGTCCTACACTAGTAATAGAATGGAAGATCCTTTGTCTCAACCATGGGAGCTGAACTCCTCTATGTGGGAGAACTGAAGGGGATACATCCTATGCACTGGTGGTCACTAAATAGGAGGTAATCTTCTAAACATTAGCTTATGTGCAGAGCAACAGTTGCAAGACTTTAACCTTGTTCTACTCTGAGCCGTTCCCATGCACATGGGCAGTGGGACAAAGACTGTAGATGATGCTCCGTCAGGACAAAGATGTAGCCAAGGTAAGTGGGGTGGTGTGTCACCTAGAAGGTCATGGGGACAAGTGGTGATTGTCTGGTAATTACTTCACTATACCAGGTACAGGTTTATGTTGCAACTGTTGCACAGTAAAGCTTTATTATTATGGGATTTATACTGTCTTTAAAGTATAACTAAAGGAAAAACTTTTTTTTTGTTTTTGATAGAGTAAAGAGGGATTAGAACACCTGTCAGTTTTTATCGCTGTCTGTGCCCCTGTTATGTTTGTCCTGTTCACCATTATCATTGAAAGTATAAGAGAATCCCAAATTTTGGGTTGTCCCCAGAAAAGTAATAGAGGGGAAATCTTCCAATGGGGACACTAGTTCTGGTGACCTGGGGCCCCAGAGGAATTCCCTTAATGTGCAGGGATTTCCTCTCACTGCCTGTTTTGGCTATGAGACAAGAAGTAAAGGTAAGTCTCCCCAAAGGGACATAGATAGCAAAAAAAATAAAAAAATGACAGGGGTTACTCTATCCAAAATGAAAAAAAAATGTTTTGCCTATAGTTCTACTTGAAATAAAGACCTCTAAACTAATAAAATAATTCTATAGCTTCTGATCAGTGGAGGCCCGTCCATTAGGGCCGCCCCCCCAATCCATGTGCCTGGCCCCTAATCTCCATGCAGGGCGCTGGACGCATGGATTTCAATGAAGATTTCCTTTTTTTGGCTTCTTGGCCTCAAAAAGGGTGGGCTTGGGGCGCAGAGTACTGTGAAATAATTGTGGTAATCTAACAATCTATCGGGAGCCGCTGGGGGCTGTGAGTGAGGGGGCCAGGTCTGTTTGCCATGCCGACTTCACCACCCCCCCCAAAAAAAATTTTGACCACTAGCTGCTTCTGATTGTCAAAGTATAGAAAAATGGTAGCAGAGATCTTCCAGCATCCTAAAAAAACAACACAGTTGCAACACGGTTCTTTTATTTCCTTAGCCCAGGTTCACACAGAGCTGCAGGAATGAAGCCGTGCGAGTTCAGCTGAAAACGCATGATTTCGGCTGAGATTTCAAAGACATCTGTGATGTCAATGTAATATGCAGCCTGAAATCACAAAAAATAGTACAGAAACTACTTTTTGAAATCTGTGCGGCGCTGCAAATGCAGCGTCGCACCGATTAGGACGGTGCCATTGCTGGCAATTGCTGCCGATTTGACATGCGATTTGAAATTGTGACCAAGGGCTGAATGTGAACCATGGCTGAATGTCTTTTTTTTCTCTTTTTGTTTTACAATGCTAACATTACGATGATACCTTAACTAGAGATGAGTGGGATTGGTCTAATCCGCCTTTTCTCTATGAACGAACAACCTGTTATTACTGTTTTAGATGTCACTGTGCTTACTACTCGTTTCTCATAGGGATGGAAGATTTATACGCTTACTGATTAATGATTGTACATGTACGATACCCACTTCCATGTAACAGTCATGTTTATTTTTTCTTTAATTTTACTTTTCTTTTCTTTTGTGCATGTTTTGTACAAACTTGAAACATTTTCAATAAAAAGTACTTGTAAAAAAAAAGCAAAAAAAAAAACCACAGCAACACAGATGGGGTACAATAGCGTTTAAAAAAAAGTAGTTTTTGTGTAGGAGGAGTGTAGGAGAACTGGCCTTAGCGAGGTACTTGGCAATCACAATGGGCACGTTTTAGATTTGTCAAAACACAAGGGGCTAGACTAACACGTATTACCACAATTATTTCACAGTACATATATATGAGAATACCCTTTTTCCTCTTTTTGCATTTGCACAATCAGTGCTTGGCAAGAAATGCCATAACCCCACCCTCTCTTGCCAGCGCTGTCCCAGATTCCTCAGCACAGTGCAAGTATGCTGGGTCAGGGGATCAGCAGATTAGATGGTTCTAAGAGTGCGCAGGAATGAGACACTTCACTCTCAGCTTCTCACTGAACAAAGCTTCCCTCATCACTACATTACTTACAAGGAATAGACACAGCCATCTGGAGCTGGAGAGTGTATATACAAACGAAATATTGTATAAAAATTGGTTATAAAGAACCAAAGAAGATGCATTGGAAGGGAATAATAACTATGATTTATACAACGCATCATTGGGAATTTTAAGGTGTGGATAGGAAAAAATTGGAACGCCTGCCAAAAATCTTTTTTTTGCTTGGGTGAGGAAGAGTTAGAAAATGGTCAGGATTGTATTGTTGGCCTTGGGGAGATTTCCTCTTGATTCCTGCATAGCCATCACCTGAACAGGAAGTAAGCAACAATCTTGCCAATAGCAAAAATCAATAAAGGCAGGCAGATTGGGTCCAGGGCCAGCCTTCTATCCCTAGCCACAGGTAACTGCTGGATGTGCGGACATATGCAAACAGCAGCAGAAAATCGAGGACAGCTATGGCTGCTGTCAGCCTGTCATTGCTTTGTACAGGCTTCCTGGCTGCAGCTGTCTGAAATCAACTGTGATTAAAGCGTCATACACACGATCAGATTTATGGACGAACGTTCGTCCGTTTTTTGTTGCATGCTAGTATCGAAAGGGAAAAGGTTACTAACCATACGAAAATTCTCGTACGACAGAATTCAACTTCAGAAGTGATGTAATGTGTTTTGTATGCGCTCTTTCATTTCTGAGCATGCGTAGTCTTGCTCTTACGATTTTTTTCGGACAAAAACCATACTAATAATTAATTAAACGGTAATCGAAAGTTGTGTTCATGAATTTTTAAAATGGTATAGTCTGATCATCCAGCTTTTGTCGTATGAAGAATCTGAATCGGCTGTCAAAAGCACCATACTAACGATCCGAAAATCGTCAGACAGCTCGTCGGACGAAATTTTTACTTCGGATTTTCGTATGGTGTGTACGGGCCTTAACTCATACTTCAAACAAATCATTAGCACTAGGGTGGTCGGTTCGACTCCAAACCACAGCACTACCTGCATTGAGTTTGCATGTTCTCCCTGTGTCTGCCTGGGTTTCCTCCGGGCACTCCGGTTTCCTCCCATACTCCAAAGACATGCTGGTAGATTAACCACTTCCTTACTGAGCCAATTCCGTCATTTCTCTCGTACATGTAAAAAATGTTTTTTGCTAGAGAATTACTCAGAACCCCCAAACATTAAATATTTTTTTTATCAGAAACCCTAGAACAGGGGTAGGGAATCTTTGAGAGGTGGAGATTTACCTGGACAACATAGAAGAGATCAAAGATCACCGCTGGTTGCGGCGCTTTAAAAAAAAAGAAATGAACTAGTAAGCCCCCAATAAACAAAAAACGACTACATAAAGGAAACTTAGAAAGATCTAATAAAACTAATGTCATTATAAAAATATAAACTATGATCCCACCTAGTAAATAAAGCAGTCAGAACCAGTTATAACTGCATGCGTGGTGACCTTGAACATGTTTGAACCTGCATGACAAGCAGCAACACTCTATGACGTTCAGTTGATTGTGAGTCGCCATTTAGTTTGGTTGTGTTTTCTGTAGTGTGCCGAAAAAATGCTAAGTTTAAAAGTTAACCTCTTGGCATCAGCGCGGACCTGAATTTCCGGGAGGCTGTCATATGATGTCCTCCCCTTTGCACGCTCCCTGCAGGGTGCACGTGGGGCGCGCTGTGATCACCGAGACTCGGGTGATCACATATCCGAGTAAGGGACCAATTCCGGCCCTTTACCACGTGATCAGCTGTCAGCCAATGACAGCTGATCACGTGTGTAAACAAAAGCTCGATAATCATTTTTTTTTCTCCTCACGCTGAGAAAAAAAAAAGATCACCGACTTATGTGCAAGGGACATCGGTCCCGAAGAGGATGCCAATCAGTACCCCCTGCCATTGCCACCTTCCAGTGCCTACAGTGCCACCTATCAATGCCCACCAGTGGTGCCAATCACTGCCTCATCAGTGCCACCTAGCAGTGCTGCCTATCAGTGTAACCTACCAGTGCTCATTATTGCCACCCATCAGTGCCAATCACTGCCACCTATCAGTGCCCATCACTGCCAGCCATCAGTGCCACCTATTAGTGCCACTTCTCAGTGCCCACCAGTGCCACCTATCAATGCCCTTCAGTGCCACCCATCAGTGCCACCTCTCAGTGTCACCTCTCAGTGCACACCAGTGCCGCCTAACAGTGCCCACCAGTGCCGCCTAACAGTGCCCACCAGTGCCGCCTTATCGGTGCCCATCAGTGCAGCCCATCGGTGCCCATCAGTGCAGCCTATCAGTGCCCATCAGTGCAGCCTCATCAGCGTACATCAATGAAGGATAAAAATTACCTGTTTGCAAAATTTTATAACAAAATATAAAAAAATATAATTAAAAAAAAATAAAAACATTTTTTAAATTTTTTTAACAAAAAATAAAAACTGCAGATGTGATAAAATACCACCAAAAGAAAGCTCTATTTGTGGGAAAAATTTTTTATTTGGGTACAGTGTTGTATGACCGTGCAATTGTCATTCAAAGTGCAACAGCGCTGAAAGCTGAAAATTGGTCTGGACAGGAGGGGGGTTTAAGTGCCCAGTAAGCAAGTGGTTAAACAACATGTCAATTTGAAACTTTTAGTAAAAATTGCACAAAACACCAACAGAATGTTTTCAAATGCTTACTACAACTTATGAGAATGACGGTCTGTCTCGTGAGCATGCGTGTGAGTGGCACAAAAGATTCAGAGAGAGATGTGAGAATGATTTCCCAAAAGTTAAATCAGTGCTTAACCCCTTCCTGCTCGCATTTGACGGCCGGGCGGCGCGGCTCTCGTTCTGGGAGGCCGTCATATGACGTCCACCCAGAACGACCGCTCTCACGCACCCATGGGGGAACACATCGCGGTGAACGGTGGTGCCGTGTGTCAGTCTGACACACCGCTACACCGGTCTCGGTAAAGAGCCTCTGATGGAGGGTTTTTACCACGTGATTAGCTGTGTCCAATCACGGCTGATCATGATGTAAACAGGAAGAGCCATTGATCGGCTTTTCCTCACTCGCGGCTGACAGACGCAAGTAGAGGAGAGATGATCGACTGCTCTCCTGACAGGGGGAGGTCTGAGCTGATTGTTTATCAGCGCAGCCCCCCTCGGATGCCCACCCAGGACCACCAGGATGCCGCCAGGACCACCAGGGATGGCCACCACACTGGACCACCAGGTATGCCACCCTAGACCACCAGGGAAATGCCAATTAGTGCTCAGGCAGCTGCCAATCAGTGCCCATCCCCAATGCCTGCCAGTGCCATCAGTGATGCCTAACAATGCCATCTATCAGTGTCGCATATCAGTGCCCATCAGTGCCATGTATCAGTGCCCATCAGTGCCGCCTATCAGTGCAGCCTTTCAGTGCCCATCAGTGAAGGAGAAAACTTACTTATTTACAAAATTTTATAACAGAAACAAAAGAAAAACTTTTTTTTTTTCAAAATTTTAGGTCTTTTTTTATTTGTTTAGCAAAAAATAAAAAACGCAGAGGTGATCAAATACTGTACCACCAAAAGTAAGCTCAATTTGTGGGAACAAAATGATAAAAAATCTGTTTGGGTACAGAGTAGCATGACCACGCCATTGTCATTTAAACAGCGACAGTGCTGAAAGCTGAAAATTGGTTTGGCCAGGAAGGGGGTGTAAGTGCCCTGTATTGAGGTGGTTAAAGGGACACGTTTTGAGTCAGTTGATTCTGTAAAGAAGAAAACGGCAGATGTGTTTAAACAGCTGACAGAAATTGATTTTCTCAATGCCTTCGGCCAGTGGAAAGAAAAGACTGCAGCAATGTATTAGTGCAAATGAGGAATATATTGAAGGGGACAAGCATTACACTTGTAATACACATAAATAAAGGTGAGTTATTTAATCAGTCTCATTATTTAATAGACACACCTCGTAGACCAAGTAAAATCAAGAAGATTGGGCTTCTACACAGGTTGTTCTTCCAAGGTTTCATCAAGACATGAAGTGGGGGTAAATCTCTGCAGCAGGGACAAAGACAATAATAAAACCAGAGAATTTTGGCTGGAGTTGGGCTTTAATGTTATGTTAGCTCTAGCGCACACACAATGAAGTCACGCTTCATTGATCTAATAGAAAACACCAGAACAAGGCATGTTGCAGTGTTTCCTACTGAATGAACTAAATGGAAGCATCACTCTGTGATATTAAAGCCCAGATACAGGTTTATTAAAATGTGAAATCAGATGAAGACTGTCCATAGCCATTGTGTTTCTGGGCTAAGCCTTGGCTTGCTTCATCACAGCTTAAAATATCACTGCTTAAAATAAGTAAAATCCCAGAAAAAGTCTAGTTAATATTGGGACCAAGGTACAGGCACAGGCTTATCTGGCTTGCGGGCTAAGCAGGCGCCAGCTGCTGATAAGCCTTTGTCTATCTATAACTTTGATTTTTATGACTTTTAATAAAGTCTGTTATTAAAAACTTGAACGCAGGTTCACTTTCAAATGAATTGTAAACATATAATATATGCTGGGTAAGTTCAATTGTAGTTATTACTCAGCATTAAATGTAATTTTTCCTTCACCAATTTGGGCCTACTTTGCATGCTGGTTATGCAGTAATTACATTGGAAAAATGACAGTGTGTTTCTAAAAGGCCCCTATACCAGTCATACTCACCTTCCAGAGCCACCCCCCCCCCCCGCCTTTCTGCCCCCACGAAGCATGTGACCTCACCCCCCTTGTAAGTGTACACATTTTCCGTAATCAGATGTAGGTGACACATTGGGGTTGATATAGTAAAGGCAAAAAGACTGTTGACTTTGCAAATACAGTTGCAATCTGCAGGGGTATTTGCTCCAGAGCTTAGTAAATGAGGGGAAGGTCTGCTGACTTCCCTCATCCAATAATATGCAAGCAAAAAATCTTGTTTTTTAATTTTCCTTGCATGTGATTGGGTATTCTTTGCAAAGTGAAGCTTTACCTCATTTACTAAGCTCTGTAGAAAATGCCCTTGTTGAATGCAACTGCACTTGCAAAAGTGCAGTCTTTTTGCCTTTAGTAAATCAATCCTATTGGATTTCTGTGCTAGCTGCAGCGAAGGCAGGAGCTGCAAGGGAGCACTGGTAAGGTGAGTATAAATAGGGCCCTTTATAAATACACAGGGTTGGTGTTTTTGTTATTTTTAGGGATGTTTATTATTTCTTTTTATATTTCTTTTATACAGTGTTTTATGGAAGTTTAGTTACGTTTTTAAATATCCTTGTAAATATTTTTTGCAATGACAATCTTCTATCTATCTATCTATCTATCTATCTATCTATCTATCTATCTATCTATCTATCTATCTATCTATCTATCTATCTATCTATCTATCTATCCAAGCTAGCAGTGGCTATTTTGGCCCTACTTCTATGGATCACAGGAGTTCTGCACTCCTGTGACCTGTTTTCAGCCGACAGCGGGATAAAGTCTGCTGTCGGCTGACATCACTCAGCCGGTCTAGGCTTTGGATTGATCCAAACTTTACAGCTGGGATCTCCCTTTTAAATGCTATGCTTGGTTACTAATGTATTTATCTGTACTTTCAACCATGCCCACATCTGCCTTTTAATTCGTTTTCAAATTGTTGCCTTCAGGATAAAACTAAAATAGTTTGTCTAACTCTAACGCAATCATGAAATTCCCTCCCTTGGTCTGAAGACATCCCTCCAACTCCAGCCCAAAACCAGGCACATCTTAGACATGATGCATCAACCAAAGACTACATAGATTTTGAAGACAGGGAGAAAACCGAGGACTGCGTACAAAAATGAGCTCATCTTAGATTTATATGGAGTTGTAGGATATATTACACAAAAGGATTCTGTACATGTTGTTTAATAGGACTCATTAACACACATTCCTAGAAAATCTCCTATCCAGCTGCCTGGTGCTTCCCTCAATTGTCCTGCCCGGCATATTTTCTGAGTGCGTAATTAATGACTCCGTTGAGAGGTGTTTAATTCCTTGGATTTTCTTTGGGCATAACCCAAATGTGACCCTGTAGATTCTGGGTGTGCCCATACAAGGGGGAGTCAAGGGAAACTCTGAGTAAACGTTGTGAAAGCGGAGGGGTGTGTGTGTGTGTGGGGGGGGGGGTGTTATTTACACAGAGGAATGTTCATATATGGTCCAAATCTGGAGAACTTCACACACACTTCTCACTTCAGTCACACAACACTCATCCTCCACATTCAACAAAGACACCCTTTCACTGCCACATGACAGTGATGCTGTATGAAGCTGGGGAGAGGGAATGTCAGATGTTTGTTGGGAACCTGTCAGAATAGAAACTTGGGAGGTTTCACAGCTAACGTCTTCATATGCTGTAGGTGCAAACTCCATGACTGTCACCCTTCCCTGCTGAAAGAGTTGCTTACCTGGAACAAGCTTGTGTGTATCTGCTAATAGAACACTTGAAATGTATATGGACTGTTCTGGATTAGTGATTCGCCGAGTAGTAAAGTAAGGATAACAATAACACCTTAGGGACATATTCACATTTGTCCATTTTGCTGCAGCAAAAGTCTTACATTTGTCTGCAGGAAAATGCATGGCAAGTAGAAATCCTATTCTATTCTATGGGGTGGTTCACATCTATGCAATGCAGCTTAGTGTGAATGACAAAGAGGAGCTCTGTAGGCCCATTCACACCTACAATGCATTTACAAATCCAGCCTAAAGTTTTTATCCTAAAAGAGCAAGTCATGAATGGCAGCTCATGTTTCCTATCCTGACATCATCTCGTTAAAGTTGAACTCCAGCTATGGATTTTATTACAGTTATATTGGTCCAGCTTGGAGCAATGTAAGTACAGTGGGGAAAATAATTATTTGATCCCTTGCAAATTTTGTAAGTTTGCCCATAATGTTTATCATAGGTGTATTTTAAATGATAGAGACAGAATATCAACCAAAAATCCAGAAAAAACATATAAAACAAACGTTATAAATTGAGTTGCAGTCCAGTAAGTAAAATAAGTATTCGATCCTCAAGCAAAACATGACTTAGTACTTGGTTGAGAAACCGTTGTTGGCAAGCACAGAGGTCAGACGTTTCTTGTAGTTGGTTACCAAGTTTGCACACATCTCAGGAGGGATTTTGGTCCACTCCTCCTTACAGATCTTCTCTAAATTTATAAGGTTTCTTGGCTGTTGCTTGGAAACTTGAAGTTTCAGCTCCCTCCATAAATTTTTAATAGGATTAAGGTCTGAAGACTGGTAGACCACTCCATGACCTTAATGTGCTTCTTCTTGAGCCACTCGCCTTGGTGGTATGTTTTGGGTCATTGTCATGCTGGAAGAGCCATCCATGATCCTTCTTCAGTGTTCTGGCTGAGGGAAGAAGGTTCTCATCCAAGATCTTACAATACATGGCCCCGTCCATTGGGCCCTCAATGCGGCAAAGTCGGTCTGTACCTTTAGCAGAGAAACAACCCCAAAGCAACATGTCTCCACCTCCGTGCTTGACTGTATGGATGATGTTCTTAGGGTCATAGTGAGCATTTTTCATCCTCCAAACACGGCGAGTCCCCCCTTCTCAAGAAGGCACATGTACAGTCATGCCAATGAACATCTAAATGATTCAAAGAAGGATTGGGAGAAAGTGCTGTGATCAGATGAGACCAAAATTGAGCGCTTTGGCAATAACTCGACTCGCCGTGTCTGGAGGAAGAAAAGTGCTGACTATGAACCTAAGAACACCATCCCTACAGTCAAGCAAACTTACAAAATCTGCAGGAGATCAAATAATTATTTTCTCCACTGTATGGATATGCCATACCTGTGGAACTACTGTGGAACACCGCTACTACAGTGATCATGTTGTCTTCCAGGTTCCGTGCCGAGTGGCTGCCCTGCAGCATAGTGACCACAGGCACCACTCACAGAACACCTTGCATTTTTTTTCTATGCATGCAAAGAGGACTCTGACAGGATGAAGTGGAGATCAGGTTAATCAATGTCCCACCTCTACATCTTGCCCAATCAGAGAATGCATTTCATTCACTGAGAAAAATGCAAGGTGTTCCATGAATAGGGTCTATTGCATAGTAGATCTGCACAATTAATCGTTAAAAAAACATAATCTCGATTCAACCCCACTGATGATCTCTATTGCTCAGTTTGACGATTCTTTCATACAACAAATGGAGAGACTTATCTGCTCACTCAGCTGTCAAAAGAAAGCATCCAGGCAGTTTGCCAAGTTTTTAAAATGAAATGAAAAAAATCCGGGCAGTCTGCCAAGTTTTTAAACAACTGTAAATGCAGGAAGTTTAACCACTTAAAGTCTAAATCTTTTTCTGACACTTGTTCCTAAGTTAAAATCAATATTTTTTGCTAGAAAATTACCTGGAACCCCCAAACATTATATATATTATAGCAGAGACCCTAAGGAATAAAATGTCAATTGCTGCAATATTTTATGTCACACTGTATTTGCCCAGCGGTCTTTCAAACGCAATTTTTTGGGAAAAAATACACTTCAATGAATAAAAAAAAACAAACAAAACAGTAAAGTTAGCCAAATTTTTTTTGTTTTATTGTGAAAGATGTTGTTACCCTGCGAGAATCGTGATCTATCTTCTAAGCAAAAAAATTGTGATTCTCATTTTAGCCAGAATTGTGCAGCTCTAATGCATAGTGAGTGACTCCCTGTGGTTATATGCAGGACTGCAGACACTCAACATGGCACTCAAAAGACAGCGGTGATCACTGTAGTAGCAGTGACTACTACAGTGATTCACTGCTTCCACAAAAGAAAAGAAAAAAGGGGGGAAGCGCTATCTACAATAGTAATAAAACCAACTTTAATAGCAGCTTTAAAAACTCACAGTGTATGAAGTAATGCAAAGCTCGTCAATAAGAACAATTCACTGCTGCAAACATCACCTCCTGCAGGAGCCGCTGGAGACAGAAGATGGAGCTGTCAGGTCAGGCTTCCCCCTTTTATCTTTTATTTTGTTTCTGAGAAGTTGAGTGCACATGCTTAGTGTCATATCCAGAGGTTGTCTTTGGAAAATAGACGTATGAGTGCTGCCAGCATTGCTGCAAAGGTTGAATGGCTGGGGGGTCAGCCTGTCAGTGCTCAGACCATACGCCGCACACTGCATCAAATTGGTCTGCATGGTTGTCGTCCCAGAAGGAAGCCTCTTCTAAAGATGATGCACAAGAAAGCCCGCAAACAGTTTGCTGAAGAGAAGCAGACTAAGGACATGGATTACTGGAACCATGTCCTGTGGTCTGATGAGACCAAGATAAACTTATTTGGTTCAGATGGAGTCAAGTGTGTGTGGTGGCAACCAGGTGAGGAGTACAAAGACAAGTGTGTCTTGCCTACAGACAAGCATGGTGGTGGGAGTGTTATAGTCTGGGGGGGGGGGGGGGCTGCATGAGTGCTGCCAGCACTTGGGAACTACCATGAATGCCAATGTGTACTGTAACATACTGAAGCAGAGCATGATCCCCTCCCTTCGGAGACTGGGCCGCAGGGCAGTATTCCAACATGATAACAACCCCAAACACACCTCCAAGAAGACCACTGCATTGCTAAAGAAGCTGAGGGTTAATGTTATGGACTGGCCAAGCATGTCTCCAGACCTAAACCCTATTGAGCATCTGTGGGGCATCCCCAACCGGAAGGTGGAGGAGCACAAGGTCTCTAACATCCACCAGCTCCCTGATGTCATTATGGAGGAGTGGAAGAGGACTCCAGTGCCAACCTGTGAAGCTCTGGGGAACTCCATGCTCAGGAGGGTTAAGGCAGTGCTGGAAAATAATGGTGGCCACACAAAATATTGACACTTTGGACCCAATTTGGACATTTTCACTTAGGGGTGTACTCGCTTTTGTTGCCAGCGGTTTAGACATTAATGGCTGTGTGTTGAGTTATTTTGAGGGGACAGCAAATTTACACTGTAATGCCGCGTACACACAGTCGGACTTTTCGGCTAAAAAAGTCCGACAGCCTTTCCGACAGACTTTCAACTGACTTTTGGCGGACTTTTGGCGGACTTGCGGCAGACTTTCTAACGAACGGACTTGCCTACATACAATCACACAAAAGTCTGACGGATTCGTACGTGATGACGTACACCGGACTAAAATAAGGAAGTTGATAGCCAGTAGCCAATAGCTGCCCTACCGTGGGTTTTCGTCCGTCGGACTAGCACACAGACGAGCAGATTTCTGGGTCCGGCGTAGTTACGACGTAAAGATTTGAAGCATGTTTCAAATCTAAAGTCCGTCAGATTTGCAGCTGGAAAAGTCCGCTGAAAGTCCGGGGAAGCCCACACACGATCGGATTGTCAGCCGTATTTTGTCAGTCGGCGTCCGTCGGACTTTTGTAGACGAAAAGTCCGACCGTGTGTACGCGGCATTATACAAGCTGTACACTCACTACTTTACATTGTAGCAAAATTTCTTCAGTCTTGTCACATGAAAAGATATAATGAAATATTTACAAAAATGTGATACTTACTTTTGTGCGATACTAACTATATATATGTATATATATATATATATATATATATATATATATATATATATATATATATATGTGTGTAAAGCACTGCATAAATTGATGGTGCTATATAAGGACCTGCAATGAATAACACACAGGCTGGCCATACATTGAACAATTTTCCATTACATTTACCAAAACCATATAATATGAGGTTACACCTAAACACTTTCAATTTGTATGCAATCAGACAGGCCCTTGCACTACATAGTTAAAGGTAAACCTAAAGGAAATCATTTTTCATGCTAATTTTAGTGTTTTTTAATTTATTTTTTATTCACGAAAAAGTTTCTTTCCAAAAAAAAAAAAATGCGCTTGAAAAATTGCTGCGCAAATATCGTGTGACATAAAAGGTTGCAATGACCACCATTTTATTCCCTAGGGTGTCTGCTAAAACAATACAGTTGTGCTCATAAGTTTACATACCCTGGCAGAATTTATGCTTTCTTGGCTATTTTTCAGAGAATTTGAATAATGACACAAAAACTTTTCTTTCACTCATGGTTAGTGTTTGGCTGAAGCCATTTATTATCAATCAACTGTGTTTACTCTTTTTAAATCATAATGGCAACAGAAACTACCCAAATGACCCTGATCAAAAGTTTACACACCCCAGTTCTTAATACCGTGTATTGCCCCCTTTAACATCAATGACAGTTTGAGGTATTTGTGGATGAGGTTCTTTATCCTCTCAGATGGTAAAGCTGCCCATTCCTCTTGGTAAAAAGCCTCCAGTTTCTGTAAATTCTTGGGCTGTCTTGCATGAACTGCACGTTTGAGATCTCCCCAGAGTGGCTCAATGATATTGAGGTCAGGAGACTGAGATGGCCACTGCAGAACCTTCACTTTAATCTGTTGAAGCCAATGACAGGTCAACTTGGCCTTGTGTTTTGGATCATTGTCATGTTGGAATGTCCAAGTACGTCCCATGCACAGCTTCCTGGCTGATGAATGCAAATGTTCCTCCAGTATTTATTGATAACATACTGCAATTATCTTGCCATAAATTTTGACCAAATTTCCTGTGCCTTTGTAACTCAAACACCAAACACCACATCAGCGCTCCACCTCCGTGTTTCACAGTAGGAATGGTGTACCTTTCATCATAGGCCTTGTTGACTCCTCTCCAAATGTAGCGTTTATGGTTGTGGCCAAAAGCTCAATTTTGGTCTCATCACTCCAAATGACTTTGTGCCAGAAGGTTTGAGGCTTGTCTCTGTCTTGTTTGGCGTATTGTAAGCGGGATACTTTGTGACATTTGCCTAGTAATGGCTTTCTTCTGGCGACTCGACCATGCAGTCCATCTTTCTTCAAGTGCCACCTTATTGTGCATCTTGAAACAGCCACACCACATGTTTTCAGAGAGTCCTGTATTACACCTGAAGTTATTTGTGGGTTTTTCTTTGCATCCCGAACTATTTTCCTGGCAGTTGTGGCTGAAATTTTAGTTGGTCTACCTGACCGTGGTTTGGTTTCAACAGAACCCCTTATTTTCCACTTCTTGATTATAATTCAAACACTGCTGATTGGCATTCTCAATTCCTTGCATATCTTTTTTATATCCCTTTCCTGTTTTATACAGTTCAACTACATTTTCCCGCAGATCCTTTGACAATTCTTTTGACTCAGAATCCAGAAACCTCAGTGCAGCATTGGATGAAAGATACAAGGGTCTTTTAGGAGTCCAGAAACTCATTGACCTTTTATACACACACACTATTTACAAACAAACAGATCACAGGTGAGGATGGTTACCTTTAATAGCCACTCAAACCCCTTTGTGTCGACTTGTGTGCATGTTATCAGTCCAAAATCACCAGGGTATGTAAACTTTTTATCAGGGTCATTTGGGTAGTTTGTGTTAACATTAAGATTAAAAAAGAGTAACCACAGTTGATTGATAATAAATGGCTTCAGCCAAACACTAACCATGAGTGAAAGAAAAGTTTTTGTGTAATCATTCATATTCTCTCAAAAATGGCCAAGAAATCATAAATTCTGCCAGGGTATGTAAACTTATGAGCACAACTGTATATATAATGTTTGGGGATTCTGAGTAATTTTCTAGCAAAAAAAATTATGATTTTTACATGCAGAAGAGAAGTGACAGAATTGGCCTGGGTGGAAAGGGGTTAATTACCATAAGAAAGTAATATACAAATAATTATTATATATTGTTTTTAAGGTAATTTACTATATTTTTCAAAAACTGTACTCAAGCAGGTGGCTTAACGGACAAATTACTGAAGTTTGAAGTTATAACTTCCAACCAGTACTTTCACAGTAAATAGATAAATAATAAATTACTATCTTATAACATATGGCATATATAATATATAATTTAGCTCGTACCTTTTCATCAGCAGCAGATTCTCATTCTCCCTCTTAACTTTGTGAGAAAAACATCGGATTGTGGGTAAATCTTATACCTATAAACACATGTTTTTTCTTTGTAGATAGGAGGGCTGGGCTGGAAGCGAGCATTTGTCTTTTAGACACGCCCCCTTCTATGACACTGCAGTGAGAGGCGTGTTTCCACTGCAGCATTTTTATTGGACAGCTTGGGCTAATGGTAATTTAATGGTAATCCAAGCTGTCTATTGAGCTCAGTGCCTCTGACAAGAAGTGAGGATAGGCACTGTGAGCTCAACCTCTCAGTCTGCTGCAAACAGAGTGTGCCAGCTTGTATTTAAACTGACTGCTCTGTATGTAGCTTCTGCTAGGATGCACAAGGAGCCCCGTATCTCTGGAACCATAGGTCGTAGGAGCCCCAATTTTTTTTTTTACTCACCTGCCTCCCCCGACTGCATGTCCCTGCTCGATTCCCTCATCAACACCGTCAGTGTTGATGGGGGAATCCTTCCTGTAGAGCTATTGTGTTCCCCCAAGGAGGGGGAGTGGAGAACCGTCCTTGCTGGGAGAACACAATGATTATTTCTAGCGGCTATAGCCACTGGCAATAATCTCATGCTAGAAATCCAACAGGCTGGTTTTACCCAAGTGGATCGATGGATCGACATGGGTACAATCAGCCTGCCCCGTATCTCCATAGGTCGTAGGAACCAGTGGTGGGGTAGGACTTCAGCTACCTACCTCCTAAATTTGGGGTCTCTGAGACCCCAGGTCGCTAAGCTACGACCCCCAAAGTCGATCTTTTTTTTTTATGTTCATGGCAGGCTGGTTGTACCCAAGTGGATCGATGGATCGACATGGGTACAATCAGCCTGCCCATGGATGGATTGAATCGAGATTTGAACCATCTATGGCTGGCTTAACACAGGTATATTTCAGGATGTAACACTTTGAATTAGGCTTTGTAGATAGTACATGTGACTGTTAAGACATATTTGCATTGCTATGGGCAGTCTAAAACACCCCATAAATGGCTCGATTCTTAGCTGAAACTTGCTAAATTGGTTGAAATTAGGGCCATAGTTGACCTTGCAAGCACCACCCAGTTAAACAAAAGCCCATTTAAAAATTGACTGAGCCTGGTAACACGGAATAGGTGCCAGTGTATTTAGGCAGGTGCTGCGACTAGCTGAATACAATGTTGACAGTGGAAATTTCTCCATCCATGTTGTAGAGTGGATGGGGGAATTGACTAATTTTCGCTTGTCCAGCCCACAGGTTGAACAAGAGAAAATCAAGTTTTGGATGGCAGCTTTAATTCCATCAGTGTGAACCATTTTTATAGAAGTTAATCACCGAACCTCCAATACCCATTTACTGCTGAGGTGGGAGAGATGTCATAATAAACCATTAGCTGTTTCTGGTTCTAAACTTTTATACTGGACACAAACAGAGTCAACATTTTGTTTCAAATTTAAGCTGTCCCACCCAAGCAGGTTGGAACTCAAACTGTTTTGCTGATTTAACAGATTCAATCTAAAAGAAAATCTGCCTTGTGAGGCCAACGTAATAATGACAGATGAGAATAACCAGCAGATGGAAAACTATAATAAAAACCCCATCACCACCCTGAGCCATCTATCATCTAGCGGAGGGAATCCTGGTAATCACAAGGGAAAATCCATCAAACAGCTCCCATATAGGAAGAGAGATAAGACAGGGAGTTCCCTTTCTGCAGACCTGAATTAATAATATAGAAGCGCCCTCTACTGTCAAGTCCTGAAAATGGTCTAATTGGCACATAGTATAGATGTGGGTGTAACTGGGACTGTAAAGAAATTTGGGTTTGGAAAGCAGATCTGGATTACAAAGGAATTTGGTCTGGAGGAGAAATCTGTGGGCATGCCCTATCATGTGTGAGAAATTATAACTTGAACTATTTATAGCAAGTGAAAAAAATCATTATGTAATAAGTCACATTTTAATTTTCAGTGCTACTCCACTGATTTAGAAAGAACAGCACATAAACTGCATTAACCCATATCAACCTATTGATGCAACTACTACTAAGATGGCAATGGTACCAAGTACTGAAATAGTTAAAGTAGAACTATAAGCAAACCTTTTTTTTTCTTTTTTTTTTTTGGATAGAGTAAGGCTGGGTACACATGGGACGAAAATCAGATGAAAGTGATTGGTTCGTCGGGAACCAGCCGACTTTCAGTCCGTGTGTTCAGCTTCCTTTCCGACAGAAGCCAGTTTTATGACCAGCCGCTGTTGAATGAGCATGCTGGAAAACTATTATCCAATCAGCGCTCGCAGCTAATAGCTAATGACTGCGAGCGCTGATTAGTGTGTT
This sequence comes from Lithobates septentrionalis, assembly GCA_037952835.1. NCBI lineage: Eukaryota > Metazoa > Chordata > Amphibia > Anura > Ranidae > Lithobates > Lithobates septentrionalis. The sequence goes on from JBBDGP010001751.1 coordinate 386,369, forward strand.
ATGGTGGAGGGGGGCAGTCCCCCTGTCAGAACATAATAGCTCAGTGGGGGAGATCACTGCACTAACATCACTTGTGTTAGTACAGTGATCTGTATGTTCAGAGTGCTGGGTTGAAGGAAAAAAACGTACAGTGTGTACCCAGCTTAAGGGAGGATTAAAACCCATCAGGTTTTTTTTCTACCCCATCTGTGTCCTGTTGCGGAGATTTCCCTTCACTTCCTGTACCATAGTCAAGGAAGTGAGAGGAAATTCTTGCAAATTAAGGGAATCCCTTGAGGTCCCCAAGAACTCGTAACCCCCTTTACTCTGATACCCCTAACTAAAATCTAGTTGAACCAGTTGCCTTTAAAAGTCTCCTAATTAGTAACAAAAGTCCACCTGTGTGTAATTTAATCTCAGTATAAATACCCCTGTTCTATGAAGCCCTCAGAGGTTTGTTGGAGAGCCTTGGTGAACAAACAGCATCATGAAGGCCAAGGAACACACCAGACAGGTCAGGGATAAAGTGGTGGAGAAGTTTAAAGCAGGGTTAGGTTATAAAAGAATATCCCAAACTTTGAACATCTCATGGAGCACTGTTCAATCCATCATCCGAAAATGGAAAGAGTATGGCACAACTGCAAACCTACCAAGACATGGCCGTCCACCTAAACTGATAGGCCGGGCAAGGAGAGCATTAATCAGAGAAGCAGCTAAGAGGCCCATGGTAACTCTGGAGGAGCTGCAGAGATCTATAGTTCAGATGGGAGAATCTGCCCACAGGACAACTATTATGCCACGTACACACGAGCGGAATTTCCGTCAGAAAAAACTTGGATGGTTTTTCCGACGGAATTCCGCTCAAGCTTGCCTTGCATACACACGGTCACACAAAAGTTCTCTGAACTTTCGACCGCCAAGAACGCGGTGACGTACAACACTACGCTGAACCGAGAAAATGAAGTTTAATGCTTCCGAACATGCATCGAATTGTTTCCGAGCTTGCGTGATTTTTTGCGCATCTGAATTACATACAGACGAACGCATTTTCGGGTAGGAACTTTTTCCGACCGAAAAATAGAGAACCTGCTCTCAATCTTTTACACACGGTCAGAATTTCTGACCAAAAGCTCACATCCGACTTTTGCTGGCAGAATTTCTGATCGTGTGTACACGGCATTGGTAATGCACTCCACAAATCTGGCCTTTATGGAAGAGTGGCAAGAAGAAAGCCATATGCTAAACATACAGCCAGACCTAAAATGGAATGGTTTAGATCAAAGCCTATTCATGTTTTAGAATGGCCCAGTCAAAGTCCAAACCTAAATCCAATTGAGGATCTGTGGCAAGACTTGAAAATTGCTGTTTACAGACGCTCTCCATCCAAACTGACAGAGCTTGAGCTGTTGTGCAAAGAAGAATGGGCAAAAATGTCACTCTCTAGATGTGCAAAGCTGCTAGAGACATACCGAAAAAGACTTGCAGCTGTAATTGCAGCAAAAGGTGGTCCTAAAAAGTATTGACCATTTATCATTTTCCTTCCACTTCATAATTATGTGCCACTCTGTGTTGGTCTATAACATAAAATCCCTATACAGTAGTAGCTTGGATTACGAGCATAGTTCGTTCCGGAAGCATGCGTGTAATCCAAAGCACTTGTATATCAAAGCGAGTTTCCCCATAGGAAATAATGGAAACTCAGATAATTTGTTCCACAGTCACTGCTGGTGTATGTAATACTGTATGTTGCCAGAGGTGCGGGGGTGCTGGTGTATGCAGTACCGCGTGTGGCCAGAGGTGCAGGGGCGCCGGAGACACTCGGAGATGCTCAGAGACATTCGGGAATAGAGTGTCTATGAGTGTCTCCGAGCGCCATCGGCGCCCCCGCACCTCTGGCCAGATGTGGGACTGCACACCCCAGCGGCTTGATACCCTGCAGGATTTTTTTTTTAAATAGCTCGTATTGTGAAACACTTGTAAACCGTGTTACTCGCAATCCGAGGTTTTACTGTAAAATACATTTACATTTTTAACTGTAACGTGACAAAATGTGGAAAATTTCTAGGGGAAATGTCATCCGGCTGTGTCAGTGGTTTGGAACCAGTGGAGTCTCTCCCCACTTCTCCCTGATAGGTAACCACTGACACCAAAGATCTTCTTAGCCATCTATAAGGGCGATATTCTTCACACTGACCACCAACGTAAAGAGCATTCTTACCAGTGACCACCAATACAACTGGCATTTTTTCTAATGACCCTCAGTGTAAGGGGCATTTTTCCCAGTGACCCTCTAACAACCAATGTAGTGGGGCCTCCTACTCACCACTAATGTAAGGGAAAAATACAATGGCTACCAGCATCAAAAGGTCCTTTTTACCACTGGCCACTAAGATAAGGGGCCACCTTCTCTATTTGCCACCAATGTAAGGGAAGGGCCTCTTCTGCTGACCTCCAATGTCATTGAACACTATTTTCACTATCTGGTTTTCTTTTCTGACTAATATTATTTACTTCATAATCATTGTATGATTATTACTGAAAATAATTATCTTATAAGGGCGTTAACTTAAAAAAAAAAGTGATTTGCCTTGTCAAGTCTAGATACAACTTACTGATCACTCATTAGAGGTTCCCTAAGACCTGAAAATTATTTTAAACATTCCTCTGTCTGAGGTGAAAGGTTTGAGAAAGGCTGCTTTAACCTTTTGCTTGTGAATCTATAATAATAGTAATAATAATCTGATACCTGTGCTGCTGGTTATACTGAGGTTGTGACATCTGTCTGTACTCTTGCATCTCCTTATCTTGGCCTCCATCTGAGCAGGTGTTAGTCACTGAGGTGAATTATTTTTACAGTCTTCACTTATTTCCTGTCAAAAAAGAAAGAACATTAGAAATAATTTATAAGGAATATATAAAGTGATTGTGATTGGCCAGCGCCGACACTGAGCATCGCTATGATCCGCCCTGGAAGCGCTGCAGAAAGAAGAGAGAGAAGAGCGGAGATTTCAAATCCCAGCACCACTACATGGGCTCTGTTGGTACTGACAGCTCGACACCCACAGAGATAAGTAATGCAGGGCCTGAGGGGGGGCGGTGGGGTGATGGGAGGATGTAGGGCGTTAATTCACCTTTTTATTTTTTTCTAAAAAGTCAACTAACCCTTTAAAACACCAGGATTGCATGCCGTTCCCATATGTTTCTCCAACACTTCTTCCTCCCCAATGGGGGGATTCTGCAGCACTTTGGCCAGTGAGACAATGTTGTAGAAGAAAGTGAGTGTCCACAATATAGGGATCCTGTTGCTAGCGATTTTGCTACAACTGGATCACTAGTCTGACATGGGGTTTAAGCTGGTCACACACTGATCGAAATTCTGACGGTTTAGCAAGGACCAGCCAATGTTAGATCAGTGTGTGGCTGTCCCTGCTCAATAAAAGTCAATCGTTTAATCAACTTCTGTCAAAGGGCTGGATCAACACCTTTGCGTTTTTTCTTGATGCTTTTACCACTGACATCAATGGAAGAGACTCAAAACGCATCTCAACACACACGGCAAGGTGCATGTCAACACATCGTGACACATATTAAAGCATCATAATGACGTCAACATACGTTTTGACGCGTTTCTATTGATTTCAATGGAAGAAGCATCGAAGCAAGACACGTGGGTGTGAGTCCAGGATCAGAAAAGTGTCCCCATTGGGTGATCTCCGCTTAGATTAAGGGCTCTTTCACACTATGGGCACAAAACAACAAGCTGAAATCTACCACTTATAACAAGCCCATACATATGTAAGAATCCCATGGGGCCCAGGTGGCAGACCCCAACCAATGAGTTGTTGTTCGGGCGGCCGTCGTTCTGCATCTGTGGGGGAGGGCCCCCACTTCTAGTTTTGAATGTCCTATCATTACAGCGGACCTCTCACCTGAGTTTTCAGCTACGGAGAGACAAATGCCATGTCGGGAGGCTGAAACTGCCTGGAGGCGAAAGTCAGCTGATGGGCGCGGGCAAGTGTAAAAAGAGGGAGGAGCTCTCCACTGCGGGAGGAAACCCCATGTCAGGAGAGGTGCAGTGGAGATACGTGAAGGGAGCAGTGGCGGCTGGTGCTCAATATTTGGGGGGGGACAAACAAACCTCCCCCTCACTCGCACTGCCGCCAAGCCACTCCCCCCCACGTGAGATGGACTGGAAGGCGGCCTTACCTTAGGAGATGACAAGGATTGGGGGTGGGGCTGCTTCTCCGTGCTCCAGTCAAGGGAAAAGCCAAGGCTTCTCCTCCCGGCCGAACAGACCTTGCTTCTCCTCCAGGTCAAACAGGAAGTGGGTCCCGAGACCCAATTGGCTAGGAGTCCTAAGATTCCCTGGCCAATCGGGTCTCTGGACCCACTTCGTGATTGGCCGGGAGGAGCATCAGGAAGACATTAGCGAATATTAATTTGCTATTGTCACACAACTGGGTGGGCTCAGGGTGCAGTGCTCTGCACCCTGAGCCCACCCTTTTTTGAAGCCAATTAGAGCCTCAGGCTTTAATCATGTGCTTCCAAAAAAACATTGAAATCTATGCCCTCGGCGCCCCGCATGGAGATTAGGGGCCTGGATGCAATGATTGGGGGGGGGCAGCGCCTCTGCGCCTCTTATGGTCACTGTAATGGATGGAGGGGCGAGCACCTCACGCCGGATGACCTAGATGGAGGGATTTTTTGGCTTTTCATATACCCTACATTAACACATAGAAAGATTCACTCTCTAAACAGAAAAGTTTAAAAAGTGACACTTGTGTGCATGTCCTCGGCCGTTGTGCTCTCCTGGCGATTATTCCATTGTGGATTCCACTAAGATTACATACTTTGGGGAGCCTTTAGGACTGTTGAGTGGTATACTCTTCTGTGCGCCATCTCTTGCTGCCCGAGTGTGGGACTTGTGTGGATGCTTGTTGACCCATCCAGTACAACAATGTCCTTGTGACACCAGTGATGTGTCTGTGATGCCATTGGCACCTCCACTCTAGCAGTATATTTACATGATGATCGTCCTGGTGTGATTCCTTCCTGACTACTTCTCCTAACGAAGGGACGTTTTGTGTCCTGAAACGCGTTGGGCTGTCTGGACCTCTATGGGAATTCCATCATCATTGTTATCAATTTTCATTGGTTTGATATTTCATATTTGTTTATATGTATACTTTTTTTGAATAAATTATATTTATATCTTTGTACTTTTGTTGCCGTTAAAGTCCCAGTTCATTTGGGGGGTAGCTCCTTTCTTTATTAACTGTTTTAACCACTTCAATACCCGCCCATAGTCATATGACGTCCACAGATGGGATCTCCCATCCTGGGTGGGCGTCATATGACGTCCTGGGATTCCCGGCCGCCTAGGGGGCACGCGCGCGCCGCCGGGAGTGCGCGCGCGCCCGCCGCGTTCCTCGGGACCCGGTGCGTGTGCCCGGCGGCCGCGATGTCCGCCGGGCACCCGCGATTGCCAGTTAACCGGACCGGCATGTGGATCTGTGTGTGTAAACACACAGATCCACAGCCTGTCAGCTCTGAGGAGAGCGATCTGTGTTCCCAGAACGGAGGAACACTGATCGGTCTCCTCCCCTTGTACGTCCCCTCCCCCTACAGTTAGTAATCACTCCCTAGGAAACATATTAACCCCTCCCCGCCCCCTAGTGGTTAACCCCTTCACTGCCTGTCACATTTACACAGTAATCAATGCAATTTTATAGCATTGATCGCTGTATAAATGTGAATGGTCCCAAAAATGTGTCAAAAGTGTCCGATGTGTCCGCCATAATGTCGCAGTCACGGAAAAAAATCGCGATCGGCGCTAAAAAAATAAATAAATATTTTTTTTTAAAAACGCCATAAATCTATCCCATATTTTGTAGACGCTATAACTTTTGCGCAAACCAATCAATATACGCTTATCGCGATTTTTTTTACCAAAAATATGTAGAAGAATACGTATCGGCCGAAACTGAGGAAAAAATTATTTTTTTAAAAAAAAAATTGGGATATATATTATAGCAAAAAGTAAAAAATATTGTGTTTTTTTTCAAAATTGTCGCTCTTCTTTTGTTTATAGCGCAAAAAATAAAAACCGCAGAGGCGATCAAATACCACCAAAAGAAAGCTCTATTTGTGGGGAAAAAAGGATGTCAATTTTTTTTGGGTACAACGTTGCACGACCGCGCAATTGACGTTTAAAGTGCGACAGCGCTGAAAACTAAAAATTGGCCTGGGAAGGAAGGGGGTGAAATTGCCCTGTATTGAACCGGTTAAGGGATGTTGGCAATTATTTATGGGTGTGGTTGAATTTTCTCTTTTTATGCCTCTTATGGATGGGTCGCCACTGGAAAGGAGAAAGGCGGGCTGTAAGTACCCAGGCTGAAAGAAAAACCACACCAGTTGAGTGGAAATTGCAGGACAACTATCTAGCTGCCACTGTGCTTCTAATCTGGGTAGTAGGGATGGTGCAGGCACGACACAGACATGGCCACCTATACCTGGCAGGTAGGTAGTAGGACTCTCCTCCAATCCTTTGCTTGTGTCAGTTGTACATACTGTATTAAGGAATCTTCATTTTATTTCTGTTGATTGCTGATGAGAAAAATAAACAGATTGATTTATTTATTCCAGCCCCAATCCTTCCTTTGCTCAATGCCTGGACCACATACCTTCACTGCTTCCATGGTTCTATCCTCTTAGTCCTCTCCATAAACTTAGCAGAAATTTGTGCTCAAAGTAGAACTATAGGCAACACTTTTTTTTTTATTTCTCATTTTGGATAGAGTAAGGGAGGGTTATAGCCCCTGTGAGTTTATTTTTTGCCATCTGTGTCCTATTGTGGAGATTTCCCTTCCTGCCCCATAGCCAAACAGGAAGTCAGAGGAAATCTCTGCAAATTAAGGGAATGTCCCCCCCCCCCCCAAGGCCCCCAGAACTAGTGTCCCCACTGAAAAATTTCAGGGTGGGTCTTAAACAGGAAGGGGTGTGGCCTTGACAGGAAGGGGTGTGTCATGTTTAAATTAGGGGGTGCACAAGTTTAGTCAGGTCTAGGGCAGAACAATACCTAAATACACCACTGTGTATATGAACACATGGGCCTAGCTTTTACAGGCTGAAAAAAAACCCAGCAAAAGGCCTGTATGAGCGTTGGTTTTCAAGCTCCGTATGCATGAGGCCTAAAAGAGATTTACCCTCACTTTTGATAGATTTTCTCACATTTACCTACCCAAGTTGAGAGATTTCCTTACATACACATCCCCACATTGGGAGATTTTCCCTCAGTTTGGGAGATTTCCTCTCATTTACTTACCACAGTTGGGAGATTTTCCCCTCATTTACTTACCGTAGTTGGGAGATTTTCCCTCACTTTGATTTATCCTCACATTAGGAGATTTCCGCACAGTTACATTACCAAGTTGGGAGATTTCCTCACATTTACTTACCCAAGTTGGGAGCTTTCCCCTCACTTTGGGAGATTTATCCTCACATTAGGAGATTTCCTTACAGTTACAAAACCAACATGAGGTATCAAATGTTGTGATGTGAACCAAAAAAAAAAAAAAAGGCAAAGAAGTGAAGTCCAAACAACAAATGTTGTGATCTCCGTGATCCTGTGTATAAAGTTCTCTCAGGTTCAGAAGAAGCCTTTACTACGTGTGACCTGCAATGGCTGATAATCAAGATATTATTTTCCAATGGACAAACACATCAAACAAAGGTGAAGTAATGATCCCTACTCACCAGACGTCGTTGACCCTCTTTGCCTTATGACAAGAAGACCAACGAGCACAACGAGAACTTTCACCAGAAGAGTAGGTGAACATATTGCCCTAATTAAAGGGAGGAAGTCGAAACATAGCGTACCCAGACATTTCAAGGAATTCCATAACGGTAACCCACTAGGTTCACAATTTCTAGTTATTGACCAATACACCCCACCTTGGAGAGGGGGTGCTAAGACCAGGGGTGTCTCCCGTCTAGAGACTTTCTGGATACACGAGCTACAGTCCCTCTCCCCAAGGGGTATGAATATGGAAATTGACATTAACGCATTTATCAATGATTCTTAGTTTTACTTGAGAGCAAGTATGATGTTTTTTATGTTGATGTTTAATTGTGTAGAACTTTTTTGAGAATATATCTCGGTTCTATGGAGGCCAAATTTATGTACATATATAGAAAGACTTCACTGACATCGACATTGTCACTATAAAGATCCTTCACATTTTAGATTCATAAAAGATTTTTTCTGGTCCACATTATTACACTCTAAGGTGGTATATTTTTACCACTCCCTAAATGCATATTTGTTCACACATTTATCTTTCATTCATTTTTCTAATTTTTAAATAATTTTTTATTTTTATTTGTATATTTATTTATTTTTATTTTATTTTTATTTCTTATTTTTATATTTTATTTTATTTTTATTTATTTTTTTTAATTTCTATTTATTTTTATTTTATTTTATTTTTATTTTTATTATTTATTATTTATATTTATTTTTAATTTTATTTATATTTTTCTGTTTTTTCTATTTTTCATTTTTTATTTTAATTTTTATAAAATATTCTATTCCTATTATCTTATCACGTCATGTCTTATCAATTTTTCCCATCACGATATCACTACTCACTGAACACACCAATAGTCATTGATATATTATTTTCATATTTATACACATTCATTTATTCATCTAAAAATTATATCTATTGCTGCGCAGATTTGAGTTTTATGTTATTGCACACTGTGCTTCCCCATTGTTGTCAATACAGAGTTCAACTGACGTCACTGGGTCGACTAGTATCAGAATGAGGCTTGATCTGCTGTTTACTTCCAGCCGCCCATGTGATGGGTAGTTACGTGCCTTCGCCCCGTTCGACGTGGTGACGCACGTTCTATTGCTATCACTGGGTGGATACACACCAAAAGGAGGCTTGAACCGCTGTTTACCTTTAGCGGTCCATGTAAAGGGAAGTGACGTGCGCTCGCCCATTCGGATGCTCGTCCCGTCCGAATGGGTGACGCACATCCGGCCACTCGTTCTTCCCTATCTCGGACCACACTCTCCATTACAGAATGGAGAGTGGTAATAACTGTTTTACACTGGGGACATCCCCACAAGGAAGTGGTCTTTATTCTTATTCTATCCCTACACTCATAATCTCATTACACCCTACAATAACATCCCAGTACAAACTGGAACGCATATACACACACCAAATAGAGGCGTGGAATGCACGCGGGTCCGCCATCTTGGCTAAACCCGGAAGTGCCTTAGAAATTTAGACACGAGCTGTATCCTCATTAAGGGGGCTAAGATATCTATATTAAGGGGTATGGCAACAGTGGGTGAGTACCCCAGATGAAGTCTTTTAAGACAAAACGCATCGGGAGACTCCACTGCCTGCCATAATTTTACTTGAAGCGCTTTTTTTACTACCGAAATGTAAGTTGTTTACTTATTTTAATAAATCTGTTTTTCCAAACGGTATTATGCTATGTGGCCCCCCTTCTTTATTCTTATATGAACTATCCACCTGAGATGATCCGTGGGAAGGTTTGCCACTCATTTTAAAGTTCCGTCAGAAGTTTGGATATGTTCTGAAGTCTTGATGCCATCCAGTCGTGAGGTTCCTCCTTTTGATTGCCCGTTGGGGTTACAAGCTTGATTGACTCATTGAACGTACGTTTTTATGAGTTCAATCCTTCTGGTAAGCCTTCACTTTTTCTCTATGTGGAGGGTCCATCACACTTTTGCATGTGTTATCCACGTGGTGAATAAGGAACTATACATACTTTTGGACTAACATCAGTCCCTTGCAGCCCTTAAAACATCCGAAGAACATCAGAGACTTTATTTGTTTATCTGTTAAGCTGTCATATTTTGCAATTTTTGCTGTTTGATATAGACGTTTTTCTTTATTCTTATATTTTTTATAAGTTTCTTAAACCTACAGCGCTACACTTGTCTATACTTATGACAAGAAGAGTCAAATCGCTTAAAAGGTCTCTGTGACCAGATAGTATTCACCGACCAATTCTTCTGTCCTCTCCACACGGCAGTTCAGGGTTCCAAGGATAAGGTCTCTCGGTTGGCAGGATAAAAAGGAAAAAAGAGAAGCTCCTCATAGCGCAAAAACGTTTCTATGGTTTATTAAAAATCCTTCAACAAGGCAACATCGATAAAAAGCATGAAAATATCCCTTGCCAATGACCGCATGTAGTGGTATTGCAGTATAAAACGTCTAGGTATCGGCGTGCGTTCCACCTAGAACTCAGCATGGCGCGCCGTGCGTCTCAACTTGACACGATTCATTATCGATGTGATGTTATCAGAAGCTAAAGGTCATGGTGTGTGGCTCCGTAATATATACCTTCCACCATAATTTTCCAAAGTGGCCCGCCCTTGGAACCCTGAACTGCCGTGTGGAGAGGGCGGGAGAATTGGTCGGTGAATACTATCCGGTCATGAAGACCTTTTAAGCCGATTTGACTCTTCTTGTCATAAGGCAAAGAAAGTCGACGACGTCTGGTGAGTAGAGATCTTTACTTCACCTTTCTTTGATGTGTTTGTCCATTGGAGAAGAATATTTTGATTATCAATCAGCCATTGCAGGTCACACGTAGTAAAGGCTTCTTGTGAACCTGAGAGAACTTTATACACAGGATCACGGAGATCACAACATTTGTTGTTTGGACTTCACTTCTTTGTCTTTTTTTTTGTTTTGGTTTTTGGTTCAACTCACAATATTTGATACTTCATATTGTTTGCACATTATTGCTTTATTGTTAATCACTAATTTGGTGGATACATAATAAAAGCGCTATTAAACACGGAGCTTTTCTCTAGTGGAATACATATCACAGTTCAAGCTATAGTTTTGTAGCAGCAGCTGCTCTTAATCACGGTACTTATTTGAAGATAAATATTTGGATTCACAATTTCAAGATTTCTCATCAAGTTGGGAGATTTACCCCCACTTTGGGAAATTTCCTCACATTTTCCTACCCAAGTTGTGAGATTTTCCCTCACATTAAGAGATTGCCCACCAAGTTGAGAGATTTATCTTCACATTAGGAGATTTCCTCAAATGTACTTACCCAAGTTGTGAGATTTCCCCTCACATTTTCCTACCCAAGTTGGGAGATTTTCCCTCACATTAAGAGATTGCCCGTCAAGTTAGTAGATTTATCCTCACATTAGATTTCCTCAAATTTATCTACCCAAGTTGGGAGATTTCCCCTCACTTTGCAAGATTTATCCTCACATTGAGAGATTTTCTGTCAAGTTGTGAGATTTTCCCTCACATTGGGAGATTTCCTCACATTTTTCCTACCCAAGTTGGGAGATTTTCCCTCACATTAAGAGATTGTCCATCAAGTTGAGAGATTTATCTTCACATTAGGAGATTTCCTCAAATGTACTTACCCAAGTTGGGAGATTTCACCTCATTTTGCAACATTTATCCTCACATTGGCTCTCATTTACTTACCCAAGTTGTGAGATTTCCCCTCACATTGGGAGATTTCCTCACATTTCCCTACACAAGTTGGGAAATTTTCCCTCACATTAAGAGATTGCCCATCAAGTTGGTAGATTTATCCTCACATTAGATTTCCTCAAATTTACCTACCCAAGTTGGGAGATTTCCCCTCACTTTGCAAGATTTATCCTCACATTGGGAGATTTCCTCTCATTTACTTACCGAAGTTGTGGGATTTCCCCTCACACTGAGAGATTTTCAGTCAAGTTGGGAGATTTCCCCTCACGTTGCAAGATTTATCCTCACATTGGGAGATTTTCAGTCAAGTTGTGAGATTTTCCCTCACATTACATTTCCTCTCATTTACTTACCCAAGTTGTGACATTTCCCCTCACATTGAGAGATTTCCAGTCAAGTTGTGAGATTTTCCCTCACATTGGGAGATTTCCTCACATTTTTCCTACCCAAGTTGGGAGATTTTCCCTCACTTCGAGAGATTTATCCTCACATTAGGAGATTTCCTCTCATTTACCCACCTAAATTTGGAGATTTTTCCTCACATACCCCTGTATAGTTGGGAGGTATAATTGTCCCTCACCATACAAAAACTGAGCTACTACGTTTGGTTTCTGAGAAGCAGGCAACTCCCGATACCAACCCTCACGCCTCTCCTCACCGAGCCCTCTCCTGTCCCATGACCTCACCACAGCGTTACCGCACTGTGCCCTTTACAAAGATGGCCACCGCCTGGCTTCACACGCCGCCGAGCTGACGTACTTCCTGCGCTGACGTCCTCACGTCCTTTAAGTCCAACATGGCGGCCACCGTTGGTCCCCGCGTGGAGGGGGACTTCTTGGGGTTCAGCGCGCTGTCCAAATGCGGACAGAAGGGAACGGAGAAGAGGAAGCGGCTGAACCGGAATAAGAAGAAGAACTGGAAGCGGCACAGCGATGTCCGGGATGTGGAGGACTTCCTGGAGGACGTGCGGCTGCAAGAGAGGACTGCGGGGTGAGAGCTTGGAGGGGCCCGGGAGTTCAGTCTCCCCCCTCCACTCCACAGCCTGGGGGGCATTTTCAGATTTTAAAGAGCTTTACTTTTAGGAGGAGTGGGGAAGAGTTAATCCCATGTCAGAGTGTTTTTGGTGTTTGTTTGTTTCTTTGGGGAGGTTTCCCTTCACTTCCTGTCCCAGAGATGCAGCAGGAAGCTAGAGGAAATTTCCACTTAAAGTGACCATCCATTATATAACCCGAGTGTACAATCTCCTTTAGATCTATTGACATCTGTGTAATGGTAAGTCCTGTGTTATTAGATAGAAACGGGTTGGGTTGTATAGGTGAGTCCTCACATTGCATAGGATGGTAAATGAGATTGTACAATCAGGTTGTAGTGTGTGTGTGGCAACCTTTTAGACAGGTGTCCCCGTTGGAATTCTTCCCGTCATCTATTGCTCTGGTGACAAATCTAAAATTTCAGATTTCCCCTCCCTTTCTGGTCTTGGTGATAATGGTCACCGGGACAAACAGAGGGAGGATCTCCCCAACAGTGGGCACAGACAGCATTAAACAGCTGACAGAGGGTATAGACCCCCCCCCCCCCCCGGACCAAAATTTGGACCTCTGGTACTTTTTATGTGGCCCCTGGGGACCCCCTCAAACACTGATCTGTTTCTCCATTGTCCTGTTATAGTAGTCTATGACTATCTGAAGCATGTCCCCAGTCTCCAACAACTCCTATGGCATGTGTTTACACCTTTGACTGGCCCGATAAGGAAATCTTTTTCAGTAACTGGAAAGTGTGTTCCTGGGCATACCGTAGACACTGTAGTGCTGGTCCCCCCATTGCATAGTTACATAGTAGATGAGGTTGAAAAAAGACACCAGTCCATCAAGTCCAACCTATGTGTGTGATTATATGTCAGAATTACATTGTATATCCCTGTATGTTGCGGTTGTTCAGGTGCTTATCTAATAGTTTTTTGAAACTATCGATGCCCCCCATGCTGAGACCACCGCTGGTGGAAGGGAATTCCACATCTTTGCCGCTCTTACAGTAAAGAGACCCCTACGTAATTTAAGGTTAAACCTCTTTTTTCTTATTTTAATGAGTGGCCACGTGTCTTGTTAAAACTTTTTCACGGAAGGGAGTTTATCCCTATTGTGGGGTCACCAGTACAGTATTTATAAATTGAAATCATATCCCCTCTCAAGCGTCTCTTCTCCAGAGAGAATAAGTTCAGTGCTCGCAACCTTTCCTCATAACTAATATACTCCAGACCCTTTATTAGCTTTGTTGCCCTTCTTTGTACTCGCTCCATTTCCAGTACATCCTTCCTGAGGACTGGTGCCCAGAACTGGACAGCATACTCCAGGTGCGGCCGGACCAGAGTCTTGTAGATTGGGAGAATTATCGTTTTATCTCTGGAATGAATCCCCTTTTTAATGCATGCCAATATTCTGTTTGCTTTGTTAGCAGCAGCTTGGCATTGCATGCCATTGCTGAGCCTATCATCTACTATAAACCCCCAGGTCTTTTTCCATCCTAGATTCCCCCAGAGGTTCTCCCCCCAGTGTAGAGATTGCATTCATATTTTTGCCACCCAAATGCATTTTTACATTAAACCTAATTTGCCATGTAGTTGCTCACCCCATGAATTTGTTTTGTTAATTTGCTTTTTGCGATGTTTCCACATCCTGCGGCAAAGTTATTGCCCTGCTTATCTTAGTATCGTGCGCAAATACAGAGATTGAACTGTTTATCCCATCCTCCAGGTCGTTTATGAACAAAAATAGGATTGGTCCCAGCACAGAACCCTGGGGGACCCCACTACCCACCCCTGACCATTCCGAGTACTCCCCATTTATCACCGCCCTTTGAACTCGCCCATGTAGCCAGTTTTCAATCCATGTACTCACCCTATGGTCCATGCCAATGCACCTTATTTTGTACAGTAAACGTTTATGGGGAACTGTCTCAGATACACCACATCTACAGGCCTTCCTTTATCTAGATGACAACTCACCACCTCATAGAAGGTTAATAGATTGGTTTGGCAAGAACGAGTCTTTATGTATCCATGCTGATTACTGCTAATGATACCGTTCTGATTACTAAAATCTTGTATATAGTCTCTTATCATCCCCTCCAAGAGTTTACATACTATTGATGTTAGGCTAACTGGTCTGTAATTCCCAGGGATGTATTTTTGGCCCTTTTTAAATATTGGTGCTACATTTGGCTTTTCTCCAATCAGCTGGTACCATCCCAGTCAGTAGACTGTCAGTTAAAATGAGGAATAATGGTCTGGCAATTACTTGACTGAGTTCCTGAAGTACCCTCGGGTGGAAGCCATCTGGTCCCGGTGATTTATTAATGTTCAGTTTCCCAAGTCTAATTTTAATTCTGTCCTCTGTTAACCATGAAGGTGCTTCCTGTGATGTGTCATAAGGAATAAGCACTGTAGTTTTGGTTACTGAAGCTCCCCGATTCCCTTGTGAAGACTGAGGATAATTCAATACGTTCGCCATCTCCCCATCCTTTGTAACCAGATGTCCTTCCTCATTCTTTATGGGGCCAATATGGTCTGTCCTCCCTTTTTTATTGTTTACATACTTAAAGAATCTCTTGTGTGTGTGTGGTTTTTTTTTTTTTTTTTTTTTTTTTCTTTCCTCCGCTATGTGTCTTTCCTGTTCTATCTTAGCTGCCCTAATTGCACCCTTACATTTCTTGTTGCATTCTTAACGTGTTCCCCACATGTTGTGCTCCCAGAAAGGAGAGTGGGAGTAGGGGCTAGTAAATGTCATTTACCGGCCCCTCTCTTTTCTAAATGAACACAGTGAACACTCATGGTGTTCATTCATAACCAAAGCATGGCAAACTGTTTACTATGCTTGTTAATGAACAGGAATCTGCTCAGCATAGAGAACACTTCCCATTCATTCACTGTCTGTGCAGCTGAGGCTGCAGAGAAAGGCATGTGTGTTTGAGCTTTGGGGTGCACACGCTAATGCAATAGTCTGCGCACACCTATGAGTAACTGCGGTTTGAGAGGAGATTTCTCCTTATTGTGTATATATCTGGGGCGGGAAGTGTATATGGAGTGCACACAGTGATGGCTAACAGATTCTGCCGCCTCTATTCTTTTTGATAGTTAGATCTGTCAAATATACCACTTAAAGTGATTGTAAAGCTCGATTTTTAATTTTATTTAAAATAACAAACATGTCATACTTCAGCTTGTTTTGCACCGAGTGACCCCCATCCACCTGTTCTGGGGTCCCTCGGCTCTTGTGGCTCCTCCTCCCCTATCAGATGACCCCCTAGGAGAAGCCCTGTCCCGAGGTGTTACCTCGCGGGCGAGCTCCCGAGTCCAGCATTTGTGTCCATAGACGCGAATACCAGACTCGGCCCCGGCGCCCACGTCATTGGATTTGATTGACAGCAGCGGGAGCCAATGGCTGCGCTTCTATCTATCCAATCAAGAGCCAGGAACCCATGCAGAGAGGAACAGTGCGTCTCCCCATAGGGAAATACAGGGTCAGGTCAGGCTGGTCACTGCCAGAAGTTTGCAGCCTTGATGCATAGGATGCATTAAGGTGAAAAACACAAGGGGTTTATAACCCCTTTTTAAGGAAAAAAAAAACCTGATCCTTAAAAGAAAGTACAGTTCTTAGGTTCCTGTACAGTCTGTAGTAATATCTCGAGCACTGATTCCAGTCCTACCTAGTCTGCCTCTGTGAACTATAGGACACCTCCCCCTGTGTTGTGTACAGGAGGTGATCTGTAGTCTTTGCCTTTCTCATTTTAGGGCTGGTTCACACTTGCTTTAGTCTCTGGGGAGAGATCTGCATTGGGAGAGAGCACTTGACAGACGGTGAGGAGGCAGTGTTTCCCCCGCTCCTCACCACCTGCTTTAACTGCTTGAACCCCGCACTTGCATGTGGTTGCCGGGCACTTGCAGAGCACCCCTTTTCACTTGAATGAGTTGCATTCAGCAGGTGCTACACCCACCCAAAGCAATGGGGGAATAATTGCTCCTGTGAAGCAAAGCACCGTGGGATGTGTACACACTTAGCCACTGCTTCTGTAGTTAAAGAAGTGCTCAACCGTGGGGTGTTACTGCCCCCCAACCACGAGTTTGAGCTCTGAATCGTTTCCTGATCTGCCTGATAGTCGGATGTCTGTGTGCACATTCAGATGAGCGTTCCTAGACTGCACACGGGCTGGTGAGAAGAATTTGTGAAAGTTGAAAATGTATAAAGTTGACTTGTCTTTTCTTTTAACAGTGGTCTGCTAGCCGAGAAGGAAGATGAGAGCTTGTTCTTTGTGGACACTGGTAACGAACAAAAAGGTAAGCCTCCCCTTCCAGCAGAAGAAAATCTAGACAATTGTTTTTTTTGTTTTCTGTTTGTTTTTTCGTTGGGTCAGTGGTCCCTTAACTGTTGTGTATCTGGAGTTTTTGACTAGAGGGATTCCCCCTTGTGGGTAGGTAATGCCCATGCCAGGATTTTGCTCTGTAGCTTACAGGGGCAACTGCTGAAGCCCCCAGCATTTACCTAGGCTTTTTTTTCTTTGGCCTCCATTGCATTGCTTTTTAGGGCTTCTGGGTTGGTAAGACCTCCCTGGCCGGATGTGTCATCTGAGGCATTGTTTCATTCCAGCAGTCATCGGGTGCAGCTTGACACCGCTACCAGATGCAGCTTCTCTCTCCAAATGTCTTTGTCAATTCCACTGATGGCTTCTAAATACCTTTTTTTAATTCTTTAACTCCTTCAATACAGGGCACTTACATCCCCTTCCTGCCCAAGCCAGCTTTCAGCACTGTCACACTTTGAATGACAATTGCGCGGCCATGCTACACTGTAACCATGTGAAAATTTTTATCATTTTCTTCACACAAATAGAGCTTTCTTTTGGTGGTATTTAATCACTTCTGGGTTTTTCTCTTTTCCTAAAAAAAAGACTGAAAATTTTGAATAAAAAGTTTTTCTTGGTTTCTGTCAGTTAATTTTGTAAATAAGTAATTTTTCTCCTTCACTTATGGGCGCTGATAAGGCAGCACTGATGGGCAATGATGAGGTAGCCCTTATGGGCACTGATGAGGAGGCACGAATATGTGGCACAGATGGGCATCGCTGGTGGACACTCACTGCTGGCACTGGTGGGCGCTTTATTGTAATCGGGGCACTGATTATCAGTGCCCTGATTACATCCCTAGTTGTCCTCTGAGGAGATGCCGCTGATCGGCTCTCCTCTCCTCACACTGTCCGTGTGAGGCGAGGAGCGCCATGGTTAAAGGGCTGTGGCTCTTTACAGAGATCGGGGTCGGGCCGTGTCCTAGCAACATGGCACGATTGCCACGCTGCGTGCCCCCGGGGGCCGTTCTGGGTACAGTCATATGACAGTGGGCGGGTGGCAAGTGGTTAAGGTTTCGAGCAAGCCATAGAATCAGATATCAGCTGTAGTAGCTTAGTGTAGTTTGATGCACACTATTGCTCTTTGGTTCATGTTAACTTCTTACTGTCCATGTAATGCTTTACATGGACAGTAAGAAGTTGCCTCTCGGTCTTTAGGTGGGACCAGCTCCTGATCATGTGATCACTGTGACAGGGAAACAGTGGTCATGTGATTGGACACCCTGGGAAAAATGGTGGTTTGAATTTTCCATGTCACATAATAGCGCAAAATTTGAGTAAAAGATCACCTTGTAAAACCCATTCAGTTTAAAAGTAGACAAGAAATGCAAACATTTTTTTTGTATAGATATAGAAAAACCATTAATTTTTGTTTTTTCCCATTTTTATAAATGATCACATCCCCTCTGTTCTCAGCTGCATAAGAGCTGGGGGGGGGGGGGGGGGGGGTGGAGAAGAAGCAGCAGCACACTAAGTTTCCCAGTGAATGGGTGTGCAGCGGGGCGTATCGGGAGAAGTCTGATCATTGGAGGAGAGCATACGGAACTCCCAGCATAGCTAGAGAGCTGACCATGGTGTGCTGTCCTGTTTATTGTTGTCAATAGGAAAGCAAAGGGACTAGCAGGATCACCAGGGATTTCACACAAACTGAGCAATGCAAAGAGAACAGGATACTTTTATACAAGTACATGGTACAGCAGACACATATCAGGAATATGAAACGGGGTAACAAACACTTTAATTTTAGGCCACACAAATGCAATATAATAGACGTTTGTTGGCAAAATATTAAAAATGAGGTTGCATTCAGAAAAATTATGCCCGACACGTAAAGCATTAAAAATGCATGCGCCCATGAAACAGCAACAAACTTTATTACCCAAAATTTTCCATACACTTTTTTTAAAAGCCTCTATGTAAAAACATTAATTTAGAGTTACCAATGAAAAATGGGCCTAGAATTATTGCTGTAAATCCGGTGATAACTTGTGTAGCGCAATCAACATTTTTATGCATAGTCAACCCCAAATTGTGTGTTCTAAAATACTTTTTGCTTGCTCTCAAATCCATTCCTTGAATGTTCCCAAGGGGTGTGGGAGCTTACCTCTGACAGATTTACACATGGCATGCCAAGGTATGACATACGCCTGTGGCAGCAAAAGAGTTAAAGCGACCCCTGGGGCTGGGCATGAAGGGGTTGATAAAGTAAAAAAAAATCTACTCAAAACCAATTTTAATTTAGGTTGGGGTTCGGTTATAGAATCTTTTATTAAAACAAAAAAACTCTGCTTACTTATGAGGCACAATTATACAGCATTATTTATTGAATGGTTAACAATTGATATTTTCCATCTTTATAGATTCTAAGGTCAACAAACGTGTTAAGCCCTTGAGGATAGACCTCATTTTACAGCCAGATTCTAAAGTACCTGTACCCAAAGAGTAAGTACCTGCTGTGTTGTGTTTTGGGATAGGTAACTTCCCACCTGCAAGGAGAAATGTTTTAGGGGCTGAATAATAAAAACTTTTAAGTAGACTGATGTTGCAACTGATTATATTACCCTTTGAAAGATGTAACTGTTGTCAATAGTAAACAAAAGGTCAATGTTCTGTTTCTGAAGTGTTTGCAGTGGTTGTATCCACTGCCTTAGCTTGATCTTTTCTTCAAAACTTGCTGAATGTTAATACTTCTCTGTAACCATGTTTTAAAGTAGTTACGTACTGGAAATCGCAGTGCGGCTTCCCACACTGCACAGCTTCTGTGAGGGCAGCATTTTTGAAAATGGTGCAGGGACCTTTCCCTGCATTTTCAGGAGGCACCACAGCCCATTCAAATTGCGGCTCAGAGCTGCTTAAGTGTGAACCTAGTCTTATTGGGGACACTCGTAGAGGAGCAAAAATTAGTTGTAATGCTATTGACAAACTCATCAACTTTATTCATAGTTCAGCTTTAAGACTTAAAGCGCTTATAGGTAATTTTGAATAGTCTGTTAGGAGAGGTAATTGCATGCCTCTGGCTTATTGATTTGCTGAAGCAACACTATTCAAGAGACTTTCTTACAGTAACAAATTACAGCCAGCAAACTGGGGTTATTCAGAGTGATACCTTTTTTGTATTACTGGAAGTGAAGCTAACAGTTTTTTGCAGTAGAGACTTGTACAAGAGAGGAAGCTAGAGGAGTGATAATCTGCAGGAGCGAGTGCAGAGGAGGAGGAGCAATTGTCTGCATTGGAGATATATTCAGGGGAAACGGACTGTGAAAGTTAGAAGTGCATCGTTTTCAGGGCTAAAGCTGCTAATCAATGTTCTACAAATGTGGTGACAATTCAATAAGTGCTATGGACATCTCATACCTTCCTTTACACCAACCAAGTTGTATCCCGCAGCAAAACTACGCAAATGACTGCTCATTGTCTCAGAAGTCATAGATGAGGGTCTGGCAGCAGGGTGCTTTGGTGGATCGTTGTCAAGTGCTCACACCATGGCTACAGGTGGGTTAGTACGGATCCCTCAAGAGCCTGGACTGGTTAAGTGACGCCTGGCGAAAGCAGGCTTAGTCCACTGTCGGATGAATACTGGTCATAGGAATGCAGATCTAAGTGCACTCCTGTGACCCACAGGAGAAGTGGGGCCAAAAGAGGTTTGGTCCTACTCCTTTTAATTAGGACAAGGGAGTTCTATGATTCTTGTGCACTAGGTGGCAGCATTTGTCATAATTTTTTGTGATATCTTTCAGTGTGTGTCTTGTAACCATAATATGTGATCTTGGCAACCTGAAGTCCTGTGTAGATCAGCACGTAGACTGGTATAGGCAACACTTAAAGTGGAAGTAAACCCTCCTATTGTTTTCAGCCAAGGAAGCTGCCATCTTGGCCTCTGTTTAATCTTCAACTGCCATGATGCTGCACATGTGATCAGTTATGACACCAGCCATTGGATGGTTTGACAGTTTGGTTGAGAGCACAACCAATGTGACAAATAGCAATCCCGGCATGCCGGGAATGTAACTGTTTTTTGAAACTGTTAAATCAATGGGTTTACTCCCGCTTTAACCAGTTAGGGCCTTGCTGCTTTGCACAGTTCTGCGTGTGAGCATGCTTGCAGCAAGGGGAGATCACATCAAATCAGCTACTCGCTCATTGTCCAGTGAACAAGTGGGGTTTTAATTTTTTTTTTTTTTTCTCCCAGTTTGCTTACTATAGTTGCACTAGTGCCTCTGCTTGCTCCCTGATCTTCTGCCAATTTCCAAGAGACAAAAAAAGTATTTCTTTTGTTACACTTCATTTGTGTCATGTCACATTATCCCCTTTTTTTCCTTAGTATTTCCTCTCACCAAGTACCCAATGGGAAGAAGCTTAAGAGGAAACGGGAGCGAGTAGAGAAACAAGAAAAGAAGGGGATTCTTCCTCGATCAGAGAGACTTCTGAGAGCACAGCTAAACCAGACCAAAAAGGCACACAAACCAGAGGCCAACAACAACCCATCCCGGGGATTCTATGATCTCTGGGGACACAGCAGTAAGTAAAAGTACTGTAGTGCTTTAGTTCTAGGAACACTTTCCAATCTACTATATCTTAATGCTTTTGTTCCTTTGCAGATCCTTTGGACTCTGCTCTGGAAGGAAAAGACCAATGGTATCTAGAACAGACCAAGAAGAGCCGTGTTAAGGTAAATTTCTGCTCTTCAAATATTTAGTAAAATACAAAGGCTCATTTAAAAAAAAAACAAAAAAAACTTGTTTCTACCAACCAATTGGAGGTTTACTTTAATACTTTGTATGGAAGAAGGCAGCTTCTTCACCATTGTTGCCTGTGGTCTTTTTGCAATTTTCCTTATTACTGACTCACCAAGCTTCAATGTGGTGGCAGCCATCTTGGTGGAGGAACGTGGCTTTGCTTCCTCATGTCAGTGTGTCTCTTTTAGAACTGGCAATCCGATGCCTGGAGGGATAATGATCAGTAACAGGAGAGACAGAGGAAGCGCAAGAATGAAAGCAGCTTCCTTAAAGACAATTGAGAGCAGCACATTAGTGGCATTGCTAAATCTTGAGGATTGCAGTTAAAGGCACAGTGCCTTTCATCTCACAATGCAGATATATACAAGAACCTAGATACAATTACATGTCAGAAAGGTAACTTGTTTAGCCTCTTGGTGGAGTGGGCCTTGGCACGAAGAGGCTGCACATTTGTGAACCAGATTGCAAACTCAGCTTTGCCGAGAGCATGTGCACTGTATGCTCCCCGCATCGTAACCAGCGGCTAACGAAAAGCTCCCGATTGCTATTTGCGAGCGGGCGCTTTCCTATCATATGACTGCTGTGACAGGCATTCACGGCAGTCACATGATCATAAACCTCTTTTAAAAATAAAAAATCGATTAATCGAACACGAAAAGTCGCATTAATGGTAAGAAATTATTTATCATTGGTTAGCAACAGCATAACGTTATTAAAAAAGAATTCAGAGACTTATTGTACTTTATAAGTGTTGGTCTTACATAAAATGCACACATTTACTTGTATTTAGTTTTAAACCTATTGTATGGCTCTCACGGAATTACATTTTTAAAATGTGGCGTTCATGGCTCTCAGCCAAAAAGTTTCCTGACCCCTGGTTTAAGGTCTGCATAAGTACTTGGGTGAATGTGTTAGGTTTTGATCCCTCCCCAGATGGTTGGATATCCAAAGATATGCACCTACCACTAGTCTAGCTGACCTACCGGTGTTTCCCTCTGCTGGAATAGTTTTAACACAATCATTACCTATATTTTATTGGGCGTTACTGGGTTGACGTAGTAGGAATGGCACAACAAACCAATGGAACGAATGATAAGGAATGATGCACAGGCCAGATCCAAAGCAAAATGTGAGGCCTTGGTATCTGGTGCAAGGGTATAGCTCATACTGGTGAAGCAGTTCCTCTTCATCTTCAGCTGGTTCTAGGGTGGTGTTGTGGTCTGCAGATGATTGCTGTCCCTTAGTAAACACTCTGTCCAGTAGTGGGTTGGAGACTAATAAGTTCAGCATTTCCCATCTACTACAAATAACGGTTTCATGGTCATCGGCACGTAATTTACCAATAATATGAGAGGACAAATATTCTTCATGTGTCGTCCTTGCAGCAGGTTTACCTCCAGTAATTTGACAAAAAGATGGTCTGAGTTCCTGACAAAACCATGTAAATCCAATTGTAAGCATGTCAGGGACCCTTTGCCTTTCTCATGATCCCTTTACTTTTCCTCCCTCCATGCCTCACCTTTTCTGGATCTGTTTTATTTTTCTGCAGCGTCCAGAAAGACTAAACAAGAAACCATCACAGCTACCTGCGGTTGAAGTTGCTGCTCCTGGGGCCTCCTACAACCCAACATTTGAGTCACACCAGGTAAGACTTTGTTTAGTCAGCATCTTGTCAGTGAGATGAAGTAAAAATATCACAGCATGTGCTGCTGTGTAACTGACCAGTGATTCCGACTTCTGCTGTAACATGAAATGCACTAGAATTTTGAAACCTATTGGTATTTTCATTCTGGTAATTACCACTTGCAATATATAAGGGGATTATGAAAGTCTACTCTAGGCTTTTGACAGTGCCCCTTGGTAGAAGAGAAATTGTACACACAGACTGCAGCGAAGATAATCCATAAATTGACAGTACCACTTTGCAAATGCAAAAGTCCTGCTGGTTGAGGCATTGTGTTAAATCAAATTATAACCTTAAAACTGCAATTATTAAGCTTTTTAGCACTTGGTTATCCACAGAGATTTGTTTTATTTGTAATGTGTTTTTTTTTTTTTTTTTTTTTTTTCTTTTCTCAGGCACTGCTTCTCGAGGCTCATGAGGTAGAAGTGAAGAGGCTGAAGATGGAGGAGAAATTGGAGAGACAGCTAAAGCTCCCTGCTGGAGCTGAGGTCACAACAGAGGTTTGTCTTTTCTAGCCATTTGGTGTTTTTGAAATATCCCATGTCACCCGGGCAAGTGATAATGTCCATTTTTGAATAGAGTCCCTGTTGCAGGGGATGCAACGGCTCTAGAGGAAAAGCAGGGGCAAATTTTTAGTAAAGTTGGGGTTCCCTACCACCTGGTCAGAATCCGGTTTCCTAGATTCTGCTGGAGATTTGTGTGCAAAGAACAGAATATGATCAATCTTCCTGAGTGAAAGTGAGACAACGTATCTTTTCCATGTAAAAAGAAATGGGGGACCCTAACCAACTGCTTTTACAACAAACCCCCCCCCCCCCCCCCCCTCAAGATGCCTGAGAGAGATGGTGTAATCTGCACCCTTAGGTATTTAATGTTACAGGTGGCCCATTTCAAGGTCAAGTTTACTTTTTAAAGAGGAAGTAAACCCCATTCATGAAATCTGACCTGAGCACATATCTGTAGTGTTTACTTATCTCTCTCCAAAGCTCAGAGTGAGATGACAGCATCTGGAAATTTGTGTTGGGGAGGAAACTTGGAGGTAGATAAGCAGAGAGCTTGTCTATTCAGACTGCAGCTCTGCAAGTTTCACAGCTGTAGCTGTGCTGTGCAGGGGGGTGCAGAGGACACACCCATAGTAAGTCTATGGGTGACGTCAATCCCCATTCATGTCAAAGCCATGGGCTGTGTCCTCTACAGAGCTTCTGCCGCTGCAGATTGGATTTGCTTCAAAAAAGGTATGTATACTGATTTCTTCTTTTCCTTGGCTAGATAGGTTAGTGTTTGATCATGGATGCCTGTAGATGCAGGGAGGTTAGAGTGGATTAACACTTTAACGTAGACATTTTAAGTGGTGTTTGGAAGACTGTATACCCTTAAAGTGGAGTTCCAACCCCCAAAAAAAAATTAGTAACATGTTTAAAAAAAAAAAATTTGGAGAAATTTTTTTTTTTTTTTTTTTTTTTTACTCGCCTCTAAATGCCTGTTGCTAGGGGGTTCCTCGTAGTCTGCCTCCTTCGGTGCCTGGGCTCCTGACGTCACTTCCCTCCGTGCAAGAAGGGAGATCACCTCTCTCCCCTCACTCTTGTCAAACATCTGGGACATGTGACCGGTCCCAGATGATTGCGGGGCCAGTGACAGCGCGCGGCATGCGCAGTGGGTGCCCAGCTGTGAAGCCAAAGCCGGGCGCCCACAGTTAGAATGCCAGTGCCGCCGAGCGGAGGGGGGGATGAGCGTGGCTTCGATCCCCTGCATTGCTGGACCCTGGGATAGGTAAGTGTCCAATTAAAAGTCAGCAGCTGCAGTATTTGTAGCTGCTGACTTTTACTTTTTTTTTTTTTTTTTTTAAATGGGAACCCCACTTTAATGTGTTTTGCTGTAATACTAAAATAATGGACGGAGTGTATCTGTTGTGTTTTTGTTTGAGAGGGAAGTCTGTGAATAGAGCTTATTTTACTTGGACAGTTGCAACTGGGTGAGAGTAGAGTGGTGTCAAGCCACTTTCTCAGATTATCCTCAAGACCGATCTACTTTAGGATCTCCCAATATACATGATTGCTTTTTCAATGAATTACGTTGAATTGGTATGTTTCTAGAGCATGCAAAATAAATGAGGTTTAGTGCTGCAGGTGTCATCCCTGGCTTTCATGTTGGAAATGAAACGGCCACTTAAATCTAAAAGTCTAGGACATATGATTATAATATACTTCGAGTTGTTTTCCCCTTATCACTGGTGAAGAGTGAGTTTTTTTTTTTTTTTTTTTGTTTTTTTTTTCTTCCCTTTAAATTGAATAGAAATTCTGCTTATGATTTGACATGTTGGTACCCTTTCCATTTTGGTGTTTCTTCCGACACCAGTACTGCAAGGTAAAATTTACATCGAAGCTGATGCCACGATACCACCTCCTGTGTAGGCGTAGCCATGCACTAAACACAGCCAGTAATGAATATTGTGTTCTACACACAGGGCGAACACAATCCTCTTAATCGGCTATGTTTAGTGCATAGTCAAGCCTACACAGGAGATGGACACAACACCTGGGCTGGTGTCAATCATGGCTGCAGCGCTGATGTTTGCATAAAGAGTGCAAATGCAATGAAAGCTTTTCCACCTGGTCCAACTATATAAGCAGGCTTTTTTTGCAGTTTTTAAAGTAAGCTATACCAAGCAGAGGTACGAAAATATAAAAGTATAAATATATTCAGATTTACTCTATAGATTAATTTTGTAAAACCAACACAGAGCCCCTGCATCCCTTGCCTTCACCAAAAAGTTAAAAAATGCAGACGTCAGAAGCTGACAAATCTGACAGGTCTGCCATGGTCTGTGTAATGCTGCACCTGTGTCAGCCATGCAGTATAATGGTCTAGAGATTTGTCTTTCTGACTAAGGCTGTCAATATGCAGCTTGTTCTGAATTGTCTGACTGGTGTTACACATTGAAACAAAGTCCTACCACAAACTGGTTTCTGTGCAGCCCCTTGGCCTTATGCTGAATGTCAAAACAATGGTGCAAAGCTGAATGCATGCTCTGTGTACTTCCAGGAGAGCCGCCTGCAAGAACTTTGTGAGGGTCTGGTGGAGGAGTCTGATGATGAAATGGAAGAGAAGGAGAGCACGGAGCAGCAAGCTGTAGCCTTTCCACAGAGAGAACGAAAAACAGAACGCCAGAAGAAGAAGCAGAAAGAGGCCAAATTTCTGGTAAGCAATGTATTACACTTTTGGAAATCCACAAAATTCAGTAATGGGCAAGAAGAGTAGCAGCTTGCACTATTGGATGCCACAGGTAGAAAAGATATTGACCCACTCTACATTTCATCCTTTGATTCCCTATAGAACAGGTAACGTTTCAGTGCACTTTGGATACTAACCATTTAAGGCTTATCCACTCATGTCCACACCCGTGTATATATAAATTGACGTTGAATACAGGTGCATTGAACCGAGTTAAAGAAATACAAGGTGTACTTATTAAACCAGTAATTTTAAATAAAAAGGAGCCTGTTATTTTCTAGAACCCCCTGAAAGCCCCAAACCAGGTTGCTAGCCTCTAATTTCCCATTCGCCCAGTAATTTCATTGGCAGAGTAATAGACAGTGGGTGGGGGGAACCAGCCTTATTGAGTTTAATCAATACTGTATTTGTATAATGGTATGCCTTATAAGAAATCTGAAGGTAGGTACAGTTTCTTTTTATGTGCCTGCATTGCAGTTATATTACTTTAGTCAATGGCAGATATACTTAAAGTGATTGTAAAGTCAAAGATTAATGCCAGCCCCTCTGTTCTACTAAGCCATCCTACACTGTGTACATGTTTTGTATAAAATTGTACCTGTAAATACCTTTTTAATTTCTGGCCAGTGACATGTTCTCCGGCAGCTCTCTGCCCCTTATCTAAGGGCAACAGCAGGAGGGGCTAAGATCCCTCTGACGTCATCCGGGAGGTCATGTAACCACTGTGCTCTCTGCTTAGCCCCTAGAGAGAGACTGACTTGCACGGCCTTGCTCCTGTGCCACGCTCATGTGTCTATTGACCCAGGCCTAATTTTTATTTTTTCCTCTCCTTAAAGGCTTTGACAGCAGCGGGAGCCAATGGATCCCACTGCTGCCTTGATAACCAATGAGGAATGCGAGAACGAAGAATGGAGATTGAGAGATGCACACAAGTGTTTGGTTTTTTTTTTTTTAAATCTTCATGCATAGAATGCATTAAAGTGACGCTCCACCCAAAATGGAAGCTCCGCTTTTTCGTACCTCCACTGCCACATTTGGCACTTTTTGGGATGGAGCGGGTACCTGGTTTTGACAGGCACCTACTTCCAGGTATAAAATATTTTACAGCACGCACACATTCAAGAATATTTCCTGCAAGGCTAGTTAAAAACACCTGAACATATTCAAAAAATACGGGGGTTTGGTCACACTATATGGTCATATAGTGCTAAGCCCACTTACTGCGACAAAGTACCCCGAATTAGTGGGTCCTACTCTAGTAATAGAATGGAAGATCCTTTGTCTCAACCATGGGAGCTGAACTCCTCTATGTGGGAGAACTGAAGGGGATACATCCTATGCACTGGTGGCCACTAAAAAAGAGGTAATGAGGGGGAGGGGTGCTCCAGCCCACTTCCAGGTATGACATTTCCGACTGTGTGGGACCTCCTAAACCTGTACGGTTTAGGAGATATTCACTTTGCATGCAGCCCCTGACGTCAGCAGTGCATGCGATGGGAAGGTCTGGCAGACGCTGCCGGACCTTGCCGGGAAGAAGACTCCCACGAGTGACGTGATCGCGGCTCAGGCCACTCAGCTCCGGATCCGTGAACACTGAAGAAACGCAGAGGGCAAAATGTCAGCTCCCTCGACGTGGACCGGCATCAGACGCCTCGTTCTGAGGTTAGTATTTCATAATGAGCTAATATGCGCTGCATACTAGCTCATTATGCCTTTGCCTTACAGGTGTGTGGGTTTTTTTTTTTTGGTTTTGTTTTTTCTGTGCGGGTATACAACTGCTTTAAACTTTGCTCATACATCTATATTTTGAGCTTATCTGAGGTCTAGTGACCCCATGGTAGCGTTAATCAGTGATGCCCTTCTCAGGCTTTAAATCCCTGCTTGATAAGTCAGTGCCAGCTGGGCATACAGCCAGAATGAGCTTACAACCCCACCCCCTGCCAGTCCTATGACTTCTCAGTCTGCTGTCAAGGTGCGTTCTCTGTCTGACACTTGCTAAGCCTCTATTGCTTTTCTCTGCTCTGGAGAAAGTGCCTTTTGGCTCAGTTTTCTACCTTTGCAGTGAAATGTTCCTTTTTCCCAAATTCTAACAGTGGATGCTTTGTGTAGCGTTTTAAGTCTGGTTTATAAATGAAGTGTTTTTTTTATTAGAGATGTGTGTGTGTGTGTATATATGTGTATGTGTATATATCTATATCTATCTATCTATCTATCTATCATCTCTCTCTATCATCTCTATCATCTCTCTCTATCATCTCTATCATCTCTCTCTATCATCTCTATCATCTCTCTCTATCATCTCTATCATCTCTCTCTATCATCTCTATCTCTATCTCGATGTCATGTGCGTCCGCGGCTCTTTAACCATGTGCTCGGCTGTGTCCAAACACAGCCGGTCACATGTATACAAGGAGATGCCGGTAATCGGCTCTCCTCGCCTCACACTGACAGTGTGAGGCGAGGAGAGCTGATCAGCGGCATCTCCTCACAGGGGGACATGTAGGAATGTAATTAGGGCACAGACGATCAGTGCCCTGATTACAATAAAGAAAAAGTGTCACCAATCGGTGCCCACCTGTGGCAGCAATCGGTGCCCATCAGTACCGCCTATCCGTGCTGCATAACAGTGCTCATCAGTGCCGCCTCATCAATGCCCACCAGTTCAGCCTATTAGTGCCGCCTCATCAGCGCACATAAGTGAAGGCGAAAAATAACAATTTTTTACAAAAAAAAAAAAAAAAAAAAAAGCAGTGATTAAATACCACCAAAAGAAGAAAATGATAAAAAAAAATTGTTTGGGTACAGTGTAGTATGACCGTGCAATTGTCATTCAAAGTGCGACAGCGCTGAAAGCTGAAAAATGGCCTGGGGAGGAAGGGGGTGGGGTGTAAGTGCCTGGTAGGCAAGTGGTTAAAGAGACTAAAGGCAGAAGAATGTCAGCAGCACACAGGATCTACAACGTGGGTCCAAAGCTTTATTCAGCGATCATTGTTAAAGCAATAGCAGCGTTTCTGAGCCTCGCAGGACCTGGGTCCTGCAAAGCTCTGAAATGGTGCTCTTGCTGAGACAATGTGATAGCTTAATAACCCTTTGGCCCCACATTGGAGATCCACTGTGTGCTGGTGATGTCCTTCTAACTTTACTTTCTTTGTGGTTTTTTTTTTTTTTTTTTTTTTTTTTTTTTTTTGGAATGTGTGTGTTGGGATTCTGCATTGGTATCTAAAGAGATCTTCACCTTGCCTATACAGAGCAGTTTTTGATGTCTGTATAAAAGCCACCCTCTGGCCATTTTACAGTTTCCTCGCCAGCCCTTGCAAACGCCACTAAAATACAGCGTCAATTGGTGTTGGAGCTGCCCATGCTGGCTCCTATCGGCATGCTTCCAGCTCCCAGTGCTACAACCCCAAAATCACCCCCCTCCCCCCTATACTGTAGATTGAGTTTCTTGCCATGTCCTAGGGTGAAAATATTACTTTCATAGATACAGTATGGGGAGTGTTGTTCAAGGACAGTACCTGTTACTGGCAGGATCTACTGGTAAAAAAAATGAATGCAGCCACTACATTAGACTGAGTTGCAATATATTTTTGTTTGTTTTTGGTATTTTGTGTGTATAAAAAACTAATGGGTGGCCAATGTTCCCTTTTTTGAATGCTTTGTTACATAGCACTTTACTAAAAAAAATAAATAAAACAAAAACAAAACCTAGTGGTTATTTGAGGAGCTTCACCCGACTAGATAAAATTACAATTCCATTTTTGTTCCTTTTAGGTAATGTAAAAATATAGTACTAGTCCATGGAGTCAAGAGTTGTCTGTCCTGCAGCCGAAGTTCTCTTAGCACCGCTCTGCTTCTGCGCTGCCATCTTGAAACGCTTGTTCCTTCCTGATTTTTCATGTGCGTGCATATCACGAGATCCTGCACATGTGTAGATACGCAGGTCTCTGCCATGTTTTTGGGATCTGGCAGAGCCCTTGTGGCTTGTATGTGCTTATGCAAGGTCCCAAATACCTGGCCGATGATTGCGTTGCATGTCTACCATGATCAAAAATGTTCTGTACTGGGTCCCTTGCTGAACCACTGCTTCCTTGGATGTGTGATGTGGACATCCCGGGCGACAGCAGGTGGCCAATTCGCATGTCATCCTTGCATGGGTAGGGAATCAGAAGTGGAGTGCCACACCACTATATAATATAAAAGGTCATTTACTTTTCATAAAAGATCCAAACTATGTGCATTTTGTGTAAGCGGGAGGGGGGAGGTGGTAGATGGAGAGGGTTCATTTTAGGTTTGCCTCAAATACTGCCAAAAGATATCTAACTTTATTTTGGGTACTGTGTTGCATCACCAAGTAATTGTCAAACTATCACAGCACTGAGAATTGCCTGGTAATAAAGGGGTATTGGTAGGCTAGTACTCACATGGTTAAATTCCTTTCCAGTAACCCTATAGAAAAGCTACCAAGGGGTATGCTAGTACAACCGCTCATGACCTAATGGATCAATAAGCTTCATTACAATTGCTAGAATATTAGCATAATAAAATTTTGTGTACGGGGGGTGTAGTTTGCTGACTTTCATTTAGGCAATGGTCCTTTAAATCTGTACTTGCCTATTCTGACCACCAGGCGGCGTTCCTTCAGTGTTTGAGTTGTACTAAGCTTGTAAATCCTAATGATGCTTTTACCACTTTATCTGTCTGGAAATGGTGATTATCCTTGTGAACGAATACTGACATTAATTATAGTGCTTTGCAGACATTGCATAAAACCTACAAAATCGTTTCAAGCACAAATGTGCTGATACAAATACTTTAGTGGACATTTTATTTTCATTTTTACAATACATGAATGTGTAATGAGGTATAGGCTGGATCTCTCACCAGGGGCCTATTTGTTATTATATGCAGCCTTGAAGCAGTGTATCTCCAACCAACAGTTTGAGACCTTCTAAACATATAAAAGCTAGATTCATTGCTGCTGTGTGAGAATTAATATGAGCAGTGAGGAGTTTTACATTTTACATTTCTTCTTAAAACAGAGAAGGAATTCCGCTCTCTTGGACATTGGGGGGGGGGGGGGGGGGGTTGTCACTGAGTGACTGCTTATGAATGTATGCTATAGGGTATGGCAAACTTTTCTCTAACCAACATACACAGATCAGCCATAACATCCCCAACAGGTAAAGGGAAGAATATTGATTATCTCATTACATTGGCATCTAAAAGTCGGTGACTGCAAATAAACATGTTGATGTGTTAAAAGCAGAAACATTGGGCATTGCAGTTTGTTGTAGATGGTGCTGTGAGGCTGCAGTCCGGTCAGGATTCCCATGCTGACCTATGTTCACAGCTAAAAGTGCCTACAATGGGCATGTGGGCATCAGAATTGGACCACAGAGTAATGGCAGAATCATGTTTTTCTTTTAAGTCATGTGGAAGGCCGGGTGCATGTGCATCCCTTACCTGGGGCAGAGATGGCCCCAGGATGCATTATGTGGTAAAGAGCAAGCTAGCAAAGGCAATGTGACTCTTTGGCCAACGTTCTGCTGAGAAACTTTGGGTCCTGCCATGCACATGGATGTTACTTTACATGTACTACCTACTGAAACGTACTTGGCCAGCAACACCATTTCATGAAAATGGTATTCTTTGATGGCAGTGGCCTCTTTCAGCAGGATACTGCGTCCTGCCACACTGCAAAAATGGTTTGAGCAACACAATTTTGAGGTGTTGACCTACTCTGTATTGGGTGGGTCATCATATGGCTGATCAGTGTAAGTGTACCCATTTGAACACAGGATGGATTGTGGTCTCTGATGTGTAATGTGAAATGATCTTAAAGGCTAACTCCACCATTTGCAGCATGTTACACCTATATTTAGGATGTGACATGTTTCTCAGTAAACTGCTTTTTAAATGAATGAAGTATAAGTCCTGTATGCCACTGTGGCAGACTTGTAGTTGTAGATGGAAAACAAGTGCAGTAATTACTGCACTCTTAAAGAGGAGTTCCACCCAGGGGGGGCCATAAAAAAAAAAAAAAAATTAAAAGTCAGCAGCTACAAATACTGCAGCTGCTGACTTTTAATTGGACACTTGCCTGTCCTGGAGTCCAGCGATGTGGAGGATCGAAGCCCCGCCCGTCTCCCCCTCCGTTCAGCGGCGCCGGCATTGCAACTGTGGGCGCCGGGCTGTGGCTTCACAGCCTGGCACCCACTGCACATGCGGGAGCGGCGCCGCTCGCCGTGATTGGTCGCTCAGTCACCTGGGACCTGTAATGGGTCCCAGATGATTGACAGGAGGGAGGGAGCAGAGCGGAGCCCTTCCTGTGCCGAGGAGGAAGTGATGTCACCAGCCCAGGCTAAGGAACAGGCAGACTACGAGGGACCACCTAGCAACAGGCATTTAGAGGTAAGTGAAAAAAAAAAAAAATATCCAAATGTTTTTTTGTTTTTTAGGATTTTTTATGTATGTTTGTTTTTTTTGGGTGGAACCCCACTTTAAGTCTTGTACACAAGATCAGATTGTTGGCAGGAGATTGTCTGTCTGTTGACAGACTGTTGTCCTAAAATCTGACCGTTGGTACGCTCCATCTGACAATTGTTGTCCAACTTTCGGCCAACAAATGTTGGATGGCAGGCTAGTAAATTTTCGGCGGACAACGGTCTGTTTGTTTTTCATATCGTCAGTACACAAGTCCGTCAAGAAAGTTGAAAGTACAGACTCGCATACTCTGAATCAGTGTTCACCAAACTCAATTAGCAGAAGGGGTCTAAAGGGTGGCGCTCAAGAGCAGAAATTCCTTGTAGTACTTCACTATGTCCGTGTTTGTTGGCCGACAATTGTGTGCCGTTAGTATGCAATCCAAGATCCAGGCAGATGCTCGGTTGGCCAACAATCGAATCCTGTGTACGAGGCTTAAGTCCATTGACACTTCCTCCAACTCTCCAACAGGAACTTGGTACTGCACCCGCAGTCCACTTATCGTGTATGCAGTGCTTTATGGGCTCCTCTGAAAATAAATTAAT
The DNA here is from genome assembly GCA_037952835.1 of Lithobates septentrionalis. NCBI lineage: Eukaryota > Metazoa > Chordata > Amphibia > Anura > Ranidae > Lithobates > Lithobates septentrionalis. The sequence goes on from JBBDGP010001751.1 coordinate 419,939, forward strand.
TTTTTTTCCCCTACAAAATGTTCGTGTGTGGGTGTTTTTTTTTTTTTTTTTTTCTCTGGACCTGTTTTTCCAATTTCCAGTTGCCCTCTTTATTAAAGGGCCCCTTTGTATTGCTGATCTCATAGGGGTGCCTGTGTGTGTGCGCACTCACATCTATTGGACTACAGCCCTGTGTGGCAATGCTGGGTGTGTCTGCACGCCCGTGGATCCCAGCCCCGGAGGACGCTGTAGCTCTGCCTCATAGGTGCTTTGATCTTGTTGGGAGGAGCATCCACCGAGTACTCTTCAGCGGCTGACGAACTCTGCTTGTCCCTGAGCGAGCGGCCCCAGAATTGAAGAAAGGCACGTGCGCGATGGCACTAAGCATGTTAGAACATGTAGTCCTGAAAGCTATGTGGGCTAGCACCCTGAAGCCCACTCAGAAAGGAAGCTGTGGGCAAGTAATCCAGGAAGGGCCCGATATCGGTATGTTAATCATGGAAAAGCGTTTTTATACAAAAATACTGATAAAGGTTGTTTATACCGCTGGCACTAAAGATGAGGGATTAGAACCACTTTAATGTCCACTTTAAAGTGAAAACCACCATTAGTGAAGAGATTAACTTATTCCCCAAGAGGTGGCACTCTGTTGATCTAGCTTGGCACAATAAACCCAAACCAAGAAGGGTAGACTAGTGGATTGCTTTGTTTTTAAAGGACCACGATATGCTGACTGCTTCAGAAGATCCTAGTTGCCTGGCTGTCATGATGTATCAATGACTTAAAGGAGTTAGGTCAGGGTTTCTTTTTCTTTTTTTATCTTAATGCGTTCTATGCATTAAGATAAAAAACCTGTGTGCAACAGCCCCCTATTAACTACCTGAGCCCTATCTCTGTTCAGCAATGTCTACAAGTGTCTCGACTGTCCAGGACTCTCCCTGATTGCCTGAGACACAGCAGTGGTGCTATTGGCTCACGCTGTCAATCAAAGTCAGCCAGTCAGGAGGGGGGGCGGGGCCGAACCACAGCTCTGTCTGAATGGACAAACGGAGCTGTCGCTCGGATCAGGTACCCCCATAGCAAGCTGCTTGCTGTGGGGGCACTCAACAGGAGGGAGGGGCCAGGAGTACAGAAGAGGCACCCAAGAAAAGGAGGATCCGGGCTGCTCTGTGCAAATCCACTACACGGGGCAGGTAAGTATAACATGTATGTTCTTTTTATTGCAGTAAAAATTAGACTTTACAATCACTTTTCAGTATGTCTGCAGGTCATGGCATAGCTAGTAGTAGTTGGTCACATCCTGTTATCACCAATCTAAAGTATCATTTTGACATGCAGGTTTCCTGACATCAAGGGATGGGATTGTGTCAGTAGTAGAACTGGGGTGGTTGCACAACTGTTACATTTCCCTTTTCTGTTTTTGAACAACATCTGTCTTGACACATTCCATGGTGGTTAAGTTACCAGTGTGCCTATAGATATTGGGGTATCTTCCTTACACTTTAGACTGGAGTGGCTTGAATAAGCTATGAAACGTCGTCTTAATTGCAGCTGAATGTGACTAGCTAATGACCTGAGTATTTTGAATCCCTGATCCTGAACAAGGTTAAACCTTTAGAAAGTTGGGAATGTCTGAGCATTTTATATAGAACCAGAAAGTAGATGCATTACTGAAGTTAATAGATCAAATGACTGTCAACAAACACTTTAGGAAGGAGAGATTATTAACTGCAGACTGTTTATTTTACAACCGGTTTCTTTTAGTACGGAAAAATGTGAACGTCCGGAAAACATGCTGCACTCCTGATACGGGAGAGATATAAGCCCTATGATATCCTCCCATTATTTCAGACTGCATTGAATAAATCTACATGTACAAAAAATCCCTAAGTTTATTTTACTTTAGACTATGAATTTATAGTAGCTTGCTATAGCAGAAAGTGTTACCATGGTTATGTAAAGGTAAAAACACTTGTCCTGCTTTTTTCCTCAGAAAGTCCGACAAGATAAAGAGAAAACGGAGAGACTGCGACGTCAGAGCCTCTTCCAGCTGAAGTCTATCTATGCATCACTGAAGTCCAGACAAGCCGAGCTCTTAAGACGCAAGAAGCTTCGGGAGGAGAAACGCAAATTACAGTCCTTGCAGCCACGGCGGCTGGGTCGCCTCAAGTAAGAACAATTGAAAGGCTATGCTTCATCAGTATTGAGAGTCGGAGGATCTGATACAATGCTTTTTGGGGCTAAGTCAAGGCTATGTCAGCTATACATGCAAGTCTTTTCTCCCAGGAAAGCTACAGTTTGAAGATGGTTTTCCGCCTGGCCTCTGTATTTTTGGTATAATCACAAATTGGTTATATACATAAATGCATTTTTGAGAACCTACAGAGATTTGTAATCTTCGGTATCTCTGTAGGCCTCTGCCCTGTGATGAGAAACATCCTTGCGCTGTGAGTATTTCCAGCATGACATGCTGGAAATGTGATGCCAACACTGGGTGCCCTTGGGTAGTGGTGTGTTTTACCATCCCTGGGGTCTGAGGGCAGAGGATCGGGAAAGAGATGGATGGATAGATATCTTTTGGTGTTCCAACTAATGATATTTGTCTTGGTGACCAATCCTGGTAATAATGAAACTGGGGAAAAGTTCAAAGTTTTCCTTGGTCATCTGAGCAAGAATGGAGTGGGAATTCTTCTAGTGGGTATTGTCTTGGTAACGGTTGTCTAAGAGGAGACTTTTCTTTTACTTGTATACATCTTTATAGGAATTACAGGTAATGGTGGTATTCTGTACCATAGAAAGGCTTGTCTTCTGATATAACCCCCTGCTTTATCTCCTCTTAAAGGTACCAGGAGCCCGATATTGCTGTACTTCTGAGTGAAGAGCTTACAGACTCCCTGCGGAAGTTAAAGGTGAGCTCTCTGCGTGTAAAATCTTGTGTAACTTCTTAGGAAGTAGGTGTAACAGTGCTGGATCTAGTGGAGGGCATGCTGCTTTAAGAAATTTTAAAAAGGCATGAATATCGATGGCCTCTTGATCTGAAAATGTACAAACCAGAACTTTCTGTTGTGATGTGAAAATGGGTGTTGAAAGCGCCAAAGCAGCTGTGACAAGGCACGATTTTCAAACCATCTGCGTTACTGAAAATCTAATGGCACAGTCAACCTATGTCGGGGTCAAAAGATCATCCTCTTTCATCAGGACTAAAGGTTTTAAAAAAATGCAAATGTATTTTTCACTGTGTAATTATAAGCGAATAAAGACCAAAAAAATGAACATTGCCAAACTTGGCTTCCTAAATGCGAATTGACATACAAGCTCATAACTTGGTTCATAAAATCACAGGTCATTTTTTGAAAGGCTTCTTTATAAGTGAAACTGTACACCTGTAGATGGAAATATATAGGTATTCTACAAATGTGACAAACGTAAAACTTGAATACATAATTAGGAAGGATTAAAGTGTTACTAAACCCAGGACCCTGCATTCTCAATATATGGTCTCCCACAGTACATAGAACATGGAAATGCAAATATTTTAGTAGCTATAAACGGCTAAATACGTTTTTGCGCATTAGCAGTACGTAGCAGTCATGTAACTTCTATCGGTGTCTGGTTAAAGTTGTAGGAGGAATTTCTTGTACTCTGACTGTCCAATAAGGACCCTCTGGACAGTGCTGATTGGCTCTGTGCTGATCACATGCACTCTCCTAAGGGGGAAAAAAAAAAAAACTCTAGCAATATGCACCAAACTGAGCATGTGCAGTGTGCCCCCAAGGGGATAGTGCAAGCAGGGGAGGATCAGAGAAGACTAGATCAAACTGCCTTTTTACACAATGCAGAGTATTTACCCCCTAGACCTCATATACACTATTAGATTTTCTGCAGATTTTTGTCTTCAGATTTACCAAAACCATATAATATGAGGTCAAACCTTAGGAGTTTCAATTTGTATGCAATCAGGCAGCCCCTTGCACTACATGCTTTTGGTAAATCTGAAGACAAAAATCTGCAGAAAATTTAAGTGTGTATGGGGTCTAGATTCCACAGGGAGTATAACAAGCATGCTTTACTGCATATACAGACAGATTTTACAGTTGTGGGTTTAGTAACACTTTAAACCAGAGCCACTTGTTCGCACCCTCCTCCCTCCTTTGCCACATTTCCTGCCAACTTTAAGCCTAACTAGCGTATAAATAGAAGACATGCTATCTGCGTCCGGTAACATAGTGATAAGATTAACAATGACAATATATTTAAACACATGGATTGATCCTGAACTAGTTTGTTACGACTATATAAATTCAATGATTTGATTGGCATATTAGCTCTTGTGAAAATGGTTGTGTTATGAAGAACAGTATCAGTTTGGGGCAATGTAGATAATGGTGAATTGGTAGTAAAAAGGAGGTACGGCCATACACCTGAGGATACAACTTCTTGGATGTGTACAGAGGAGTGCCTGGTTCAGAAGTTCATCTCGCTTGAAGGACTTTTTGACATATTTATTAAGAGCCTCAAATAAATCCAATGTATTTAGAGGAAAAAAGCCTTGGCTCTAGCAGTCCAAAAAAACACACAACAGAATGCACTAAGGACCTGTATTAAGGCTTAATGTAATTTGTCTGGCACTAAAGGCAGCCAGGAAAATGTATGATTTATCCATCAGAACCAATTTTCACTACTGTCTGTCTAGTGCTATCACACACTAGATGATACAAATGGATCTTACAGCGGTGAAGTGCTTTTACCGTGATCCGTTGTGCAGAGTTAAATCTGCTCTGTCATGTCCGCAGCCAGACTTGATGTGCTGATGACGTTGCAACACATCCCTTTAACACAATGCAGAATCAGTATATTTTTATTTTTAAATGTGTACGCACCTGAACATGATCTATTGACCTCCTGTAGTCCATGTACAGCAGAGCCCTGCCTGGTTGAGAGAGAAGCATCACAAAGAGCCAATCAGTTGTGCTAAAAAGGAACATGTTAAGAGCAGCAAAAAAAAAAAATTGGGTCTCCTTTCTTGCCATGCAAAACTGTGCAAATAACAGGACTGGATGGGCAGGAATGCACATAAAACACATCCTCATATGTATGTCATCTTTTGTGTTTTAACTGTTTGGCAGAAGTTCACTTTAAGCCCGGGAGCTGATCGAGTGAGCTCCTTGGTATAGAGCTGCACTGTTGCTGCTCTGGATCATAGCAGACTGCTTGTTGGGGCCCCACCGCTATAGGGAAATGGAAAAGCTGGTTTCAGAGCTTTTGCAAAGAAAGTGGTGTGGAAAATAGAAGGCTGGCTTAAAGCAGAACTAAGGGCAACCTTTTATTATAGTTTTGGACTGTGTACATGGATTTGAACACCTATTGTGGATGGGAGTGTTGAAGTTGACATTTAGAAGGTGCTGATTAAAATAAATGGCCCTGTGTCTTAAACGCCTAGTATCAGCAGATCAACCTCTGGTGTGTGTGTATGTAGATAGAATATAATATATCTATCTCTATTACCGGTATTTTGTGACCATTAATAGAAATTTTTATTTTATGCAGCCGGAGGGAAGCTTGGCCAAGGACCGATTCAAAAGTTTCCAGAAGAGAAATCTCATTGAACCAAGAGAGAGAGCCAAGTGAGTGCTGGCTGAGTATGGTGCTGAATTATTGTAATCAGTAAACTAGTTTGATGCAGGTTCTATAAATCCTAAAGGCCAGGGTGCCTTATTTACAGCTGACGCCTACAGTTTTATATGCCTTTTGCTATTGTCAGCAGAAGCCTTTGTTCTTTGGCTTGAACTTCTTGTTGGCTCCTAAATTCTGCCAGCCTCCTGGGTCTTGCATAAATGTCCGCCTCGCTTTGCAAATTTTGTGGAACATAAAGTCGGCAAAATAAACACATTGTTCAGTTTCACTAGCCCTAAACTGCAGTAGTTTTTGTTTCTATGTCCTTCAATATAGTCGTATTACTTGTGCTGCCAAGTAGATCTGTTGTGACTGGACAACTGTGTTCAGGTGATCTTTTTAACCATTACTATCTCAAATATGACAAACAACCCACTGATAATGTTGACTTATCCATAGTAGTATCCAACTTTTGAACCTAAAATCCCACACAAAGGTCAACTGGAAACTTCATCCAGTATTTACATTTATATAATAATATTGCAGGGGAATATGCAAAAGGAAATCAGATCTGTTGGATATTGATGTCCACAATAGTTGTCAAAAAACCTAGGGTGTCTTTGCCAATCGCCTAAAAGTTTTAACTACAAACCCTAATCATTTTGGAAGAGCCAGACATTACTGGGCTTGAGAGAGATTTGACTGTTCAGTCTTAAACTTATGTAATTGTGCAATCTAAAATCTAAACATGTGAAAGAAATACCGGTTTTCACAATGGCAAAATGTAAAAATAGCCTTACCTAGACTGGGTTCACAAATGGGAATTGGATGCGGGTTTGTCCGCATCCAATTTATGACAGGTGAGTGACCAGCTTTCAGTGCCACAGCTCTGGGGGTGACCACGGTCTGCATTTTAAAAAGGGTTCTGTGTGCCTTTTTTGGTTCTGATTCAATTGCGAATTCAGGCAAAATTTCGAACCGGATTCGCAGCTGAATCGGTTAACGGGGACGCACCGGACCCCATGCTGTGAACCCAGTTTAAAGAGGAAGTAAACTGATGGGTTTTACTTCCTCTTTATTTCCCTGCAAAGATAAAGCATAATTATGTGTCACACTTACCTGAAAACGAAGCCTGCGATGTCACTGCTCTCTCCACTGGCTCGAAGCGTCCATCTTCACGCCTCTTCCTTCTGGGGCCACAGACTCTGGCTCTGTGACTGGCTGGAGTCGCGTAACGTCACTCCTGCGCATGCGAGCCGTCAGTCACGGCATGATCCCTTTAGAAACAGCATAATTGATTATTGTAAATATCTCCCAAACCGTGCAGGTTTAGGAGATATATTTTCAGCACCTACAGGTAAACCTTTAAAATAGGCTTACCTGTAGGTAAAAGTGGTTGTACAGAGTTTACAACCACTTTAAAACCTTTTATAGAAAATAGATCCAAAAAAGTCAGTAGATTTACATTTAACATTTTTGTAATGGCTGCAAGACTAAAGTGTTTAGGCAATTAACTACTGTTCTTGCTTCCTACAGGTTCAAGCGAAAGTTGAAGGTAAAATATGTGGAGAAGCGGGCATTCCGGGAGATCACGTAAGTTGTAGGAAAGAAAATAGGAAATCTGAATGGTGGTATTGTAGGTTTATCTTATTCCTTCTCCTGCTAGGCACTTGTGAAAATGGTAATCCATGGAGCTGCGTTTTATACAGGAATGCACATCACACAGGAAACACAATATGACGTAGTGAAGAGAATAAAGAAATGTGGGAGGACACATTTTTGAGAGAGCTGAAGAATTCATGTTTAGAATCTGGTCACACTTTGTGCAATTACCTTAATTTTTCCCTCATGCGTAAATGCTGGTAACTGCAATGACATGTAAAAAAGTTTTCTGCATGTCATGTTTACATCAGAATGCGGTGTTTCACTGTTCCAGAGAGGTGCAATGTTCTACAAAATGTTTGCATAATATTGCACCTCTCTGGATGGCCCTGCATGTCATTGCACTGCTGTGCAGTGACATGAATGAAGTATCAATTTGTGCACTTCACAAAGTTCAGACAAAGGGATCGTTGCTGTAAAATGGGCGTCACACCACCCACTGCAGCCAAAATGGACAGCTGCCTGCACACTAAATTGCTGTGGCTTAGTGTGAAGGAGCCCTTAGAGCCAGTCTCCAGCAATGTGTTGTGATAACCGCTAACATACGTTGTGGTGCATTACACAAAATGCTGCATGTATGGGTTTAGGTCCATTGTAGCATTAGGCAGCCCTTTCTGAGAAATGGGCTTTCTTCACTTTTACAGTATTTATTAAGTTCCCCATGGAATGCCTTGCCTTTTCTCTGCATACCTGCTGGTGCTTGCCTTAGTGCTGGAAGCTGAAGACAGGCGTTACCTTTTTACAGGTAACTGCGCATCACTAGTGTTGTCAAAATGAGCCTGTTGTCATGAAGACCTTAATTCTGCAAAGGCACATAAAGGCTTCTTTAGATACATTTATTTATTTTGTCCAAACATCCCCATTGCACATGCCGTTGACACCCTTGAATCTGGGAACATGCGTTGTATGCAAATCTCTACCTTCTATTTAGATGTAAATCTTAAATTCCCTCTTGCAACTTTCCTGTTATTTGCATAATCAAAGCCCTAAGAATTAACTTGAGCAGTAATTGATAAAAAGCCCACATCCCATTTACCGTATATACTCGAGTATAAGTCGAATTTTTCAGCACATTTTTTTGTGCTGAAAGTGCCCCCCTCGACTTATACTCGAGTCAAGCACTTTTCTGCAGCAAACAATTTCATTTTCCGAACCGAATTTGGGGCCCCGTATCTCAGGGCCATTTGGTGCTAGGAACCCCAAATTTGGTGTGCAAACCCAGTGGAACTGGTACCACAACATATCCAAAGATGAAGTTCCTAGCACTAAGTGGCCCCGAGATACGGGGCCCCAAAATCGGTTCAGAAAATGTCATTCTCTGCTGCTGAAAAGTGCTTGACATTTTCTGAACCGACTTTGGGGCCCCATATCTCAGGGCCACTTGGTGCTAGGAACCCCAAATTTGGTGTGCAAACCCAGTGGAACTGGTCCCAAAACCTATCCAAAGCTGAAGCTCCTAGCACCAAGTGGCCCTGAGATACGGGGCCCCAAAATCGGTTCGGAAAATGTCATTCTCTGCTGCAGAAAAGTGCTTCACATTTTCTGAACTGATTTTTGGGGCCCTGTATCTCGGGGCCACTTGGAGCTAGAAACCCCAGCTTAGGAAATTTTATGGTGCTAGTTCCACTGGGTTTGCACACCAAATTTGGGGTTTCTAGCACTAAGTGTCCCCGAGATACGGGGCCCCAAATTCGGTCAACTGTGTCCATCTGCAGCAATGTCATTTCGGGACCCTTTGGGTTCAGAGACCCCAAATTTTGGCTGCAGCTAGGGGGCATCTAGGAACCCTTAACTACCGAGTTTGAAGTTCAGGGGACCTGTGGCTGCAAATGGGCACAGTGAGGCATGCAAATGGGCACAGTTATGCTGCAAATGGGCATTGTTGACCCTCTTTTCCACTTACAGTAGCTGTGCATTTCTCACCCTCGTCTTATACTCGGGTCAATACGTTTTTCCCATTTTTTTTTTTTTTGTGGTAAATTAGGGCCTCGACTTATACTCGGAACGACTTATACTCGAGTATATACGGTACCTTAAATTTCAAATTATGTCTGCCAGTGGGCTGGGCAGTCTATCTCTGAAATTCCTTCTGTAAAAAAACATATCAAATATTTGCTGTGTCTGGAGACTGCTTTAACCCTACGGATTGGGCTGACACTGGTGTGACCCCTCTCTGCAGCATCAATGTAGTTACTCCCTGCAGCACGCACATCACTGTTCCTCTACAGCTGGGGTCCTGTAAAAACGATTTCATATTTTGAGAAGGATGAAAAAGGGGGTTGAGGCTTTCCGAAACTGCGCCTACCCTTTAAAGGACATCTCTTAATTAATATCTGAACCTGACCATCAGTGGGTAAGATTATGTTTCAGACTTTAAGGTCCTTATTCATATAAACAATGACGTTGACCATCCACAACTCAGCTTGCACGGCTTTCTCTTTTAACGTTATTAATATTTGATGTTTGTTTAATGGCTCCTGCCCAAGTTTTTGAGCCAGGAGATTGCTTGGCTGCATGTGCAGTCTGGAGTTTCAGCATAACCAAGCTAAGTGTTTTTTTTTTTTTTTTTTTGCACACTTGCCATACTTTTTTAAAGGAGTACATCGCATGTCATGCAGCATCTGTTTTTTGATGTATATACAGCTGTCTCTGCCAGTACTCCTCTTCTGCTTAAAGATTTGTCTGTGGACCGTAGCAGGAAATTCCAGTGGACACTGGTATATGTATCGGGCCATCCCAAACATTAAGACGTAACAGGCTCTGAGTTTGGGGCTTAAAACTGTTTTTATAAGATGGCAATGGTATATGCTGTTACTGTTTCAAAGTCAGTGGGTAGGTAGTAAAAACTAACAAGGATTTCTTGACAGTAGCCTAACTATATAAAGCTGTTCAGCCAAAAGTTTATTCGCATTTACTACAAAGTAAGTTAAGCAGAAAGTCGAGGGTTTGCCTCCGCTTTGAAAAGTCTGCTAGAATACTTGTCAGATCACCTTTTTCAGAAAACGCCACAGTAAGTATTGAACTGCAACTTTGAAAAATGTTCAAAATGTTCCTTGTGTGCTATGGCATGAAAACGGTTGGCTTTCACTCCTGTAATGCTTGGAGTGAATAGCCAATGTTTTTACATCCTAGCAACAGGGCAGGACTTGGAGGTTGCTGAGTTTTCCAGCCAGGCTTTTGGGAGGGCCCAAATGGTCTACAGGTTATACCAATAACCTTAATCATGTTAGTTTTTAATATCTACTGGGGTCCCTTGAGTAAACCTTAGCCTTTAAAACCACACTTTAATGTACAGTCACGTGTTTGAATTATGGTACTTAAATTTGCTTGCTGAACATCTGCTTTGCCCTATGACGATATCCATCCTTGCACTGAGGATTTTCAGCATTGGGTGCTGGGAATGTGAGGCAAACGTTTGCTGTCTCGGGGTCTGGTGTGCTTCCCAGCCCCTGGGGTCTGAGGGCGCAGAGTATAGAATGTGGCAATATAGGTGTGATCATTTTCTTTTAATTTATTGTAAAATGGGTAGGCAGGATAGAAGCATTATAGGAATATAGGGAAAAGATTGTGGTCAAAATGTTATAATATCTGAGCAGGCTAGAATATATATGTTTTTTATTTAATAATAATAGAGAACTACAGTACATAACCTAAACCTGGAATATTCTCTCCCTTCTGTTTAGTGCTGTTAAAGTCACTAAACCCACATCATAAAAAAAACCTATAAATGTATTACATGCTGTTCATACTTTGTCACTATGGGGTTCGCTTTCTGTATTCTGCACAAAGCCTGGTTGATCTTGCTGTTCTCCATCTCCCCATTCTGTTCATGTCCCCAATTCAGCTGTGGTGGCAACTCTGCACATGCTCAGTTTGCTGTGCGTTTCTATGCTGAGCGTTTCCTCCCCATCACATCTGAGCAGCCCATGACCACTAACCAGCTAAACACAATGGGGGCGGGATATTGCATGTAAATTGATGGAGGCTTTGCCTCCCTCTTGACACAGGCTGGAGGGTCGTGGCAGCTTGTGACTGGCAGAAATCTACCTACACCATGTTAGTTCCACAAAATAATAAAAGATTTGATTTCAAATATATATTTGTTTGACAGTTTAAACCAGTTTATTTTTGAACATGTGACCAGCAGCAGTGGACTAGAAGCTCCTCCTGCTTAGGTTCCCTGCAGACAGGCTGGGAAAGAGCTGGGTCATGTGACAGTTGTATATCGAATAGGAAAAGGGTAATTGAATTTCTTCTTTTTTTTTTTTTTTTACATTTTTTTTTTATTAAAATTATTGCCATCATCCACATACAGAAATAGAAGTAACTATGTGAATTAAACAGTGTATCACTACGTTAACAGTATGTCCCTTAATAATAATACTGAGGGCTGGTTTTAAAGCATGTTTAAACTAATACAGCCATGTCCTAATCTCCTTTTTTCCTTTTTTCTTTTAGGTTATAGTAAACACCGTGGCCCCATATCAGCACCTGGCCTTGGCACGGGGCTTTCTATTTATTGTGGACGTTGTGAAAGCTTGGCTTGGAAGCTGCTACAGTTGTGACTGAGCCCAGACATGCCTCTCTTCCTGCCTTATAATTCTGTCCTAAGGATTAACCAGATTCATTAGACTCAGGCCTCTGGTTTACGTGGCTTATCCAGACTGAATTATTTTACATTAGACTCTGTGACACTGATGTTCGCTTAACTCTGTCTGCAGGGCATTCCACCACAGGTCACCATAATCTAATCAAATTCCTCTTCATACCTTGAGAAAAAAGCCACTTTCATGACTACAGCTGGCCAAAAGACCCAAGAGGAAAGTCAGATGTGCAGGAACCATCTGACTGCTAATAGTGCTTACTTTTTAAAGATCTTCCCATAAACACACTTGCTGGTATCTCGCACAAATTTTTTGCTTAGTGCAATGTGGACAGGTAGGGAGGGTCAGCCAGGTAGTGCTTGGAAAGTCCTAACCACTCTAAAGATCCAATACATGTCTTCTTCTTTTACCCTGAAATTGGTAGTCTTCTTTCGCCTGTAAACATAAGGATAATTATCTGATCTGGCAAAGTTTAAGGATACCTTGAGTGAGGATGTCTGTTGTAAAGGCCTGACTGTGTGAGATCTCTAACCTGAGTTCATCATATTTATGCATAGAAATCCTCCCCATAGACTTTGGTATTTGGTGAACAATGTTCTGGTTTCTGTTTCCAGTACACAAAAACAAAAATGTATTTTTCTGTGCAGAATAAAGGAATTTATAAAATAGTTTTGCCATGTTTCCTGTTCTTTTTGTAGATGACCCAAAACATCTAGTTTGGTGTGCAAGCACAGCCCCACCAAAAGTAGATTGTTCTGGTTAGAATAAAAAAAATAAGGGTTCATCTCTCATTGGTTAAAGGTCTTCCTGACTGACAGGACTACCCCCCTATGTACATTTATTGCTGATCTGGTAAATATAACTTGATTTTGTACCCTTGGCAGTGAAGATGGTTGGTGTAGCAGCTGCTAATGTTCAGGACCTAGACTAGCAGTTTTTGCCTAAGCAAAGCTTTGTTCAATCGCTTAACCACTTGCTGACTGCGTTAAAGCCAAATGGCAGCTACAGCGCGGCCGGCTAGTTCTGGAAGAGCGTCTTTTTGACTTCCTCCCAAGAATGCGCTTCTCGTGTGCTCCCTGGATTGGGGTAAAGGGCCAATGACGGCGGGCCCTTTACAACGTGATTGTTCTGTCAACAAACCGGCGTCATGTTGGTTTAGATGTGTGTTTACAATGTGTGAGAGGAGGCAGAAGCTACAGCTACCCCATTTTGGAAAGCAAACACCCCAATTCTATGAGGCATTATTAGCCATTAAAACTTTTTTTTTTTTTTTTTTCCCCACAAGTTTTTGGAAAATGTGGGGGAGAAAAATTAAAATGTTTTTTTTTTCCAAGATATCTATAGCCACGATTGCACCCCAAAATACATTCTGCTAGTCCTCCTGAGTATAGCAATAAGACGTGTGAGACTTTTACACAGCCTGGCCACATATAGAGGCCCAACATTCAAGTAGTACCTTCAGGCGTTCTAGGAGCACCTAATTTCTCAACCACCTATTACACTTTTGAAGGCCCTAGAGCACCCTATTTTGGAAAGCAAACACCTCCAACGTATAATCTGAGGCATAATGAGTCTTTTGAACATTTTGGGGGTTTTTTTCACAAGTTTTTTTGGAAAAGTGAAAAAATATTTTTTTTTTTTACACAAAGTTGTCCATTTTTATAAGAATTTTTTTTTTTTCAACACATAGCATGTACATAGCAAAAATGACACCCCCAAAATACATTCTGCTACTCCTGAGTATGACAATACCACATGTGTAAGACTTGCACAGCCTGGCCACATACAGAGGCCAAACACGCAAGAAGCACCATCAGGTGTTCTAGGGGCACACGGCATGCACATGCCAAGAATTACACCCCAAAATACATTCTCCTGAGCAAAGGGTAAACAAAAGATTACCCGTGGTTTTAGGAGAACACTGGTCCAGGTAGCAGGCAGGGACTTGGTCAGCGAATGATATTGAACAGGCAGGGATACTGTCAATATACAGTTCAGGCAGAGATATTGTCAGCAGTGCCAAAATATTGGCCCTGGTAGTAGGCAGGAACATGGTCCATAGTACAGGTAGCTGGCAGAGGTGTGGTCAGTTCATGCGGCAGGCAGAGGCATGATGACAGTAAGTCCTGCAGGTAGATGTGTAGGGCCTTGGTCAGGACAGAATGGGGACGGGTAGGGACTTCTCCCACCCAAATCTCTTTGAAGCCTCGGGTCTCCAGACCCTAATCTGGGAATGAGAAAACCAAAAAAAATTTTTTTCTTCATCCAGAAAAAACAATTCTTTAGCCCAGGGTTCTCAAACTGGCGGCCCTCCAGCTGTTGAAAAACTAAAAGTCCCATCATGCCTTTCTTGTGGGAGTCATGCTTGTAACTGTCAGCCTTGCAATGCCTCAACAGCTGGAGGGCCACCAATTTGAGACCCCTGCTTTAGCCCCTCGCATTTAAGAGACCCCTGTGTTATGAATCCCACTACTCCAGTAGCAGTGTAAAAGATCAGTCCAAGCGGCGGGCAGAAAACGTGGTCAAACAGTCCAAGGTCAGTTCCAGAGCAGGCAGAGGTATGTACAGTAGTGGTAGGCAGAAGCGTGGTCAAATAACAAGTCGGGGTCCGTTCTGGAGCAGGCAGAGGTATGTACAAAAGTGGCAGGCAAAGGTGTGGCCGAATAACAGGCCAGGGTCAGATCAAGAGCAAGCAGTGGCATAAGGGGTGTGAAGGTAAATGGCAGGAATTGATAATTGTTTACCATATTTCACTAATAATGTAGAGCAGTGCGGTAACCATCACCTATGCAGAGGCCTGGTAAGGACACTGGGAGCAATAATAAGGTCTCTTCTAACTTTTTTTTTTTTTTTTAAACGTCTTTTGGCCTGTTTGGGAGGGATTTTCTCGGAAAAATGGCGTTCGTGGAGTCTGATCACATCTCATGTTTTCTTGGGGGCTGTTTGGATATAGAAGGGCAGTAATGATTTCCTCCTAAGGATAAGGGTCTCTCGTGGATGTGCGGTAAATTACAATAGTATTGTATATGGCAAAATGAAAAGTAAATGGAGACTTTTTTTTATACCAATGGGTGGGTTCTTCTCATGGCAAGGTAGGGTTGGAACTAGGGATGCACCGATACTAGTATTGGTGCCAATTCCAAGCATTTGCACTATTATCGGTACGCGTGCAAATGCTCCGATGCCTAATCTGATACCTGTTGTATCAGACCAGGCATCCTCAAGCTCTACAGGGGGCTGGGCAGCCTCACGGGTGATCGGTGGGGGGCAGTTTTAGCTTTTCTGACAGCCGCTTCTCCTCTCCCTCCCACGGCTGTCAGGTGCTTTATTGAAAGTTATACAGGGAGATCAGTGTTTTTTTGTTTTTTTCTTAAGTTCTTAAGTTTTTTTTAAAGGTTTAAAATACAGAACAGCGCCTATTGGGCATTCCCAGGCTCAATATAATACATACAATAAAACTATTTTGTAAATAACAAATTTCCTTCTTTACCTAGTCAACCAAAAAGCGGTTTTAAAATTTGTTACCTTTGTTCTAACGGTCCATGTCTCAATAGGCTTGTATTGCTTGTAGTGATACACAGCAGAATCCCATTGGTCTGCCATCTCTCTTCCTCCTCTTCTACCCACCCCACCCCCCCAACCTCAAGAGGGATGGGGGGGGGGGGGGGGGGGAATCTCTCCAGATCAATGGTCAACTAGTACCTGATTTTGTTGACAAAGTAAAGTTGGTCAATTGCAACCATGTTTAACGGAAGCAATCTTTTTATTTAAAAATCCCGTAAGTTCCTCCATTCTCATTATTTTCACATACCGCTCTGATCCTTTGACCTATAGTAGGAGGGGTTGGGTATTTCCAATGTGTTGGCACACAAGCCCTAGCTGCATTCAAAAGATGCCTCACCAGTGATTGACATTTACTTTTTGAGAGAGAATTAAGATGTAGTAGACAGGTTGCTGGATTCTGGTCAAGTATTAGGCCAGTAAGATCCCTAATTATAATACATATATTTTGCCAGTAGGGGCCTATTTCATGGCATGTCCAGAATATATGGAAGAGCGTTCCTCTATCTTTTCCACAATGCCAGCAGGTAGGGTCTGCATTTGGTAACATACAATGCAGTTTCTCTGGTGATATATACCACCTAGTGATCAACTTATATCATGATTCTTGTATTCTAGAGGGTATGGATGGTTTATGTACAAAATGGAACATAAAATCTCTGTTCAATGGAAACTATTGTGTTTAAGTCTCTTTCCCATACGGCAATATAAAGTGGGGTGTAATTTTCTGAAAGTGCAGTCAATTCTGCATATGCCCTGGAGAGACCCTGCCTACTATTTTGTCCAGACATACATAGTTGCTCAAAAGTAGTGGGCGTGTCTGCTGTCATTGGGTCGAAATGATAGTGACCTAAGGTTTTGTCTTATTTGGATTGCCTACCATAGTGGAAGGGCTCGTGTAAGCATTGGATATTGGTTATAGATTTCCATCCTCCCAGGTCACTAAAGTCTTGTATTTGAAACTTGTTGATTTTAATAAATTTGAGTTTAGGATCCGATATTCCTGGTAGAAAATCTGGGTTCCCAATCATTGGTGTCATATTTTTCATCTGTAGATAATTTATTCTCTGTTTGATCGAACAGGCAATTTTGTATGTAGTGCCTACATTAGGGTGTTTCTTTACTTTGTTTGGACAATTTTTTCTTTTGCTCAACCATGGGATTGCCTTGAGGGGGATGGGCGTGATTGTTCAATAGGTATTCAGTTCTTTACTCTCGTTGGATTACACCAATCCAGATTTCTGGATAGATGTACTGGCTGGTAGTATTGAATTGGGTCTGGGAATTCTGTACCCCCACTTTTTTTTTTTTTTGGCATGTTAAGCATATCTGCCTTGATCCTAGGTAGGTAATCTGCCCAGAGAATTTGTATGAACTCTCTTCTAATTTTGTCTTTAAATTGATTGGGACTGTCACCGGAAGAGTTTGGAAAAGATACAGTAACTGGGGGAATACATTAATTTTTAGAATACAATTTTTTCCAAACCACGCATGTGTCAAGTTTTGCCATCGCCTAAGGTCATTCCTAATATTAATGAGCAATTGGGGGGGGGGGGGATTATATTTGAATGTATTTGTTATAGAACGTGTGAGGTATATTCCGAGATACTGAAGTCTTTCTGTTGCCCATTTAAATGGGAAATCAAGTTTTAAAACAGGAATTCTAGCTTGTTACATTTATTGCCTTAGATTTTGCTAGATTAATTTTAGTTTGATAGTTTGTGGGTAACAATCAAATTCTCTGATAAAGTTAGGTAAGAGTATTTCTGGGTTGGTAATAATAAACAGTAGTTCGTCTGCAAATGCAGCTACTTTATGGGATGTCTTCCCAACCTGTACACCTGATATATCTGGGTTACATCTTATACATCTCAACAGAGGTTCCAATGTTGGTATAAAAAGCGGTGATAATGGACAACCCTGGTGCGTACTGTTTGCCAATGTAAAATTGGCAAATGGCAACTGGTTAGCTTTGACCTGTATTGGGTAATCATATAGGGCTTCTATCCATTTCATTGCATTTGTCTCAATTAATATATATTAAAAGGTATTCCTAAAAAAAAAAAATCTCAAACTCGCCCTATCAAATGCTTTCTCTGGATCTGTGGAGAGAAGCGTTGCAGAGATGTATAACATTAAGGGTTCTAGTAGTATTGCCCCTCGCCTCTCTCCCAGGTACAAAACCTGACTGGTCCATGTGGATAAGCCTTTCTAAATAGGGAAGAAGTCTTCTTGCCAATATCTTTCTAAACAGTTTTAAATCTGTATCAAGAAGTGAAATTAAGTGAAACCTTTATCAGGTTTGAAAAGTACGGCAATATGCACTTGTGAGGTGTCCTTCTGAAGAGTTGCCCTGTAGTATTGAATCGAATGCTAATGCGAATTTAGGGGCTAAGGTTTGACTAAATGTTTTATAATAAAATAAAGTGAACCCATCTGGCCCCAGGGCCTTACCCACCGGCAAGCTCTTTAAGGCCTTGATAAATTCTTCCTCTGATATAGTTTAATTAATTGCTATTTTCTCCCTTCGTCTTTCAGGACAGCACCTGGAGAGAGCGCAGCTCCACCCACTTTCCCAGGAAACACTGCAGTCAGTTTCTTTAAAGACCGGACGCTTCCACCATGGCCTCAGTTGTAGTGTTTCCTCCGCCATGGTGGAAGCGCTGCCGGGAACCAGGGGTGTGCTACGCTTTCTCCAGGTGGGGAGAGTATGGGGCATACCGGTAGAAGTTTGTTTTTTGCTCTCTCAAAGACAGCCCAGCATCCTCCCTTACGTGCAGTGGATACTCCAGCGTCCCCTCCTCTTCATGCTCGGCGAGAGCCAGGCTGCTGAAGATCCCGCTCCTATAGACCGGCGGCATGGCTTGGGAGACACGAACGGCGTCTCCTACACCCCAGAGCCTCATGCTTTCCGGGTTCCGATGACGAGCGCGTCATTCTGGCCGGGGGTGGGGATTCGAGCAGCACGACGCGGCTTCCGCTTCCGGCCGCTGGAACGCAGGACGAGGGGGCGGTCTTGCGGCTGACGAAATTTCCGGCCCTCACAGCGGTGAGCGGCCCGGGAAAATCAAATAAGAAAGCACAGACGCCGCTGTAGTTCTGTCAGCAATGGAGGACGATCAGACGGCAGTGGCAGGAGCCACACCAGTCAGCCAGGCCCAGGTAAGCCAGGACAGTGGTCTCTGTCTTCTTTACTCTATGGGCAATTATTTATTTAATGTTTATTCCCTTCCTATTAATTCTATGGGTAAGGTGGAAGCCTGCAAATCACTCCTCCTGTGTACTGCAAACAGGAAAAATGATTATTTGGAAGTGGATCTGTGGGGTGATTCACTGGCTGTGGTAACAAAGCATAGGGGTTAAAGGGTTGACTCCCCCTTTGTGTACAGCATGTTTATCTACTTTGATATGATTCTTATTACAAGCGGGTATCTTTTTTTCCTTTGGTCTTTTCTTTAGCTTTCTGAAATATACCAAACATTCCCCCCCTCCTATTAAGAGGAAATGTCCGTCATGTAAACGTATACTAAGGGATTCCTGGACCAAGATATTATGCAGGTCCTGTATTGCAGATATAGTTAAGGAGGAAATCACTCCTGCTATTCCTGCGACTCAGCAAGGAGAATTTCTGAGCCCCATTCCGGAAGGAACTGGCAGACACCTTTTGAACCATTCAGGTCCTATCCGGATAAACGCCCGGCTGCAAGTGGCAGTACGGTTCCCCGTCCTCATTCCTCTGTTTCTGCATCCAGAGGGGGCAGTGACTCAGAGGATGAAGAGCGTAGTGCTTTTCCAAACTCTGATGAAGAAGCGGAAGAGGAGAAAGACTTCTTCTAGGTACAAACTATCCCTTGAGGAGGTGGATGATCTTCTAAAAACGATCCACACTACCCTTACCATCAGAGGATAAAACCCAGTTGTCCTTAGATAAGATGTTCCAAGGCTTGGGGGAGGAAAAACACAGGGTTTTTCCAGTACATAAGTTTCTATTGGAAACTATAAAAAGGGAATGGAAGGACCCAGAGAGCCCCTTTCTTTTCAAAATCCCTCAAACAGAGATTTTCTTTTGAAGAGGATAGCTCGCAAGTCTGGAACAAAAAACCAAAACTTGACGCAGCTTTTTCCCAAGTTTCAAGGAATACTGACCTTGCATTTGAGGACATGGGTATCCTAAAAGATACCATGGATAAGAAGGTGGACTCCCTATTAAGGAAAGCATGGGATTCAACCTTAGCAAATTTGAAGCCAGCCATGGCCTCAACGGTGGTAGCCAGGAATCTGGAACACTGGCTGGAGCAGTTGAAAGCTCATATTGAGGCAGGAACTCCTCGTAAAGATCTGTTAGATACACTCCCGGTGCTACTAAAAGCAGTGGGGTACATAGCAGATGCTTCAGCTGAATCAGAATGTCAGCCAGATCCTCAGCCTTAATAAATTCAAGAGCTTTATAGGTCAAAACATGGACCGGGGACACAGCCTCAAAAACAAATTATGCGGTCTACCCTTTGAGGGAGATCTGGTGTTTGGCCCGGGTCTTGAAGCCATACTTGACAGAACGGCTGACAAGAAAAAGGCTTTCCCTATAAAGTAAAGGGTGATTCCTCAGGGCAATAAAAATTTTCGTGCTTTTCGGAAATCCCCGGATACAAAAGAGACAGGTTATAAAAAACCATGGAGGTCTCAAAGAGGGAGGGGCAAGTCAGGAGTACTATTTCGCCCCCCCTTCCACAAATACAAAAACCCAGTGACTGTCCTCCAACTGTGGAAGCAAGGTTACAAACCTTCTTTTCACAGTGGAATAACAGTCAGTTTATCCTCAAAACAATATTGGAGGGTTACAGACTGGAATTTTCTCAACCCCCACCTGTGCGTTTTTACGTAACCCAGGCTCCCCGAGACCCAGAGAAATCGATAGCAATGACATCAATCTTACAGGAATTGATTCAACAGAAAGTGATCACGAATGTGCCTCCCAAAGAAGTAGAACAGGGGTGCTATTCGCACATATTTTTGGTAAAGAAGCCTTCAGGAAAATTCAGATTAATTCTGAACCTGAAGATTCTCAACAGAGCTATCAGGTACAAAAAATTCAAAATGGACACAATTTTTTCAGTAAAGGGTCTCCTGACCCCAAACTGTTTTATGGCATCCAAAGACCTGAGAGATGCATATCTTCATGTGCCTATAGCACCAGCATCCCAGAAGCACCTAAGATTTGCAATAAAAAGGGGGGACTCATTCCTACATCTCCAGTTCAGAGCACTCCCCTTCGGGCTGTCATCCTCTCCAAGGATGTTCACAAAGATCTTAGCAGAGGCCTTAGCCCCACTCAGTGGAGGGAGTATCGATTGTACCTTATTTAGACGATCTTCTAATATTTGCCAAGACAAGGGATCTACTAGTGAAGGATCTGGAAAAGACAGACACTTGGAGAGTCTCGGCTGGATAGTAAACAAGATAAAATCAAACTTGATTCCATCACAGACAATAAAATTCCTGGGTTATACTATCGATTCCATTCAGGAGAGAATCTTTCTCCCAGAGGAGAAGATGGAGAAGCTTCAGAATGCAGTAAAAAAGACCCAGACAAACATGCCAATTTCCATCAGGGCAGCTATGTCGGTCTTGGGGCTCCTCACTGCAACTATACCTGAGGAATTGGTCCTATGGAAAATCCCTGGAAAAGTTGATAAAAATGCCCCCACGGGTTCAGAGGAAGCTATGGTGGTGGAGGAGCCACTCAAACCTGGACAGGGGCCTGCTCTGGTGTTTTCCCTGGGAGAAGAGGTTGACAACAGATGCAAGTTCTTGGGGTTGGGGCGCCCACCTGGACGGACAGATGGCTCAGGGGAGTTGGACAAACTGGGAAGCCAGGAGATCCTCCAATTGGAGGCAACTAAGGGCTATTCTAGGACTATGGGCCTTCGAGAAATTAGTCCGGGGTCACCACGTCCAAGTTTTGTCGGACAACGCCTCAGCAGTGGCATATATAGCAAGGCAAGGAGGAACGAGGAGCAGGACTCTGCTATCCTCGTCCCTTCAAATTCTATCCTGGGCAGAAAACAACCTGAAGTCCCTAACAACAGCAGTACACCTGAAGAGAGATTTGAACCTACTAGCAGACTTTCTGAGCAGAGAAAGAATACTAGAAGCCGAATGGAGTCTGAACACAGAAATATTCCAAAAGATAATAGAAAAATGGGGAGTGCCTCAAATAGATCTATTTGCATCCCAGAAGAATACAAAGGTAAAGGCCACCTTCTCACTAAACAGGCAAGATCAAGCGAGAGGATTGGATGCGCTGGCACATCCGTGGAACTTCCACTTGTGCTACACCTTTCCCCCCTTTCAGATGATCCCTTTGGTCTTAAAGAAACTACAAAAAGAGGCCACGAGTATGATCCTAGTGGCTCCTTTTTGGCCCAAACGGGCTTGGTTTGCAACAGTACAGAGGATGGCAGTAGAACCTTATTGTGTTCTTCCACTGCGGAAAGATCTTCTAACCCAGGGACCCCTTCATCATCCAAATATCAAGCACCTCAAGCTGACAGGGTGGTTACTGAGGGGTAGATCTTAAAAAGAAAAGGTCTTTCAGATAAGCTGGTCTCTACCCTTTTGAATAGCCGTAAGGTTACTCAGCCTGGGCCTTTAAGAATCCAGTCACAGTAGATTGTAACGATTAACACTCGCGAGATTGGCGTGGATTCACAAAAAATTCACCCAAAAAAAAAAATATTAAGAACATAGCGTAATACTGATAAAATAATATATATAAAAAAGAGAAAGTGACACTCAAAAAAGTGAGAAGATCATATAAACACCCAGTGCTTGGAGTGTGTCACCTGCTGTCTCCAAGCACTGGATGTTTATGATCTTCTCACTTTTGTGAGTGTCACTTTCTCTGTTTTTTTATATATAATATTTTATCAGTATTACGCTATGTTCTTAATAATTTTTTTTTTTTTTGGGTGAAATTTTTTTGTGTCAATTTCACGAGTGTTACTCGTTATCTACTGTGACTGGATCCTTTAACCACTTGACCACTGGGCACTTAAACCCCCTTAATAACCAGATCAATTTTCAGCTTTCAGTGCTCTCACAATTTGAATGACAATTACTCAGTCATTCAACACTGTACCCATATGAAATTTTCGTCCTATTTTTCACACAAATAGAGCTTTCTTTTGGTGGTATTTGATCACCTCTGGGTTTTTTATTTTTTGTGCTTTAAATGAAAAAAGACCAAAAATTTTGTAAAAAAATGCATTTTTCTTCATTTCTATTAATTTTTTGCAAATAAGTAATTTTTCTTCATAAATTTGGCCAAAAATGTATACTGCTACAAATCTTTGGTAAAAATAACCCAAATTAGTGGGTATTATTTAGTCTGTGAAAGTTATAGGGTCTACAAGCTATGGTGCCACTCACTGAAAAATGTATCATTTTGATCACACCTGATGTACTGACAGCTCATTTCTTGAGACCCTAACAAGCCAGTAAAGTACAAATACCCCCCAAATGACCCCTTTTTGGAAAGTAGACATTCCAAGGTAGTTAGTACAAGGCACAGTTAGTTTTTTGAAGTTGTCATTTTTTTCCCACAATTCTTTGCAAAATGAAGATTTTTTTTATTTTTATTTTTTTTTCACCCCAAATTGTCATAACAGGTTATTTCTCTCACAGGGCATGTACAGTCCACAAATGACACCCCAAAATGTATTCTGCTACTCCTATTGAGTATGGCGATACCACATGTGTGAGACTTTTACACAGCCTGGCCACATACAGACTCCCAACATTGAAGTAGCAACTTCAGGCGTTCTAGGAGCATAAATTACACATCTACTCTCTCAACCACCTATTACACTTTTGAAGGCCCTGGAGCACCAGGACAATGGAAACACCCACAAAGTGACCCCATTTTGGAAAGCTAACACCCCAATGTATAATCAATGAGTCTTTGGAACAGTTAATTTTTTTCCAGAAGTTTTTGGAAAATGTGGGAAAAAATGAAAACGCATTTTTTTTTACACAAAGTTGTCCATTTATAAGATATTTCCAACACATAGCATGTACATAGCAAAAATGACACCCCCAAATGTATTCTGCTACTCCTCCTGAGTATGGCGATACCACATGTGTGAGACTTTTACACAGCCTGGCCACATAGAGGCCCAACATCCAAGAAGCACCATCAGGTGTTCTAGGGACATAAATTACACATCCAATTTCTTTACAATCTATCACATTTTTGAAGGCCCTTCATATTTCTAACACAGCATGTACATACTAAGAATTACACCCTAAAATACGTTCTGCTGAGTAAAG
Source organism: Lithobates septentrionalis (assembly GCA_037952835.1). NCBI lineage: Eukaryota > Metazoa > Chordata > Amphibia > Anura > Ranidae > Lithobates > Lithobates septentrionalis. Next base: position 443,686 of record JBBDGP010001751.1, read on the forward strand.
GGTAAACAAAAGATTACCTGTGATTTTAGTAGTGCAATTGTCCACAGGAGGAGAGCCCTGATCCAGGCAGCAGGCAGGGACGTGGTCAGCGACAGTGAATGGAATTGTCCAGGCAGCAGGCAGGAATATTGTCCATAGTCAGTACAGGCAGGGATACTGTCCATATACAGTGCAGGGTCAGTGCAAGTAGAGACGTTGCCAGCAGTGCCAAAATATTGGTCCTGGTAGTAAGTAGGAACACGGTCCAAGTAGCAGGCCAGGAAAGAATGGGGACAGGGGTAGAGGCTTCTCCCACCCAAATCTCTTTGAAGCCTCCGAGTCTCCAGACCCTAATCTGGGAATGAGAAAGCTAAGAAATCAGTTTTCTTCATCCAGAAAAACAATTCTGGAGCCCCTCACATGTGAGACCCCTGTGTTCCCACTAGCATAGCAGGGTAAAAGATCAATCCAAGAGGCAGGCAAAAAACGTGGTCAAACAGTCCAGGGTCAGTTCCAGAGCAGGCAGAGGTAGGTACAGTTTAGCGTTAGGCAGAAGCGTGGTCATATAACAGTCCAGGGTCAGTTCCAGAGCAGGCAGAGGTAGGTACAGTTTAGCGTTAGGCAGAAGCTTGGTCGTATAACAGGCCAGGGTCGGTTCCGGAGAAGGCAGAGGTATGTACATTTCAGTGCAGTGGCATAAGGGGTGTGGAGTAAAATGACAGGAAATTAGAATTACGTTTACTATACTTCCCTAATATTGTGGAGAAGTATGGTAACGGTGGAAACATCCAACTATACAGAGGCCTAGTTGGGAAGGACAATCGGGACAATAATACGTGGTGTCTCTTCTAATTCCTCCACTGGAGCACACCCGGCATTTCTTTTGACGTCTGCGGCCTGTTTCACGGGGGGGGGATTTTGTCAGGAAAGTGGCGCTCGAGAAGTCTGCTCACGGAATCAGAGCGAATAGTTTCTGGTGGGCTTTCAGGGTACAAAAGGGCAGAAATAACTTCTTGGTAGTAGAGATAGGATACGGGGTTCTCTGTAGATTTTTGGTAAATAACATAAGTGTTATACATGGCCAAATTTGAAAAAATAAATGGACACTTTTTTTATACCAGTGGCGGGATTTTCTTGTGGGAAGGTAGGGTTCAATCATCTGATCGTTGAAGTCCACTCCCCCCATAAACAAATTATAATCGTAAACGCAAGCTGGTTTCTGGACTGGGCCGTTTCTTCTTGGGACTGCCACGTAGGTGTCATTATAGATTGTCGTCAGCATGTGGACGTTTCGTCTGTCCCTCCACTTGACAGCCAATAACTCCTGGTTCCGCAAAGATGCTGTCTCCCCTCGTTGTAGCCTTTCATTGACAAGTTTTTGCGGGAAGCCCTTTCTATTGCCTCTTACTGTACCACATGCTGGGGTGTCTCTCCGGTGAAGATTGCGGAAGAGGGGCAAGCTGGTATAAAAATTATCCACATAAAGATTCTATCCCTTTCCAAAGAGTGGATAGACAAGATCCCAGACCACTCTTCCGCTGGCTCCAATGTACTCTGGGCATTCAAGGGGATGAAGTTGGGAGTCCTTCCCTTCATACACCCGGAAGGCGTAGATGTACCCAGTGGCTCGGTCGCAAAGTTTGTACATTTTTACCCCATATAGGGCCCTTTTGCTGGGGATGAATTGTTTGATGCTCAGCCTGCCTGAAAATTTTACAAGGGACTCATCCACGGAAATATTCTGTTCGGGGGTGTATAACTGGGGAAATTTTTCAGAGAGATAATTTAGGAGTGGCCGAATTTTAAATAGTTTGTCAAAAGCTGGGTCATTTCGGGGAGGGCACTGGGTGTTGTCATTGTAGTGAAGGAACCGCATAATCATTAGGTATCTGCATCTTGGCATAAGGGATGAGAAGAGTGGCATGTGGTGGATGGGTTTGGTAGACCAATAGGAGTACAATTGTTTTTTTTTTGTGAGTCCCATAGTAAAAGTTAGGCCTAAGAAAATGTTGAATTCCTCTACGGTTAGTTCTCCCCACTGAAAGGGACGGACGTAACTAGAGCCAGGGTTGCTTACTATGTGCTGCTGTGCGTAGAGGTTGCACTGGGCCACAATGGACGATAGTAAGTCTTCAGTGAAAACCAAATGGAAAAAATCAATCATGGCAAAATCATCGGTGTTCACCTGGACACCTGGCTGGGCGGAGAAAGGGGGGATATTTGCTGCTCCGGAATTAGAGGGAAGCCACAGGGGGTTTTGAAGGGCATTGGTAAGGCTGGCATGGCCCCTATCCCTTTGGGGCTGAGATGACACCCTACTGGTGCCTGGCCTTTGTTGTAGTGGCTCTGCTCTCGAGGTGGACGGCACTGCTCTCGAGGTGGATGGCCCTGCCCTGCTTGTAGTAGGCTGCTGCTCCATGCCAGAATGCCTTATTTTCACGGGCACACATTCCTCTTCCGATTCTGTATCAGAACCGCTGCTTTATCACAGGTTCATAGGTCGAATCGGAATTAGACTGAGACCCAGAGAGCTCCCCGCTGCTCTCATCGGTCATGCTTAGACGCTGGTAGGCCTCCTCGGTAGTAAAATTTTTTTTGCCATACTGGTGGCTGATGAGGCTGCACTGCAGAGCACTGTGGTGACACTGGTGGGCACAGGTGACACTGGTGGGCACAGACGGCACTGGTGGGCACAGGCAGCACTGGTGCTGGTGGGCACAGACGGCACTGATGTGGCACTGCAGTGGCACTGATGGGCACAGGTGGCACTGGTGTGGATCTGGTGGCACTGATTAGCGCACTGGTGGGCACAGGCGGCACTGGTGGGCACAGGCGGCACTGATGTGGCACTGCAGTGGCGCAGATGAGCACTGATGGGCACAGGTGGCACTGATGGGCACAGGTGGCACTGGTGTGGCACTAAGGTGGCACAGGTGGTACAGGTGACAGATAGCACTGTTATGGCACTATTGGGGCACTGCTGGGCACTGCTAGAATCACAAAACTCACAGTTTGGCACACGATCTGCTCTCCTCTCCTCTCACGCTGCATCGGTGTGAGGAGAGGAGAGCAGTGAACTTGTGATGACCCCGTTTGAAATGTTTTGTTGACATTTGTGATCGCTCTGTCATTGGACGGAGCGATCATGTGGTAAAGGGCCGCTGTCATTGGCCCTTTACCGCGATCCGTGTAGCGCCGGGTCCCGTGAACCCGACGAGCATGGATGTTCCCGTGTGCGCGCCCCAGCGGGTGCGCGGGAACGATTCTCCGGGAGGACGTCCCTGGACGCCCTCCCAGAGTAAACAAACCGCCCTGTAGCCTTCATTTGGCTATAGGCCGGTTATTAAGTGGTTAAAGGCCCAGGCTGGGTTTAAGCCACCTGCTTCATTTGGCTTACTATCTGGTAAGCATGTCATTCAACAGTTGGGACTTTTTATTTCTACATTAAGTGTTATCAATTGGACAGTCTAAGAAGTTTTTTTTGGATTTCCTTCTTTTTTGTTGGACTTTTATTAGTTCTATACTATCAAGTAATCTTTCACATATGTTTTTCACATGTTTACCTATATTAATTTTATTTACGCATCAGTTCAGTGTGCGGCTTTTTCCACTTTTATTTGTTTTTGGTGTACCCCACTAATAGCCACTGCCTCATTTTTATTTCTTTCTAGTGCAGTTTTCTTCTTTTTTCTTTTCTTATAACAAAAAAGTATCGGTATCAGGGAGTACTTGAGAAAAAAAGAATTGGTACTTGGTCTTAAAGTGGTATCGGTGTAACCCTAGTTGGAGCATTTGGTCATTGATGTCTACCCATGAACAAATTATATTTGTGGATACATGTTGGCTTTTGGATTAGGCCATGCCTTCTAGAGATTTCCGCGTAGGTGATGGTTTGGATCGAAGACAGTAGACATCCCTTCGGTCCCTCTTCCCCCCCCCCCCCCCTTTTTTTTTTTTTTAATCAAGTAGTTTATTTTTTCAGTATTTTTTATTTTTTCAGAGACAAATGTCACAAAATATATACCGCCCTCAGAAAATAAATTAATCTCTGCATTTGCGCTTACTAGTTTACGTTTCCATCTTTACTCAAATACCTTTTCATCATGATATAAAAAAAGAAAATAAAGTTCCATCTCATTGATTTTCCTTTAGTTGATCTATCGTTGGTGGGTATTTTGATATCTATTTTTGTAATATGGGTTTACGGGCCATAAACATAGTTCTCAACCACATCACATGCATTTCAGCTGCAAGGGTATCTTTTGGTATAATCCCTAACAATGTTTTTTTAGGATCAAAATTAACTCGTGTAGCGTTTAAGGTATCAAATACACACTCCCAATAACGATGCAATTTAGGACATTGCTGCAACCTATGTATAAGTGCCTGTATTAGTGATACACCTTGGACAATTTGATGTAGCTGCTTTTCCCCAGGAATATAAATTTAATGGAGTATAATGGATTCTGTGAATGATAAATAACCGAGGCAAGCATTGTGAGGAGGATAGGGATACCTCCAAATAAATTCTTCAAGGCTTGTTCCCACTCCTCATCACTAAGTGTCTCTACACCACTGCCCAAAACTGCCCTCTTGTGGATTAGTTCCAAATGTCGTTTATAGAAGAGTATATACTCCCTATAAGTCCCTGTTTAGAGAATTTTAGTTACTGCCAAGGCTAAAATTGATGAGGGATTATATTTAAATAGGAAAGTCCTTGCTTGGCTCTGCAAAGCCTGCCGTAGCTGTAAATATTGAAAAAATTAATTTATTAGGCAAATGATAACTCTGCCAACATATCAAATAGATCGAAAAGCAGAATGCCAGCCCTCTTCCATTAATCAAAATCTTCAAGCTTTGCCACCTCAGGTAATTGCAGATTAATCAATATAGGCATATATTGAGTCTCTAAACAGAGTGTCTATTTGTTTAAAACATACAGGCCATACAGGGCAATTATGCAACAAATATAATAATTGTGGCATCCATATCATCTTTATCAGATTAGCTCTACCTATTACCGTTAAAGGCAATTAACTACAAACTTTCCCCACTTGCTTAAACCGTTTAAATAGTGGACTTCGATTCCACTCCACGTATGTATTCACTTGTGATGTAACTTGTACACCTAAATATTTTAATACAGAAACCACACCTATCTGAGGTAGATGTTGGCAGATTGGCCACCAAGGGGTCCACAGGTTGAAGAATTGACCTATCCCAATTTAATTTTAAATCCTGAAAAAGAACTATAAATATTAAAGGCATCACTGCATTTAGAGAAGATGTATCTCCCAAAAATAACAATGTATCAGCATATAAAGCGATCTTATCCTCTCCTAAAGATCTACGAAATCCAACAATATTAGATGACTGACGAACAGATGCAGCTAACGGTTCCAAAGCTAAAGTAAAGGTAATAATGGACTTCCTTGTCTTGTTCCTCTGCAGTGAGACAGGCGCTGATATATGTCCATTTACCTGCACCAGTGCCACTGGGGCAGCATAAAGGAGTATCCATCTTATAAACTAGTATCCAAAACCAAATTTTTCTAAACCATGCCATAAATAGTCCCATTCTATGCTGTCAAAAGCTTTTGCTGCATCAAGCGACAATATAGCCCTATTGCCCAAGTTTTCGGCGGGACCTGAAAATTAAGAAATAGGTGCCTTAAATTCACTGCAGTAGATCTATTTGGAATGAAGCTAGACTGATCTATATGTATCTTGGATATTACTTTCGTTAATCTAATGGCTAACACCTTTTGCCAATAACTTCATATCCTATGTAAGTAATGATATTGGGCGGTATGATTAAAGCTGTTGAAGCATAGGTCTTGATATTCGAAGAATCTTCACGTTCCTTCCTGAAGAAGCCATATGATGAAACATGTAGAAAACTTGAACGTGACTACAGTAAACCATTGTCATTCAGAAGATGTCTTGCACTCATTCTTGGCCATGAGTATACTGAATGTACTGTTTTTATTTATGTAATTCGTTTAATAAAAATTGTATATATTTTTCTTTTATATTTCTTTATCGTACATCACGGGACACAGAGCCACAGTAATAACTGTGGGTTATATGGCACCTTCAGGGGATGGACACTGGCACACCCTAAACAGGAAGTTCAATTCCCCATATAACCCCTCCCCTTACTGGGAGTACCTCAGTTTTTTCGCCAATGTCTGGTCACGAGTAATGTGCTGTGCTGAGCACCGCTGGAATACTTCTTGCTGGGGCAAGCCATACAACCGGATCCATTCTAAGTGTCTTTTCCAGGCCAAATTGAATGGTATACGGGCCTCGTGTCCGAAGAAGCAAGGTTTTACCTGTAACGATTCTCTTTTTAGAGAGCTGGACCCCAGAATCCAGTATTTTTTTTTTTTTTTTTCAGCTATATTCCTGGTGGGATGCTTTTTACAGGCCCAGGGCTGTGGATCCCCTGATAAAAAGGGGGCTCCAGTCCCTGAAGGTTTTTTTTAACGGAGCTCACCGTGAGAGGTGAAGATTGGGTCTGTTATAACAGAAACCTCAAGCTGGATAAGGTAAGAGAGATTCCTAAGGAATTTTTCTAATTCTTATGAATTTTTTTTTATCCTTTTAAGTAAATTTTGTTTTCATGCCTATAGTCACCACCGGGGGCTGGTAAGAGCACGTACCTGTTCCATGCTTGTCAATCTCGCTCTGTGTATCAAGCTGTACGCTTCCTCCGACTCAGGCTCCAGGTAAAGTCGTGGGAAAGGGTTTTTTTTTCTCCTAGGAATGTCCCCCCCCACCTGGATAGCTTTGCTCCAGGCAGAGGGAGCATAGCATCAGACGCCGGTATGCCGCGCCACCATTACGGCGGTTCCCTTTGGCAGCTCTCTTCTTCTCCTCCACCCCAGTCCTCCTCCATGCGGTCCAGTCAGGATCGGAGCCCACTCGTGCGGGAAAACAATCTAATTTAAAATAGATGAGGGGGGGCGCGGTGGGTGGTTGGAGGACGGGGGCAGGGCTTGGCGGCGTTGGCGCGCTTCAGCGTCAACAACACAGGCTGTATAGCTATAAACTGCACCTTTTTTTTCAGGAGAGACACAGAGCGGACGGGTGGCGTGTGAGTGGGTGACACAGGCATTCCCAGGCACATTTACTTAAGCATCAGGCTGAGTTTAATAGCAGCGATAGTTGCTGGACTATTGCTCAGCAGTAGGTGCATTTTTTTTGGTGGTACCTTTGCGTTTGTGCTCAGCACTAGGACCAAAGGGGGTGGTTCAAATGCCACAAAAACCAAGGACACAAAGGGGTCACCCTTAGGTCCTAAGGACCCTCTCTCTGCATCACCATCCCTATCTTAGGAGGCTGGTCAGAGTGAGCCTATAGGGTCATCAGGGGCTGCAATTGCTTCCTGACACTTTAGCCTCTGTCTATAATAACTGAGCAGGTTTTCTCCTCAGCTATGAGTGGTTTAGAGGAAAGATTAGTGGCTTTAATCACGTCTTCACAGAGTGTAAGAAAACACATTAGGTCCTCTTCTACCACCCAGGATCCTCAAACGGAGGAACTGTGGGAGGGGGAAGATGAATCCCCCTTAGGGGACCATGAACAGGCTGATGATTCCTCTTCCGAGGAATCAAGTGGGGAAGGACCTTCTTCAGCTTCACTTGCTGAGAAATTGCTGGTGCATTTTCTTACTGAAATGGTCCACATTTAAGCTACCCTTAACGGAGTCTGTTGAAAAGCCTGCTTTCTGTTTGGGTTCACTAAAGCCTCCGCAAGCCTTGCGTGCCTTTCCTGCCCATTCATTACTAGAAAAGCTTATGTATTCTGAGTGGGATCACCCAGATAAGCACTTTTTCCCCTCCTAAAAAGTTTTCAACACTTTATCCTATGGAGGAAAAATTTACCAAGATGTGGAGTATACCAGCAATTGACTCTGCTATATCCTCTGTGAATTAAAGTGTGACTTGTCCAGTTGACAATGCACAAATGGTTAGGGATTCAACTGATAAAAAAATGGAATTCCTGTAAAAAAAACATTTTCTCCCTGGCAGGTTCAGTGGCTCAACCTGCAGTGGTGGCAATTGGGGTATGTCAGTCCTCGAGAGACCATTTGAAACAGGTACCCAAGGTATTCCCTGAACAACAAGCCCAGAAATTATCTGAGCTGCCAGCAGCTTTGTGCTTTGCAGTTGACACAATCAGAGATTCTATTCTTCAAACCTCTCGCCTTACGCTTGGGTTGGTACATATGCGTAGAATCTTATGGCTGAAAAGTTGGTCAGCCGAAGCGCCATGCTAAAAGCTACTGGCTGGTTTTCCTTTCCACGGTGAAAAGCTGTTTTGGGGAGGATTTGGACAAATATATCCAAAAAATATTAACTGGGAAAAGTACCCTTTTGCCAGTTAAGAAAGCGTAAATGTCCCTCATGTAAACAGGCTCTTTCTCCAGTGCCAAGGGCATTAGCCTCCAGGCAGTCGCGATGGCCTCCACCGTCAGGTTTAAGAGGTAAACCTCAGGATCAACCCCAGGGACAAAAGAAGTCGTGGGGGAGGAAACCGCAAGACAGAACGCTAAAGCCTCTTTATGAAGGGGCGCCCCCGCTCGCTCGATTGGGGGTAAGATTTCTGCAGTTCTCAAAGGTCTGGCAGGAAGAATTTAGAGACATATGGGTGGTCTCCACAATAGCTCTAGGTTACAAACTAGAGTTCTGAGAATTCCCATCTCCTCAGGTCAAATGTCCCCAAAAGATCCAGAGAAAAAGAAGTCTCTTTCTAGCGTTAGACCAACTTTTGTCGCAAAAAGTGATCATGGTGGTCCCCGTGGAAGAGCAGGGGTCAGGGTTTTATTCAAACCTTTTTACGGTACCAAAACCAAATGGGGATGTCAGACCCATTCTAGATCTAAACCGATTCCTGAAGATTTGCTCTTTTTCACATGGAATAAATCTGATCAGTAGTCTCCATCCTACAAGGGGGAGAGCTTCTGGCATCAATCAACATCAAGGATGCATACCTGCATGTACCTATTTTCCCCGCTCACCAGAAGTATCTGCGTTTGAAGTAGAAAAAATTCATTTTCAGTTTGTAGCCTTTCCTTTCGGTCTAGCTACTGCACCTTGGGTGTTTACAAAACTTTTGGTCCTTCCTCTGGCCAGATTAAGGACTCAAGGTATAACAATAATAGCATACCTGGATGACCTGCTCTTAATAGACGGGTCGGTAGCCTGCTTGGACCAAAGCGTGGTCACCACAGTCAACTACCTGGAATACCTAGGTTGGGTCATCAACCTAGAGAAATCTTCTTTAAAGCCAGTAAGAAGATTAGAATGTTTCGGTCTGGTCATACCCTGTTTCCCCGAAAATAAGACCTAGCGTGATTGTCGGTGATGGCTGCAATATAAGCCCTACCGCCCAAATAAGCCCTAGTTAAAGTCCCTGTAGGTCTTATTTTCAGGGTAGGGCTTATTTTTGGGAAACAGGGTAGGGCTTATTTGGGGGGTAGGGCTAATATTGCAGCCATCACTGACAATCACGCTAGGTCTTATTTTCGGGGAAACAGGGTAGATAGATACAGCCCAGAAGGGACAAAGAAGGGTCCTTCCATTCGCCTTTGTATAAGGTTGTTGGGGAAGATGGTGGCTCAATTTGAAGCAGTTCCCTATGTTCAGTTTCCTTCGAGACTGCTGCAAAACAGTATCCTATCGGCCTGGAACAAGAGGATTCAGGCACTAGCCTTTCCAATGCGTTTTTCGCCAAAGGTGCGCCAGAGCCTCAGTTGGTGGAGGATATCCAAGAATCCGCAGAAGGGGAAATCCTTCTTACCGGTTATCTGGAAGGTGGTAACAGATGCCAGCCTTTCAGGTTGGGGAGCAGTCCTGGAAGAAGCGTCTGCCCAAGGAAAATGGTCCAGAACCGAAAGGACCTTGCCCATCAACATTCTAGAGATTCGGCAGCGCGTCTAGCCCTAAGGGCCTGGACATTCAGGTTGCAGAATTCTCCTGTCAGAATTCAATTCCGACAATGCCACAGCAGTGGCTTATATCAATCACCAAGGGGGCACCAGAAGTCAGGCAGCCCAGGGAGAGATATCCTGACCTGGGCAGAAAAACATGGGCCGTGCATATCAGCAATCTTCATTCCAGGGGTAGAGAACTGGCAGGCAGACTACTTAAGACGCCAGCAGTTGTTCCCGGGGGAATGGTCCCTTTACCCCGACATCTTTCTGACTATAGGCCAAAGATGGGGGATCCAGGATGTAGATCTGTTTGCGTCCAGGTTCAACTACAAAGTCAACAACTTTGTGTCAAGAACAAGGGATCCACTCGCATGCGGAACAGATGCGTATGTGACCCTGTGGGATCAGTTTTCACTGATTTATGCATTCTCTCCTATTCTTCTGCTACCTTGACTTCTTTGCAGGATCAAGCAGGAAAGGAAGTCATAGTTCTTGTGGCCCAGAAGATCTTGGTATGCAGAAATAGTAAAGATGGCGGTAGGGGCCAAATGGACCCTACCACCACGTTCAGACCTGCTATCGCAGGGACGAGTGGTCCATCCTACTTTACAAAAGCTAAATTTAATGGTTTGGCTATTGAAACACATTCTAAAGAATCGTGGGCTTTCAGTCTCGGTGATGCCTACCTTGATTAATGCAGGGAGGCCAGCTTCCAGACTCATTTATTATAGAGTCTGGAAGGCATATGTTTCCTGGTGTGAATCCAGGGGTTGGCATCCTAAGAAGTATGTCATAGGTAGAATTCTTGCCTTTATGCAAATGGGGCTAGAGATAAAACTGGCCTTGAGTACTATCTAGGGCCAGGTCTCGATCTTATCGGTATTGTTTCAATGTCCACTTGCTTCGCATTCTTTGGTCCGAAGCTTTATACAGGGGTTAACGCAGCTTAATCCACCGTTTAGAGCACCCCTGAACCCTTGGGACTTGAATTTAGTTCTGTCGGCATTACAGAAACAGCCATTTGAGCGGATACAACATATTCCTTTGGTCCTTTTGACAAGGAAGCTAGTTTTTCTGGTAGCCATTTCTTCTGCAAGAAGGGTATCAGAGTTGGCGGCTCTTTCTTTTAAAGAGTCCTATTTAATCGTTCACAAGGATAGATTAGTATTGTGTCCTCATCCTAGCTTTATGCCAAAGGTGGTTTCAGGTTTTCACCTAAACCAGGATATTGTTTTACCCTAATTTTTTCCAGAACCCTGTTCTAAGGAAGAAAATTCACTACATTCTTTGGATGTAGTGAGAGCAGTCAAAATCTATTTGAAGGGGACTGCTCAGATTCGGAAAACAGATGTTTTGTTCGTGTTGCCTGAATGTCCTAGGAAAGGACAGGCAGCATCGAAATCCACTATTGCCAAATGGATTTGGCAGGTAATTATTCAAGCTTATGGCTTGAAGAGGAAGATTCCACCTTTTTAGGTCAAAGCGCATTCCACCAGGGCTGTTAGTGCTTCGTGGGCAGTGCATCAAATGGCTCAAATCTGCAAGGCCGCAACCTGGTCTTCAGTCCATACATTCACCAGATTCTATCAGGTGGATTGTAACAAGGCATGAGGATGTCACCTTTGGACGCAGTGTGCTGCAGGCAGCAGTATAGGTCCTCAGGTCTGTTTGCACCCTACTTTTGCTTGTGTCCCCTCCCCTCAGGTGGCATTGCTCTGGGACATCCCATACAGTTTTTACTGTGGCTCTGTGTCCCCTGATGTTCGATAAAGAAAATAGGATTTTTATAACAGCTTACCTGTAAAATCCAATTCTTGGAGTACATCACGGGACACAGCGGTCCCTCCTCTCTTTCTGGTTACACGTGTATTGCTTTGCTACAAAACTGGGGTAATCCCGGTAAGGGGAGGGGTTATATGGGCAATTGAACTTCCTGTTTAGGGTGTGCCAGTGTCCATCACCTGAAGGTGTCATATAACCCATACAGTTATTACTGTGGGATAAAAAGAAAAGAGGGGCGCACCAGCCATGTGCATTATCTTTTTGTAAAAGTATTTATTAAATAAAATAATAAAGGAAATTGCTCACAAAAGGTAGTGGAACAAGGTGCAATGTGAAGACAGCACCGACTAGCAGCAAACGGTTCTATGATGAGCAAAGCCTTCCAAAGATCGTGGAGCACACAAGTGTCACTACCAGCTGACGCATTTTGAAGGGAACATCCCTTCTTCATCAGAGCTCAGCAGACTCGGCGTCCCTCTTTTCTTTTTATCTCGTTGTTTATTAGGATTCCCCATCCTTGAGGGCAGCAAGGCCTGTGTTATATCATCTGTCTGGCCATCCACTTGTGCGCAGGAGTTATTTCTTTTTAATTACTGTGGCTCTGTGTCCCATGATGTACTCCAAGAAAAGGATTTTACAGGTAAGCTATTATAAAAATCCTATTTTTGTCGCTTTGTGTAATTTTGCACCTTGAAAGTCCCATATCCTCTTTATGTTTTTCCTTTCAGGATTATTAGGAGTTTTATCAGGTTTTAACCAAACTATAATAATTGCTTCATTCATAGAGAGTGGGAGGTGACCACATTCCAATGCTGTATTAAATGCCTCCAATAATTCAGGCAACAAATCAGCTCCATAAACCTTACGTCGCACACACACGACTTTTCAGCAGACTTGGTCCGACTGTCTTTCCGCCGGAAAGTCCGGCGGACTACCGCCGGACTTTTTAACGGACGGACTTGCCTACACACGACCGGACTTTCCGGCAGGCTAGGTCCACACGTCTTTCCGACGGACTTTCGCCCGAGTTACGGCGGACTTTCGGGTACGACGGGACTAGGAAAGGAAGTCGATCTCGCCGCTTTTATCGGTGAGATTGACACCTTGCGAGCCCCGTCGTGGGGCATGCAAGGCCCTTAGGTCTGGCATGGATTTTAAGGGGAACCCCCTACGCCAAAATATCGGCGTGGGGTCCCCCCCAAAATCCATACCAGACCCCGATCCAAGCACGCAGCCCGGCCGGTCAGGAAAGGGGGTGGGGATGACTGAGCGCCCCCCCTCCTGAACCGTACCAGGCCGCATGCCCGCAACATGGGGGGGTATGTGTGTGCTTTGGAGGAGGGGGGCCCCCACCCCAAAGCACCTTGTCCCCATGTTGATGAGGACAAGGGCCTCTTCCCGACAACCCTGGCCGTTGGTTGTCGGGGTCTGCGGACGGGGGGCTTATCGGAATCCGGGAGCCCCCTATAATAAGAGGGCCCCCAGATCCCGGCCCGCCCATCCCATGTGAATGAGTATGGGGTACATGGTACCCCTACCCATTCACCTAGGGAAAAAGTGTCATTAAAAAAAAACACACTACACAGGTTTTTGAAGTAATTTATTAGACAGCTCCGGGTCTTCTTCTGACTTCGGGGGTCCCTCCGGTTCCTCTTCTCCCGCCGTCCGGTTGGTTCTTCTCCGCCCTCTCTGTCCTCTTCTCCTGGTGTTCCAGTTCTTCGGCCGGCTCATCCGCTGTCTTCATGCTGCTCACTTGCCAGCGGAGGTCTGGACTTCTGGCTTCTGGGCTTCTTCTCTCTTCTCCCCATGTTGACACGGCGGTCTCTCTGGCTGGAATGGTCTCTGAGAGCTCCGATGTGACTTATATAGGCGGAGACCCCGCCCCTTATGCCGTCACAGTCCCTGGGCGTGCTGGGACTGTAACGTTTTAGGGGGCGTGGTCAACATCACCCGGTGACCATGCCCCCTAAAACGTCACAGTCCCAGCATGCCCAGGGACTGTGATGGCATAAGGGGGCGGGGTCTCCACCTCTATAAGTCACATCGGAGCGCTCAGAGACCAGTCCAGCCGAGAGACCGTCGTGTCAACATCTGGAGAAGGGAAGAAGCCAAGAAGCCAGAAGTGCAGGCCTCCGCTGGCAAGAGAGCGGCATGAAGATAGCGGAGGAGCCGGCCGAAGAACTGGAACTCTGGGAGAAGAGGAACCGGAGGGACCCCCGAAGCCGGAAGAAGACTCCCCGGAGCTGTCTAATAAATTACTTCAAAAACCTGTGTAGTGTTTTATTATTGACACTTTTTCCCTACGTGAATGGGTAGGGGTACCATGTACCCCATACTCGTTCACATAGGGTGGGGGTCTGGGATCTGGGGGCCCTCTTATTATAGGGGGCTCTTGGATTCCGATAAGCCCCCCGCCCGCAGACCCCGACAACCAACGGCCAGGGTTGTCGGGAAGAGGCCCTTGTCCTCATCAACATGGGGACAAGGTGCTTTGGGGTGGGGGGGCTCCGCAGGGTGCTCCCCTCCCCAAAGCACCCCTCATGTTGAGGGCATGCGACCTGGTACAGTTCAGGAGGAGGGGGGGGCGCTCGTCCCCTCGTCCCCACCCCCTTTCCTGACCGGCCGGACTGTGTGCTCGGATCAGGGTCTGGTATGGATTTTGGGGGGGACCCCACGCCGATTTTTCGGCGTAGGGGGTTCCCCTTAAGATCCATACCAGACCTAAGGGCTTGGGATGCCCCGCACTCGGCACAATAGGAAAATTTGTTTTTCCTATTGCAGCGAGCGCGAGATGCAGTACTCTGCCCTTGCGTCGTATCTGGTCCATCGGACTAGTATACAGACGCATGCAGACAAACGGGCTTTCTGTCAGGAACTGAGTCCGGGGGACTAAGATTTAAAGCATGCTTTAAATCTAGGTACGGCGGACTTTTGGGAGAAAAAGTCCGCCGGACCCTACACATGGTCGGATTGTGCGGCGGACTCTGGTCCGCCGGACCAAGTATGCCGGAAAGCCCGACCGTGTGTACCCGGCATTAGACTTCCCCTGGTAACCCATCTGCACCTGGGACTTTATTATTAGGTAAGCTGGCAGAGGCAAACTGGAGTTCCCCTAATGTCAAAGGCTGATCCAACATCTCTCTCAGCCACCGACAATTCTGTTAATGTGATAGCATTAAGAAATAATTGCAATTCAGTTTCCTGAATACTGGATACTTTACTATTATGCAAGTTTTTATAAAAATCAAGAAACACTGTTGAGATCTCCAAAGTAGTTTGTGCAGTTTCATTTGGTGAGATTTTTAATTCTACTACTTGTCATTTGTTTTTGAGTTTTAACTATTGCTGCCAAAAGGTGGCCTGTGTTTTCCCCCTCCTCATAATAAGGTTGCTGAAGGAAAAAAAAGTTTCTGTTCTTCTTTTATTATGGGAAACTTAAGCATATATCTGTTGTTTTTGTATCCCCTCCTGTTGTGTTTCTGTGGTAGGGTTCACTATGTATAGTTCGGCCTTTCTTCAATCACTAAGCGTTCCCAAGCCTTAGACCTTTTTTGATCCTTGGGATTTGAGAAATAAACCTCTCCATATAAGCTATTAAAGAATCCCAATAAATCCCTGAAGGTACAGAAGGCTTATTAACAGTACTATAAGTCAAAATATCATGCATTATTTTCTGATTTGAAGGAAAAAGGTCAAACCAATAAGGGTTAATTTTCCATAAAATGCGGCTCTGAGTTAAATTTAAAGCCAACTTATGAACCAACAGGTAGTGATCAGATAATCCTCTAGCTGCATAGGTCACCTCACATATCACAGGTAACATCGTAGAAGTGGTCCCATTTCACAGCCAGAATTTGTCTGTTCTGCAAACTCGCCTTGTCTCCTCTTCTTAGCTTCATATTAACGAGCTTTCGAGGGAACCCCTTCCTGTTCTTTCTCACGGTGCCATATGCTGGAGTCTTCCTTCGGTGATGGTTGCAGAAAAGGGGCAAACTGGTGTGGAAGTTATCTATATACAGGTGATAACCTTTTTCCCGGAGTGGGTATATGAGGTCCCAATTGACTTTCCCACTTGATCCTAAGTAGTCCTGGCATTTAGGGGGATGTAGCTGGGTGTCCTTCCCTTCATACAACATGAAGGCATAGGTGTACCCTGTGGCTCAGTTGCATAATTTGTACATTTTTACTCCATACTGGGCCTTTTTGCTGGGGATGAATTGTTTAAAGCCCAACCTGCCGGTAAAGTGGACAAGCGACTTATCCACAGGGATATTTTGGTCCGGGGTAAATAACTAACGGGGAATTTTTCTGAAAAATAATTTTAAAAGTGGCCAAATTTAATATAACTTGTCATATGTTGGCTTGTTTCGGGGAGGGCACTGGGTGTTGTCGTTCTAATTGAGGAACCTCATTATCAAATATCTGGTTCTGGGCATTGCTGCCGAGTAGATCCGCATGTGGTGGATGGGGTTGGTGGACCAGTATGAACGTAGGTTATTTTTTGTTTTTGGTGACTTCCATATTGAATGTAAGGCCCAACAAAAATCCACTGTTAGGTCTCTCCACTCATAGAGATGGGAATAATAGGGTGTTGGGTTACTCGGTATAAATTGTACATACAGATTGCATTGGGCCACAATTAATGATAACAGGTCCTTTTGTAAAAATGTAATGAAAGAAATCTATTGGGGCTAAATGCTCTGTGTTCACACGGACTCCTGGTTGGGCAGTGGAAGGGGGAATGTTAGCTGCTCCTGAGTTAGGAGGAAGCTAAAGAGGGTTCTGAAGGGCATAGTGAAAGCTTGCATGGGTCCTAACCCTTTGGGGCTGAGGTGACATCCCACTAGTACATGGCCTTTCTTGCTGAGGCACTGCGCTGCTGGTGGATGCCACTACTGCCTCCTCCTCACCAGAACACATTCGTTAGGCGGGCACACTATCCTCCTCCACTGCGTCTGTGTCGCACTGCTTAGCACTAGCTAGTAATTGACATCAGAGCCAGAATCTGAATCCGAAGTAGAATCTGATACAGAGAGCTCCCCGTTGCTCTCGTCGGCCGCACTAAGAATTTTGTACGCCTCCTCAGTTGAAAATAATTTCTTTTAGACGTGATGAGGCTGCACAGATGGATGCGGATAAGCTGGCACTTATGGACACTGAAGAGGTTGCACTTATGAGGCAGCACTAATATGCGGCACTGTGTGACACTGGCAGCACTGATATGCGACGATGTGGCACTAATGGCACGTTGACGCTGTTTGGGACATGGCCATCAAAGTTTTCCCAGAGGAACGAGTTCCCGAGAGGACATCAATGGACCCCGTCCGGAACTGGAAGCCTGCGCTGTAGCTGTCATTTGGCTATAGCGTGGGAGAAAAGTGGTAAAGTATGAGAATTTTAAAAATACTATATTATAAATATTGCAACACTGCTGAAGTCCAGAAAAGACTAGAAAAGCTTAACACAAATAAATCAAGAGGAGGAGATGGTTCCACCCGAGAGTCCTCAAAGAACTGTCAGGTTATAGCCAGACCACTATTCCTAATCTTGGACAGCATACTGACAGGAATGGTACCAGCATATTGGCAAAAAGCCCACATGGTAGTAATCAAAAAAGGGGAGAGACATATTTCTGGAAGCTACAGACCAGTCAGCCTAACAGCAATAGTATGTAAACTATTTGAGGGCACGATAAAGGACCATATCCAAGAATTTGCTGATGAAAACGGCATCATTAGTAGTAATCAGCATGGGTTTATGAATGGTCATTCTTACCAAAGCAATTTGTTAACATTCTACGAGGAAGTGAGCTGCCATCTAGATAAAGGAAGGCCTGTGGATGTGGTATATCTGGATTTTGCAAAAGCATTTGATACCATTCCATCACAAACGCTTAATCTGCAAAATGAGGTCTGTAGGCATAGACCATAGCGTTTGTTCTTGGATAGAAAACTGGCTACAGGGGCACATCCAAAAGGTGATGTAACGTATACTCAGACTGGTCTGGAGTGGTAAGTGGGGTTCCCCAAGGCTCTGTTTTGGGGCCAATTCTCTTTAATTTATTTATAAATGATATAGAGGCTGGGATAAATTGCTCTATCTCCGTGTTTGCTGACGACACAAAAATAAGTAGGGCAATAACATCACAGCAGGATATAGAAACTTTACAAGAGGACCTCAATAAATTAATGAAGTGAGCAACTACATTGCAAATTAGGTTTAATATTATAAAGTAATGCACTTGGGGGTTAAGAATATACATGCAAGTTTTTCACTAGGGGGAGAACCTTTGGGGGAATCCAGGATGGAGAAAGATCTGGGGGTCCTAGTAAAAAACAAACTGAGCAATAGGATGCAATATCAAGCTACAGTAAGCAAAGCCAGCAGACTATTTGGCATGCATTAAAAAGGGAATTTACTCCAGAGATAAAATGATAATCCTGCCACCTTCTAAAACTCTGGTGCGGCCACATCTGGAGTATTCTGTCTAGTTCTGGTCACCAATCCTCAGGAAGGATGTGCTGGAACGAGAGAGTCCAGAGAAGGACAACAAAATTAAAAAAGACACTGGAGTACCTCAATTATGAGGAATGACTTCAAGCACTTAACTTATTCTCTCTGGAGAAGAGATGCTTGAGAGGAGATATGATGGAGAAATACAATTACCTCAATGGTGATCCCAGCCTAAGCAGGAAACTATTCAGTCTCAGGGAGTGTAAAAAGACATGGAGCTGCACAATGAGATTGAAGAAGAAGCGCTTTAACTTTAAGCTGTGTAGGGGGTTTTTCACTGTTGGGGTGATAAGAATGTGGATCTCTCTTCCACAATCGGTGTTGTCAGCAGGCAGTATTGATTTTTAAAAGACTTGGACGTGCATCTTAGCGAACACAATATACAGGGATATGGGAAATGATTATCTTATCTATAGATTATCTATATTAAATGAGCCTATTTTGAGCATGTGTGTTTTTCAGTAATTAAAATATTTCTTTAAAAAAATTGGATTTTGACTATTTTTGGAGTAAATAACAGGACACAGGCAGATTCAGAGTGTGATATAGGGAGGTATCTTCAGGTGATTGGATACTGGTAAAAAACTGCGAGGACCTCCATATAAACCTTTCCACTCTCAGCAATTCTCAGTTCTTTAGCAAGCAATCAAAGGACCACAGAGGGACAGGTGGCCTGTGTCCCATACTGTACAGTAAGAAATTGAGACATTTTTACAGGTAAATAATAAAATCCAGTCTTCAGACAGGACAGGACACTTTTACTTTAACTACAACCAGATGAATACACTTAGCAATGGTGGAGCAAGATGCCTCCTGTGAGATTCTTCCTGAAGCACAGTGAGAATCAAATTGTTAGGCTGGGTTCACATATATGCAAATTTGCATGGCGTGAATACGACTGGCTCTCAATAAAGCCTGTTCACACATGTCCGGATCAGCATTTCAACAAGGGTGCTTTGCATTTTTGGGTCCAACTCAGGGGCGAATTCAGGCAAAAAATTTGCACCTCAACCAGTGAACAGAAACACCCCGGACTGCAAACGGCAGCTGCCCATATGTGAACCCTGTCCTAGTGTGGCTGTGAGGTAGATTCTAAGAGCTAAAAAACAACCTCCAGGAGTAAAGTGCAACTTCCTGAGGGTATCTCAAAGGGTGTTTTGAAGCAGAATAAAAGAATAGAAGCTCAGTGTCCTGACTGAGGTGAAAAAGAAAACACTACCATAGGCAAGGATACCTTGAGCCGGAAGGATGACCTTTGTCCTTGTGATCCACCAGGAAGGGCTCCTTTCAAGATAATGCAGCCAGTTCTGACATTCGCCTGGCAGAGCTGATAGTGATAAGAAAAAAACCCTTGTGAGTAAGGTCGGCCAAAGATATACACTACCGTTCAAAAGTTTGGGGTCACATTGAAATGTCCTTATTTTTGAAGGAAAAGCACTGTACTTTTAAATGAAGCTAACTTTAAACTAGTCCTAACTTTAAACAAATATACTCTATACATTGCTAATGTGGTAAATGACTATTCTAACTGCAAATGTCTAGTTTTTGGTGCAATATCTACATAGGTGTATAGAGGCCCATTTCCAGCAACTATCACTCCAGTGTTCTAATGGTACAATGTGTTTGCTCATTGGCTCAGAAGGCTAATTGATGATTAGCAAACCCTTGTGCAATCATGTTCACACATCTAAAAACAGTCTAGCTCCTTCCAGAAGCTACAAAACTGACCTTCCTGTGAGCAGATTGAGTTTCTGGAGCATCACATTTGTGGGGTCAATTAAACGCTCAAAATGGCCAGAAAAAGAGAACTTTCATCTGAAACTTGACAGTCTATTCTTGTTCTTAGAAATGAAGGCTATTCCATGCGAGAAATTGCAAAGAAATTGAAGATTTCCTACAACGGTGTGTACTACTCCATTCAGAGGACAGCACAAACAGGCTCTAACCAGAGTAGAAAAAGAAGTGGGAGGCCGCGTTGCACAACTAAGCAAGAAGATAAGCACATTAGAGTCTCTAGTTTGAGAAACAGACGCCTCACAGGTCCCCAACTGGCATCTTCATTAAATAGTACCCGCAAAACACTAGTGTCAACATCTACAGTGAAGAGGCGGCTGCGGGATTTTGGGCTTCAGGGCAGAGTGGCAAAGAAAAAGCCATATCTGAGACTGGCCAATAAAAGAAAAAGATTAAGATGGGCAAAAGAACACAGACATTGGACAGAGGAAGACTGGAAAAAAGTGTTGTGGATGGATGAATCCAAGTTTGAGGTGTTTGGATCACAAAGAAGAACGTTTGTGAGACGCAGAACAAATGAAAAGATGCTGGAAGAATGCCTGACGCCATCTGTTAAGCATGGTGGAGGTAATGTGATGGTCTGGGGTTGCTTTGGTGCTGGTAAGGTGGGAGCTTTGTACAGGGTAAAAGGGATTCTGAATAAGGAAGGCTATCACTCCATTTTGCAACGCCATGCCATACCCAGTGGACAGCGCTTGATTGAAGCCAATTTCATCCTACAACAGGACAATGACCCTAAACACACCTCCAAATTGTGCAAGAACTATTTACAGCAGAAGCAGGCAGCTGGTATTCTATCGGTAATGGAGTGGCCAGCACAGTCACCAGATCTGAACCCCATTGAGCTGTTGTGGGAGCAGCTTGACCGTATGGTACGCCAGAAGTGCCCATCCAACCAATCCAACTTGTGGGAGCTGCTTCTAGAAGCGTGGGGTGCAATTTCTCCAGCTTACCTCAATAAATTAACAGCTAGAATGCCAAAGGTGTGCAATGCTGTAATTGCTGCAAAAGGAGGATTCTTTGATGAAAGCAAAGTTTGATGTAAAAACAATGTTATTTCAAATACAAATCATTATTTCTAACCTTGTCAATGTCTTGACTCTATTTTGTATTCATTTCACAATGTATGGTGGTGAATAAGTGTGACTTTTCATGGAAAACACAAAATTGTTTGGGTGACCCCAAACTTTTGAACGGTAGTGTATCTCTGGGTTCAAAGGTCTGCAGAGTAGAAAATACCAGATTAGAATCCCCATCATTCCACCGGAGAGCTGCTGGAGGGGGGAACAATATGAGCACCCCCCCCCACACGAAAGCCTTCACCAGGCAGTAAAGTGCCAACAGCTATTGAGAGAGCATAGCCAAAGTTGAAATTTGGCCTTTGATCATACTCGGGGACAACCTCTTATCGAGCCCTGACTGAAGACTAGGCAAAATAAGCTTGAACTTCCGTGGTAGGTTTTTTGAGACTATTGCCTTCTGGCACTAAAAAGCGTAGGGATAATGGGATTCAGACACTCTCTTATTTCTCAAGACTTGGGCTTCAACAGTCAGTCTATCAAAGTTAGAGACTGAGTAGCAGTATGAACAGCGGACCCTGAGACTGAAAAATTTGGCTTGTCTCGCCTGGAGCATCCAGCAGAAGCTGGAGTATGTCAGTGTACAAAGTTCTATTCAGCAAAGCATATGAGAGAGGATCTTTAAAGGAGGAAAGGCATATATCAGGTAGAACTGAGAGGTGCACCAGTGTGTCCACCGCAAAAGCCTTATGATCCCTTGACCAAGACATGAACCTCTCCTGTTTGTGGTTGAATCTAGACCAAGAATGACTACGTTTGGCAGCCTCCATTTCTAACAAATGTCCTAAAATACTTTGGGGGTAGGGGCCACTCTTACCAGTCTAGCTGCTGGCGCTGAGGGAGCCCGTCTGCCAGTTTTCTACAACTGGAATGTGATGTTCCCAGAGAAGAATCTGGTCCGCTTCCTATCCTTTTGTTTGATGTAAGCTACAGCTGAGATGTTATCTGACTGAACCTGCATCAGATGCCCTGAAACACAGCTGGCATCTGTCGAGAGCACTGTGCAGCATGAGAAATTACTTTCCCAACTCCAGCATCAAATTGTGTATCCAGCACACTGGAATTCCCAGTGACTATTTGATGAAAGCGTCGAGTTCCTCATCAAAGAGATGTCCTCCTAGCAAAGGGAATCCACTCCCTCCAAGTTTTGCACTTCATTTTTGACAACTCATATTCAAAGGATCACCTTTCGTAACATGTTACACCCGTATTCCGTATGTAACATGTTACGAAAGGAGCGGCCTCTGCACCTTCCCGATTCCCAATCTGACAGCTAGCAGGGGTTCCCCCCACTAGCTGTCACAATTTTAAAAAAAAGTGGCTGAACAGGGCTCCAGCCGCGTTATTCATTCACAGTGTCCTGTGAATGGAAAACGACGAGGTCAGCTTCTTCCTGTCAGATTGCATCTGCTTACCCGTACAGGATGTACGGGCACACAGATACACTGGCAGATCTGCTGAAGACCTGCATGGCACTAGCGATCTACTGATCGCTGTTACAATGCTTTACAGGCTCCAAAAATTAATAAATGCACATTTTTTTTACCTGCAAAAAAATTTGCATTTATTATATATATTTTTTTTTTCTAAAAAGTGAACTTATCCTTTAAGCCGCAGGGGTCTGTGCATCTGGACACAAAAGAGGCCTAAACATCCGATGCAGGAAGTCAGCCAATCCATCCATACATTACCACAGAGCAGTTGTCTGTAATTTCAGGTGCTGAAGGAGCTCAGGGTCTGTTGTGATCAACCAAGTTCTTGTGAAATGCGTTTCATCTGAACTGCCAGAATCTTGCATACTGGAAGAGAGGTGATAACAGGTTGAATAGTCCAATAAAAGTCCAAACAATAAAAGCAAAGGAGGATTTGAAAAGGACTCACAATTTTATAATCAAGGAGATCCTCCACTGGTATTATGAGAGATCTGTTGAGAAGGGCAATAACTAAATCAACCCCTGGGACCACCAGTATTTTCAGAAATAAGTATTCTATAGAATATTGTTGAGCAAAGTGCTTAGGCAGCGCATGTACTTTTTTCAGGATGTTGCCAGTCCCCATATCGTATGTCATCCATAAAGCAGTGTACAGGAAAGGTCGTAGATGGTTTGAGCCTTTTAAGGAAGAGCATTTTGGTGGGCTTAGGTTGGGAGCCTTCAGCAAACCGTGCTCTGACGCGTGAAGAACCACTGTCAATGTCCAGGATACGTAGTACCATCTGGCTGATGAGCAGAGCAGATTACTTGAGTCACTGAAAACCCCAAAGAGGGTGACAGGACTGTCCAGCAGTGCTCGAGCAGCAGGAAAAGTTGATTGAAGAATTTTAGTAAGTGCTACTAACCAGCACAGGGTACATCCATCACATAAAGAGACTAGGAAAGGACTGAGGATTGCTGGGAACAGGATAAGTTTTATGGGGGGTTCTCACAGTTTTGTACTTTTTGGGTTTTTTTGACAGTATCCAATCACCTGAACTTGCCCGTACTCACTAGTCTGAATCTGACTGTGGCCTGTACTGTATGATTAAAAAAAAGGTTTGATGCTTGTGAATCCCTTGGGGCTTGTTTACACTTGCAGTTGGGGAGGTAGAAATAGGTGCTTCAGAATGTGCTTTTACTGCTCCCTTAAAGGAGAAGTAGGGCCAGTGTTTTTTTTTTGTCCCTACTTCTCCTATGGGTTACAGGATTGCACTTAGCTCTGCTCTCCTGTGACCCGTATTCAGCCAACAGTGGGCTAATGTCCGCTGTTGGGTGATGTTACTTATCCGGTCCAGGCTCTTTAGAGATTGCGGCTTTAATGTGGGATCCACCCAGCCAGATGCCTGGACCGGAAGCTGGCTAAGCCACTGAGAGCCTGAGCCAGTTGCTCCTGCCCCCTCTACAGCTTGGTTCTCCAGTAATTGCTATAGGGGCAGAGCAGAGGGTCTGACAGTTACTGACTCTTCGCTCACTGAAGACCAAGAACTAAGCAGTCAGCGATCTTTGATTGCTCAGTTCTTGCTATTGAGGCGGCAGGGGACTGATGCTGCATCTGCCTAGGTGAGTACCTATGTTCATTCTTTTTCTTTAAATCCCACGTTTCTTTTTTAAGCTGCAAAGGCAGAAGAACAGGATACACATGCCGCAGCAAAATTTTTACCTGTTTTCACATTCAGCAGGCAGTAATGCCGTTGAACATAACCTATTCAAGTGAAAGGATTCATGATGTGGTGGGGCAGGCTTTACTGTGTTTAAACAGGCAGTGGGAAAGCAACTGCCTCCTCACCACCTGTCAAATGCCTCTTAAAAGCATCCACTGCAAATTGCTTTTCAGATGGGTGGCAAGGCCTGCTGCAAGTGTAAAACTAGCCTTAAAATCTAAAGCTGTTATGAAACAAATACAAGAACTGCTGTTTTGAGTGCCTAAAAATAATAGCGGCAATCCTCAAATTGCTAAGTCTGAAGCCTCAATGTGCCAGAAAAAGCAGGGAGTGCCCATTGTCTCCTTATTTTTCTTACAGTTCATTGAAATTCCTTTGTCATGAATTAAATTTGAATTTAATAACTGAACTGAAGATTGTGTGCATGTGGATATATACTATAGAGAAAGCACAAAAATAAAGTTTAATAGGTCATGAATTAAAAAAGTGTAATTGGCCAAAAGTCAATATGGGTTCCCTATAATGCGTAGTCTTATTGGCCAATAAAGAGGTTTAATGAGGCAGTGTTGACCTCAACCTAGCAAAGCATGAGATTTACATACTGTAACCTTAACATTTTTTTATGCAGATTTTACTGAAACCAATCTGTTTACACAATTCTTTAATTATATAAGCAGCTTGGATTGCCCATGATTGTAACAGGGTTCCTTTAAGTCAGTCCTCTCCTCAACTCCACCTAATTAGGCTTAATATGCTAGTAGTGGACGGAAACTGTCAGCGTCAAAAGTGTCCTGTGGCTAAACAAACATAACCGTTCAAATCTACAGTTTTTAAGTACAAAATGAGCCCACTGTTTTTTTGGGATTTATGACTGAAATACTAATGTAGTAATATCTTGTATTTAAAAAAAAAAAAAGCAATGTTTGTACTTCCAGCTCTGACCACATTAATGTATTCTTGATCAGACTTCTAATTTAATGGTGTTAGCAGGATGTGACTGTACACATCAATACAGCTGCATGTAGTCTCAAACAATGGAACAAAAAATTATCTTAATCATACAGTAAAGGGCACAGGACAGAAAGTTACAGACCATGGGTTATTTGCCACTACGTGCAAGTGATTGGACACTGATGAAAGCTTTTCTGGGAACATTTCCAGTTCCCCCTCCTATAACCCTACCAACTCCATGAGACCATGAGGTGTTGAACATTTGTTTTTTTGGGGGGTTTTTTCTTCACTACTTCGACTGACACTTCTATCAAGATCCAACTTCTTATTGCCTCAGGGGCTCACCAGCAAATTCTGGATTGGTTACTCAATGTACACCAAATGAACCGTATCAGGACCCCAAAGCTGGTTTGCCTCCAATGTTTGCTTTAGGCACTGGATCCTGCGTTCGGCACTCACCTTGGCACATGGTGCAATGAGTGTAGTAAGCCACAGGGTGTTATATAGGTCCAGGGTCATGGTCCATTTCAATGACACCCAGACCAAGAAGACCCCTTCAGGGCTATAGGGCTATGCCTACTGCGATAGGTGAAGTTTGTTTGCCTCCTGTAACCAGAAACTTGGATAAGGTAAGTTAGAGTTTCCCTGTATTTTTGACCAGGTCCTCTTTTTATATGTGGGGTATTATTCGCTGGATATGGGCAAATTAATAAAGAACACAATTCTGCCTTTGAGGTACCTGTCCTGCTACAATAATTGCAACTTATGCTCTCAGCGCTGCTATATTGTGTTGATGCTCTGGAGTAGTGTTTCTCAACCTTTTTTCAGTCAACACATCTTTTAGAATTGTGCGCAATCTTGGGCACAACAGTCTGGGCTCGTGCACACCTAGGAGGTGCGTCCGGGCACATGCTTTTTTGCTTGTTCCGGCGCATACTCTTTTTAGTTGGCTGCTCTATGCATGTGATACATGCAAAAAAGATGCTGCCATGATTTTTAAAATTACACTGCACCAAAACACTTGGTACTGTGATACAATGCGTTTTCGCAGGCACAAAGCATGCGTATTTGCTAGATGCGTGGGGGTGCCATTAAGAATTATTGATCACCCACAGTGCATTTTTGTGCGGTGCAGGAAAATGCAAGATTTTGCACGTTACCGCACTGCACCTGGTGTGAACAATGCATAAAATGTTGTTTGTGGGGCAGAGTTCAGTGGTCTGTAGACTATAAATCCTCTCCCCCCCGAATTTCCCCTGCTACCACAAATTCCCCCTCCCAAATTCTCACCTAGTATAAATACCCCCCATATCCCCTTTGAGCACTAATTCTGTTCCCCCCTCTCCAAATGCCCCCTTCTAGCTTTACAAAGCCTAATCTCACCACATCCCATCTCATCACTACAGGAGTAGTGACTGTGTTAACTCTAGACAGGGATGAGAGAGCACAACCTGCACCTCCTCTCGACTCTCTACTCTCTTTATTCCTGTTGGCACCCCACAAGACTGTGCGGTCCCCCTGACCCGTCCTGAGCAACCAATGACGTCATTGGTAGGACGTGGGCAGGCAGCTCATACAAGATTATAGGTTGTCACAAAGAATTCAGATAGCAGCACAGAGAAGGGGAGAGCCAGGAGGAGGTGCAGGTTGTTCTCTCTCTCTCTCTCTTTCTCTCTCGTCTGAATACAGGTGTTAACATGTAGCCAGTTTTTTGCCCTTTTGCCTCAGCACCCTAGTTGAGAAACGCTGCCTTAGAGGATGTATATCACCAGGTCTCTAGGATGACACTGCTCTCTTTGGCTTCTCTGCATAGCCTGCTTGCAAAAAACATGTTATGGATGCCTTTGGATGGTGAATACCTGTTTGGTATATCCCTTTATTAATTTATTAAGGAAGTTACTGGGGTAAAGGTACTTTTACTCCACAAAAAACAGCATAAGCATACTAATACCTCTTATTACCACAAGGGGATCTTTTGCTCTCCAAGTGTCATTTCTAAGTCAAGGGTGGGTCCATCCCTTTGTTGTAAGTCTTGGATGTCAAAACCCTCAAAGCCTACTCAGATGTCCTCCTCTCAATGAAGGGGTGCCTTCACTAGCCAGTTTGGGGATATGTCTGTTTGCATTTGTGCCAGTCTGGATCACAGAAGTCCCAGACCTCTGGATCTAATCTGTCATTTTCAGGAGCTACAAAATAAAATTTCTATCACTGCCCCCATCCTCGATTCCTACCCTCCTATATGCCAATCTTACCTGAAAGACAGGCTGATTTGTGGGTAGCCCTGAGTCAGCTACAGGCAAAAACAGTAGTATTCCCAATTCTTGCAGAAGAAATGTCCAGAGGGTTTTTTCCAAACATATGCAGAGTCCCAAAACCAAATTTAGGCATTGGACCTGAAATCCTTAAATAGATATATGCATGTCTCCAAGTTCTGCACGGAGTCCACAAAATCTGTCATCGCTCTCAGATCAGTGGAATTTCTGGTATCAGTGGACAACTAAGGTGCCTATCTTCACATTTCCATCTTTCCCACTCACCAATGCTTTCTATGCTTTTCTGTGCGAGACCAACACTATCAATTTGTCTCCCTGCCACACAAAAATGCTTGACCTGTGCCTGACCCTGCTAAGAAGTCAGGGCATCCATGTCACAGAGTACCTAGATGATCCAACATCCAAAAAGGATAGGTCTTTGTCTTATCCATTTTATTGCAGAAACCCTTAGCTTTGCACTCTTGGTAGTGTAACTAATCTGGTGATTTAGTTTCCCTTTGAACTGATTCAGAATATCCAACTGGGGGATTCCACGGGTAACATGGCTTTTTTGGTAGCCATTACTTCCGTCAATCATATTTCTGATTTGATGGATTCTTCTTGAAAGGGGCTTTTTCTTATCCTACATAGGGACAAGGTGGTCCTGAGACCCAGACCCTCTTTCCTCCCCAAGGTAGTCCTTTTTTCACCTTAATGAGGATATTGCTCTCCCTTTCCTATGTCCTGCTCCGAAACATGCAAAGGAGATTTCACTCCACTGTCTGGTCACAGCTGTGAGGGTTCAGGCTTCTCATTTCCAGAGCTTGTGCCCTGGCTTTCCTTATCAGGACAAATTCAACCAATTCTGTGGTTGTTTATCGGGCCTTTTAGAATCAAGCACCTGCTGCCACCTGTTCTTCTGTTAATACTTTTTCAAAGCTTTACCGGGTAGATGTTCAAGCCTCTGTTGATGCAAGCTTTAGCTTCAAGCAAGGGGATCTATTTGCTATGTTGATGCCCATCTCTCAGTTTTGTGCTTGAGGATATCCCATGGTCTATATGTCAGGAAAGGTTCCACCCGCTGGTAATACTATCTGACATTTGATGTGCAGTACTGATGTCCACCAGCAGGTGTCTCCTGGCAGTTTGAAACTGTCATGAGAGCTTTCCCCTGCTGGTGTTATGTGATCTTTGGGCCGCAGTACTGGCGTCCACCAGCAGGTGGATCCTGGCAGTATGGAGCCGATATCACCTCTTGCAGTCAGGCATCACCTAAGCCTGATTTCAGGAAATGGTATAAATACGCGGCAAGCTCACACATCCTTGCCTTTTTATTGTCCTTGAGCCTGAACCTGCAAACCTGAACCTGATCCTGTACTTGTACCTGTTCCTGCCCATCCTGTTCCCCTGCTCTGCAGCCTGATCCCTTCTACCTTCTCCCTGTCTGTCTTGCTCTTTGCCCCCCATCTGCTGATCTCCTGTTTTTGACCCTGGCCTGGCTAAGACTACGATTCTGGTATCCCCTTTTGCTGTATATGCTGGTTAGTTTGTTGTCACTGTTTGGTTGTTTGGTTTATTTACACTGTTTGGTATTGGTGGTGCATTTAAATTTGTATGCATTTATCTTAATAAATTACTTTTTCACCTACTTATGTTTGGTTCACTCTGTCACAGTCACGCAGTTCTGGTCACATCTGATTTATGACAGAATACCAAGGCCGCCCCTGACCAGAAGTGGCTGCACAGGGGAACCATTTTAATTCAGTTTGTTTGCTAACATGAATGCCGATGAGGTTGTTTATTTTGCTCTGCTGGCGTCAGAGAGTAGTGAATATTGCCGCCAGGCATTGCAAGAGTGGACTAGTGACCAATTACTAGAAATTATTAGTTTGGCTCGCTCCCTGGTCGATCAGGGTTGTATACTGTTTAGGGATGTGCAGCCTTTGATCCAAATTTGTACAGAACTGGCCCTGCTCTGTATTCCAAAGGTCCATGAAGATTTCTCTCCCCCTTTTAGTATTAATCAGGTTGTATCTCTGGTGTGGCTTCTCGAAGATGATCCCACATACTTTTGTGAGCACTACCTGTTCCCAACAGATGATAACAGTGCGTTGAGTCTGTTCAGTCCTTGGTTGGACAGGCAGAATTAAAACTGCAGTTTGTGCAACCTATAGTTTCAGCATGATCTGATATGATGCAATCAGCCCCAGCCAAACAAACCATCTCTGCTATCAGACACCTGCCTACCCAATTGTATTTTTCCCCATCACCCACGGCAACCTCAGTTGCAGCCCAGTATATGCTGCTTCCAACCAAATACCAATATCCAGTTTCTGCTCCCTTCACCTATCCTGCCTTTTACCCACCTGCCTCCTCTCAGCTGCCTACAAACCCACAAGAACTTCCCTCAGCAACTGTTACCTCTCCCCTGCCATATTCCAACCCTCTTTTCCAGTCTGCTGCACCCCTTACCTACAGACTGCAGGACTGTAGCAGCAGACAGGGACAGGGACACATCCGGCTGGGCAGCAGACAGGGACACATCCGACTGGGCAGCAGACAGGGACACATCCGACTGGGCAGCAGACAGGGACACATCCGGCTGGGCAGCAGACAGGGACAAGTCCGGCTGGGCAGCAGACAGGGACACATCCGGCTGGGCAGCAGACAGGGACACATCCGGCTGGGCAGCAGACAGGGACACATCCGGCTGGGCAGCAGACAGGGACAAGTCCGGCTGGGCAGCAGACAGGGACACATCCGGCTGGGCAGCAGACAGGGACACATCCGGCTGGGCAGCAGACAGGGACACATCCGGCTGGGCAGCGGACAGGTACACATCCGGCTGGGCAGCGGACAGGTACACATCCGGCTGGGCAGCAGACAGGGACACATCCGGCTGGGCAGCAGACAGAGGCGCATCAGGCTGGGCAGCAGACAGAGACACATCAGGCTGGGCAGCAGACAGGGACACATCCGACTGGACAGCAGACAGGGATGCTTCAGGCTGGGAAGCAGACAGAGGCACATCAGGCTGGACAGCAGACAGGGACACATCCGACTGGGCAGCAGACAGGGACACATCCGACTGGACAGCAGACAGGGATGCTTCAGGCTGGGCAGCAGACAGAGGCACATCAGGCTGGACAGCAGACAGAGGCACATCAGGCTGGGCAACAGACAGGGACACATCCGGCTGGGCAGGATGTGTCCCTGTCTGCTGATACAGTCCTGCAGTCACCCACAGAGCTTCAGTGGCTAAGCCAAAGAAAAAACAGAAGTCTTTTCCAACCAATACGATCCTGCCATTAACCCAACCTGCCTCCACACCCGTTAATCTGTTCCAGCTTGAAGTTCTGGTGCCTGTATCCCAGCCTGAAGTCCCGGTGCCTGTGTCTCAGCTTGAAGTCCCGGTGCCTGTGTCTCAGCTTGAAGTCCCGGTGCCTGTGTCTCAGCTTAAAGTTCCGGTGCCTGTGTCTCAGCCTGAAGTTCCGGTGCCTGTGTCTCAGCCTGAAGTTCCGGTGCCTGTGTCTCAGCCTGAAGTTCCGGTGCCTGTGTCTCAGCCTGAAGTTCCGGTGCCTGTGTCTCAGCCTGAAGTTCCGGTGCCTGTGTCTCAGCCTGAAGTTCCGGTGCCTGTGTCTCAGCCTGAAGATCTGGTGCCTGTGTCCCAGCCTGAAGTTCCGGTGCCTGTGTCCCAGCCTGAAGTTCCGGTGCCTGTGTCCCAGCCTGAAGTTCCGGTGCCTGTGTCCCAGCCTGAAGTTCCGGTGCCTGTGTCCCAGCCTGAAGTTCCGGTGCCTGTGTCCCAGCCTGAAGTTCCGGTGCCTGTGTCCCAGCCTGAAGTTCCGGTGCCTGTGTCCCAGCCTGAAGTTCCGGTGCCTGTGTCCCAGCCTGAAGTTCCGGTGCCTGTGTCCCAACCTGAAGTCTCGGTGCCAGTATCCCAGCCTGACGTCTTGGTGCCAGTGTTCCAGCCTGAAGTGCCAGAGCCAGTGTTCCAGCCTGAAGTGCCAGTGTTCCAGTCTGAGGTTCCGATGCCCGCTTCCCGGTCTGAGGTTGCAATGCCCGTTTCCCGGTCTGAGGTTGCGGTGCCCATTTCCCGGTCTGAGGTTGCGATGCCCATTTCTCGCCTGTGAAGCCTGCTGCCCTGCCAGACGACCCGGAGCCTGTTGCCCTGCCAGACGACCCGGAGCCTGCTGCCCTGCCAGACGACCCGGAGCCTGCTGCCCTGCCAGACGACCCGGAGCCTGCTGCCCTGCCAGACGACCCGGAGCCTGCTGCCCTGCCAGACGACCCGGAGCCTGCTGCCCTGCCAGACGACCCGGAGCCTGCTGCCCTGCCAGACGACCCGGAGCCTGCTGCCCTGCCAGACGACCCGGAGCCTGCTGCCCTGCCAGACGACCCGGAGCCTGCTGCCCTGCCAGACGACCCGGAGCCTGCTGCCCCGCCAGACGACCCGGAGCCTGCTGCCCTGCCAGACGACCCAGAGCCTGCTGCCCTGCCAGACAACCCGGAGCCTGCTACCCAGCTTGATATGTCCCCTGTCTGCTGTCCAGCCGGATGTGCCTCTGTCTGCTGCCCAGCCTGAA
The DNA here is from genome assembly GCA_037952835.1 of Lithobates septentrionalis. Lineage (NCBI taxonomy): Eukaryota > Metazoa > Chordata > Amphibia > Anura > Ranidae > Lithobates > Lithobates septentrionalis. The sequence goes on from JBBDGP010001751.1 coordinate 475,695, forward strand.
GCATCTCTGTCTGCTGCCCAGCCTGAAGTGTCCCTGTCTGCTGCCCAGCCTGATGTGTCCCTGTCTGTTGACCAGCCTGAAGCATCCCTGTCTGCTGCCCAGCCAGATGTGTCCCTGTCTGCTGCCCAGCCGGATATGTCCCTGTCTGCTGCCCAGCCGGATGTGTCCCTGTCTGCTGCCCAGCCGGATGTGTCCCTGTCTGCTGCCCAGCCTGATGTGTCCCTGTCTGTTGACCAGCCTGAAGCATCCCTTTCTGCTGCCCAGCCGGATGTGTCCCTGTCTGCTGCCCAGCCGGATGTGTCCCTGTCTGCTGCCCAGCCGGATGTGTCCCTGTCTGCTGCCCAGCCGGATGTGTCCCTGTCTGCTGCCTAGCCGGATGTGTCCCTGTCTGCTGCCCAGCCGGATGTGTCCCTGTTTGCTGCCCAGCCGGATGTGCCTTTGTCTGCTGTCCAGCCTGATGTGCCTCTGTCTGCTGCCCAGCCTGAAGCATCCCTGTGTGCTGTCCAGTCGGATGTGTCCCTGTCTGCTGCCCAGCCTGATGTGTCTCTGTCTGCTGCCAGCCTGATGTGTCTCTGTCTGCTGCCCAGCCTGATGCGCCCCTGTCTGCTGCCCAGCCGGATGCGTCCCTGTCTGCTGCCCAGCCGGATGCGTCCCTGTCTGCTGCCCAGCCGGATGTGTCCCTGTCTGCTGCCCAGCCGGATGTGTCCCTGTCTGCTGCGCTGCCAGCCGGATGTGTCCCTGTCTGCTGCCCAGCCGGATGTGTCCCTGTCTGCTGCCCAGCCGGATGTGTCCCTGTCTGCTGCCCAGCCGGATGTGTCCCTGTCTGCTGCCCATCCGGATGTGTCCCTGTCTGCTGCCCAGCCTGATGTGCCTCTGTCTGCTGCCCAGCCTGAAGCATCCCTGTCTGCTGTCCAGTCGGATGTGCCTCTGTCTGCTGCCCAGCCGGATGTGTCCCTGTCTGCTGCCTAGCCCTGATGTGTCCTGTCTGCTGCCTAGCCTGATGTGCCCCTGTCTGCTGCCTAGTCTGATGTGCCCCTGTCTGCTGCCTAGTCTGATGTGCCCCTGCCTGCTGCCTAGTCTGATGTGCCCCTGTCTGCTGCCTAGCCTGATGTGCCCCTGTCTGCTGCCTAGCCTGATGTGCCCCTGTCTGCTGCCTAGCCTGATGTGCCCCTGTCTGCTGCCTAGCCTGATGTGCCCCTGTCTGCTGCCTAGCCTGATGTGCCCCTGTCTGCTGCCTAGCCTGATGTGCCCCTGTCTGCTGCCTAGCCTGATGTGCCCCTGTCTGCTGCCTAGCCTGATGTGCCCCTGTCTGCTGCCTAGCCTGATGTGCCCCTGTCTGCTGCCTAGCCTGATGTGCCCCTGTCTGCTGCTTAGCCTGATTTGCCCCTGTCTGCTGCTCAGCTTGATGTGCCTGTGCCTGCTGCTCAGCTTGATGTGATCGTGGCTGCTGCCCAGCTTGATATGCTTGTAGCTGCTGCCCAGCTTGATGTGCTCGTGGCTGCTGCCCAGCTTGATGTGCCCGTGGCTGCTGCCTAGCTTGATGTGTCCGTGGCTGCTGCCCAGCTTGATGTGCCCGTGCCTGCTGCCCAGTTTGATGTGCCTGCTGCCCAGTTTGATGTGCCTGCTGCCCAGTTTGATGTGCCTGCTGCCCAGTTTGATGTGCCTGCTGCCCAGCTCGATTTGCCTGCCTCCCACCTTGATGTGCCTGACACCCAGCTTGATGTGCCTGCTACTTAGCTTGAGGTTCCTGTGCCTGCTACCCAGTTTGACTTACCTATTGCCCAGTTTTATGTGTCACTGCCCGCTGCCCAGCCTGAGGTGCCTCTGCCCATTGCCTAGTTTAAAGCCATGGACCTTCCTCATGCCCAGCCTGATGTGACTCTGCCCACTGCCCGCCTTGACGCCATGAACTTTCCCCAGCCATGGCTAGTTGGAGCGTCTGGAAGTCGCTCCTTTGGGGGGGTACTGTCAGGAAAGGTTCCACCCGCTGGTAATACTATCTGACATTTGGCGTGCAGTACTGATGTCCACCAGCAGGTGTCTCCTGGCAGTTTGGAACTGTCAGGAGAGCTTTCCCCTGCTGATGTTATGTGATCTTTGGGCCGCAGTACTGGCGTCCACCAGCGGGTGGATCCTGGCAGTAAGGAGCCAATATCACCTCCTGCAGTCAGGCATCACCTGAGCCTGATTTCAGAAAATGGAATAAATACGCGGCAAGCTCACACATCCTTGCATTGGTATTGTCCTTGAGCCCTGACCTGTACCCTGTGAACCTGCAAACCTGAACCTGATCCTGATCCTGTACCTGTATTTGTACCTGTTCCTGCCCATCCTGTTATCCTGTATTCCTGTTCCCCTTCCCTGCAGCCTGATCCCTTCTACCTTCTCCCTGTCTGTCTTGCTCCTTGCCCCCCATCTGCTAATCTCCTGTTTATGACCCTGGCCTGGCTAAGACTACGATTCCGGTATCCCCTTTTGCTGTATATGCTGGTTAGTTTGTTGTCAATGTTTGGTTGTTTGGTTTATTTACACTGTTTGGTATTGGTGGTGCGTTTATATTTGTATGCATTTATCTTAATAAATTACTTACTTTTTAACTAACTTACGTTTGGTTCACTCTGTCGCAGTCACGCAGTTCTGGATTTATGACACTATAGCTTTCTGTCCTGTGTCCTGTTATGTATAATTAAGATAGTAGGACATTTTGACTTACCAGTAAGCTCCATATCTTAAAGTACAGGACATGGTTCTTCCCTTCTGTCCTCTGTTTCTCCTTATTGTTTGCCACAATACTGGAGTCCCTCGGTGTGGGTAGAGTTTTATGAGGGTGCACTGGGGGCATTCCCAGCAAAGCTTTTGCCAGTGTCCAATCACCTGAAAGTAGTGGCAAATAAACCATGGTCTGTAACTTCCTGATCTGTGTCCTTTACTGTACTCCAAGATATAGAATTTACTGGTAAGTCAAAATTAAAATTCCTATTTTTTTAAATACAGGGCAGATCTCGTTTTGGTCTACTGTGTTATATGCATCCACCTTCAGGTGATTGGATACTGGCAAACAGTTTTATGGACTGCCCCGTAAAACCCCTCTGACTCATAGAAAGCCTCAGATATTTGCCAGTGTGTTGGACATTTTCTCTCTACTAAGAGAAGTAAATGGCTTATTTTATCAGTGGAAAGTTATCTGTAGATTCTTCTATCAAGCTTCTGGCTGCACTGTAGCTTAATGTGGTTGTTCCCCTTGCAAATCCCTGATCTGTGCCTCAGGCACTCTACCTGTACCCTGCCAGAAGAAAAACGTGGTACTGGCCTGTTGCTTTGGGCGCCCACCTTTTAGTATGTTGTGCATATGTGTTATGTCAGGCACAGGATGTTATAGTAATCCAGGGCCATAAGGATTGGGTGTGACTGGTTCCCTTAATTCTGAGACCTTTTTGGCCTGTCATTGTGAGCGTGGGTAAGTCAGGGCCTTTCGCTTTAAACCAGGATGCAGCAGCTCCAGTTCCACTCATGGTTTACATGGAGTGTGGGCTGTAAGAAGCAAAAGTTGTGGCATGGACTGTGGCACATTAAGTGATATGTCACAGCCATTAGGCAAGTGCTGCACCACACTCTCCAGTATGTCACATTGGCTGGAGTCACCCATTCTTTTGAATTTGGCACCATTTACACCTGCGGACTGAATACACATACTCTGAGGCATCTTAGAGATCGCTGCCATGGCTCCTGCTATGACAAGGCCCCGATATCAAGGTGTCTCTTTCACAGGACAGCTTTAACCCCTTCTATTCTGCACTCTTTGGTCATGAGTACCGCTCCACCCATGGCCCCTCCCTTTGAGACCTCTAATACTCAGTTGGCTGCACCTCCCTCCTCCTATCGGATCAAGGAGGAGCTCTGAGGCACCACGTCATAGGAACGTTTTCTGCCCTGTTGGAGACCCCTCTCTGCCTTCCCTCCTGAGTCTATTTCAGATTCTATCGTTAAGGGCACTACATTTCTGGTGGAGGAGGAGGTGTCAGAGGATGAGGTGGATTCTTCACAGGATTCACTGCAGCAGGGGGCTCATTCTGCCGCTATCTCTCCTAAGCTTAAAGCAGTATTAAACAACACTCGTCAGGAAGTATAAACTGGAGTTTCAACCTCCACTTCCACCCCACTTTATGCTCCCAGATTTACCACCCTCTCCACAAAGATTTTGTGCTTTCATGCAACAGTTGCTTTCTCTGGGGGTCATTACCACCCATACCTACAGAGGAACAGTTTCAGGGATTTTCCTTAAATTGATTTACTATTTCAAAGGAAGAAGGTGGCATTTGCCCTGAGGATCATTAACAAATTTCTCTGGGTTCAAAAATCTGCCAGGTCAGTTATTTTCACTATTTCTCCTGGGCTCCACGAACATGAAAATGTTTATATCTTCATTTTTCCTCCACACTAACATTTCCTGCATTTTTCTGTGGCTGAGAAGCTTTTCCAGTTTGTTGCTCTTCCCTTTTTGCAAGTCCATGCCTCCCTGGATCTTCTCTAAAGTGCTAGCATTTCTCCCTGCTCTAATCAAAGTGAAAGGCATTGCAGTGATCCTCTTTGCACCAAACTGGCCCACTAGGATACTTCATCTTACTCAGACCCCTGGGAGACTCTCTGCGATCCCTTCCAGACCACCCAGGTCTCAAAGGCCAGACCACCATCCAGCTTTGATGGCTTGGTTGTTCATGCCAAGGTTGTAAACCCTATAAAAAAAACAAAAACAAAAAAACAACCTGTAAGACAAAGGCATAATGAGCTAGTATACATCGCATACTAGCTCATTACTTAACACTTACCTTAGAACGAGCTCTTTTAGCAGCGCCCGCACACTGCTGGGACGGCTGACATTTTCCCAGGTGTTTTCTGGGTTTGCGGGTTCCAGCGATGTGATTGGCCGGAGCCATGATTACATCACTCCGCAAGCCCTGAGGGCGTTGGCATATATAGTAAATGTCAACTAAACAGTGAAAGTTTAGGAGATATTCACAGTACCTACAGGTAAGCCTTATTACTGAGGCGCTTTACAGGTGCTATAGCGCTAAAAATAGCGCCTGCAAAGCGCCTCTCCTGTCACTCCAAGTTGAAAGCCCGAGGACTTTCACACTGGAGCGGTGAGCTGGCAGGATGTCAAAAAAAGTCCTGCAAGCAGCCTCTTTCAGGCTTTATACATCGCTCCTAAAGCGCCCCTGCACATTGAAATCAATGGGCAGCCCTGGCAAAGTGCCCATGAAGCGGCACTTTTAACCCTTTTTCGGCCCATGAAGTGGCGCTTTTCCGGCGCTTTTAACCCTTTTTTCGGCCGCTAGCAGGGGTTAAAAGCTGCCGAAAAAGGGTTAAAAGCGCCGGAAAAGTGATTGATTTCAATGGGCAGGGGTGCTTTAGGAGCGATGTATACACCGATCCTAAAGCGCCTCAAAGAAGCTGCTTGCAGGACTTTTTTGACGTCCTGCCAGCGCACCGCTCCAGTGTGAAAGCCCTCTGACTTTCACATTAGAGTGACAGGGGAGGCACTTTACAGGCACTTTGCAGGCGCTATTTTTAGCGCTATAGCTCCTGTAAAGTGCCTCAGTGTGAAAGGGGAAAAGCGACGGTAAAGCCCTGCTAAAACTAGCGGCGCTTTACCTGACGTGGCTCAGTGTGAAAGTGCCCTAAGTGAAAAACATTGATTATCTTGTTACAAGGGCATCTGAAAGTGGGTGGGATATAATTGGCAGCACGTGAACATGTTGTTCCTGAACTTGATGTGTTGAAAGCAGAAAAAATGGGCATTGTAATTTTTCTTGTGTTTTGGGCTCTGTAGCTTCAGACCTGTCAGGGTGCCCATGCTGACCTGTGACCATAGCCTATAGCGCCTACAATTGGTGTGTGAGCATCAGAACTGGACCACAGAGCAATGGAAGAAGGTGGCCTGGTCTGATGAATCATGTTTTCTTTTACATCATGTGGATGGCGTGAGCCCCCCTTAACTGGGGAGGAGATGGCACCAGGATGCAGTATGGGAAGAAGGCAAGCTGTGGGAGGCAGTGTGATGCTTTGGACAATGTCCTGTTGGGACATGTGGATGATACATTGACACATGCCCACTACCTCAGCATTGTTACTCACCATGCACACCTCTTCATGGAAACGGTATTCCCTGATGGCAGTGGCCTCTTTTAGCAGGATAATGTGCCCTTCCACACTGCAAAAATGGTTCAAGGAAGGTTTGAGGAGAACAATGAATTTAAGGTGTTGACTTGACCTCCAAATTCTCCAGATCTCAATCCAATCAAGCACCTGTGGGATGTGCTGAAAAAAACAAATCCAATCCATAAAGACCCCTCCTGACAACTTACAGAACTTAAAGGATCTGCTACTGACAGCTTGATGCCAGATACCACAACACCTTCAGAAGTCTAGTAGCGTCTGTGCCTCAACGGATCAGGGCTGTTTTGTCAGGAAAAGGGGGATCTACTCAATATTGGGTGGCTGGTCATAAACATTGGCTGATCGGTGTACAGTATATATCAGTCACTGCTTCTCTCAGCAAGACTGATACCCTATTTCCCCAATACCGAGTGCTTCAGGGTTTGTTTGTTTTTTGGCATCAAGCGACTATTCTCCAGGTTTGCAAGGCAACTTCCTATGCAATCTGCCTCTGCTTCACTGAAAACCCAAGCAGTGCTGTGAAAATAAAGAAGGTGAAAAGAAAACGAATGCAGCCACCACATCTTAGGCTCCATTCACACCTAGGCGATTTGAATCTCAGGCAGAAGCGCCAACGTTCTGCCCACGATTCCAAATTGTGGAAAAACACAGGATGCGTATGCTATGCCATTACTTCTTAATGGCACCCCAAACGCAGTGCCATTTTTGCTACGATAAATCGCGCAATAAAAGGAGCAGGACCTTCTTTTGGGCAACAGTGATTGGGGTACCATTAGAAGTAATGGCATCGCAAATGCATCCTGCATGTTGGAATTGCGGGCAGAATTGTAGTGATTCCACCCGCGATTCGAAACGCCTAGGTGTGAATGGGCGACTCTGCTGCTAGCAACTAAGTCACCAAAATCAAAATCACTAAGAGGCTCGCTGCCTGTCTCTAATGAAATCTCTCCCTTGGAAGCTGAATTGCTCCACCGAACGCTGCAAATCTCAGTTGCTAGCAATGGGAGCAACATCATGCTTCCTTAGGTAGTGAGGGAGCGATTCTATAGAGACAGACAGGCAGGTTCTCATTGATTCTGCCACTGGTGATTGCGACAGAGCAGCAGAGTCACCCGTCTGACATCAGTCCTAAGATTGGCAATCAATGTATTTCATTCTTTTCTGTTTTATATAGACTTTAGGTATGATGTGGCTTTAAAAGCACCCTTCTGAAATCCACCTTTAGCCTTTTGTATACTTTTTAGATATTTATTGTATAGCACCTTGTATGATTTCATTGCATGGAAGACTATACATCCTTATTGAATTATATGCTCCATTATTTGATGTGTACTGGGAGGGAGGTGTTTATTAAATTACATGGTGTAGCAGGTATCTGGAGAGATGCAATACAGTCATTACGAGTTCATAGTCTGAGCTGCGGCTTAATGCAGAAATGTCCTTTTCCCCCCTAATCCCCGACTGCTCATTCTTTGGCTGTCTGCTGATGTGAGGTTTCTTGGCTGTGGTCCATGTATTATTCAAGGGTTTAATGCATTTTCACTGTCTTCTATTCTGTTATGCTTCCTCCTTTCCTGCTGATGCTACAGAAATAGAAACACTGAATTTGTATTTTTTTTTTTTCTTCTGTCCTTTTTACATTCTAAATTTAGCTGTGAGGCTGCCCTGCGGTTCTTGCGGCGCAAAGAAAGATGGGGGCTCGCGTGTGGAGGAGCGAACATGCGAGTCTCCGGGGCTACCTTGTTCTGCTCTGTTGCTGAAATCTCATTAACCGTTGGAGGAACTGAGGCTATCCAACCGCATTCTCACGTCAGACACTCAGTACATATGGAGCGTGTGACCTCTACTTCTCCGTCTTGGATCAGTGATGATCTCAGCCCTCCCAATTCCAAGAGGGGGTTGCTAATGTATGGTTATGATATATAATTGATTGTAATAAGCCCCATTTGTCTGACCAATTCCATCAATTAGTTTTATTTTTGGGAAAGATTGCCAGAAGAAATAAAAGAAAGGAAGAAACTGGCGTCCTATATGCCTGATCCAAGAACCTCCATAAAACAGAAGCGTGTCTTAAAGTACATGTAAACATTCACCTTGTGAAACAACCCATCTAGTTCAAAATAGCAATAAAAGGCAAAACGTGTGTGTGTGTGTGTGTATATATGTATGTGTATGTGTGTATATATATATATATATATACACACATATATACACACATATATACATACATACATACATACAGTATCTCACAAAAGTGAGTACACCCCTCGTATTTTTGTAAATATTTAAATTTATCTTTTCATGTGACAACACTGAAGAAATTACATTTTTCTACAATGTAAAGTAGAGAGTGTACAGCTTGTAAAACATTTGCTGTCCCCTCAAAAAATTTGCTGTCCCCTCAAAATAACTCAACACGCAGCCATTAATGTCTAAACTGCTGGCAACAAAAGTGAGTACACCCCTAAGTAAAAATGTCCAAATTGGGCCCAATTAGCCATTTTCCCTCCCCGATGTCATGTGACTCGTTAGTGTTACAAGGTCTCAGGTGTGAATGGGGAGCAGGTGTGTTAAATTTGGTGTTATCGCTCTCACTCTCTCATACTGGTTACTGGAAGTTCAACATGGCACCTCATGGCAAAGAACTCTCTGAGGACCTGCAAAAAAGAATTGTTGCTCTACATAAAGATGGCCTAGGCTATAAGAAGATTGCCGAGACCCTGAAACTGAGCCGCAGCATGGTGGCCAAGACCATACAGCAGTTTACCAGGACAGGTTCCACTCAGAACAGGCCTCACCATGGTCGACCAAAGAAGTTGAGTGCACATGCTCAGTGTCATATCCAGAGCTTGTCTTTGGGAAATAGACATATGAGTGCTTCCAACATTGCTGCAGAGGATGAAGGGGGGGGGGGGGGTCAGCCTGTCAGTGCTCAGACCATACGCAGCACACTGCATCAAATTGGTCTGCATGGCTGTCGTCCCAGAAGGAAGCCTCTTCTAAAGATGATGCAGAAGAAAGCCCACAAACAGTTTTCTGAAGATGAGCAAACTAAGGACATGGGTTAATGGATCCTGTGGTCTGATGAGACCAAGATAAACTTATTTGGTTCAGATGGTGTCAAGCATGTGTGGCGGCAACCAGGTGAGGAGTACAAAGACAAATGTGTCTTGCCTACAGTCAAGCATGGTGATGGGAGTGTCATGGTCTGGGGCTGCATGAGTGCGGATGGCACTGGGGAGCTACAGTTCATTGAAGGAGCTATGAATGCCAACATGTACTGTGACATACTGAAGCAGAGCATGATCCCCTCCCTTCGGAGACTGGGCCGCAGGGCAGTATTCCAACATGACAACGACTCCAAACACACCTCCAAGATGACCACTGCCTTGCTAAAAAAGCTGAGGGTAAAGGTGATGGATTGGCCAAGCATGTCTCCAGACCTAAACCCTATTGAGCATCTGTGGGGCATCCTCAAACGGAAGGTGAAGGAGCACAAAGTCTCTAACATCCACCAGCTCCGGGATGTTGTCATGGAGGAGTGGAAGAGGACTCCAATGGCAACCTGTGAAGCTCTGGTGAACTCCATGCCCAAGAGGGTTAAGGCAGTGCTGGAAAATAATGGTGACCACACAAAATATTGCCACTTTGGGCCCAATTTGGACATTTTCACTTAGGGGTGTACTGACTTTTGGTGCTAGCGGTTTAGACATTAATGGCTGTGTGTTGAGTTATTTTAAGGGGACAGCAAATTTACACTGTTATACAAGCTGTACACTCACTACTTTACATTGTAGCAAAGTGTCATTTCTTCAGTGTTGTCACATGAAAAGATACATTTAAATATTTACAAAAATGTGAGGGGTGTACTCACTTTTGTGAGATACTGTGTGTATATATATATATACAGTGCCTTGCAAAAGTATTCGGCCCCCTTGAACTTTTCAACCTTTTGCCACATTTCAGGCTTCAAACATAAAGATATAAAATTTTAATTTTTTGTGAAGAATCACCAACAAGTGGGACACAATTGTGAAGTGGAATGAAATCTATTGGATATTTTAAACTTTTTTAGCAAATAAAAAACTGAAAAGTGGTGCGTGCAAAATTATTCGGCCCCTTTACTTTCAGTGCAGCAAACTCACTACAGAAGTTCAGCGAGGATCTCTGAATGATCCAATGTTGTCCTAAATGACTGATGGTGATAAATAGAATCCACCTGTGTGTAATCAAGTCTCTGTATAAAAGCACCTGCTCTGTGATAGTCTCAGGGTTCTGTTGAAAGCGCAGAGAGCATCATGAAGACCAAGGAACACACCAGGCAGGTCCGTAATACTGTGGAGAAGTTTAAAGCCGGATTTGGATACAAAAAGATTTCCCAAGCTTTAAACATCCCAAGGAGCACTGTGCAAGCGATCATTTTGAAATGGAAGGAGTATCAGACCACTGCAAATCTACCAAGACCTGGCTGTCCCTCTAAACTTTCAGCTCAGACAAGGAGAAGACTGATCAGAGATGCAGCCAAGTGGCCCATGATCACTCTGGACGAACTGCAGAGAACTACAGCTGCGGTGGGAGAGTCTGTCCATAGGACAACAATCAGTCGTACACTGCACAAATCTGGCCTTTATGGAAGAGCGGCAAGAAGAAAGCCATTTCTCAAAGATATCCATAAAAAGTCTCGTCTAAAGTTTGCCACAAGCCACCTGGGAGACACCAAACATATGGAAGAAGGTGCTCTGGTCCGGTGAAACTAAAATTGAACTTTTTGGCCACAATGCAAAACGATATGTTTGGCGTAAAAGCAACACAGCTCATCACCCTCAACACACCATCCCCACTGTCAAACATGGTGGGACAGGGAAGATGGTTAAAATTGAGGGGAAGATGGATGCAGCCAAATACAGGACCATTCTGGATGAAAACCTGTTGGAGTCTGCAAAAGACCTGAAACTGGGACGGAGATTTATCTTCCAACAAGACAATGATCCCAAACATAAAGCAAAATCTACAAAGGAATGGTTCACAAATAAACGTATCCAGGTGTTAGAATGGCCAAGTCAAAGTCCAGACCTGAATCCAATCGAGAATCTATGGAAAGAGCTGAAAACTGCTGATCACAAACGCTCTCCATCCAACCTCACTGAGCTCGAGCTGTTTTGCAAGGAAGAATGGGCAAAAATTTCAGTCTCTCGATGTGCAAAACTGATAGAGACATACCCCAAGCGACTTGCAGCTGTAATCGCAGCAAAAGGTGGCTCTACAAAGTATTAACGCAAAGGGGCGAATAATTTTGCACGCCCCACTTTTCATTTTTTTATTAGTTAAAAAAGTTTCAACAATCCAATAGATTTCGTTCCACTTCACAATTGTGTCCCACTTGTTGGTGATTCTTCACAAAAAAAAAAAAATTTATATCTTTATGTTTGAAGCCTAAAATGTGGCAAAAGGTTGAAAAGTTCAAGGGGGCCGAATACTTTCGCAAGGCACTGTATATATATATATATATATATAACTTCTTTACTGTATATATTTTTATTTTTTATAAATGATGAAACACCCTCTGTTCTTGCATAAGAGCTAGGTGTGGAGAAACAGCAGTACTTTGATCTTCCCAGTGAATGGCTGTGCAGGGGGTGGGGACAACAAGTATGGTCATTGGAGGAGAGCAGGCTGAGTTCTAAGTACAGCTAGAGAACTGACCACCCTGTGCTAGCGTAGTCCATTTTTAATAGGAAAGAGAGCACCATGTATTTCACACAAAGGAAGCAATGCAAAGAGAACAGGATACTTTTTCATACAAGTACATGGTACAACAGGCACATATCAGGAATATGAAATGTTGGGTTTACTTATTCTTAAAGTAAACCTGCCATAATAAAATGCAGGTGTTGCTACTGTTGACATCTTGGCCCTCCAACTAAGGTCAGAATCTAACAATGCCTCATGGGACATAAGGCCAAAGTTTGCCTACACCTGCTTTAAGGATAAACTGCACCAAAAATATAACAAGGGGGCTGTTGCTGAGCTCTCCTTTAAAATGAATTGCTCTGTGGCTGTCATGTTGATCCAAAGGCGTTACATTTTCGGAGCCACTGGCCTGGAATAGTTATGCAGATCAATGGGTTCTTTCTTTCCTTTCTCGACTTTAATATACACTATATTGTCAAAAGTATTGGGAAACCTGCCTTTACACGCAAATGGACTTTAATGGCATCCCAGTCTAAAGCCTCGTACATACGATCGGATTTTCCGATGGGAATTGGTTGATGACAGGCTGTTGGTGGAAAATCCAACCATTTGTACGCTCCATCGGAAAATTGTTGTCAATTTTTCCGCAGATAAATGTTGGATGGCAGGTTTTAAAATGTTCCACGGACAAATGTCTGTTGTTGGATTTTCAGAGAGTGTGTACATAACTCCGTCAGACAAAAGTCCAAAGTACAAACACGCATGCTCGGAAGCAAGGACGAGCTGGAAGCGGTCAGTCTTGTACACTAGCGTTCGCAATGGGGAATTAACATTCGTGACGTGGCAAATTATGAAATCTTGAAATGTAGCGCACAATTCTCTTCTTCTTTAATAGGATAATAATGAAGCTGCTTTGCTGGTGATACTGATGGAGTTATTGCAAATTAATTTTCAAAGGCTTTTTTTTTTTTAATGATATCAAGAATAATATTATTATGCTTGTTATTTTTTTTTTTTTTTGGTGCAAGTTACCACAATACCATTATCCCGTAATTTTTAAGATCAAAGATACAACTATGTTGGTGTCCCTTGTTAATTTTGCATTGTATTTTTTAAAATGTAACTGCCTACTCCCAAACTGTCATTTGAAGTAAAACACATAGCCGAGTATTATTCTCCACAATTTTTTTTATTGTGCATTAAAAAAAGAAAACAAATAAAATTAGACATGCTATCTGCTCCTGTAGCAAAGGCATATGACGTAATTGGTCACGTTTAATAAAGCAATCAATTTTTGGTCCAAGAAATCCTCCTCCTCCTCCTGTTCCTGGACTGGACTTGGGTCAAAGCAATAACTCCAAGGCCAATAATAAACAACACGTTATCTCCTCCGATTCCGCATAATGGCTGGTTGACGAACGTCTGTTCAGAAACTAACTGAAAAGCGCGAAATGAAAAGCACGAAATGAAAAGCGCATAATGGAAAGTGCGAAATGAAAAGCACGAATCAACACTCACCAAACTTCTACTAACATAAAATTAGCAGAAGGAGCCCAAAGGGTGGCGCTAAAGACCTGAAAAAACACGTAGTACATCACTACGTTCATGTTTGTTGGCCAACAATTGTGTGCCGTTTGTATGCAAGACAAGTTTGGGGCCAACAACCTTTGGACAAAAGTCAGTGGTTTTGTCTGCAGAAAATTGGATCGTGTGTACGAGGCTTTAGTCTATAGGGTTCAATATTGAGTTGACCCACCCTTTGCAGCTATAACAGCTTCAACTCTTCTGGGAAGGCTGTCCACAAGGTTTAGGAGTGTGTATATGGGAATGTTTGACCATTCTTCCAGATGCGCATTTGGGAGGTGAGGCACTGAAGTTGGGCGAGAAGACCTGGCTCACAATCTCCGCTCTAATTCATCCCAAAGGTGTTCTATCGGGTTGAGGTCAGGACTCTGTGTAGGCTGGTAAAGTTCCTCCACCCCAAACTCACCTATCCATATATTTATGGACCTTGCTTTGTGCACTAGTGCGTAGTTACATTGGAACAGGAAGGGGTCATCCCCAAAGTGTTCTCACAAAGTTGGTAGCATGAAATTGTCCAAAATATCTTGGTATGCTGACACCTTAAGAGTTCCCTTCACTGGAACTAAGAGGCCAAGCCCAACCCCTGAAAAAAAAACACACACCATAATCCCCCCTCCACCAAATGATTTGAAACCAGTGCACAAGGCAAGGTCCTTAAAAACACCTTTGGAGCGGAGACTGCGAGCCAGGCCTTTTTGTCCAACATCAGTGCCTGACCTCACAAATGCGCTTCTGGAAGAATGGTCAAGCTTTCCCATAGACAAATAACTAAACCTTGTGTACAGCCTTCCCAGAAGAGTTGAATCTGTTATAATTGCAAAGGGTGGGCCAACTCAATATTGAACCCTATGGACTCAGACTGGGATGCAATTAAAGTTCATGTGCGTTCATGTAACTTTGTATATAAAGGCAGGTGTCCCAATATTTTTGACAATATAGTGTATCTGCATGATTGTTGCAGGTCAACACAGGTAATGTCACACAGGGAATTTGTATTTTGAGGTGAAAGTCAAGCAATGGCATCTTACATATTTCTCAGTACATTTTGCTTTTAAATGAGATTTTCCAGATAACATGACTTTGGGACGCTATCCAATATGATGTCACTTCAACTTGTTATATGGGAAGTATTGAGCCTGTAGCTTTAGCCTTGAATATATGTGAAAAAGGTTTGCTGTCTTTACAGATATTGTATCCTAAAGGCTAAAGCGACCTATACTGTAGACATTGAGTGGCAGATGGCTGGCCATTCATTCAAATCCACTAAACAATCTTTTTAGCCAAACATCATACAACCTAAACATCCTACAACCTTGCTTATTCACATCATTCATAGAATGGAATGGTAGAGTTTTAAAGACTTTCTTATAGGCCTTATGGGGCGTACACACGGTCGGACTTTTCGTCTTCAAAAGTCCGACAGCCTGTCCGACAGACTTGCGGCGGACTTTCGGCGGACTTGCGGCGGACTTGCGGCAGACTTTCTAATGAACGGACTTGCCTACACATGACCACACAAAAGTCCGACGGATTTGTACGTGATGACGTACACCGGACTAAAATAAGGAAGTTCATAGCCAGTAGCCAATAGCTGCCCTAGCGTGGCTTTTTGTCCGTCGGACTAGCACACAGACGAGCGGATTTCGGGGTCCGTCGTAGTTACGACGTAAAGATGTGAAGCATGTTTCAAATCTAAAGTCTGTCGGATTTGAGGCTGAAAAAGTCCGCTGAAAGTCCGGAGAAGCCCACACACGATCGGATTACCAGCCAGCTTTAGTCCGTCGGCGTCCGTTGGACTTTTGTAGACGAAAAGTCCGACCGTGTGTACGCCCCATTAGGCTCAACGCCAAAAATTAAAAATCCCCATGATGAGTGCAAAAACTGACAAATATGGAATTTGTCAAATGTGGAGTGTTTGTAGGAGACCTTAATCACAACTGACTACATATTGGGGGGGGATTTACTAAAACTGGTGCACACAGAATCTGGTGTAGCTGTGCATAGTAACCAATCAACTTCCAGGTTTTATTGGCAAAGCTTAATTGAACAAGCTGAAGTTAGAAGCTGATTGGCTACCATGCACAGCTACACCAGAATCTGTGCACACCAGTTTCAGTTAATCTCCCCTATTGGGGTTGTTTTGCATATAACAACCAATCAGATTACAACAGTCATTTTTGTGCAAGCTTGAAAGAGAATGGAAAGGAATAGCAGTCGTTATCAGCAGTCATCTTACTTTCATGCATAAGACATGACAGTATACGTTTAGTGCTCTAAAGAAACAAAAAGAAAAATGTGACAAACAAAACAGGAAATCCTCTAATTAATATACAAGTTTAGTGCTCTTACTGTATACAGTTATATCAGTCCTGCTAAGCGATAATATCCCCCAAAAAGACAAAATGCTTAAATATTAATCTTCACTCATATCTATCACATTTTTTAAATGTATTAGAAGCACTAATCATATTTTGTCACATTTTAGCTGTTATATATTGTGTGACAACTTTACGATTCACATTATTCACAGCACAGATTATTGCGTGTTTTTTTAAGGCATGATACCTTTTTCTATCACACAGAGAATTCCTCAGTTCAGCGGTTATAGATTGACTGTCTTGTTTCGGTGTTGCCTCTATTAATTACTGTAATGGCTCTGACAAGCTCAGTGCACACAGGTTGAATAATTTAGTTCCTGCATGACTAACTCACAATGAGCTTATAAACATAACATCAACCCTATTTGAGTTTTAATGGGAATTTCCCTGTCAAACAAGTGAAGGGGAAAGTGATCAAACCATAACCATACCCGAGAAACTTTTGTAACCTCATGAGATCCTACTGAAGGAAGGAGGGACATAGGACTGGGCAATCAAGACAATTCATGGGCAATAAATGACAAGTCATGGTAATACATTGGCAATAAATGACAAGTCATGGTAACACATGGGCAATAAATTACAAGTCATGGTCATACATGGGCAATAAATGGCCAGCTGTAATATGTCTGAGGGAAATCAATAGTTGTGGCTGTACATGGGCAACATACAGGCAATCAGTACAATATGTGGGCAAAGGGGACAATTTGTGAGCACCAAATGGGCATAATGACCAAATACATAATAACCAAGTCTAAGTCTTGTGTTGGATTCTGGATTCAAAAATTCATTATATTACAAAAGTATTGGGACACTTGCCTTTACATGCACAAGAACTTTAATGGCATCTCAGTCTTAGTCCGTAGCGATCAATATTGAGTTGGCCCACCCTTTTCAGCTATAACAGCTTCCACTCTTCTGGGAAGGCTGTCCACAAGGTTTAGGAGTGTGTCTATGGGAATGTTTGACCATTCTTCCAGAAGCGCATTTGTGTGGTCAAGCACTGATGTCGACAAGAAGGCCTGGCTTGCAGTCTCTGCTCTAATTCATTCCAAAGGTGTTCAATCGAGTTGAGGTCAGTCAAGTTCCTCTATCCCAAACTCGCTCATCCATGTCTTTGTTTGTGCACTGGTGCTCAGTCATGTTGGAACAGGAAGGGGTCATCCCCAAACTGTTCCCACAAAGTTGGGAGCATGAAATTGTCCAAAATGTTTTGGTATGCTGACACCTTAGTCACTGGAGCTAAGGGGCCAAGCCCAACCCCACACCATAATCCCCCCCTCCACAAAATGATTTGGACGAGTGCACAAAGCAAGGTCCATAAAGACATGTATGAGCGAGTTTGTGGTGGAGGAACTTGACTGGCCTGCACAGAGTCCTGACCTCAACCTGATAGAACACCTTTGGGATGAATTAGAGCAGAGACTGCGAGCCTAGGCCTTCTCGCCCACATCAGTGCCTGACCTCACAAATGCGCTTCTGGAAGAATGGTCAAACATTCCCATAGACACACTCCTAAACCTTGTGGACAGCCTTCCCAGAAGAGTTAAAGCTATTATAGCTACAGTGGGTGGGTCAACTCAATACTGAACCCTACGGACTAAGACTGGGATGCCATTAAAGTTTATGTGCGTGTAAAGGCAGGTGTCCCAATACTTTAGGTAATATAGTGTAACTTAAAACACAGTCTGACAGACAACTAGCATTTTTAAAAACATGGTTTTCAGTGGTAGCCTAATAGTTTAAGGAGGACCTGAACTCAAAAAGAGAAGATTTGCTTTGTTAGAGGAAACATTTAGAAATGTTAAAGTGGTGCTAAACCTTAATACAAAAATGGGTTATATTTCAGCTTACCAATTCTTATATGTAGAATTTGAAGAGCAAATATACATGGAATACATGGACTTGCCCAATAATTACAAGTTAAATATAAAAGATACAATATATAAAAAAACAAGTATCCAAGTATAGATTAAAAAACATTGGTCTCATTGTGGGACCCAGTATTAAAGAACAGACAGTTGCATGTTACACAGATATTGTTAGAATAGCAGATGGAGAGATAATTAATCCTCAGTGAATGGTGAGTCCTCTACATGTTTCACGGATATTTCCACTTTTTTAGGAGGAGTAATAATAGACAAAATCGTTAACAAAAATATGATAACATGGTAACATATGAAAATATATAATAAAATATATACCAAGGAATATGAGGGACCATCATACCAACACTGTCGCTTACTAATGAGGACCGAAAATGGGGGACAACCAAGACAGCGGCACCATCAAAATCCCCCCCACAGCACGGGGGACTTGCAGTAAGTATAAGTTAACTGATACCCAAGCCAGAGACTACAAGTAAAAATAATGAAAAGATAAGAGATTGTGTATGCTGTTTATGCCCTATTGGGAAGAGGAAAAGGAGGGGGGGAGAGGAAGGGAAAGTTTAAAGGGAGAGCAATGGTGAGAGGGGACCGGGGAAGGCAGGGGAAAAGGAAAAAAGGGAGGGGAGGTAGGGAGAAAAGAAAAAAGTAGGGAAGGAAGGGGAAAGAGAGGGGGAAAAAGGGGGGGGGAGAGGAAATAAAGCGGAGACATGTAGGGGAAAAAGAAAGGGAGGGAAACAAATGGGATAAACACCAATCTCGCCCATGGTTGTAATACAATAGTATGCTGACCTGAAATTAATATAAAGTGATTTAAATTGCCGGGGGGGGGGGGGGGATTAGCGCAATGAAGCCTGCCCCCACTTCAAAAGAGGAGGATGGATCTAATGCTCGAGGGTTCAGCTTGGCCAGCTCTGATTCCAAGGCCTAATCACCCCTATATATATATAACAAGGGCAGCAAGGTATCCTAAAAGTATAATAAATACCAAATGAGCTAATGGTGCCTCACACAAATCATAGTATAAACTCACCACATCTCTCACATACAGTCCAACAACTAAGTCACATTGCTCACTGGTGTGGACACTGCCAAATATATTTTCTGCAGGCCCTTGAACACTAGTATGTAATAAGGCAAAAGAGTATAGACCCACCTCGATAAAATACTGCCTCCAAAAGCCCCCCGGCAAACTCCACAACACAGGGGAATCACCACACCCTTGAGCAATTAGATCCATCCTCCTCTTTTGAAGTGGGGGCGGGCTTCATTGCCCTACCCCCCTGGCAATTTAAATCACTTCTTATTAATTTCAGGTCAGTGTACTATTGTATTACAACCATGGCCGAGATTGGTTATTATCCCATTTGTTTTTTCCCTCCCTCCTTTCCTTTCTTTTTTCCCCCTCCATTTCTTCCCTTTATTTCCTCTTCTCCCCTCCTTTATCTCCCCCCTTCCCCTTCTCCCCCCTCTCTTTCCCCTTCCTTCCCTACTTTTTTCTTTTCTCCCCCCCCCCCCCCCCCCCTTTCCCTGGTCCCTCCCTTTTCCCCTTTCTTCGCTTTCCCTTCCTGTCTCCTCCCCTCCCTTTTTTCTTCTCACCCCCTCCCCTCCCTATATTTCTCCCACTTACCACCCCCCCCCCCCCAACTTCCCTTTTTTTCAATAGGGCATAAACAGCATACACAATCTCTTATATTTTCATTATTTTTACTTGTAGTCTCTGCCATGGGTATCAGTTTACATATACTTATTGCAAGCCCCACTAGCTTGCCATGGGGAAATTTGATGGTGCCACTGTCTTGGTTGTCCCCCATAGTCAGTACTTATTGGTAAGCGACAGTGTTGATAATATGGTCCCCCACATTCCTTGGTATACCATTTATTATATATTTTTATATGTTACCATGTTATCATATTTTGTTAAAGATTTTGTCTATTATTACTCCTCCCGAAGAAGTGAAAATATCTGTGAAACATGTAGAAGACTCACAATTCACTGAGGATTAATTATCTCTCCATCTTCTATTCTGAAGGGTACCAAGTATCAGTGTAACATGCAACTGTCTGTTCTTTAATACTGGGTCCCACAATGAGTCCGATGTTTTTGAAATCTATTCTTGGATACTTGTTTTCTATATATTTTGTAGGAATAAAATTTGTTTTCTATTTAACTTGTAATTACCAAGAAAGGTACCAAGAAAGTTCATTTATTCCAATTATTTGGGGATACAGTATATGGGGGAAACTAAGGAATGGTAAGCTGCAGTATGTTACATTTTTGTTTTTACGTTTATTAATTCCTTAAGTACCCTAAAAATGTCTTATTTCCTCCTGAGAAATAGCAGTGAACTTTCTGGTATGTAGGAGTTTCTAGACACTCCTATGCCTACAACCATATAGCTATTTATCTGCAGCGTTAGATCTAGGGCTAGCCATACAAATTTAGAAAATACTTGTTTCCCCACCAATGCTAAACAGTGTGCATGGAGGAATTTCCCCTGCCAGCTGTTGTATCCAGATAGCCGTAGCACCTGTGACTGATTGAATACCCGAACAGTGATTGCATCTAATTGAATTCGTATGCACCTGACAAGTTTTTCAGCCAGGTTGTGCAGACAGCCACCCATATCTTTAATTTCTGCTTATTCAGCAAGGGCTAGAATTTGAGCCAGGTATGGCTAGCATTAGGTACGGCTGCCTCTGCCTGCTAGTCTCAGGAGATTTGGAGTGAGATTTGATGTGATGTGACTACTGTGTGCTGTTCACTGTCCTCCTTGCTGGAGGCTCTGACACAAGGAAGCAAAGCCCTGCCTACACCAACCTGGCTGCCTCCACACAGAGACAAAGTGCAGAACAAGGCATTGTAAGTCAGTAATGGGGAAAAATGAGCTGCAGGCAGACTGTGGGTAATACTGGTGACTAGTCTTGTTTTTGTTTTTTTTCCTATGGACAGCTTCTAGAGTTAAAGTCTGCTTTAAGTAAAAATTTGAACAATAAAGCCCAATATTATTTAACCATTATGCCTTTGACATAAATTCATGACATTAAAAAGAGTCTTATCAGCATTTATTTATTCATGTTTTTTTTTTTCCATTGGATGCCTGAGACTTAAGATTCTCTTAATATTGCACCTGTTTGACAGCTGAAACCTGCATTGCATTGTGGGACTTGACATGCGCTGCATCACAACTTCAAACCCTCCCACCCCCTTCCCCGTCAGAAATGTCACTTCTTGAATTCAGCAATTCATTGAGAGTTCTGTACATTTGGTTGATACGAGCACCGTTAATCAGCTTCCTGTTGGCTGTATCCTGAGTCTGACCAAGTGTGCCAATTTCGTGCCAGGCGGTGACACCACGAAACAGCACTGGTTTGCTGATGAAGGTAGGAATAACGTGAAGCGGACTTTGTGAACTGACTCCGCATGGGAAATACCTCAAGAAATCCATAGTGCCCACTGTCATATCCCTCCAGAGGAAGAATTTGCAAGTTGCAGGCAGTGATTCTTTTTAGGGAACTTTTTTAATTGATCAAAACCCCATTAAATGTCCCCATAGCAGTAGTTCATCAACAAAATAAATAAACTATTATTCTGTTATAGTATTGTCCAACATTTTTTTTTTTTAGAAAACAGGCTAATAAATACATGCTTGCATACCAGGTCATAATAATACAAAAAGTTCAGGTTATGATGAATGTGGAGCCTTTAAATAATAAAAAAAGGACAAATATATATATTTTTATAATCGGAAATATAATAAATCTGGCCAAAACCTACTTTTCCTTCCACTAGAAGGTATTGTTACCTGTATGTTTTATGGATCAGCTGCTAGGTAAAGGTATGTTGATCATGGGACAGATTGCATTTCTTAAAGCTCAACGCCAGCCAAATCTTTTTTTGTTTCTAGTTTAGAGCATAATAGGGATAGGATAGAACATCTGTAAGGTTTTTACTGCAGTCTGTGACCCCATTGTCAAAACGGGATGAGAGTGCGAGTCCACAGACTGCAACAGCAAAAATGGGGAAGGGTTAGAATCTCCATCAAGTGATTATTGCTGTATGTGTGTTCCTGTCCTGGTGGCAACCATTTCCCTCACTTAACCTGCACAGGAAGTAGGAGAAGAGGGTTACAAACAGCAATACCAACTCGAGAAATATATATATACACTCTTCCTAAGTCTATCCAGAAAAAGGTTTTGGCTGAAGATAGGATTTAATTGTAACCAAACTGTTAAAGCCCAGTTGTAGTTTGATAAAAAAAAATCCAATAACAGTACATTGAGGATACAGTAAAATGGTATATGGTTAATAGCTTATTAGTTTAATTGCTTTTAATTGATCCCTTGCATCTGTACAACAGTCAGTGCCTTCTGCATGTGAACAGGAATCTCTCTGCAGAGGTCCGACACAGAGGTCCCTACAGAGTCAGAGCCCTCGCTCTCCAATCAGCAAGGAGTGTGAGCTTCGCTGATTGAAAAATTCTAGCCTGACATAATAAATGGGGAGGGGTGTTGGATCAATTTAGCAAAACTGCTGCTTCCACGCAAAGAGCACTGACATTTCCAAAGATGTTATTAAAACAACTAAATTAATACATTGACCATATACCTTTTTACCATACTCTCAATGGATTGTAATTTTTGTTTTTTATTTTTTTTTGGAAACTACATTTGGGTATTAATCTTAGGGCACCAAATATCATGAGCCCCATGGACGGTTGTTAAAGGGATGGTTCATGTAGAAGTGATATTTGGTTATAGGTAGATGCAAGTGGATGAAACCACTAAGTTCTTGCCCCTCCCAGTACCTTCAAGTTGGATCCTCCTATTACATTTTTTTTTGCCCTTCTTTTAGCCCATTGTGAAGTCTCCCTCCTCTTGCATCTACCATAATGTACAATAAATGGCGACCCAGGGTTGATTGATAAAATTGTGAAATAGCTGTGGCACATGGGCAGAGATGAGAACTCAATTGCAGATCATCATTGGTGTCTTTGAGAGATACAGGGTGCTAGACCAAATCTGTAAGGTGGCTATAGCCTAAAAGTGATGACTACTCACAGATTGTTCTTAAATTAAAGTGAACTTGTCATAAAAGTAAATGTTTTATTGATATTATTTTCAAAATGCAGGCACCACAAGGTACTTCCATATTCCTTTAATTGTATACATAAAATGTTTGGTGCAGTCAGTTCTAAACCAACTTTGGAAAGTACCCAAACCAGCATTTTTTACAAATACAAGGGATGCCTACATCCCACTATGCATTTCATATGCATAGAGTGTTCATTAAGGTCACTGGAGGTCATGCAAATCGTGTTCAATCTGAATCTGAATCTGAAAGTCAATTTCTTTCTGCTGTGTGGTGGTATCAGAGGAAATAAAAATTATAAAACTATAATTTTTCTTTTTTTAGGATTGGTTTGCTTCTAGTACCTTATAAACAACTGACACATAGAAGTATTGATCGGCCAGAAATTGAAGTCTAATTTAGATGGATCTTATTGCTTGGATGGACCTTGTTGCAGTGATGATGTCAGCTAGGATAACATCATCAGCCAAGCTCAGTTGGAGCCTGTGATCATGTGGAAAGTGCCAATTATGACTTCTACTCAGCTGATTGGTGGAAACCTCAGACCCAACGTCAGGTCTTGTAAACAGGTACTCATAAAAGTATCTAAAAAAGAATAGTTCTTATTGCCCCTAACATAGTTTACTTCTTTTAAAATCCCTTAACGAAAATAGTCATCTGAATGGTTGGTATAAACAACAATAACTTTTACCAGACACTTTAATGCAGTAGGTCTAATACTTGAAGCCACCCAGTTCCCCTTTGGTGGTGGCTGTAGGGGTTGCAGATTGGTCATTATAAAATTCAAGACTTCTCATTTTATGAGTGCTGACACCAAACTCATCAAATTATTTTAATGCATGATCATGCAGTTCTTTTACCACCTCCTGATATGAATGTACAGATTACATGTACAGCTTGGGGGTTGAATATCTAGATCTGTAACATTTTTTGTTTTTTTACAATGGAATCTGACAAAAATTGATGGCCATGATGAAGGGTCCCAGTTTATCATGTAGAACTAGATTAAGCTGTAAAGTTCCCAAAACAGGAAATTCATAGGTCAAGCCACCATTATGCCATTGTTTGCCAAATGAGGCCTGTCAGATTCCTGGAGTTTGAAGGAATGTAAGAGACATAGCTGCCCATCTGCCCAAGCCATTACAATCTGGTGTGTTCCACATTAAAATTTATATCAATACTCCTTACTCCTGAGTGGGACCAAAAGAAAGGATTGTAGAGTGGTGGTCGGACACAGCCAGCCAATCTAACATCTGGAGTCCCTCAGACACATAAGAAGCTGCAATGTTCTTCAACATTCCAGAATCCACCCATATACAAAATATTAGCTGGGTTGATCCCTTAAGAAAACCTATTACAGACCTGTCTCATGCATTATGCTGGTTAGGTTGTGACATCCTGGTCACTTTTATTGGTCAGATATTTTATATAAGATCATGAGCTGTAATGTGTTGAATATGCTGATGGTGATGTATGTAAAACACGTATACTGCATGAAAATGAAAATAGCACCACAACATGCAGACACGACCGCAAATGCACTCCAAGTTTTCTTGGCCCTAAGCCTAGGCTTTCATTATCTCAGAGACTTAACCTCAAAATTTCTTTTTAACATGCAAACATATTTACTTACCTTAATTTACTTATTTACTTAACCTTTACCTCCACACTTTTATCAATCCACACTGTATAAAATCTGCTCTGAAGCCTTATCCTCAAACTTTTATTGTAGCAGTGATCTCTCACATTCTTCATGTTGTAAGATTTCCTTGTCTACCTGCTAAGCATTACAACTTTCACCTTTTGCCCTGTACCCCCTCGTCTGCTTCCAGAATTATGTAGTGTTCCTTTCTTTTCCTGCTGAGTATTGCAGTATCTATTGAGTTATGTTGTGTTCTGTTATGTTTCTATCCATCTTGTAGGTTTCCCTTCCTTGTTGAGTGATGTATAATTCCCTTATTTGCCTACTCGGAGTCGTTGTCAGTTGAGTGGGCCGCCGTACTGTTGCCTGAGTGTGAAGAGCTGTACAGCTCTTAACAGTTGCATCCCACTGCCTACTGAACTATGTAGCATTACACTATATGCCCATCTAGAATTACACTTCTGCACATTACCCACTTGGGGAGTGCTGCTGTTTAATTTTTAAATGATTGTTACATTTTGTGGTGTTTCCCTACTTTTCTGTCTTCCTGCTGCCTACATATTCACTGTTGAAATGTGCCCTGCCTACAATGGACATTGCAGTGTTCCCCTCCTTACATGTTGAACATTGTAATGTGCCCTTCCTGCCTAATGAACACTATAGTGTTCTCCTGCCTACTTATTGAATATTCTAGTGTCCCCTTCTTAGCTAATGAATATTGTAGTGTTCCCCTTGCTTACATGTTTATTGTGTAGTGTGTCCTGATTATTTAATCATGCCTCCCAACTTTCTGAGCTGAGAAAGAGGTACACCTTTAGGCACAAAGTATGTAAGTAAAGTACATGCTTCTGCTACAGCCCCAGTTAAGTAGACCGAAGAGAATTAATAAGCAATAAAATCATTGGTTAAACCCAAAGATGATTTTTTTGTCAACATTCCCTTTATGTTATACTATGTTTAAAAAATAACAACTGCAATAAATCTCCCCTCTCTATATGTTGGAAGCTCTACTGTGCCCTGCCTGCCTGATGAATGTTGGATTGTTCCCTTTCCTGCCTTCTGTATGTTGAGGCGTGCTATTTACTTCCTTATTCAAATTTTTTTTGTGTTCTCCCCAGCTAGACTATTTAACCTTAAGTTCTGTGTCTTAAGAAAGATGTATTCCTATTTCTGCCTTTTGTGTTTGTGTATCCTTGCCTACCTTCTGAAAGTTGTAATGGTTTTTGGTCTTTGTTCTCTACTACCTGGCTTTTTAAGCTTTTCACTGCTTCATTACCTATCTGTTGCCAATTCCAATGTCTTTTTACTGAGTGCTATAATGTTCCTTAATCTTGCTGGACAAGTGTTCATTGCCGTCTGGGTGTTGTATGGCTCCCAGTCATCCACTGTGTGTAGCAGTGTTCCCTCCTGTAACTAATGAGTATTGAAACATACCCATGCCTTCTAGTGCTGTAGCTTGTTTTCACCCTTTATGCGCTTGTTCTCACTTTGTCCTTCTATGTCTTTTGTCTGCTTTTTGAGTTTTTTTTTTTTTTGTTCCATTTTCTGGCTGCCAGTTTCCTCATCCCAAGAGTTTTCCTCTTCCTACCTAAGGGCCTTTTCTCTTTGCCTCACCAGTTTGTTGTTGATGGCATCTGCTTGCCCCTCTAGGTCCTCTGTTATGGTGTTTGAATAAAAAAAAATCTGACTGCTTATCTGGGTTTGAAAGATCATTATGTTTCCATAGCGAGTGAAGTGTGAATGAGGATTTATTTGTGGGGGGGGGGGGGAGTTTGCAGCGCATGGGAAGTGAGAGGTATATAACAGTCATGAGAGGCTTCATAAACTCC
The DNA here is from genome assembly GCA_037952835.1 of Lithobates septentrionalis. NCBI lineage: Eukaryota > Metazoa > Chordata > Amphibia > Anura > Ranidae > Lithobates > Lithobates septentrionalis. Next base: position 501,974 of record JBBDGP010001751.1, read on the forward strand.
CCTCTAAAGTACCCCTATTTGCGTTATTCGTTGCTCCTCCCTGCCCAGTTTTTATGGCTTCTGAAGTGTTAGTGCAGATCTTTTAAATTGAAATACCCATCTAAGGACTCCACTCTATCATTACTCCATTTAGCAGCCGGCATAAAAAAATTAATGTAAGGTAAAGGTTACAACAGTACCAAGCAATATTTCTTCACTTTACAGTGCCAAAATTGTCTTTATAAATAATGTCCCTATACTTGTGTCCCACCCTTTTCTCAAATATCCCACCCCACTGGAAGCTAGGTTCTGCTTCCTGTAATAAGCCAGCAACTCCAGTTATCAAAAGGCTACTAACAAAGTCTGGAGGGTCTCCACTGATGGTTGGAAGACGGAAGCCAAACGCAGCCATATTTAATAATCCTCCGATTACATTCTCTATAGTATAGAGGGGAGCTCTAAACCATTGGCGTGAACAGAATGGGGTCAAACATAAGCCGATTCACTGGACTGTGTCCTCCCCAATGTTGGCACTTGAGCCAGAGTGGATGGCTCCTTTTTACGCACCTCGCACACTGACTTTCTGCGAGCCTGAACTCCCCTCATTGCTGTCTTGATTTTTCTCCAGCCAAGGTGGTTAAGCTCGGCTAGATTGAGAAGGACACAGATGCCGCTTACAGCAAACATAAAAACCAGGAAGACTGTCTTCTCAGTGGGCCGAGATACGTAGCATTCGACTTCCTTTACGCAAGGGTAACGGTCACACTCAAAAATAGGTGGAACACTGAAACCATAAAGGAAATACTGTCCTGCCAGAAAACCAATTTCCAAAGCATTCCTGAAGAAGACCTGAATGATGTAAAAGCGAGAGATGCCTTCCTGTCGCTTGACCTTGGGGCTCTTTGCTGCTTTTTTAGGCGTGCTTGGGATCTCTTTTACTTCCAGGCAATCTGGCTCATCCTTGGACGAAAGGTCCTGATTCTGCATCAAAATTCCATTGATATTTTTCATCCTTCGGTTCTCTCGTGGCAGTTCCTTCTCTAAAAGGGGATAGAGGAAGGAATATCTCCGGTCCCTCTGCTTGGCAGACTGGTGGACAGAATACGTGATAAAACAGAGGCTTGGGGTACACACTAAGATGATCTGGAAGACCCAGTACCGGATGTGGGAGATGGGGAATGCTCGATCGTAGCAGGCTTGGTTACAACCAGGCTGAAGAGTGTTGCACATAAACATGGTCTGTTCATCTTCATAGACTGTCTCCCCAACAATAGCCACAATTAGGATACGAAAAATGACAACCACAGTCAGCAGAATCCTGCCAAAGAGAAGTATATAATGAGTAATCTGTTAGGTAAAAAAATCATACATGCTTTGTAGTTGACCTTTCTTACAAAATTATGGACCACATTTATATACATACAGCTACACACACTGTATATATGACCTTATGGGCTCTGCTATAGTGTACCAAGGAACAATTGCGAGCACTTTTCTTTTTTTTAATATTATACATTTTTATGAGGCCTACAATGAAGATAGGAGTATAAAGGATGATACAGTACAACAAAGACAAATGTAAGAAAAGCAGAGTACGAGGCGAATATGGTTACAGCATTATGTGTTTCGATGTCAGGATATCATTTTTATATATTATATTTTTTTTTTTCTAAAGTTCAGGTCCGTCATTCCCGCTTAGGTGAGGATGACATACCTGGACCCGAAACGCATGTGCAGAAATGCTGCAGATATCTCCAGGATCTGTTACGGCATCTCTGCACATGCATGCTGTCGTGTGAACTGCCTGCTGGGATTTCTCATGCATAGTTTTTAATTATAAGAAAGCAGAGTACCCAGCACCAAATCAGGAGAAACCATAGTTTTCTTTTTTTTATAACTGTTTATTTAAAGAAAAATTTTCAAATTTTAAAAAAAGAAATAAATAAAAAAAATTGAAAGGCATACCATAGGTACCAGAAATCACCGCAACATGAAATTGCACAGGTGACAAAACTTAGAATAGCGAATAAACAGCTTTTCACGTAATGAAAACAGCAACTGGGGTGACCCACTCCGAAGCCACAGCAGTGACAGCAAAGCGGGTCAGCCCCTACAAAAACATGCAGTACTAAATCAAGTTGAAAAAAAAAACGTAATGCATAATAGGAATACAATGCAGTAACATGGTACATAAAAGGGATGAAATATATCAAAAGCAAAGATGATAGACAAAAGAGACAGGGTACCAGACCCCAAAGAGAGAGAGGAAAAGAAGCCACTCAACGTGCCATAGACCAAAATGATTAAGGCGCATTAAGGACTAAGTAACCATCCCAAGCATCCAATACAGCAGTAAACTTAGCTGGGCTATTGCCATAAGGTATTCCATGGATCTCACTTCTCCAACCCACTGTAGAAAGGCAGAAAATGTTGGGGGGTTGTCTGTTTCCACCGGGCAGTAATTAAACATCTAGCGGCTGTGAGAATGTGCTTCATCAATTTTTTAAGGTTTTTCTCTAGCCCCCGCATGGAAAGGCCCAAAAGATGCGTCAGCTGGTCTAGGTGGACGGGCCTGTTAAACACCTTGGAAAGGAGAAAATTAACCTCCACTTAAAAAGTTATAATTTTTTTGGGCAGGTCCATTGATCCCACCACTGAGTGAAACCATAGTTTTCAAATGTATATGTACATAAGGCAGGAATGGAGGAAACATTTAAAGGACAGCTTCACAAAATCTGGAGTTACGCTTTATGCTATATTCTCTCATATGAATATCCAAAAAAACCCCAAAAAGCTAAAGTTACACTTTAAGCAATATTTCTTGGATTACATTTGCAGTTTCCTGCCTGATTTTCCATACTGCCTAGAAGTGATCTTTATTAAATAGCATTTCACTGTTGCACTTTAATTTTGGCAGCTAGGAATGAAACTACCATAGACAAAGAGAATATTTTGAATGTTGTGCTTCATGTAATGCAAATACACTTGAACAGCTGGTACTACCCCTGCAGGTGCAGTCACCACACATCAGCAGAGCTGTCTCATGAAATATAACTTTTACTTACACATTAATATGGATTTACCGTTGAATGACATTACAGCATGCTTAATCCTGTTTTATACAACTCACCGAATACATTTTAAATATTTATTTTTTCCAGTGAACAAATATGGATGATTATAGGAAGGAAACTATTGTACCAACCGCTGGGAGCAGGTCGTGTAATAACCATGAACCTTGTCCAGGTGTAATCAGAGCCTGTACATCTGTCATGTCCGTATGACGAGGACTGTGGATATTAATGAAACACTCTCATGTCATTTCTCATTTGTGCTGGGCTGGTAAACACTTATACCAAGCTGATTTGACCAGACAATGCTTTCGTGAGAATGAATATCCATGCATTATGCCCCGTACACAGGATCGGACTTTCCGCCAACAAAACCGTGGATTTTTGTTCGAAGGTTGTTGTCGCAAACTTGTCTTGCATACACACGTTCACTCAAATGTTGGCCAACAATTACAAACGTGGGAACGTGGTGACGTACAAGACGTACGACGAGCAGAGAAAAAGGAAGTTCAATAGCCATTTCGGCTCTTTCTGCTTGATTCCGAGCATGTGTGAACTTTTGTGCGTCGGACTTGTGTACGCACGATCGGAAATTCCAACAACAAAGTTTTGTTGGCGGAAAATTTGAGGACCTGCTATCAAACATTTGTTGGTGGAAAGTCCGACAGCAAATGTTCGATGGAGCATACACACAGTTGGACTTTCCGACAACAAGCTCACATCCAACATTTCCCGTCGGAAAATCCAACCGTGTGTACGCGGCATAAGGCAATATGGGTGAAAGACAGAGACTAAAGAGTAACTTACCCAGTTACAGCAGTTTATGGAAATCATGCTCCAGTACTTATGGAGATGAGTAAAATGACATTACGTTAGAACAGTATTCTGTGTAAAACTGATTTTTTAGAATGGATGAACTAGGACAGACCCCAAGGCCACATCGGGCTGTTTGGCTGTTCCTGTCTGGCCCGTGATGCCTCTACTGTCAGAATGCCTCTGTGAGCCTGTCAGCTTCACTGAACTCAATGGGTGGGTTTGAGAAGTGGTGCCGCTTGTCAAACTCTGCATCCCAAGTTAAAAATGCTGCGGTTGCGAAGCAAAACATTGTGACAGCAGCATGTGAACAGCCCCATCCAGTTGTTATTTTACAGCAAGGGAGGGCACCTGGGGGGTGTTAAAACCACAGGTCAGCTGCCCATTTTTACCAAGAGAGCTATTTCATGAGCAAATGTACATATTGTTCTTCCTAGCACCAGTTGTTTGTTTTCTACAGGTTTATGTACTTAGGGACCTTCCCAGGTCCACAATTACCTGGGTAGAACTTAGACTGGTACCACCAGAGGGCCACATATAATATGTTTTTCAGCATACGAAACTGGGAAAATTCATTTGATTGAAGGAAGGATGAATGGAAAAATTAAGACATTCTTGATAAAAATATGCTGCCATCTACCAGGATGATGAAGATGAAATAAAGGTGGACATTTCAGCAAGACAATGATCTCAAACACAAAGCCAAGGAAACTTGGTTTCAAAGAAAGAAAATAAAGCTGCTAGAATGGCCCAGCCAATCACCTGACTTGAATCCAATAGAAAATCTATGGAAAGAACTAAAGATCATAGTTCATAGAAGAGGCCTACGGACCCTTCAAGAAGGGTCCGTGGAAGAACGGGCCAAAATCACCCCTGAGCAATGCATGCCACTAGTTTCTCCGTACAGGAGTTATCTTGATGCTGTCATTACCAACAAAGGATTGTACGAAGTATTAAGTAGATTTTAGTTAGCGTGTAAAATACTTTTTCCCTGTGTCATTCAATTTGATTACATATAACTTAATTTCTAAATGTATTTTTTGGTTTCTTTGTATGCATGGATTGCATGGGTTGTTCCCGCCATGTGGTGAAAATTTCAAGTCAATAGCACCTTTAGAAATATATTTATTTGTGTTCAATACTTAATTTACCCACTGTATATATAATACTACAGAAATGCAATTAGAGACTGCAAGTATGCTACAAGTATGGTCAAAGACCGCAAACATACTGTAAGGGTTTTTGGAGCCTGGGTTGTCATAGACTGGAGACCTAATACATAAGATTGTTAGAATTAGGTTGGGCCCTCCATAACAGTCCCAGTTTTCTCATGTGATCCCTTGGGAAAATGAATTGCCCACCCTTGAACCAGGATGTACTTTGATCTCACTACATCTGCCACTACAGAAGTGAATTCTCAACATTATCCCATCACCTGCCCATTAGTGGACGTGAAGTCTTCTTTAGAAACAAGCTGAGAATCATCTGATCCAAGCAAAATTGGGAAAAAAATCCTAGGTCTATGGGAAAAGCAGACAACCCTGGCCAAAGACTTTTTTAAAATAAAGATGAATTGGACAGTTTTCAAAATCTTGTTTGGTCACTAGTCCCTGCTGACAGCAGAATGTAAACAAAAGAATCCCAACCACGACACTACCTGCCTGGAGTTTGCATGTTCTCCCTGTGCCTGCGTGGGTTTCCTCCGGGTACTCCGGTTTCCTCCCACACTCCAAAAGACATGCTAAAAAAAAAGGGAAAAAAAAACAAAAAAAAAACAAAAAAAAAACAAAAGAATTGCCTGTATTAAATAAAACAAAAAAAACAAAAAAAAACAGCGTGGGGGTCCCACTCCAGGATTAAAGAAAACTGGTGTGGGGTCCCCCTAAAAATCTAACCCCGTGGGTGTGTGGGGGGGGGGGGGGGGTGTTAGTGGCTTATCAGAATCTGGAAGCCTTCTTCAACAAGGAGATACTGCCCCCCCCCCCCCTTATGTGAATGAGTAGGGGGTACCCCTACTCATTCAACAATAAAGTCAAAGTTAATAAAAACACAACAGATTTTGACAAGTCATTTGTTTAAAATAAATAAATAAATAAAACATGTCCCCTGATGTAAATCCAGCTTCAAATGAGATGAACGCTGACCCGCAAGAAAAAAAAAACCCTGAGGCCTGTCAAACACAAGTCGTCCCGTCGAGAGACAGTCGCCAAATGACAGCCGCTTGCTGGTAAGTAAACATGGGGGTGGGGGTCGCTCGGTGACCATGCCCACGCAGACGTCACTCCTAGACTCCTGTCCATGACCAAAATTTGAGCCATGCACATGTCTATTGTCTAACCCCCAAAACACATTGGCTGCATTTTTTGTTTTCAACTCCTGCTGGACCTGCTGGAATCCAGCACTGTATATTCACCTTATTATTATTATATTATTATTATACGAGATTTATATAGAGCCAACAGTTTACGCAGCGCTTTACAATGTATAAGGGGGACAATACAATTACAGTACAGTTCAATACAAAAGGTACAGGAGGGCCCTGCTCGTAGAGCTTACATTCTAAAGGGAGGGGGTGGTGGCACAAAAGGTAATAGCAGCAAAGAACGATTTGATGGGGGTGGCTCAGGGACAATTATGTTGGTGTGGGATTTTATTATTATAATATAAAATGTTGCTGTTGTGTTGTATATCATTTTTTCTTTATTTTTTCCCCCTTTTTTAAGAACTGTATATTTTGTAGTTGTCAAATTTTGTTTTCATTTTTTTTTTCTCCGGATTATCTTCTTCTCATAAATTAAAATATTTTCTAAAGGGATATATAAAGGTTGAGAGCTCAGATAGTTTACAGTTAGGTGCCTTGATGTGACGGCGTGCCTTCACATGTGTTTGAAAAAGTATGCAGCCAAAACCTCTGTATAAATAATATTTATTTAAAATATTAAATATTATTTTTTTAATGATGATTAGCTGGATCGAGTGCTGGTGAATCTTTGTATTGTTCAGTGTATTGCCCTGTACATGTGCACCTTTCTTGTGCTAGATACACAGATACATTGAGATTGCTTTGCTAAATTGTAGAATAAAATATATTTTTATAATAATAACTGCTACAACAGAATCCAAATTCTCTATGGTCATTTGGAAGAATATGGGTACAGTAAAAAAAAAAATCAGGGCAGAGCAGGAGTCTCCAAACTTTTCAGTATGAAGACCCATTATATATTTTACAAATCATCATGGGCTGAAAAAAACCCCAAAAAAATCAAGGTCCCCCTGTAGGCATTAAAGTCCTCCTTTCATCAGAATTCCTCACATATTAAGGTCCCTATCAGAGCCCCCCTTACATTCAATCCCTGTCAGATTCTCCCCTTACATCAGGGTCCCCTCAGGGTCCCATGTTACATCAGAAGTGGAGGCAATAGGCAGCGTCTGCTGACCTTAAAGCAGTATTAAACCCACAACCTATAATGTAATATATTGCAGCTTACCAATCATTAGATGTGGTGGCTGCATTTGTTTTCTGTTTATAGGCTTCCCCCCTCTGTTTTCACCTGATATATGTATTAGGCTACATGTACACTGGCCTACCCTGACCGTGGCCTCGGGAAAACGCTGCAAAAAAGAAAAACGTGCTTTATCGTAATTTTGCCACAACTTACGTTTTCCTGCGGTCGGTGTTCAAAACGTTCCTTTCTTGAACGCAGAAGAATGGTTTAACATGACCTAAATGTGGCAGCTCCTAAACTCTGCTAAAAGCCTATGTGTACATGGACACATAGACTTTTATGGAGTCAAAGTGGATGTAAACCATGAAATTTGATTCATGAAATTTGAGCTGGGCACATATATCTGTAGTGTTTTCTTATCTCTCTCCAAAGCCCTGTCCTGTGGCTTTCTCCTGCTCTGTAGCTCTTTTATAAGCCTGATAACTTCTGACAAGTGCTCTGACACAGGAGATAAAAGCAGTCTGAAATTTGTGTTGTGGGAGGTTGCTATAACTATATAATTAAACTAATTATAACTATAATTAATTAGCAGACAGCTTGACTTGTCAGAGCACATCTCTGCACATTCCTTCCTTACTTTGCCAATGTGGAGTGGGGGTGTGTGCCTTTCCTCCAATCAGCTGTCTTGGCTGTATGCCCAGACTTCACACTCAGTGCTGAACAGGAAGAGAAAATCTGTAACACCCGATGTGAATATTCTAAAGAATATATAAAGCTGAAGACAGCAGATATACATGTAAAACTTATATAGGGAGATTTGTTTAATCTTTGTGTATCATCTGAGGCTGTTCACTTAACTGGGTATGTGTGAGGGTTTACATCCACTAAGTTTAGGAAGTTTAGGAAATTTGGAAAATAAAATCAAGTTTAGGAGCTACCAGTGTACATGAAGCCTAAAGCCTCGTACACAGACTGTTGGCGGAAAATCCGACCGTGTGTATGCTCCATCGGACAATTGTCTGATTTTCCGTGGACAAATGTTGGCTAGCATGTTTTAAAATTTTCCGTGGACAACTTTTGTCGGATTTTCTGAGCGTGTGTACACAAGTCTGTTGAACAAAAGTCCAAAGTCCAAACACGCATGCTCGGAAGCAAGGACAAGCTGGAAGCGGTCGCTCTTGTAAACTAGCGTTCATAATGGAGAATTAACATTCGTGACGCAGCAAATTATGAGATCTCAAAATGCAGCGCACATTCTCTTCTTCTTTAATGAAATAATAATGAAGCTGCTTCGCTGGTGATACTGATGGAGTTATTTCAAATGAATTTTCAAAGGCTTTTTTTTTCTAGTGATAGCAAGAATAATATTATTAGGCTTTTTTTTTTTATCTTTTTCTTTGGGCAAGTTACCACAACACCATTATCCTGTAGTTTTTAAGATCAAAGATACAACTATGTTGGTGTCCCTTGTCAATTTTACATGTTTTTTTTTTTTAAATGTAGCTGCCTACTCCCAAACTATCATTTGAAGTAAAACACATAGCCAAGTATTATTCTCCACAATTTTTTATTGTGCATTAAAAAAAGAAAACAAATAAAATTAGACATGTTATCTGCCAATAGAACTTAACCAAAAAAGTGCATTCTATGCATCCAAAAATATAGAAAATATAACAAATCAAATCATTATTATTCAACCAAAAAATAAAATAAAAGCCTCATGCATGTGTCCTGCTTCTTAATATAGGGGGTCAACAATGCCAAAAGTTGGTGAAAGCAGGGGATCTGTCATCCGGAGATAATTCCGAAAATCATCCGGATTATTCTCCTGGAGCTCCCGCAGCAAAGGCATATGACATAATTGGTCACCATTAATAAAGCAACCGATTTTTGGTCCAAGAACTCCTCCTGTTCCTGGACTGGACTTGGGTCAAAGCAATAACTCCAAGGCCAATAATAATTAACACGTTATCTCCTCTGATTCCGCAACATGTCTGGTTGACGAACGTCCATTCAGAAACAAACTGAAAAGCACGAACTGAAAAGCGTGAACCAACACTCACCAAACTTCTACTAACATGAAATTAGCAGAAGGCGTAGTACACGTAGTACGTCAGTACGTTCCTGTTTTTTGTCCGACAATTCTTGTCGTTTGTATGCAAGACAAAATCCAGGCACACACCTTCAGACAAAGTCTGAGGTTTTGTCTGCGGAAAATGCGAGTGTCTCCACTCTGGATGAAGGAGCAGAGGGGGCACCTTTGGACAGCAGCATTGTCAGTCTGGGGGAAGGGGAATGTTAGATGGACTATCAGATTTGGATACACTAACAATTTGAAGCCAAACTCCAGCTCACACTTTATAAGCAGTTACAGCAACATTTTCTTTCTTTTGTGATAAAGGTTTTACATAAATAAATAAATAAATAAATAAAAGCTGATCATTGCAAGCACCCCCATCAGTAGTAAATGGTTTGTCTCATCCCTCTAATTGCTACATCTGCAAGAGAGCTTGTTCTTTTAACAGCAAACCTACTGTCTAGATCACCAGGTATAAAATAGGCAAAGAAAGCCTAAAAAAAATAAATGAATGCAGTCACCACATCTAAGAATGGGAAGCTGCAATAAAATGTATGTATATTATACAATAGATGACATAATGTTTGCTTTTGGGTCTAATACTCCTTTAATCCTTAGTGAGTGCATACCCTACTGACCCTAACTGCAGGCCACATAAAACCTTGTAGCGGGCTGTATGTGGACAACGGGCTGTAGTTTGGAGACCCCTGGCATAGAGTATAAATTCTTAGCAGTATGTGTTAATGTATGAAAAGCTGAGCAGCCACATTTGCTCAGCCTTGGGTTTAGTTGTGCTACACGATGATTTACTGCACCTTTTGTAGAGAGGACACAATAAACTCTATGCAGTCTCTAATCATGTGAATCATTTCACAATGCACCTAGTAGGCACAGACCATGTGATCTAGACTGCCTAGGCTTTGGCTCACATGATGTTGGGGGCAGTAGCTTGTTTTTCATTCAAGGCAAGAAAATGGTCCTTTTTTTAACCTCAAAGCAATATGTTATTTGGGAATGCTGGCAAATGCCGCATGGATTCATATGAAGTATGAATTTTAATGCAGAAGCTGCCTGCTTGTAATCTATTGTCTTACTGACTGTAGTAAAGTGTGTACTTACGTATCCTTATTCCAGAGCAGCATGTTGGAGTCCACCGCCTCCTTCATCTTCTTTTCCTGTAAGCGGGCAGGTAGCATTGCCAGTTACTAGGCAACTAGTTGCGACACGTCGAAGTGGTGCTGTTCGATGGTGGGAGGACAGCACTGTCTGAGTCTTTAAAGGGGCAGCTCCAGCCCTGTTCTGCTGCACCCGCTTCTGTGGTTGCATATCAATGTAGCAAGTGTGAGGGGAGATGGATTGAGGAATACAAGGCAATCTTTTGTTGTACATTAGAGAAGGGATCTATCTATGCTATGTCATGACTCTTCACAAGCTGCTGTGAAAGTGGACTTCAAGTGTAGTGGCAGGACCAGCTTGCTGAGCATTTATTGGGCTGTAGTTATCTACACTAAGGATTTGCATCCATGACACGCAGAATATCTGATGTATGCACTATTCAAAAACTGCACTTTAGCATATCCACCGAGCCTTTGTACTACACGGTTAAGCATACTGTATATACAGTATATATATATATATATATATATATATATATATATATATATATATATAGAGAGAGAGAGAGAGAGAGAGAGAGAGAGAGAGAGAGAGAGAGAGAGAGAGTGAGAGTCTTCACTTGGAAATGCGATAACCCTAACTACCAAGACCTGAGGTGTGCCTTGGCCTAGCTGGTCAGTATGCCTAAAAGAGGGCATACGCTGAATGAATATGTAATAGATGTAAATGAAATAATGAAAGTATGGGGGAACGGGTGGGAACTCAAAAGTGAGTCGATGAAGGATCAGATAGAGGAGGAGGGATATATAGCCCTCAGACTCCTCCTACAAATTCAGGCTAGCCTCCGGCCAGCCTTCTAAAATATACTGTATATATATATATATATATATATATATATATATATATATATATATATATATATATACATATATATATACACACTATATTGCCAAACGTATTGGGACACCCTTCCAAATCATTGGATTCAGCTGTTCCAATCACCTCTCCATGACCGCAGGTGTAAAAAATCAAGCCCCTAGGCATGCATACTACTTCTACAAACATTTGTGAAAGAATGGGTAGCTCTCAGGAGCTCAGTGAATTGAAGCGTGGTACTGTGATAGCTTGCCACCTGTGCAATAAGTCCATGCATGAAATTTCCTTGCTACTAAATATTCCACGGTCAACTGTCAGTGGTATAATAACAAAGTGGAAGCAACTGGAAACAACAGCAACTCAGCCATGAAGTGGTAGGCCACGTAAAATGACAGAGCGGGGTCAGCGCATGCTGAAGCGCACAGTGCGCAGAAGTCGTCAACTGTCTGCAGAGTCAACAGCTACAGACCTTCAAACTTTGTGTGGCCTTTAGAGCATCACAACCACAGTGTGTAGAGAGCTTCATGGAATGGGTTTTCATGGCGGAGCGGCTGCATCCAAGCCTTACATCACCAAGTGCAATACAAAGTGTCAGATGCAGTGGTGTAGAGCACGTCACCACTGGACTCTAGAGCAGTGGAGACGTGTTTTCTGGAGTGATGAATCATGCTTCTCTGGCTGGCAATCCGATGGACATGTCTGGGTTTGGCAGTTGCCAGGAGAACGGTACTTGCCTGACTGCATTGTGCCAAGTGTAAAATTTGGTGGACGGGATTATGGTGTGGGGTTGTTTTTCAGGGGTTGGGCTTGGCCCCTTAGTTCCAGTGAAGGAAACTTTTATGGCATCAGCATACCAAGACATTTTGGACAATTTCATGCCAACTTTGTGGGAACAGTTTGAGGATGGCCCCTTCCTGTTCCAACATTACTGCGCACCAGTGCACAAAGCAAGGTCCATAAAGATATGGATGAGCGAGTGTCATAAACCAGATGTGACCAGAACTGTGTGACTGCGACGGAGTGAACCAGACATAAATAAGTGAAAGTAAGTTTATTTAAGGAAAGTGCATATGTGAACACACCATAAATACAAGTGAACAACCAAACAATCAGTGATATAAAACCAACCAGCATATGTAGCAAGAGGGAGTACCAGAATCGTAGTCAAGCCAGGCCGGGGTCATAAACACGGAATCAGTAGCTGGGAAGGGAGATAAACAGGACAAGGGAAGATGGATGGAGGACAGGAGGGACGGGTCAGGTACAAGGCTCAGAGTCCAGAGTCCAGGGTTCAGGTAACGGACAGGAAACAGGATCAACAGGTTCCAGGAATCAGGTTTCAGGTACAGGATCAGGGTAACAGGATGCAGATCAGGGCTCAAGGACAATACCAGGGCAACATAAGTCTGCGATTGCCGGGTATTTATACTGCAGCTCTGCTAATGAAAGTCAGGTGACACCTGTCTGCAGAGGGGAATACCTGCTCCATACTGCCAGGATCCATCCGCTGGTGGACACCAGTACTGCGGCCCAAAGATGACATAACATTAACAGGGAAAAGCTCTCCTGACAGTTCCAAACTGCCAGGAGACACCTGCTGGTGGACCTCAGTACTGCATGCCAAATAACAGATATTACCAGCGGATGGAACATTTCCTGACAGTACCCCCCCTCAAAGGAGCGACCTCCGGACGCTCCAACTAGCCGTTGCTGAGGAAAGTCCATGGTGTCCAGCTGGGCAGTGGGCACATCAGGCTGGGCAGCGGACAGGGGCACATCAGGCTGGGCAGCGGACAGGAACACTCCAGGCTGGGCAGCGGACAGGAACAACTTGAGCTGGGCAGCAGACAGGAACAACTTGAGCTGGGCAGCAGACAGGAACAACTTGAGCTGGGCAGCAGACAGGAACAACTTGAGCTGGGCAGCAGACAGGAACAACTTGAGCTGGGCAGCAGACAGGAACAACTTGAGCTGGGCAGCAGACAGGAACAACTTGAGCTGGGCAGCAGACAGGAACAACTTGAGCTGGGCAGCAGACAGGAACAACTTGAGCTGGGCAGCAAACAGGAACAACTTGAGCTGGGCAGCAGGCTCCGGGTCATCGAGCTGGGCAGCAGGCTCCGGGTCATCGAGCTGGGCAGCAGGCTCCGGGTCATCGAGCTGGGCAGCAGGCTCCGGGTCATCGAGCTGGGCAGCAGGCTCCGGGTCATCGGGCTGGGCAGCAGGCTCTGGAACATTGGGCCGAACAGCGAGCACCGTAAGGGCAGGCCGGATTACGGATACTGGCTTGACAGGCAAAGTGATGGACTTCGGTTTAGCAGACTGGGTAACGGGCACCAGTTCAGCAGACCGGGTAACGGGCACCGATTCAACAGGCCGAGACACTGGCACCGAAACCTCAGGCTGGGATACCAACATCACGACATCAGGCTGGAAGACAGATACCAGGATATCAGGCTGGAGGATGGACACATCAAACCGGAAAGCAGGCTCATCAGGCTGAACAGTGGGCACATCGGACTGGTCAATAGTCGCCGGAGCGTCAGACTGGAACATGGACACTGGGGTTTCGGGCTGGAAGGCAGGCATATCAGACTGGAGAGCGGGTGCATCAGACTGGAAGGCTGGAACCTCAGACTGCAAAGCTGGAACATCAGACTGCAAAGCTGGAACATCAGACTGCAAAGCTGGAACATCAGACTGCAAAGCTGGAACATCAGACTGCAAAGCTGGAACATCAGACTGCAAAGCTGGAACATCAGACTGCAAAGCTGGAACATCAGACTGCAAAGCTGGAACATCAGACTGCAAAGCTGGAACATCAGACTGCAAAGCTGGAACATCAGACTGCAAGGCTGGAACATCAGACTGCAAGGCTGGAACATCAGACTGCAAGGCTGGAACATCAGACTGCAAGGCTGGAACATCAGACTGCAAAGCTGGAACCTCAGACTGCAAAGCTGGAACCTCAGACTGGAAGGCTGGAACATCAGACTGCAAGGCTGGAACATCAGACTGCAAGGCTGGAACATCAGACTGCAAGGCTGGAACATCAGACTGCAAGGCTGGAACATCAGACTGCAAGGCTTGAACATCAGACTGGAAGGCTGGAACATCAGACTGGAAGGCTGGAACATCAGACTGGAAGGCTGGAACATCAGACTGGAAGGCTGGAACATCAGACTGGAAGGCTGGAACATCAGACTGCAAAGCTGGAACATCAGACTGCAAAGCTGGAACATCAGACTGCAAAGCTGAAACATCAGACTGCAAAGCTGGAACATCAGACTGCAAAGCTGGAACATCAGACTGCAAATTGGGAGCAGGTTGAGTTACTGGCAGGATTGTGTGAGTGGGGAAGAACTTCCGTTTCTTCTTGGGCTTAACTACTGAAGATCTGTAGGTGAGGGGTGCAGCAGACTGGAGAGAAGGATTGGGATATGGCAGGGAAGAGGTAACAGTGGCTGGAGGAAGTTCGTGTGGGTTTGCAGGCAGCAGGGAAGAGACAGGTGGGTTGAATGCAGGATAGGTCCAGGGAGCAGAGACTGGATATGAGTATTTGTTTGGCAGCAGCGTATACTGAGCTGCAACTGTGGTTGACATGGGTGATGGGGAAACATACATTTGGGTAGGCTGGTGTTTGGTGGCAGGGGTGGTTTGTTTAACTGGAGCTGCTTGCATCATGTCAGACCATGCTGAAAGTATAGGTTGTACAAACTGTGCTTTTAAACCTCCCTGTCTAACAAAAGACTGAGCAGACACAATGCACTCAGCAATCACCTGTGGGGAACAGGCTGAGTAGTGCTCACAAAAATCATCTGGGTCATCTTCGAAAAGCCAAACTAGGGATACAACCTGATTCATATCGAAAGGAGGAGTGAAATCATCACGGCCCTCTGGAATACAGGGTAGGGCCAGCTCAGTACATAGCTTGATCAAAGGCTGCACCTCCCCAAACAATATATAACCCTGATCGACCAGGGAGTGAGCCAAACGTATAGTGGCAAACAACTGGTCACTAGACCATTCTTTCAAAGCCTGGCGGCAATAATCACCACTTTCAGATGCCAGCAGAGAAAAATAAATAATCTCATCGGCATTCATGGTTGCAGCCAACCGAATCAAAATGGTTCCCCTGTGCAGCCACTTCTGGTCAGGGATGGCCCTGGTATTCTGTCATAAACCAGATGTGACCAGAACTGTGTGACTGCGACGGA
Organism: Lithobates septentrionalis; assembly: GCA_037952835.1. Taxonomy (NCBI): domain Eukaryota; kingdom Metazoa; phylum Chordata; class Amphibia; order Anura; family Ranidae; genus Lithobates; species Lithobates septentrionalis. Next base: position 517,569 of record JBBDGP010001751.1, read on the forward strand.
GTGAACCAGACATAAATAAGTGAAAGTAAGTTTATTTAAGGAAAGTGCATATGTGAACACACCATAAATACAAGTGAACAACCAAACAATCAGTGATATAAAACCAACCAGCATATGTAGCAAGAGGGAGTACCAGAATCGTAGTCAAGCCAGGCCGGGGTCATAAACACGGAATCAGTAGCTGGGAAGGGAGATAAACAGGACAAGGGAAGATGGATGGAGGACAGGAGGGACGGGTCAGGTACAAGGCTCAGAGTCTAGAGTCCAGGGTTCAGGTAACGGACAGGAAACAGGATCAACAGGTTCCAGGAATCAGGTTTCAGGTACAGGATCAGGGTAACAGGATGCAGATCAGGGCTCAAGGACAATACCAGGGCAACATAAGTCTGCGATTGCCGGGTATTTATACTGCAGCTCTGCTAATGAAAGTCAGGTGACACCTGTCTGCAGAGGGGAATACCTGCTCCATACTGCCAGGATCCATCCGCTGGTGGACACCAGTACTGCGGCCCAAAGATGACATAACATTAACAGGGAAAAGCTCTCCTGACAGTTCCAAACTGCCAGGAGACACCTGCTGGTGGACCTCAGTACTGCATGCCAAATAACAGATATTACCAGCGGATGGAACATTTCCTGACAGCGAGTTTGGGGTGGAGGAACTTGACTGGCCTGCACAGAGTCCTGACCTCAACCCGATAGAACACCTTTGGGATGAATTAGAGCGGTGACTGCAAGCCAGGCTTTCTCATCCAACATCAGTGCCTAACCTCAAAAATGCGCTTCTGGAAGAATGGTCAAACATTCCCATAGACACACTCCTTAAACCTTATGGACAGCCTTCCCAGAAGAGTTGAAGCTGTTATAGCTGCAAAGGGTGGGCCAACTCAATATTGAACCTTTCAGACTAAGACTGGGATGCCATTAGTTCATGTGTGTGTAAAGGCAGTATATTGCTATATACTATAGCAATATTGCATATATATATATATATATATATATATATATATATATATATATATATATATATATTTATATTACTGTGCAAACATTTTAGGCAGGTGTGAAATTCTGTAAAGTAAGAATGCTGTTAAAAATTTGTATTTTAATTGTACATTTTTATCAATTTAGAAAATGCAAATTTAGCGTAGAGAGTAAAAATCTAAATCAAATCAATATTTGGTCTGACTACCCTTTGGCTTCAATGAATTATACCAAGCAGGTGCTAATGATCATCAATTTCATATGTAGATTGAAACACAAACATTAACTGAAACAGAAACAGTTGTGTAGAAGGCATTAAGCTGAAGGAACAGCCAAACTCTGCTACTCTACTAAGGGGAGGTTATGGAAGACAGTTTCATGTCACAGGTCATACACCATGGCAAAACTGAGCACAGCAACAAGACACAAGGTAGTTATACTGCATCAGCAAAGTCTCTCCCAGGCAAAGATGTCAAAGCAGACTGGGGTTTCAGGATTTGCTGTTCAAGCTCTTCTGAAGAAGCACAAAGACACGGGCACCGCTGTGGACCGTAGATACGTCAGCCAGTCTTCATGCAGCAGATGAAAGACACATCATGCTTACTTCCCTTCAACACCGGAAGATGTCCAGCAGTGCCATCAACATAGACCTGACTGCTTGGGTTGATCAGCAAAAAGTCCAATCATATCCCCCTGATGAAGACACGTGACTCCCTGTGTCGAAGACGCGTAGGGGAGGGGCCAGGACGGAGCGATCAGCACAGAGTTGGGTTGTGGATCTCTCATACCCCGCAGCACGCCGTATAGCGGTCTCTTTCGCTTGTTATGTTTGGTGCACATGAGCACCTTATATAGTATATAGTTACATAGTAGGTGAGGTTGAAAAAAGACACAAGTCCATCAAGTCCAACCTATGTGTGTGATTATGTGTCAGTATTACATTACATATCCCTGTATATTGCGGTCAATTATAAATGTGAGTACCCCACTGTGGGGATTGGATGTCATTTTAATAAAATAATCTTGCGGTATTACACTATATTAGCCTTTCTCTTTTCTATGGTATGATGTTTGTGGAGCCATAACGAATCTGTTTGGGGAATCAGCTGTTACTAATCACTGAGCCCAGGGGTGGCTCCAAAGCGTGTATTGACGCAGCTGAACACTGTGTCACACGCTCTAAGGTGAGCGCAACCACATTGGGGGTCACCGAAGCACTTCACGGCATGATTTGGGCATTTTTGATTTAGTACTGGAACTTTTTCTTTGAAGCACCACTATTATATTGATTTCTGTTGGAACTTTGTCACTTCACATTGCTGAATTGGAAGATTTCTCACGATTATAATTTTCAACATCACAATAAGGACGATTACAGTCTATTTACTACACGAGTGATTTATTTATTTGGTTATTTGTACTTTTATTTTTATTTTTTCACCCATCACTTTTTACAACCACAGTGGATTTTTTATGTGATATATGTATAATACATTTTCTAGTGTGTACACCTATTCAAGGAATTATATTTGGTTGTCTCATATATTTATTCAAATGTGTTCTTAGATCTATATTGTCATAGCTATATATCACATGATTTAGGTACGCAGTATTTGCACATTGCACTTTGTGATTCAATGCACACGGCACCTTGTTGCACGTGTTGATATAGTTTGTATAATACAGAAATTGGTCTTAGATCCATATTTTCTGTAAACGGCACTTTACTTTATTATTATTATTATTATTTTGATTCTCATGATACCACTAAGGTGTATAGACATTTAGATATATCCCCAGGCGCAACGCATTCCTTGTTTACATCAACATAGAACTGGTGGAAACTAGTGGGATCCAGGTACACTCATCTACTGTTTTGGAGAACTCTTACCAGAAGTGGTCTTCATGTAAGAATTGCGGCCAAAAAGCCATACCTTAGAAATATGGAAACAAAATTAAGCGACTCAATATGCAAGACAGCATAGGAACTGGGGTTCAGGTGCTCTGGTCTAATGAGTCAAAATTTGAAATATTTGGCTGTAGAAGGAGGCAATTTGTTCACCGAAGGACTGGAGAGCGGTACAATAATCAATGTCTGCAGGCAACAGTGAAGCCTGGTGGAGTATCCTCGCAAGTATGGGGCTGCATTTCTGCAAATGTTGGAGATTTGGTCATCAATGGTATCCTCAATGCTGAGAAATACAGGCAGATACTTATCTATCATGCCATACCATCTGGGAGGAGTGTGATTGGCACCAAATGTATTCCTGATCTCAACATCATCGAGTCTGTCTGGGATTACATGAGGAGATAGAAGGATTTGAGGTAGCCCACATCTACAGAAAATTTGTGGTTGGTTCTCCAAGATGTTGGAAATAACCCACCTGCCGAGTTCCTTCAAAAACTGTGTGCAAGTGTACCTAGAAGAATTGAAGCTGTTGTAAAGGCAAAGGGTGGTCACACCAAATATTGATTTGATTTGGATTTCTCTTCTATTTATTTACTTTCCATTTTGTTTACTGATAAAAAATAAACTATTAACACTATTTCTATTTCTAAAAGCATTCTTAATTTACAGCATTTTTTACACCTGCATGCATCATATTGCTACTATGTGCTTTACATGCAGACTTTATCAATCAACTCAAGTGAGAAATCTGGGGATTTTTTTTCGATCCCCTGTAGTTCTCTTTCTGTACAAATTTATCACTACTGAAAAAAATAACCAAATCCGAAAAAAAAGTAACTCCAAGCTTTAACTTTACCCCTAAATCTAACCTTTACTCTTAACCACTTGACCTCCGGAAGTTTTACCCCCCTTTTTGCAATACGGCACCACGCTACTTTAACTGACAATTGCATGGACATGCAAAGCTGTACTTAACAATTATGTATTTTTTTTCCCCACAAATAGAGCTTTTCTTTTGCTGGCATTTGATCTCCTCTGCGTTTTTTATTTTTTGCGCTATAAACAAAAAAAGACAGACAATTTTGAAAAAAAAAAAAAATATATATATTTTACGTTCTGCAATAAACATATTCAATAAAAAAAATCAAATTTCTTCATAACTTTAGGCCAATATGTATTCTGCTACATATTTTTGGTTCAAAAATCCCAATAAGGGTATATTGATTGGTTTATGTGAACGTTAAAGCATCTACAGGGCACTTTCACACTTACAGCGCCCGAGCGTCGGCGGTAAACCGGACATCTTGTTGCACCCACTGAAGTTTTGCATTTCACACTTATTTTTAACAGTAAACTGAGCTTATATAGTGAAATACAGTATTTTTAAATCCAACTGACAATTTGGATGTTGAATTTTAAAAGCAGCGGCAAGTAGTCTGCTGATCTCACAGGTTTGCTAATCTGACAGATGTTTAAAAATTCAACATCAAAACAGTCAGACGGATTGCAAAATACTGAATTTAACTATATAAGCTGAGTTTACTGTTAAAAATAAGTGTGAAATACAAGACTTCAGTGGGTGTAACAAGATGTCCCCTTGTCGCCTTCTCACTGTATCCTTACTGTGGACGAGTGCGGGGTGTAGCAAGATGGCCACGACGGAACGTCACTTCCGTTACAAGATCTGACGGGTCGCCTAATGTGATGAAACACAGACCACAGGCAGCGAGCGTGCGTGCCCCCTAGGCGGAAGTGCAGAATAACGCATATATACGTGAGTCTGCACAGAAGAGCCTGTGGTAGCAGTAAATCTGCTATGGAGCGGACTGCAAGTGGTTAAAGAGACCCCGTCACCAGCTTAAAAAATTGCACATAAACAACACACGATTAAAGTGGTTGTAAACCCACAGGGAGTAAAAAAAAAAAGAAAACCTGCAAGACAAGGCATAATGAGCTAGTATGCATAGCTTCCATTATGATATACTTACCTTAGATCGATGCCCCTGCAGCGGTCCCGGCACACCGATTTGGCTAGCGACATGTCTCCCGGAGTTACTTCCAGATATCACGGGCTCCAGCACTGTGATTGGCCGGAGCCGCGATGATGTCACTCCCACGCAGGCGTGGGAGCCACCGGTAGCGGCACGTCAGCTGAAGCAACGGCGCGTTCAGTGCCCATGTGACGATGACGTTGGCACATGCTAATACAGGGGATATCTCCTAAACCGGTTTAGGAGATATCCACGGTAGCTATAGGTAAGCCTTATTATGAGCTTACCTGTAGTAAAAAGTGGTTGTAAAGGGTTTACAACCACTTTAAAGCTGCATTAAACCCAAAAACAAAAATGTAATATATTGCAGCTCACTAATCATTAGATGTGGTGGCTGCATCCGTTTTTTTTTTTGTTTTGTTTTTTTGTTTTGTTTTTTAGCATTTGCTTCCTTTATTTTTACCTGGTTATCCGGCTAGTAATTCTGTTACTTTTCAACTTCCTTTAACAGACCAAGCCGTCCAACAAAACTAGCAGTTAGATGGCTGGGACAAACCATTGAACATTGATGGGGGTACTTAAAATGATCAGCTTTTATTAACTTATGTAAAACCTTTATCCCAAAAAGAAAACGGCTGTTGCAGTAACTGTCTAAAAAAGTGTTAGCTGGAGTTCAGCCTTGCTATTCAGAATTAAATAAGGAGAAGAATCCTGTATTTTTGTAACTGCAGATTACTCTAATGCCACGTACACACGGCCGGACTTACCAACGGGCTAAACTCCGTTGGCATTTCCGACGGAAAGATTTAGAAAATGGTCTATATCTGAGTCTGTCGGAAATGCCGACAGAAAAAGTCAGATGGGGCATACACACGGTCGAAATGTCCGACCGAAAGCTCCCATCGGACTTTTTCTGTTGGGAAGTCCGGCCGTGTGTACGCAGCATTATATATAACATTTAGCCCAGGTTCACACTGAGCTGCGGGAATGAAGCAGTGCGAGTTCAGCTAAACTCGCACGATTTCACTCCCGCGTGTCAGTCCTGATTTCACAGACATCTGTGCGGGTTTCTGCACAAATGTCAATGGAAATTGCAAGCTGAAATCGCAAAAAGTAGTACTGAAACTACTTTTTGAAATCGGTGCGGCGCGGCAAATGCGGCGTCGCACCGATTAGGACGGTGCCTTTGCCGGAGATTGCCGCTGATTTGACATGCGATTTGAGATGTCAAATCGCACCAGTGTGAACCAGGGCTTAAAGGAGAAGTTGTGCCTCTCTGCAAACAGTAAGCACCCGCTACAAGGAGACATGGTAGTGACGTATTCTAATGCCTCGTACACATGATCGGACTTTCCGACAACAAAACCGTGGAATTTTGTCCGAAGGGCGTTGGCTTAAACTTGTCTTGCATACACACGGTCACACAAATGTTGGCCAACAATTATGAACGTAGTGACGTACTACGTGGTTTTTCAGCTCTTTAGCGCCACCCTTTGAGCTCATTCTGCTAATTTCGTGTTAGTAGAAGTTTGGTGAGTGTTGATTAGCGCTTTTCAGTTAGTTTCTGAACGGCTGTTCGTCAACCAGCCATGTTGCGGAATCGGAGGAGATAACGTGTTATTTATTATTGGCCTTGGAGTTATTGCTATGACATTATTTTTTTGGTTGAATAATGATTTGATTTGTTATATTTTCTATATTTTAGGATGCATAGAATGCACTTTTTGATTAAGTTCTATTGGCAGATAGCATGTCTAATTTTATTTGTTTTCTTTTCTTAATGCACAATAAAAAAATTGTGGAGAATAATACTTGGCTGTGTGTTTTACTTCAAATGACAGTTTGGGAGTAGGCACTTACATTTAAAAAAAATACAATGTAAAATTAACAAGGGACACCAACATAGTTGTATCTTTGATCTTAAAAAATTACAGGGTAATGGCGTTGTGGTAACTTGCCCAAATAATAAAAAAAAAAAGCATAATAATATTATTCTTGATATTACTAGAAAAAAAAAAAGCCTTTGAAAATTTGTTTGCAATAACTCCATTAGTATCACCAGCAGAGCAGCTTCATTATTATCCCATTAAAGAAGAAGAGAATATTCTCTCCTGGAATGTCCGGGGAATGAACTCGGCGATTAAGCGCTCGCTGGTTTTCAAATATCTAAAAACCTATGCCCCTCACATTTGTATACTACAAGAGACCCACCTGGTGGGCTCGAGGATTCTTAGCCTAAAAAGGGCCTGGGTGGGATCTCAATATCATGCCACCTATTCTAGCTATTCTCGGGGAGTAAGCATTTTAGTCCACCGGTCCCTTCCGTTTCAGCTTCAGGAGATTAGAACTGACCCAGGCGGAAGATATGTAATCATTTATGCGACAATCGCCAATATGACGTTTGTGATTGTGGGTCTTTACCTCCCACCTTCCGCAGATGTGTGCCTACTGTATGATATCATGCGAATGGTCGTGCAGTTTAATACTCCGAATGTCATGTTGCTGGGGGATTATAATATGGTTCCATGTCTGCAGGTCGACAGGTTCCACCAGTCTACTAGGGGGTCCCCTGGTCTCATGCAGTGGGCTGACACATTTGAACTTATTGATGTGTGGCGACATTTCAACCCATCTGAAAAAATGTTTACGTGCCATTCATCCACCTTCCGTATCCTTTCCCGTATTGACCTGGGGTTTGTTACACGGGCGATGCTGCAGAGGGTTGCGGAGGTGCAAATCCTCCCTAGAGGAGTCTCAGACCACGCCCCCCTTATGCTGTCGCTACGGATGGGGCCCGCTGCTGGTAGGAGACTGTGGAGATTATCGGGATACTGGATCGCAGACCCTAAAATCCAAGAAGATATGTCAGAGGCCCTATGTCACTATTGGATAGAAAACAATGATTCAGTGGGGGCTTTGGTGGGCTGGGACGCATTTAAGAGCTGGTTGAGGGGTGAATATATTTCCTGCATTGCCCATACCCAGAGACAGTCTGTGCGATTGCTGAGGGACCTGGAGGAGGAACTAAGGGACAAGGAGGCTTGTTATGTGGCTGATCCTACACCCCTTAACCACGGGAATTGGCAGTTTGCGCTGCGGGCGGTTGAACTTTTTAGGTTGGAGATGACAAAGAAGTCAATGCTTGATACTGCTCAAAGGGTTTTTGAGTACGGTGACAAAAACGGCAAAATGTTGTCGTGGCTGTCCCGGGGTCAAAATCCCAGCACTCATATTGGGAGTATCAGAGATGAGGGTGGAGTTCCTCTTAAGAACCCTGATGAAATCCTTGCTAGATTTATGAGATATTACAAATTACTTTACTCGACCAAAGTGAATTATGTTTGGTCCGAACTTGAGACTTATCTGGAGAGAGTGGACTTTCCTGCCCTGTCTAGAGAAGCCAGAGACATGCTGGAGGGGGATATTACCCTGGAGGAGGTCCAGATCGCTATGACCCAAATGCAGCCTGGGAAAACTCCTGGTGCAGATGGCATCCCGATCGAGTTCTACTCTACCTATCAGGAATTCCTGGCCCCTAGGCTTACAAAACTATTTGCCCAGTTTGCCGAACTTGGCTCCCTACCGGAGTCCATGTCGGAGGCTGTGATTGTGTTGGTGCCTAAAGCGGATAAGGACCCCGAAGAGTGTGCGTCGTATCGACCGATTTCCTTAATAAATGTCGATGCAAAGCTCTTGGCAAAGATACTGGCCAATCGCCTGACGGAGGTCCTGGATGAACTGATTCACGAGGATCAGACGGGGTTCATGCCCGGCAAGGGCACCGACATCAATTTGCGGAGACTGCAGCTTAACCTGTCTGCCTCTCATGACAATGCTGGTTCCAGAGTCATTGCCTCACTCGACGCCGAGAAGGCATTCGACTCGGTCGAGTGGGGCTATCTTTGGGAAGTTTTGGGTAGGTTTGGGTTTGGCCCTCATTTTTGCGCTGGCTACAGTTGCTCTATGCCAGGCCCTCGGCCTGTGTTAGGACCAGTGGTGGGATCTCTGAGGGTTTTTTGTTACAGCGGGGTATGAGGCAGGGCTGCCCCCTTTCCCCTTCCCTGTTTGCCTTGGCGTAGGAGCCTCTGGCCATCCTTCTCAGGGCGTCCCGGGAGGTGGAGGGGCTGCGGATTGGTCCTTTGGAAGAAAAGGTGTCGTTGTACGCCGACGATGCGCTTTTATATCTACGGAATGCGGGTTCCTCCCTGCGGGCTGCTCTGGAGTTATTCAACGAATTTGGCCGTTTCTCGGGGGTCCGGATAAACTGGTCCAAATCAGTACTGTTCCCTCTTGACCCCTTAGCGCGGGCGACAGCGGCTCCCACTCAGTTGCAATGGGTCTCGGGTTTTAAATATCTTGGCATTCGAATAAGTCGTGATCCCTTGGAGTTTCATGAACTCAATATCCGCCCGGTTTTGTCACAACTTAGAGCTCGTTGTGCCGCCTGGGGTAACCTTCCACTTAATTTGCTAGGGCGTATTAATTTGATAAAGATGGTTTTTCTTCCAAAATTCAATTATCTGTTTAGGAACTCCCCGGTGTGCTTGCCGAATATATTTTTTAAAGAGCTGGACAGTTGTATTGGATCCTTTATTTGGAGGGGGTCTACCCCTCGGCTGGCGCGGTTCACCCTGTCTCTAACTCCTCGGTGCGGGGGCTTAGCGTTGCCCAATTTTCGGGTCTATTATTGGGCGGCCATATTGGTCTCGGTCCGTTGGTGGTTTCTCCGATCTAGAGCCAATGCGGCGGTGTGCTTGGAGGCGACTCTTCTGGGTTCCCTAGGGGATCTCGCAAATCTGGTATATCGAGGACCTGGGGCCTATGCTGATCTCCCGCTCCCGACTAGAACAACACTTAGGGTGTGGGCGGTAGCCAGGAAGAGGTTTCTTAAAATAGGGCACTGGTCACCATTCCAGCCTCTGTGGGGTAATACTAATTTCCAGCATTTTAGCACGATTCCTGATCAGCAGGTTTGGGCAAAATTTGGAATAAAGACCCTTCGGGATATTATGCCCGCAGGGCATTTACTGACATACAAAGATCTTTCTACTAAGTTTAAATTACCTGGGTGGATGTACTTCAGGTACCAACAGCTGCGCCATGCTGTGCGCGCGCAGTTTTCGGGCCCTGTGGTCCTATCCATGGACCCAATAGAGGAACTACTGGCCCAGGAATCTCTTTCTAAACCTCTCTCTTCCCTTTATCTGGCATTGCTTAGTCTGGAATCTCCTGGTTTAGAGAAGCTGTGGGAATTCTGGAAGGCTGACATTCCCACTTTAGAGAGAGAAGAGTGGAATGACTGCTTTGAGGAGGGATTTGGGTTGGTCATTTCTTCCAGAGATAAGGTAATCCAGGCCAAGTTTCTTCACAGAGTGTACTACACTCCGCAGCGATTGCACAGACTGTTCCCCTCGAGGGACCCTATCTGCGGTAAATGTAGGAGAGATATAGGGACATATCTTCATATGTTCTGGACCTGCCCGGTGGTGACTGGGTTCTGGGCTGCGGTGTTTGAGGCCATTAATGTGTGCCTTGGGTTGTCACTGACACAGACACCGGAGTTGGCATTATTGGGAGTGCTAGGAGAAGAACAGATGCCAAGGTATACTAAACTCCTAATCGGCTTTTTATTGTATTATGCAAAAAAGACTATTCTGCTTAGATGGACGTCTGCGTCCCCCCCCCACCTTGACGTTATGGGAAGATACCATTAACAAAGCTCTACCACTGTATAAAATAAGGTACCTAAATAGGAAGTGCCCCAAGAAATTTGAGGGTATTTGGGCACCTTGGACAGCATAAGGTTAATAACGTTTACCCATTGACCAGAGGATGGTGCTAGTGCTCGCTGGTGATCTGGACTGCTTGGGCTCCCCTTCCCTCTCCTCCCCCCCCCCCCCCTCCCGTTGCCTCCTTCTGCCTCCCCCCCCCTCCCTCCCCTTTCCTCCCTTTTACCCTCCCCCACATCCATACATCTTGGTCATTCCAATTGTTTTGATTTTTGAAGCAATGTAATGGGGATTCCCTCCTAAGCTATCAATAAGCGTGTACTACTGCCGAGTTGCATTGATTTAATGTCCTGATTTGATTGTAGTTTGAAGTTTTCTGTGTTTTTCTTTTCAACATTACCTCTTGAAGATGAAATGTGTAAGATGCTTCCCACTATATGTCTGATTTCTTTTCCCTTGTCTGGCTTGTAAAATGCTGTTTTTTCTATCAATAAAGTGAGATTTAAACCGTGAAAAAAAAAAAAAAAGAAGAAGAGAATTGTGCGCTGCATTTGGAGATTTCATAATTTGCCACGTCACAAATATTAGTTCTCCATTACAATTGCTAGTTTACAAGACCGACCGCTTCTGCTTCCGAGCATGCGTGTTTTTACTTTGGACTTGTGTACACACGCACGGAAAATCCGTCAACAGACATTTGTTGGCGGAAAATTTGAAGACATGCTAACCAACATTTGTTGGCGGAAAGTCCGACAACAATTGTCCAATGGAGCGTACACGCGGTCGGATTTTCCAACATCGGTCTGACATCCAACACTTCCTGTCAGAAAATCCGACCGTGTGTACGAGGCTTTAGTCTGCACGCTTTGTGGTAAAAGATGCCCCTCTCTCTCATCTCAGAAAATTGGTAAAGTATAGTGCAGTATATAATAAAAACATTTCTATATGTTTATCTAAGAATTTGTTGTACCCTTGTACACTTGCCGCTATTGCTTTTATCACTGTATTGCAGTGATTGATATAAGCTGTCTGTCACATTGTAGACAGTAGAAGGGCAGTAGAAGCAGATGGGGTCCTGAAACGTCCTATACATAATAAAAGAGTACATCTATGACTGGAGGACTGCAGTTCTGTCATGCAGAGAGCGATGGCCGCTTCCTGACTGCGTGCAGCGAGGAGCAGATGGAAAGGCCAGTCACACATGTGCCAGACTGTACCACAGGGCTCTAGACATGCAACGCGCACACACAGTGCCACTGACTGCACAATGCCCTAGTGGGAGCGGAGAGGAATTCGCACGAAGATGTGTCGGAGCAGCTGATGTCTGACTTTCCCTCTGCTAGAGATTGCTTGCAAACTTCATCCGCGCCAACTTTCCCATGGTCGAGAAGTCACTGACAGGACAGCAAACTATTCGCAGTACTTCACTGACAGCTACTGATGGGACGATTTCAAACCAACCCTCATTTGGAGAAAGGGGTTGATTTATTAAGGCAAGCAGGCTGTTCACTTTGCAAATTAATTTCCCCAGAGCTTAGTGAATGTGGTGAAATTTCAATTTGCTAAGACTACCCAAATCACACGCAAGGAAAAAACAAACAAACATCTTTTGCGTGCACACCATTGGATGATGGAAGTCAGCAGCAGAGCTTCGCCTCATTCACCAAGCTCTAGGGAACATTCCCTTGCAAATTGCAAGATCCCTTGCAATGTGAGTAGTACATTTGCCTTTGGTAAATAAACCCCACAGGCGTCCTGCCACCAAGTGCAAAGGCTTTATTTCAATACACGTGTGAGGACAATAAAGCCTCAGTACGGTACGATTGTTGGACAACCGAGCGTCTGATTTTTGTCAAAAGAGAGTGTGCCGGGATCTTGTCTTGCATACTAACGGTACACAATCGTCGTTCCACAAACATGAACATTGTGACGTACTATGAGGAATTTCAGCTCTTATGCGCAGTGGCAGCTGGTGCTCAAAATTTTTAGGGGGCACAAACAAACTGAAAAATTCAGAAAAAAAAACATCAATTGCAGCCTCACTGTACCATCAATCACAGCCACTGTGCAATCAATCGCAGCCACTGTGCCCATCAATTGCAGCCACTGTGCCACCAAACGCAGCCACTGTGCCATCAAACGCAGCCACTGTGCCATCAAACGCAGCCACTGTGCCATCAATTACCGCCACTGTGCCCATCAAACGCAGCCACTGTGCCCATCAATTACCGCCACTGTGCCCATCAATTACCGCCACTGTGCCATCAAATGCAGCCACTGTGCCCCATAAAATGCAGCCACTGTGCCCATCAATTGCTGCCACTGTGCCATCAAATGCAGCCACTGTGCCCCATCAATTGCAGCCACTGTGTCAAATCAAATGCTGCCAGTGTGCCCCCCCGCCGGCTCACCGTCTGCACTTACCTGTCTCGGTGGGACAGCTCCTCGATGTCTTCTCCCGTCTTCTCTTCCCGTCCTCTGCTATGATTGGACACCTGGCATCCAATCACAGCGCCTGTGGTTTCAGCCAATCAGGTGACGGGTAACAGATCCGAGCACCTGATTGGCGGAGAGGCAGTTTAGTGTTAGGAAAGCGAATATTCATTCGCTTTTGTAACACACAGCTGAGTGACCTGAGAGCGCCCAGCATGGCGCTCGCAGGTCACCTGTTTTGATGCCTATTAGAGCCTATGGCTCTAATCAGGTGCTTCAAAACAACCCCCTCCGCTGTAATTCAGGCACCCTGCGCCCAAAAAGGGGCCGGGCGCCTGAATAGGGGGTGGCAGCAGCGACCATAGTTAAATTCATGCAATGCATGAATCTATCTATTGGTAAAAGGGGTGGGGGCAGGAGAGAGGGGGTGGCGCTCGTGCGCCCTTATGGACGCACCGCCACTGCTTGTGCGCCACCCTTTGGACCCCTTCTGCTAATTTCTTGCTTGGTGACCATTGATTCTGAGCATGCGTGTTTGTACTTTCGACTTTTGTGTGGCGGATTTGTGTACTGGCCATCCGAAAATCTGACGTGCAGCTGTCGTTTGACAAATATTTACTACCCTGTCATCCAACATTTGTTGGTCAAAAATTGAAAAGCAATTGTTGAAAGGAACGTACTAACGGTAAGAACTTCGGACAACAGTCTGTCAAACGACAAACCCCTTCTGATTTTTGTACCGTGTCTACGAGGCTTTAGAAAGAGGAGATTGTTATGACCTTCTACGGCAGATACATGGGATTTTAAGGCAGCTAAATTAGCATAATTAAGGACTTATATCAAAAACTGAGCAGGCCCAGATGACTAATAGGGAGCACGTTAATTAGTTCAGACACTATAAGTTTAAAGGTAAACTCCGGGGGAAACAAAAATATTCCCTTGCACTGGGGCTGTTTCTGCACTGCAAGGGTTAAATGCTCAATTAGGTTCCAGGAAACCACAAGAAGTGCTTTTACTTACCAGATCCTCCAGGCTTTAATTCCAGTCCCCACAGCCTCCTCTCCCCTATGCCCCGGCGGTCGCAGGTCCCCTGATATCATCAAGTCCAATATAGAGCCCATAACCCGAGCCCATAGCCCTGCATTGGACTTAAGGAGAGACAGTCCACCACTGGAGTAGTGGAGAGCACCTGTGGCCAGGGGAGCAGAGGATCAGGTAAGTTCCCCAGACCTAAATGAGCATTTAATCCTTGCAGTGCAGGGGCAGCCCCATTGCAAAGAAGGATTGTTCCTTTCCCTGGAGATGGGCTTTAATCTTCCGATGACTGCAATTTTAAGTAAAGAAGACCTATTCTACAGTCTTGAAAGTATATTTAATGACTTGGAGAATGTTGTTTGAAACTACTTGCTTTTAACATTTGATTTTGGAATGAATGGACTTTACATAATGGAAACCACATGTACTGTTAGAAATTTGTTCGTTCGAGAAACATTTTCCATCCTGCTACTACCGTCAAAACAAATGTCAATTTGACCCCACCAACAATTTAAAAATAGAACAAATGTTCTTAAACCAAAAAAAATTGAATTCTACCAATGTATATCCAGCTTAAGACCCCTTTCACACTGTGCTGCCACCGGTGTCAGTGGCACCGCTTTACCGTTGTTTTAGCGGCACCATTCGGCCGCTAGCGGGGGGTGGTTTTAACCCCCCGCTAGCAGCTGAAAAGGGGTTAAATCCGCCCAAAAAACGCCGCCGGAGCGGCGTTTTGCCGGCGGTATCGCAGTGCTGCCCCATTGATCTCAATGGGGAGCAGCGGTGGAAAAGCGGTGAGTTCACCGCTCCTTCACCGCTCCAAAGCAGCTGCTGGCAGGACTTTTTCTGATGCCCTGCCTGCGCACCGCTCCAGTGTGAAACCCTCGGGCTTTCACACTGGAGTGAATAGAACAGTTGTTTTACGGTGGTTTGCAGGCGCTATTTTTAACGCTATAGCGCCTGCAAAACGCTCCAGTGTGAAAGGGATCTTAGTCTAGTTCCAGATATATCTGACATATGATATGTAGATTACAAAGCACAAAACAGACAAAAATTCAAAAGAATTGGAAGTGGCAGTGGGGTGGATTTACTAAAGGCAAACATGCTGTGGTCTTTGCAAGTGCAGTTGCTGTAGAGCTTAATAAAAAATGCACACACAAAAAAAGACGAAAAAAATAGCAGGTGAGCTGATCAACAATTTAGAATAGCCCCCCAGGCAGAGGCGGCTCTAGGCTTTGTGAGGCCCCAGGCAAATCTAAGACATGAGGCCCCATTCACATCCATAATGGGAAAAATGATTCAAGCGATAAAAATTAACTGTATAAATTGCATATATTAAGAGTTTTAAATTCTATGAACTATGAATTCACCGTTTATAGAATTTTCTCTAAACAATTCTTCTTTAATCAAATATATATATATTACATATATATTATATATTACACGCTTATTTATCCATGGGGCTTGTAGTTTTAAAACAGCTGGAGGGCCATCTGTTTGAGACCCCTGATTTACATGAAGGTCACAGGATACAAGAGACGATCAGAGACTGCAGACATGATACAGGAGATGATCAGAGATTACAGACATGGTACAAGAGATGGTCAGAGACTGCAGACATGATACAAGAGATGGTCAGAGACTGCAGACATGATACAGGAGATGATCAGAGACTACAGACATAGTACAGGAGATGGTCAGAGACTGCAGACATGATACAGGAGATGATCAGAGACTGCAGACATGATACAAGAGACGATCAGAGACTGCAGACATGATACAGGAGATGGTCAGAGACTGCAGACATGATACAAGAGATGGTCAGAGACTGCAGACATGGTACGAGAGATGGTCAGAGACTGTGCTGACATACTACAGGAGATGATCAGAGACTGCAGACATACTACAGGAGATGATCAGAGACTGCAGACATACTACAGGAGATGATCAGAGACTGCAGACATAGTACAGGAGATGATCAGAGACTGCAGACGTGATACAGGAGATAGTCAGAGACCAGTGGCGGAACTACCGCCATAGCAAGCCACGCGGGCGCTATGGGGCCCGCAGCCGAGTGGGGCCTCGTCATAGTTGCCAAAAGAAATCCTTTTGTACTGATTTTTCGCCGCCCGCCGCTGCCACCGCTAGAGGTCCGTGGCCGGTGGAGATAATGTCTCCGCTGGCCGCCATTTTCCTGAAGACCAGCTGACTTAGTAATGACAAGTGGAGCCTGCCGAGTGGCTACAATAGAAATAGAGCAGCGCCGCCGCCCCCCCCCCTGCCCCCGGCCTGTCTGTCATCTGTGATCTGTTTTAGAAAGGGGTGGGGGTGGGCGGTGCCGCAGCTCAATTTCTATTGTAGCCGGCCGGCTCCGCCTCTATTTTGTTCCCCCTCAGGCTTCAGTAATGGCGGTGTTCTGTCATATCTTAGTCTCATGTATCAGTCTCCTGCTCTGCTGGGATATAGAAGGGCTCCAAAGGGGGGGGGGGGGGCGGACCTGAGATGTAAGGAAGCACTCTGCTGGCTGGGGACAGTGACACCAGAGATGTAAGGAAGCACTCCGCTGGCTGGGGACAGTGACACCAGAGATGTAAGGAAGCACTCCGCTGCCTGGGGACAGTGACACCAGAGATGTAAGGAAGCACTCCGCTGCCTGGGGACAGTGACACCAGAGATGTAAGGAAGCACTCCGCTGCCTGGGGACAGTGACACCAGAGATGTAAGGAAGCACTCCGCTGGCTGGGGACAGTGACACCAGAGATGTAAGGAAGCACTCAACTGGCTGGGGACAGTGACACTTGAGATGTAAGGAAGCACTCCGCTGGCTGGGGACAGTGACATCAGAGATGTAAGGAAGCACTCCGCTAGCTGGGGACAGTGACACCAGAGATGTAAGGAAGCACTCCGCTGGCTATGGACAGTGACACTTGAGATGTAAGGAAGCACTCCGCTGGGGACACCTGAGATGTAAGGAAGCACTCCACTGGAACACCTGGCATCTGGTGGCAAGTGACACCCTCAGAGCTCCCACTGATTATGCATTATGGTGAGTTGAACTATTTCATTTTATATTACAATGTAATAATAGAAATAATGTGCTTCAATCACCCTGACACCATAACAACCATGGCGCCGGGATGATTGAAGCTCTAACACCAGATGTTTGGAGTATCTTTATCTGCTTATTGTAAAACTTTCTGGAATACACATATTTCTATTGTGGTGTAGGGTCTGGGCCTGCTGTCCCCCCATTCCTCTTTTTTTCCTTCCTTCTCTCTCTCTTTCTTCCTTTGTTTCTCCCTCCATCCCTCGTTCAGCTCAGACTCTAACCACACCCCCTTTGAGTCATTCCCATTTAAGCCACGCCCAATATTACGCTTAAACCATGCCAATTTATCGCCATGGCACGCTTTGCAAAAAGTGTCCCTATAAATTTTTTTACAATGTTGGCAACTATGCCCAGGGATGATGAGGAATTTAAGTTTACTGTTAAGCCTCCCGGGCCCCGCGAGTCGGCTGCATACAGCAGGAGGCGGGAGCAGAGTGGGCGGGGCAGAACGCTCAAGCGCGCCTGTGAAGGACATTGTTTTTGGCACATGAGGAGGCTCTGGAGTCTGGACAGGAGGTAGGAAGTCAGTGGGAGACAGACTATCATCTGTTTTGCACAGTGCCTGGAAAAGCACCTTGTCCCCGTGCAAAACATCACAGCACAGGAGGAGGAGGAGGGGCGGGTTCAGTTCGCTTCGCTCCGCAGTGCACTATGTGTGTCAGGCAGCTGGGGAGAGATGCCGGCTGCAATGCACAGTGGAGTGGAGCTTGCGGCGTGTGGGAGCGGAGACACCCCGCACAAGCCACGGGCATTGCGGAAATCTGATTTGCCGGGACTCCGGATCGAGAATGCAGGGCGGTCCCGGCGAATCATCGAGGTTGCGGTATGGGCAAGTTAGGCGGCCGCGAGGCCCTTTTGGGGGCGAGGCCTAAGGCGACCGCCTAATTTGCCTAATTAGAGAGCCGCCTCTGCCTCCAGCTGACGATTGAAGACAAATAGACATGTCTGAGGGTGCTACTGCAATTTTGCCTCCATCTGATATATCTCTTATACGGAGAGAGAGATATAGATATGCAAGTTGTTCATTATCACAATGGGTTGTTCATAATCATAGATATATGAAATATGTATATGTATTTTATAAGAGAGTAAAAATATATATATATATTTTAAATATACATATTTTTTATATATATAGATATATATATAGAGTTCCGCTTTGTTTAAAATGGACTATTAGTGAAAATGTGTAATAACGGAGGTCATTTCAGTGATCGAAGCAGTATGCCCTCTGTCTCATGATCAATCACTTAATTAAGCATATTCAAATTATAATTGTTTTATATATTAGTATTCACTGGGAGCAGATACATCTTTATAATTGTTTAACGGTTTTTATTACCACCTGTCAAAGAATTTTTTATGATGTTCGATCAGTTTAGGTACTACGGTCCCAACGTTGTAACCAATGCCTACAAGTAAGCCTCTCCTACCCCTGTGTTCTTTTAGGATCCGAGACAGGGGGAGGCATCATCGTGAGCGTATCTTCCCCTATAAATTTGCGAGTTACCATTGAGCGAGCGTGATCTGAGGAAGGAGGCCACGCCTCCGAAACGCATTGTCATGGCAACGTCCACACTCTTCCCCCCTCCTGTATCCTGCTCATGTGGGTTTGTGTGTCCTCAGAGCGCAGCGCCGGCTGGACCGGGCGCATGCACATTAGGATCTGCACGCTAAGCGTGGTGGTGGACAGCCTTGGATGTGCTGCCAGGATCCGGGCAGCTAGGTTGAGCATCCACGGCTCCCCCCTCCCCTGTCGGGGTTTTGAGGTTGTATATAGGAGTGCGACCACGGTGGAATCCTTATGCTGTATGAATCTTCACACAATGTGAGTTTGATCATTGTAGAGTTTTTAACTTTACAATATTAAAGCCGAGTTACACTAGGGCGGCTTTGCGCTCTCTTCTTTTGTGTTTCTGTCTAGAGCTTAATAAATGAAGTAAAGCTCTGCTGACTTCCATCATCCAATCATGTACTAGCAAAATTGCTGTTGTTTTTATCTTCTTTGCATGTGATTGGAAATTCTTTGCAAAGTAAGGCTTCATCTCATTTACTAAGCCCTGAAGCAATTGTACTTGCAAAGTGCACAGTCTGTTTGACTTTAGAAAATCCACCCATAGGGGTTGATTTACTAAAACTGAAGAGTGCAAAATCTGGTGCAGCGGTGCATTGTAGCCAATCAGCTTCTAACTTCAGCTTGTTCAATTAGCCCCTTCCCGCCGAGCGTACGCAGATGTGCGTACTCGGCTTTCCGGGGTTATACCGGGATGATGCCCGCAGCTGCAGGCATCATCCCGGTACCATTTTGTAGAGCCGGCGATTGGCTATCCATGTATAACAACCGATGAGGCTAAAAGCCGCTCGGCTGTTATACCGGAGAAGCAGGAGGGGACGTCCCCCCCCCTCCCGCCACCTCCCGCCGCTCTTACCGGGCCCACCGATCCACCTGGAGGCCCGATCGATGATCCGCCGCCTCCGGCGGCTGCTGACAGTCTGGAACGAAGCCATGGGCGGCTTCGTTCCAGCCTTCTAATTGTAAACGCGGAAGCTACGTCATGACGTCACTTCCCCTTTACTCGGCTGCCAATGGTGCCGGTTTTAAAAAAATACACAGTATTCAGAATCGCAGTTTTCGGCGATCTGAATACTGTGAAGTACAAAGGAGAGATTGGGGGTCTTTTAGACCCCCGATCCCTCCATAAAGAGTACCTGTCACCACCTATTACTGTCACAAGGGATGTTTACATTCCTTGTGACAGCAATAAAAGTTATCAAAAAAATATTTTTTTTTAAAACACAATTTCTAAATATAGAGATAAATAAAATAAATAAGAAAAAAAACATTTTTTAAAGCGCCCCCGTCCCCGCGAGCTCGCGCAGCAAAGAAAACGCATACGGAAGTCGTGCCCGCATATGTAAACGGTGTTCAAATCACACATGTGAGGTATCGCCACGATCGTCAGAGCGAGAGCAATAATTCTAGCACTAGACCTCCTCTGTAACTCTAACCTGGTAACCGCAAAAAATTTTTAAAGCGTCGCCTATGGAGATTTTTAGGTACCGTAGTTTGTCGCCATTCCACGAGTGCGTGCAATTATAAAGCGTGACATGTTTGGTATCTATTTACTCGGCGTAACATCATCTTTCACATTAAAAAAAAAAATTGGGCTAACTTTACGGTTTGATTTTTTTTAAATTCATGAAAGTGTCCCTTTTCCCAAAAAGTTGCGTTTAAAACACCGCTGGATCAATACCGTGTGATAAAAAATATTGCAACAATCACCATTTTGTTCTCTAGATTCTCTACTAAAAAATATGTATAATGTTTGGGGGCTCTAAGTAATTTTCTGGCAAAAAATACGGATTTTAACTTGTAAACACCAAATGTCAAAAATAGGCTTAGTCATGAAAGGGTTAAGCTTTGACAATAAAACCTGGAAGGTGATTGGTTTCTTTGCAGAGCTGCACCAGATTTTGCACTGTACAGTTTTAGTAAATCAACCTTATAGTGTTTCAGGCTAGCAGAGTATATGATGTTTGAATAAACTGTGTTGAAGACAAAGGGGGTTTGTTTACGAAAGGCAAATCCACTTTGCACTACAAGTGCAAACTACAAGTGCAAAGTGCACTTGAAATTGCACTGAAAGTGCACTTGGAAGTGCAGTTGCTGTAAATCTGAGGGGTAGATCTGAAATGAGGGGAAGCTCTGCTGATTTTATTATCCAATCGTGTGCAAGCTAAAATGCTGTTTTTTATTTTCCTTGCATGTCCCCCTCAGATCTACAGCGACTGCACTTCCAAGTGCACTTTCAGTGCAATTTCAAGTGCACTTTTCACTTGTAGTGCAAAGTGGATTTGCCTTTAGTAAATAACCCCCAAAGTGTTTCTTTGAATGTCTCTGTAACAAGATGGTGAATAACAGTCTGTCATAAAATGAAGATGTAAGCCTTGCAAGTCCAAAACTCCAACACAATACAAGCCAGAGAGTTACAGACAATTTGTTTAAAAAAAAGGCAAGCTAATTAAAGATGGACTCCAGAGAAATACATGAAAGCACCTTATCATTCATTAATCTTTTCCATCACAATTCATTTTGCAGTTTTGATCTAAAATCTTGACTTATACTGAACTGTCAAATACAAGAATCCGCAGCTAATGGGCTTCAAGGAAATATAATTAGCAGGTAGGGCTGCCAACCATTCCGAAATGTATTGACCTAAAAATAATTACAAACTGAGCACTTATGAACATTTTTTTTTTTTTTTTAGGAGGTGATGCCATTGGTGGGATTCAAACCCATGGGTTGAACCTTTGAAGGCAGCAGGACATACCACTACGCTATGGAGCTCAGCACCAAATAAATTACAAACTGATTAATTGAGGCTGTCCTAAAAAGTATTTTCTGATGCCAACATGGCAGCATGCATATGATATAGCCCTGCCCCTATTTTCCCCCACAGGATCAGTTTAAATCTATAAAAGGAAGTAAATGAAGACCCTCCCTATGTCTACGTCTTAACATTTTGGGTAGTGCATGCAAGATGTCTTTGGAGACCATCTGCAAAGCAGCAGGCTGGTTGTTGCAGCGCACCTGCTTCAGGTGCTACAAGAAAGAGACGGGGGCTCGTAAGTTAGTGGACTTCGGCTAAATGATGGTTCAGACTTACATATCCATTGTAATAAAGTTTGATTGTGCATTATAGCCCTTCCTGTTTAGCTTGTTAGCTATCATATGTATGCTGCCTTGTTGGCGTCAGAAAAATTTAAATTGTATCAAATACCACAATTTTCCTTTCCTGATGCCAATCCATAGTAGCATTTGGACCCTCACTTTTGATCTTGTTGTTTTTACGGAGATTGGGATGGGTTTCCCTTTACTTCTTTTTATAGATTTAAAGTGGTCCTGTGGGTGGAGATAGAGGCGGAGCTATATTATATGTATGCTGCCATGAATTGGTGTCAGGAAAGCAAAATTACGGTAAGCATTTGATAAAATTTTCTGTTTTTTTCCTGCATTTAATTATCAGCTAATAGTACAATTTCTATCACATCTAAACATGACTCAAAACTAAAAGCATTTGTCAAAGTCATAAAGTTCAATCAGTTTGGTTTAAAGCACAAAGCTGTGCTTTGCCCATTCAAGGCAAAGAAAAAAGTTGGCTTTATTCTCCAAAGTCTGAGGTTCACATACTGTATGTCCAAAATGTATTCAGGTTTCCCCACATCCAATTTGCATGACATGCGAGTGTGACCGGCTCTCAATGAAGCCAGCTCACACACAGGTCCGGGGCGGCCATAGTCCGCTTTCCAAAAGGGTCCTATGCGTGTTTGGGTCTGGTTCAGGTGCAAATTCAGGCAAAAATTTGCACCGCATTCACACCTGAACCAGTGAACAGGAACAAACCGGACCCCATGCTGAGAACCGCGGGCGCACATATGTGAACCTGGCCTTAAACAGCATATCGTCACCCTTCACTCCCTCCACCACTGCCCCATTCAGCGGCAGGAGCTGATAAAAGTACCCCATACAGCATTAGCCCATAAAGGGAAAACATACCCCTGTGCAAGCTTCTACTGATGTGGCCTGTAAGTTATGAAGAGCTTTCTGTTCACTTTCAGTGGCTAATCAGAGTGCTGGAGGAGTGAAAGGAAGGTAAGTACAGTATATGCTTCTTTGACAAAGCATCAATTCACTTTATTACTTTTGCTGCCAGGGCTGGTTTTGCATTTTTTATTTTTATTTTTTTTGTACATATGTTAAAATAATCAATTTATGCCTAAAGATTATTTAAAACCCCCAAACATAATATATTTTCTGAAAGCAGAGACCTGGTAAATAAAATGGCAGCAGTTGTAGTATTGGTGGAGACCAAAAGCTCCCTATGTGATAGCATACTTATGCCCCGTACACACGGTCCGATTTTCTGGCGGAAAATGTTCAATTCTGACCGTGTGTAGGCTCCATCGGACATTTTCCATCGGTATTTCCGTCACACAAAATTTGAGATCTGGATCTCAAATTTTCCAACAACAAAATCCGTTGTCGTAAATTCCGATCGTGTGTACACAATTCGGATGCACAAAGTTCCACGCATGCTCAATATCAAGCAGAAGAGCCGCACTGGCTATTGAACTTTATTTTTCTCGGCTCGTCGTACCTGTTGTACGTCACCATGTTCTTGAAGTTCAGAATTTCCGACAAGATTTGTGTGACCGTGTGTATGCAAGACAAGTTTGAGCCAACATCCATGGATTTTGTTGTCGGAATGTCCGATCGTGTGTACGGGGCATTAGGGCTATTAGATTCCACTGAGGATTTTGACATGTTTCTGCTGTCACTTTCCCCAGCTGCTGTGAACGGGGAAAAAGCTAATGGAACACAGGAGCGGTCCGTCCATTAAGGGCGCACGGGCGCCGCCTCCCCTTTCTGTTGCCACCGCCACCCCCTAGTCAGGCGTCTGGCCCCTTTCAGGATGCATGAATTACAGCTGCAGGGTTTTTTTTAAGCACCTGATTAGAGCCAGAGGCTCTAATAGGCTTCAAAATAGGGTGAGCTCGGGACGCAGAGCCTTGTGCTCGGAGCCCACCCAGGTGTATTCGCTATTCTAACATTGAATCGTCTCTCTGCCAATCAGGAAGCGCAGGTCTAATACCCGTTTCCTGATTGGCTGAAAGGACAGGTGATCCTAATGGACGCCTAGGAGGCGGAGGAGGGAGATGCACGGCAGAAGCCGCTGTGATCCACAGGAGGAGGAAGGGCTTTGATGTCCTAACCATCCTCCGGGGGAGGGGGGGGGGTTGTTTGCCGCCCCACAAAAAGAAAAAAACACCAGCCGCCACTGATGGAACATGATCTGAACTCCATTAAGCTTCTTCACCGTCCACAGCAGTTGAGGAAAGTGACAGCAAAAACCAGAGGTGACAAAATCCTCATTGCTTCCAGGTTCTTACTAGCTAGAGGAAATCAGTGAACAGATGTTTGCTGGCCTCCCTTGCCTCTGTGACCAACCCAATGCAGTTTTGTGTGCCGCTCAGGCTCTGTTGAACCAGGGTATGTGTAAATTCGGAAACATCCGCCACTGGGAGTGCTGGCACGGGGTGGAGCTCGTCCCAGCTCCTGCTATGGCTATTATGAAAGGATCACTGTAGCCGCACATCCGCATGGTCCCTTCAAACAATATGAGAGTGGCAACTTCAACCTGGACTTTGACCAGGTCACGTCCCCAATGTTTTTCGCTCTGCCCCCAGAGCTTAGTCACGGCAACACTCGTCATGCAGGTCGTGGGCCCACATGTGGTAAAGTGGATCCTGTAAAACATGGTGGGGGGGTTGCCTGTTCAGGGGGTCTGCGGAAGCAATATGGTGGCTCTACAGCATTCAATTTCATTTTAATACATCAGCAGTGAAATTGAAATAAAACATTAATTATTTTTGAATTTCAAATATAATCTTACTTGAAAAATCTCCATCCATATTGTGAGTGCAGCCTGTTTACTGGCCATCACTTTCCACAACTTTCTGGATGCTTTGTAGCTTCTCCTCTGCTGTTTACTGATGATTTCTGAGGACTGTATTTCAGAAGGCAGGCTCTATGAAATGTGTGACACAGCAGTGCCTACTCACAGGGCATAGTGAATATGTGTCACAGAATAAAAAAAAAAGTATTAGATTCTTCACAAAGTAAGTTTACAAACTTCAAAATCATTCTAAAGCCCGTTTCCGGCTGACATCACAGAGCCGGTCCAGGCTCTGCAGGGATCCCAACAATAATGTTGGGATCCACCCAGATGCCTGGACTGGCAGCTGGATCAGCTTCTCAGCGTGCCACTCAGAGCCTGAACCAGCTGCTTTCACCCCCTCTCCTGCCTGGCACTCTATTGAGCAATCAAGGGACAGAGCAGAGAGCCGGTGACTGACAGTCACCGCTCTCTGCTCACTGAAGACCGAGTAATGAGCAATTAGTGGTCCCGTGATCGCTCAGTTCCCAGTTATAGAGCTAACGGGGGACAGCAGCAGCCACACAGGTTAGCATGAATGTTTTTTTTTATTTAAAGTGACACTAAAGTTAATTTATTTTTTTAAATAACAAACATGTCATACTTACCTCCACTGTGCAGCTCGTTTTTCACAGAGTGGTCCCAATCCTCGTCTTCAGAGGTCCCTCGACGGCTCTCTCGGCTGCTCCCTGCATTAGCTAACCCCCTAGGAGAAGCGCTCTCCCGGGGGGTTACCTTGCGGGCGCGCTCCTGAATCCAGCATTCGGCGTCCATAGACGCCAAATGCAGGACTTGGCCCCGCCCCCCCGGCGGCCGCATCATTGGATTTGATTGACAGCAGCGGGAGCCAATGGATGCGCTGCTATCAATCTATCCAATCAACAGCTGAGAACCCCCTAGCCGAGGGACGGCGCGTCCCCATGGGACAAGTTCGAGGGTTCAGGTAAGTAAAACGGGGGGGGGGGGGGACGGGACCTGGGGGCCGGTCACTGCCAGATGTTTTTTCACCTTAATGCATAGGATGCATTAAGGTGAAAAAACACTTACCTTTACAACCCCTTTAATCTCGCACTTCTCTTTTAATAGTAGTAGGCTAAAAATAATTGAAATACAATGTGGAAATAAATATATGATTTAAAATTTTGACCAAAGATACACTTTAATGGTGGCTTTTTTTTACATCGATGTGCAAGGCAGCAAGAAGGACGTTTCAGCTTGACCAGCAGATGTGTTTCAGGATCATCAGATTGCACAGAGTGATGTGGAATGGTGCAGAACAGATGAAAAAAAAAAAAAACAGACTCAGCAGGTAGACTATGCTCCTTGTATTTACAGTGCTGCGCATAAATGATAACACCCTAACAGATTTGTCAGAAAAGCTTTACTTTCCTTTCAGAATCAACATTTTCTATGGGACACTATACTATAAAATACTCCCACAAATGCGGGCCATTGATTGCAACCAAGATTTTTTTAATTTGGACACGCAAAAAAATATTTTTCCTAACAAATTCATTCAGGACCATGTTGCAAAAATGAAAACACCCCAATGAAAGTCTTAGGGTCCTTTCACACGGGACGGATCCGAGTTGATCCGCCCCGTGAACATCCGCTTGCTCAGTGGGGATCGCTCCGTGGATCCCCACTGAGCAGGCAGATGACAGGTCTGTCTCTGCACACTGTGCAGCAACGGACCTGTCACAGTGCCGCTCTCCCCTATTGGGGATCGGATGACGATGGACCGTAGAGTCCGTCGTCACCCGATCCGATCCGAAAACGGATAGAAATGTAGGTTTTTCCTCCGTTACACTTTTTCGGAGCGGGTCGGATGTCAGTGGACATGTCACTGCTGACATCCAACGCTCCATAGAGGTCTATGGAGGGTCCGTTCAGGTCCGCCTAAAAAACTGACAGGCGGACCTGAACGGATCGTTCATGTGAAAGAGGCCTTAGGAGCAAAGCAAAATTTTAGACAACACAATCCTAATTAACAAGAATTCAACTACAGGTGAGTCTAATGCCGCGTACACACGAGCGGACTTTATGGCAGACTTTGCCCGGTGGACTGGATTTCGTCAGACAATTCGATCGTGTGTGGGCTCCAGCGGACTTTGTTTTCTCAAAAGTTGGACGGACTTATGCCGCGTACACACGAGCGGACTTTACGGCAGACTTTGCTTGGTGGACTTTTCGACAGACTTTACGACGGACTTTCTGAATGAACGGACTTGCCTGCACACAATCCACCAAAGTCCGTCGAATTCGTACGTGATGACGTACGACCGGACTAAAACAAGGAAGTTCATAGCCAGTAGCCAATAGCTGCCCTAGCGTGGCTTTTTGTCCATCGAACTAGCATACAGACGAACTGACTTTTCGACCGGACTCGATTTCGACGGATTGATTTAAAACATGTTTCAAATCTAAGTCCGTCCAACTTTTGAGAAAGCAAAGTCCGCTGGAGCCCACACACGATCGAATTGTCTGACGAAATCCAGTCCGCCGGGCAAAGTCTGCCTTAAAGTCTGCTCGTGTGTACGCGGCATGAGATTTGAAACATGTTTTAAATCAATCCATCGAAATCGAGTCCGGTCGAAAAGTCCGCTCGTCTGTATGCTAGTTAGATGGACAAAAAGCCACGCTAGGGCAGCTATTGGCTACTGGCTATGAACTTCCTTGTTTTAATCCGGTCGTACGTCATCACGTACGAATTTGACGGACTTTGGTTGATTGTGTGTAGGCAAGTCCGTTCATTCAGAAAGTCCGTCGTAAAGTCTGTCGAAAAGTCCACCGAGCAAAGTCTGCCGTAAAGTCCGACCGTGTGTACGCGGCATAATTATTCATTAAACAGGTGTCCAGCAGACAGTTGATTATAGAAGGGCGTTACTTAACAATGAAAACCCCTTCCCATTCATGCTGTCAGCAATGGCACCACAAGGAAGAGAAATGTCACAAGGCCTGAGAAAGAAAATTATTTCTTTACACAAGAAAGGTGAAGGCTACATGAGGATTAGCAAAGCTTTACTTATCAGTCACAATACTGGAGCAAAAGTGATACAAAAATGTAACAAAGATGGAACTGTAACTATCTCACAGATACATCCAGGCCGTCCACAGAAGTTAACACCTCGACAGGAGCGTCTTCTGATGAGAAGGGTTGAAGAAAATCTTCATGCAAGTTCACTGCAGTTAGCTAAAGAAGTAGAAAGCCAAACTAGAGTGATTGTTTCCCGTGAAACAATACGGTGTACACTGCAGAGGAAGGGCATGCATGGGTGTTGTCCACGAAGGAAGCCTCTCCTAAAGCCTATGCACAAAAAAGCCCCCTTAGAATTTGCCAGGATCCATGCTGAAAAAGAAGAAGACTACTGGGACTCTGGAGTGAGGAGACCAAGATAAAAATAAATTTTTGGAACTGATGGCTTTAAAACTGTATAATGTCGCAAAGGTGAGGAGTACAAAGAAATATGCATGGTGCCTACAGTGAAACATGGTGGTGGCAGTGTCTGTCTGTGGGGCTGCATGAGTGCTGCTGGTGTCTGGGAGCTGGATTTCATTGATGGTATCATGAATTCACAGATGTACTGCTCTGTATTGAAAGAGAAGATGCTACTATCACTCCGTGCCCTTGGTTCTAGTGCACTTTTCCAACATGACAATGATCCAAAACACACATCAAAGGCCACTGTTGCATTTCTGAAGAAGAGCAGGGTAAAAGTGATTCAGTGGCCAAGTATGCCTCCTGATATGAACCCAATCGAACACCTATGGGGAATTCTGAAGAGACAAGTTGAGCATCACTCTCCATCCAGCATCCAGGCTCTAAAAGAGGTCGTTCTTGAAGAACAGAAAAAGATAGTTGTTGCAATATGTCACCAACTTGTTCATTCCATGCCTAGAAGACTTGGTGCTGTTCTTACAAATCATGGAGGTCATACAAAATACTAGATGTAGTAGTTTTTGTTGTGGGGTGTATTCATTTTTTGCATCAACTAATTTGAGTAAAACTGAAGATTTTGAAATTTAACCCCTTCAGATACGCGCTATAGCTGCATGACGGCTACAGCGTGGACCTACTTTGTCGGGAGGCCCTCAATAGACGTTCTCCCCTTTGCACGCTCCACTTGCGCGCCCCCTGCGGGGCGCACGTTGTGATCACCGAGTCAATGAGACTCGGCCCCTTACCACGTCAGCCAAAGACAGCTGATCACGTGATGTAAACAGAAGATCGGCAATCTTTTTTTTTTTTTTACGCAGACAGCATGAGGAGACAAAAAAGCCGATCACCGGCTTCTGTGCAAGGGACATCTGTCCCGAAGAGGAAGATGCGCAGCCATCTCATATGTGCCCACTAATGCCCACAGTGCCATGAATCAGTGCCCACCAATGCATAACAGTGCTAGCAATCTGTGCCACCTATCAATGCCCACGAGTGCCAGCTATCAATGCCCACTAGTGGTGCCAATCAGTGTCACCTACCAGTGCCGATCAGTGCCCATTACTGCCACCTATCAGTGCCCATCACTGCCACGTATCAGTGCCCATCACTGCCAGCTATCAGTGCTACCTATTAGTGCTCTTCAGTGCCACCTATCAATGCCCTTCAGTGCTACCCATCAGTGCCACCCATCAGTGCCACCTCTCAGTGCCCACCAATGCCACCTATCAGTGGCCACCAGTGCCACCTCATCAGTGCCCACCAGTGCCGCTTATCAGTGCCCATCAATGCAGCCTATCGCTGCTCATCAGTGCAGCCTATCAGTGCCCATCAGTGCAGCCTCATCAGCGTAAATCAATGAAGGAGAAAAATTACCAGTTTGCAAACTTTAGTAAAAAAATATAAAATGGTTTTCTATTTTTTTTTTTTGTCTTTTTTAATTTTTTTAACAAGAAAAAAAAACCCCCAGAGGTGATCAAATACCACCAAAAGAAAGCTCTATTTGTGGGAAAACATGATAAAAATTTCATTTGGGCACAGTGTTGTATGACCGCGGAATTATCGTTCAAAGAGTGACAGTGCTAAAAGCTGAAAATTGGTCTGGGCAGGAGGGGGATTTAAGTGCCCAGTAAGCAAGTGGTTAAGTTATAATATTAACCTCACTTTCATGTAATGGAGCTAAACAAATGTTCTACGAAACTCTGTTTTGTCAAAATGTTGGAAATTGTTCTTGTGTTCATTGAGATATTGATTAAAATCTTACTTTTTAAAAGGGGTTTACTCATTTATGCTGAGCACTGTATCTCAAAGTTAAATTTTCAGTTTTGACTGGAGTGTACATGTAAAATATATTCAGTATTAACCTACCAAATAGTGGGCACTCGGGGGAGCTCTTTATATGTCACCAAGCTCACTACAGAGTAATACCAACCTTCTCAGGCACTGTCACACCTAAAGCCGCCTACACACGATCGGATTGTCCGACAGAAAAAGTCAGACCGAAGCTTTTCATCGTCTCTTCCGATCGTGTGTAGGCCTCATCGGACTTTTATTTTTCGAAAATTCTTACGGACCTAGAAATAAAACATGTTCTAAATATTTCCGACTGAACCAATTCCTATCGGGAAAACCGATCATCTGTATGCTGTTCCGACGGACCAAAAACAACGCTTGCTCTGAAGCAAGTACGAGACGGAAGCTATTGGCTACTGAACTTCCTTTTTCTAGTCCCGTCATACGTGCTGTACATCACCGCGTTCTGGGCGGTCGGACTTTGGTTTGACCGTGTGTAGGCAAGACCGCTTGAATGGAATTCCATCAGAGTTCCGTCTGAGAAACCTTCAGAGTTTATTCTGACGACAAAACCGGTCGTGTGTGCGCGGCATAATAGGTACACTTTCGTTGTGGGTAGTTTAGCATTGTTCTGAAGATATATCTGCAAAAGCTTTGAACTGTCCTTGATTTTTTTAGGCCAGTTTTCCATGCAAAATACCGTATTTATCGGCGTATAACACGCACTTTTTTCCCCTTAAAATCAGGGGAAAATCGCGGGTGCGTGTTATACGCCGATCCCCTGCGATCCTGAGCTGACAGATGTTCAAAATCGCTGACCGCGATTTGAAGATGGCGCCGCCGGCGCCGAAATACACAGAGTCGGTCCTCGGCTCTTCTCGGCCACTTTCGGCTTCACTCGAGCGCCGCCCGAACCTAGCCGAGTGTACTCGGCTAGGTTCGGATAGCTCTGCTCACAGTCACGCCCATCCCGGGCGGGACTACGAGTGGAGCCGAAAGTGAACGAGAGCCGCCGAGAAGAGCCGAGGACCGGCTCTGTGTATTTCGGCACCGGCGGCGCTATTTTCAAATCGCGGTCTGCGATTTTGAAGCTCAGGATCGCAGGGGATCAAACTGCGAGCTGCAAGGCTGCACTGGGGCAAGGCTGCACTGGGATAAGGCTGCAATGGACACTGGGGAAGGCTGCACTGACAAGGCTGCACTGACAAGGCTGCACTGACATGGCTGCACTGACATGGCTGCACTGGGGCAAGGCTGCACTGAGAAGGCTGCAATGATGGGCATTTAAATGTAAGTTTTTTTCCCTTCAACTTCCCTCCTAAAAGTTTTTCTTTCCTTAAAATTCCCTCCTAAATTTGGGTGCGTGTTATACGCCGATAAATACGGTAAATTCATTTAGAATTATCAGCCTGTTAGGTAAGTTTGCAGGAATGGAGACAACTCTTATGCCCTGTACACACGACCGTTTTTTCCGTCGGAATAAACTCTGAAGGTTTTTCCGATGGAGTTATCCGACGGAATTCCGCTGAAACTGTCTTGCGTACACACGATCACACCAAAGTCCGACCGTCCAGAACTCGGTGACGTACAACATGTATGACGGGACTAGAAAAGGGAGCTTCAATAGCCAGTAGCCAATAGCTTCCGTCTCGTACTTGCAGAGCATGCATCGTTTTTGGTCCATCGGAACAACATACAGATGAGCGTTTTTCCCGATAGGAATTGGTTCAGTCGGAAATATTTAGAACATGTTCCATTTCTAGGTCCGTCAGAATTTTCGAAAAAAAAAGTCAGATGAGGCCTACACACGATCGGAATATACGATGAAAAGCTTCCGTTGGACTTTTTCTGTCGGACATTCCGCTCGTGTGTACGCGGCAATAGAGTAGAGTTCACCAAGCAGGTGTTGGGACAATTGCAGACATCTGAAAAATACAATGACCTTCCTTGAGTATTATACAGTCATAGAATAAAAAGCGTGGGTGCATCACAAGTCTATAGGCCTTCCTTTATAAATCTTTTAGCAGCTAAAAACAAACCTGTATGTGGATTCTTTACTCTGTTTTGACTGGAGATGTCCTTTAAACATAAACTGCTGCTATGCTCATTCAGGGCAAAGTGACAGTGTTGTCCTATAGCCCTCCCCCCACCCTCCCACCAGATATGTATACATAAGTCTGGTACATACTATTCGTTTTTTTCCATTCAACCCGACAGCACACTCCGGTTGGATGCTGATCGGCTGTCGGCAGACCTTTTTTGGTCAGAACAGCTGGCTTCTGTTGGACTAGCTGCCGTACACACGGGCCGAATGTCGGACGGTTTCTATTGAACCAGCCAATGCCGCCCAATATTCGACCCGTATGTACTAGGCTTTACCCAGCTACTGTATGCTTCCTTAATGCAGCTTCTCTTCCTGTCTAAGCTCCAGCGTTGATTGGTTTTGGAGCTTAGACAGTGGGAAGACGCCATGGCCCCTTCAACATGACAGTGATTGGCTGCTGAGGCCTAAGCACTGTCACCTAGGTGAGGTCACATACCCCCCCACAAATGGAACCCTGCTCTTTACATTCTATTAATTATACATGCCCCTTGACAATGTCTCTTTAAGAAGGTCAATTATTTTCAGTGAATAAGTAAATGTCTGTAGACAATGTATTGATTTTAACTTAAATTGCTAAACTTAATTATTTATTGCGTGGTAAGCTCCAAAATGCTGGGGAGTTCTCTATACGCAGCATTCCGCAGTGTGATGCCAACCAGTCTGAACACGGCATTAACCGTGTAAACTATATTTATATTTATATTTCCCTGTCATCATTTATACATTGCCAAAACTCCAAGCACATATAAAAAACACAAATTCCTGCAGTTTTGCATTCAATATTAAAAAAAAAAGAAAAAAAAGAGCTCCAAAAACATGTTGGCAAGTTAATTGGCTCCTGTGTAAATTGTCCCTGTTGCAACTCTCTCCTCTTCAAAATAATATAGGTTTGGGATTGAATAATAAGTGAGCGGGGGTCACTAAAGTAATGGATTACATTTCACTAATATGTTTTGATTATTTATAGAGAAGAAAAGAGGAATGAAAAAGGGGGGTTTCGTATATATATATATATATATATATATATATATATATATATATATATATATAATCTTTTTTTCTTTCACCCAGGGGAGGGGGGACGGGAGGGTGGAGATCGATCGAGTACTATGAGATCGATCCAAGAACTATGTCGATTATGTGTTTTGTTTTATTTATATGTATGTTAAGCATGTTTAATAAGATTTTGTCATGAATGTTTTTATGTGAAAAATATCTTAATAAAAATAATTAAAACTAAATTGTCCCTAATATGTGTATGTATGAATGTGAGTTAGGGACCTTAGATTGTAAGCTCCTTGAAAGCAAGGACTGATGTGATGTACAATATATGTGAAGCTTTGCATAAATTCACAGCACTAAATAAATGCCTGTAATAAATAAATAAATGCAGCTAGCATACATATTTCTAGATTTGGTTTGGCCTGTCATTCACTCTGTAGCAGCACTCTGATTGGAAGAGGGAAGGACAGCACAAGGAGCCAATCAGTTGTTCTGCAATGTGTGCACAGAGGTGACCAGGCTGTATTGCCTATCTGCCGCAGAGAGAAGTCATGTTTTTGCTAGCAGAAATGTAGCGCTGGTAGATTTGCAATCTACTGCAGGTTAGGTAAATTTAGTAAATTGTGTGTTAGGAAGGTTAAAAGTTCGCCTCTGTTCCAGCTTGGCTGACGTTGTGTGTGCTTCCGTGCTGACCGGTGGGTGTCGCTGTTGCCACTGGTTGGTGTTGGAAAGGCAAGGTGTCGAAGTGTATAGATGCTCCTCTGTCTCGGAGACAAGCTCGGTGGAGGTGGTCCTCCGAGTTGCATTCTGGGAAGGGGGTATTTATGGGACAGACACCATGTTCTAGGGTTTTTTTTACAGCCACCCGCTGGCCCTCCTGGCCGAAAAGGTATGCATTATGGAGCTACCTCGTGGTCCTCCGATCGGGAGGCCCACGATACAGCGGCGCAGAGGTGGGTCCAGAGGCTTGTCTGGGGCCTACCACCGCGGCCGAGGAATGGTCCTGAGCTGTCGGTCCTGTGTGTGACGAAGCTGGACAACCGAGGAGATCCCAGGGGAGGACCCATCTTGGAGAGATCACGCGGTGAGCTGGTCTATAGAGGGGCCTGGTGACTCGGTTGGAGGACGTATCCAAAAGAAGTAACCATACAGCATAATGTTGCCGGTTCGGCTTAAAGGTTCAGGCACTGTGACTGACTTTCATTCCAGAAAAATCTGATACATCCTGTGGCAGAGGATCGTACGGATTTACCCCCCAAACAAGTCTGTGGCAGAGACTTTTAATTCGTGCTGCGTACTGGCTGCTAGACCGGTGAGAGAGGCCTATCCAGACGAGCAAAGAGTGTGTCCCACGAGGGGAGCGCATTCCACCTAATTAACTGAATTCTACCAGGACATTTGTCGCTAAGATTCTATAAGAAGATATTTGAATTTCTCCTGAAAGTTTCCTTTTCCGCCTCTTTCCTGCTACTTCCTAAAGTTTGTTTGTTCAATAAAGCATTGAAAACGTACTCCAGTGTTGTCGCCCAGAAGTAAACCCAACGGAACCCCTAGACCCGGTGTCGGTGAAACAGAGGGATGCAAAGTGAAGGTAACAGACCCGCTTAAACCAGCAGCTCCACAGAGAGTTAGTGCTACATGTGGGGGCGTCGTCCGGGATTTGTTGACCGACAATTGTTGCAACCCAGTGGAGTGTTTTACCGGGAGTTTACAGAGAGAGCTGGACTTTGAAAAAAAAAAAAAAATCTTTTCAGGAAGAGGAAAGGTTAAACTGCGGGACTTTGCTTTTGAGTGCGTAGACGCTGGGCGCCAGAAGAGCTACGTGACTGAAAGAACAAGTGGGAGGAGTTCGAATGAAGGCACAGGGGAAGTTTGTCCTGTATACCTCGGGAGATGTTGAGGGACTGGGCATGACTTGCCATCGATGTGGAGGATTGGCCGTACATCTTCGTCCATTTGGCCGATGTCCGCAGTGTGGAGAGTACTTGTTTGTGGTGGAGCCATCCACTATGCCACCCCGTGCCTATCGGATGGATTGGGTGACAGGTATCGCTTCAGTGGAAGCTGCTACCGCTGCAGAGAAAGAGCGATGGGCCGCTACTTTGCCTGTTGCTACTGAAAATGTTTCAGAAAGAGACACTGTTGCTGCCGTCTCATCAGGAGACATTGCTTTGATTTCTGAGTCCACTACGCCTGTTCCTGTGGTGCCTACTCAGAAGAAGGTGGGCTATGTAAAGGCTTCCCGCGGCCGTGGCCGAGGCCTACCCCAGAGGTTACCTGAGCCGGAGCTACCAGAGTCTACGCCTGGAACTGGTAAGCCGCTGTTGGGGACTGTAAATAAATATTTGCCAGCGGAAGAATTAAGGGACTCGGAAATAGAATGCATGCCGGATCTTTCCGGGGATGATGACTTGTTTGAAACCATGTCGCAAGTGCTTCAACGGATGCTTCGTACATTGGAACTATGGTCGGCATATCTATGCTGATAAAGTGGTAATCTACAGACCGGGAAAGAACAATGCTGTGTATTTTATTACCACTGTAGATAAAGAAGGAAAATATGTGACTTTGCCAGATCCTCGATTTTACTGGTAATTATGGACACTATTACTTTAAATTTACTTAGCTAGATATTGACAGGGTAAAGAGATCTGCGTGGTCAAGATCTACAGATCCTGTTCTGTGTTTTAAATCCAAGGACTTCTGTTTGCTAGCCGGATTTCTTTTACAAAAAGAAAAGTTCTTATGCAGGGATGGACTTCAAAAGTTTTTTTCTCTAATATAAAAATAATAGGAAGAGAGTCTCATTTTAAATGAGGCTTTGCTCCTGGTGTACTTAAATATATTTCTTTTTCAGGGATCATCGGATTATATCTATAGCTGGGAGTCTTTTCAGCTAGTTAGTTAGTGAGGATGTGTACAATTATATTGTGGTTTTGTTCGCGGCTGTGAACATATTGTTTTATAAGATATAAGTCTCATAATGTCTTTATACTGTCCTTTCTCTCTTTCTTTGCCTATCTAAAGTTATGAGAAACTCAAATGCTACTCTCAGGCTTGAGAGTTACTGTTACTGTGTTGGGACAGACGTTGGGGACAACGTCTATTAAAGTGGGGGGAGTATGACCCTAGACCCGGTGCCGGTGAAACAGAGGGAAGCAAAGTGAAGGTAACAGACCCGCTTAAACCAGCAGCTCCACAGAGAGTTAGTGCTACAGAAAGGTTCCTGCTTAAAGTGGGGTTCCACCCAAAAAAAAAAAAAATACATGAAAAATCCTAAAAAAAAAATACAAAAAACATTTGGATATTTTTTTTTTTTACTCACCTCTAAATGCCTGTTGCTAGGGGGTCCCTCGTAGTCTGCCTCTTCCAGTGCCTGGGCTGGTGACATCACTTCCCCCTCAGCACAGGAAGGGCTCAGCTCTGCTCCCTCCCTCCTGTCAATCATCTGGGACCCATTACAGGTCCCAGGTGACTGAGCGGCCAATCACGGTGCTCGGCGCCGCTCGCGCATGCGCAGTGGGTGCCAGGCTGTGAAGCCACAGCCCGGCGCCCACAGTTGCAATGCCGGCGGAGGAACTTGACTGGCCTGCACAGAGTCCTGACCTCAACCCAATAGAACACCTTTGGGATGAATTAGAGCAGAGACTTGAGCCAGGCCTTCTCTCCAACATCAGTGCCTGACCTCACAAATGCGCTTCTGGAAGAATGGTCAAACATTCCCATAGACGCACTCCTAAACCTTGTGGACAGCCTTCCCAGAAGAGTTGAAGCTGTTATAGCGGCAAAGGGTGGGCCAACTCAATATTGAACCCTACAGACTAATGCCGCGTACACACGGTCGGACTTTTCGGCTACAAAAGTCCGACAGCCCGTCCGACAGACTTTCGACTGACTTTTGGCGGACTTACGGCAGACTTTCTAACGAACGGACTTGCCTACACACGATCACACAAAAGTCAGACGGATTCGTATGTGATGACGTACACCGGACTAAAATAAGGAAGTTGATAGTCAGTAGCCAATAGCTGCCCTAGCGTGGGTTTTTGTCCGTCGGACTAGCACACAGACGAGCGGATTTCTGGGTCCGGTGGAGTTACGACGTAAAGATTTGAAGCACGTTCCAAATCTAAAGTCCCTCTGATTTGTGGCTGGAAAAGTCAGTCGAAAGTCAGGGGAAGCCCTCACACGATCGGATTGTCCGCCGGCTTTGGTCCGTCGGCAACCGTCGGACTTTTGTAGACGAAAAGTCCGACCGTGTGTACGCGGCATAAGACTGGGGTGCCATTAAAGTTCACGTGTGTGTAAAGGCAGGTGTCCCAATACTTTTGCCAACATAGTGTATGTGAATGTAAGGGAAGAGATATCACTGCTCCAGGAGTGTTTAGACAGACAGGAAGTAAAGTACCCCTCGGTTCGGAAGCCGTAGGTGCTGGCAATTGCTTGATAGCAATAGACAAGAATAGATTCTGGACAGCCGCACTCTTGAAAAAATAGCTTCGTTTATTGGAAAAGGTTCATATCAAAATCAGAGATAACAGCAGACAAAAAGAGCTGACGTTTCGCACTAGCGTTAGTGCTTACTCACTATGAGTACATACATAGAAATTTTTTTTTAGGGTAACATACACTTTAACCTACCAAAATGTTTTAGGTAGTAAACCTGAGCACATAAGGTATATACAAAGGTCCATACACACCATGTCCCTGATGGAAATCAAAGCCATCAGGAACATGATGGGCCCTACAAGAGCTCTGCAACTCAGGAACTGTTCTGCAAAAGACATCATTACTCCTCCAACATAGGATGGCCAATTCTTTATATGTGGTACAAAAAACCAATCTGCACATTGCACTCCTTTTGCACGCCGGCGTGACGCTGGGGACTGTGATATGGTGGCGCTCCCTCTTTAGGCATCGTCCTGGGGTGGGCTAGGCACCCAAGGTTCCTTTCTCCGTATCACGGACACTATGTCTACCTTTGATCTATGGTCTTCACCTCCCTATATTAGGTATGCTATGCCTCCTACACGTCACTTTTTAGTATTGGTTTTTGTCTATTCTTAACTCAGCATTCTTACATTTTTTCTTGGTGGTATTTTCTACTTTCCTTCACTCTCGTCTTTCTTTTCTTTCTCTTTGTTTTTCCTTTTCCTTTGTTTCTCCCCTTTTTTCCTGCCTGTCTTATTTTCACCACCAGGTGTGCATCTGTTTTCCCACACATCACATTCCTCATTATGGGTCACCCCACCCATGTTAATTCCCAACCTGCTCATTTTCTCACAGAGGTCCCACATGATTTCATCATTTTCATTACACCCCAGGATCACGCCATGGATGCCTGTCCACCACAGGGGCGAATCCAGAGCCTAGTCTCGGGAGGGGCACTGCCAGAAAATACGTTTTTTTGGGGTAAATTTAACGGGAAAATTGCTGGTATTAGCGCTTCAATCATCACGGCACCATGGTTGTTATGGTGTCAGGATGATTGAAGCGCATTATTACTATTATTACATTGTCATAAAAAATGAAATGGTTCAACTCACCATAGAATCAGTGGGAGCCCCGAGCGTGTCACTTGCCACTGTCACCTGCCACACGTTGCGGATTGTCACTTGCCACGTCGCCTTTCACTAGATGCGGATTGTCACTTGCCACGTCCCATGCCACACGTTGCAGATTGTCACTTGCCACGTCCCATGCCACACGTTGCAGATTGTCACTTGCCACGTCGCATGCCACAAGTTGCGGATTGTCACTTGCCTGCTATAATTGTCTCTTGCTGTGTCCCAGAGTCAGGCTTATTCAACTGGTGACCCCCCTGTGTCCAAATCACACTCTGATTGGCTGCCTGCTGTCCCTCTTGTGCCCAGATCGCGCTCTGATTGGCTGGTCGCTGCCCCCTGTGTCCTGTGACAGTAAATGAACTCACCTCCCAGGACAGCGCTGAACGCAAGCCACGCCTGCCCCTTCGACAAGCACCACCTACCCAATCCGCCACGGGCTGAGCGCTGAGTTTCGGCCCCGCCCCTCCCAGCCTGCGCTGACATCAGTGCTGGGCAGGGAGGAATGGGCTGGCTGCTGCCGCTAGGAGAGCAGAGAGAGAGAGCAGAGCGCACAAAGGGCTCATCCTGCGGATGTGTCAGTGCTGCTTTCCACCCCAGAGGGCAGCAGAGAGATGATGTAATCTCTCTGCTGCCGCGGCTGCCTGCACACTGCACAGTGAGGGCGGAACTGCAGGGATGCAGGGTGGGCACTGGGCGGTGAGAGATGATGTTATCTCTCTGCTCCCCTGCCCGCCGGCTCCCTGATTGGCCAGCAGCCGCTCACACACTGTTACTGAGCCGCACAGCTGCTTACCAACGGACCGGTCATGCTCTCAGCCGCAGAGCCGCCCACCGGCTCTCTCACCCGCAGCGACGCCTGCCCACCCACTCACTCACCCACATTCTCGGAGGGGGCAATTGCCCCGTTGCCCCCCCGGATCCGCCCCTGGTCCACCATGGATGCTGTCTTTGTTGGCTGCTGTCGCTATGCATGCTCCCACAGCTCCCGGGGGGGGGGGTGATGTCCTTGGATGACCTGCGGTTTCCAGCATTATACCATCAGCACACATATGGTTTTGTAAGTAATTTGTAGTAGTAGGGGGGGTCCCTTATTATTTTATCCAGTCTAATTTTTTGACCTTGTTAGATCACCTAGATATATATACATGTGTATATGTATTTTTTTTATCTTTTATAGATAGATAATATGGGCTTGCTCCTGAAGAGTGACCCAAAGTCACAAAACGCGTCGAGCTACCAGCTGCCATATTCTACACCAATCTTGTGTTGACAATAGATTTTTATGTCATTTGTTTATACAACACATGTTCATATGACTAGATATGTAATTCTTGCCATCATGTTCGCTATATATCTTTTTTATCAACAGTGACAGAACGTAGCAAGTTTATAGGCTAGATAGATATTTTGTAATATGTGCATTTATATATATGAAACTTTATTGGATCATGAAATATTATGTGATATCTCTGAAATTGTTATAAGAATAGTTATCACTGAAAATTGCCTTAATAATTGATATTGACTATATACATATATATATATATAAAATATATATGAACTAATAATTTTTTTTTGTTTACCACCGTGTGCTTCATATAAAGTCCCAATCTCTCGCTCTTTTTTTCTCTTGATTAGGGATGGAGGTATAGGACCACTATAGGCCTTGCTTCATTTAAAGTCCCATAAACCCTCATTTTTTTCAAAATACTCCTACAGATAGTGGAGGCCGGGGTCTCTGTGTGTTATGCAGTGCTCTGCAATGTGATATAACGTTCCCGAGGGTTAATCATCATTGCAGGAATATTACCAGCACAATATTACTAGTATGATTAGATATGAGATCTCTGTGGGCAGAATAATATTGTTAAGCTTCTGCATTTGTACAAACGCAGAGCTATCCATATTTAAAATTGATTTAGCTATTTAATTTCTTTGGCAGGCCTGCCCAAGCACAGCAAGTTGGTATGCTTTTTAAGTAAGTGATCACTGTACACAATCATTTTCTTTTATCCAATTTTCTATTATTTATAATAAAAAAAAACAGTTACTAACAAAAGACCAAGAAACAATACAAAAACAATAGACTACATTCACAGAGCTGCATAGGTGCAGATAGTTTGCTACATTCAGAGATGGCTGAACACTCTGTGCTATGGATGCATAAACGCTGGCCGATTACCTGTGGCCAGAACTCTATAGAAACCATAGGTGTGCGCAGCCTATTAGTGTGCACCCCAAAGCTCAAACACATACCTTTCTCTGCAGCCTCCGCTGCACTGGACAGAAAGCCCTGGTTCACACCTATGCATTTTTTAGTGCATTTTCAGTTTTGCAGAAACACACTACAGTCCATTTAACATGGTTTCCTATGGATCATGTTCACATCTATGCATTTGATGGGAAGGACAAGGGACTTTTTACTCGTTTTTAGTTCCATAGAAAACACAAAATTCACCTGCAATATGCAAACTGCAACCTGCATTAGGCTCGATTCACACCTATGCATGTTGCTTTTGAGCGTTTTTGGAGGGTTTTTTTTCATGCTTGCCACGTTTTTGAGCCGCGTTTTTGCCGCGTTTTTGCCGCGATTTGCGTTTTGCGTTTTTTTTTTTTTTTTTTTTTTTTTTACAGTTTTTTTTTACAGTCTAAAAAAAATGTAAAAAAAATTAAAAAAAAAAAAAAAAAAAAAAAAACGTCAAAAACGCATCAAAAACGCACCAAAAACGCATCAAAAACGCTGCAAAAACGGTGCACTTGCGTTTTTGATGCTTGTCCATTGAAATCCATTACATGCAAAACGCTGCATTTTGCATGAAAAAAAGTCCCCGACCCTTTCCAAAAACGCAAAGAAACAAAAAAGCATTGATGTGAACATGTTCCATAGGAACCCATGTTAAAAAATTCCCGTGCATTTCTGCAAAATGCAAAATGCATCAAAAAACGCGCCAGTGTGAATCGGGCCTAAGGCTCGATTCACACCTATGCATGTTGCTTTTGAGCATTTTTGGAGGGTTTTTTTTCATGCTTGCCACGTTTTTGAGCCGCGTTTTTGCCGTGTTTTTGCCGCGTTTTTGCCGCGATTTGCGTTTTTTTTTTTTTTACAGTTTTTTTTACAGTCTAAAAAAAAATGTAAAAAAAATTAAAAAAAAAAAAATAAAAAAATAAAATACGGCAAAAACGCACCAAAAACGCACCAAAAACGCATCAAAAACGCTGCAAAAA
The DNA here is from genome assembly GCA_037952835.1 of Lithobates septentrionalis. Classification (NCBI taxonomy): domain Eukaryota; kingdom Metazoa; phylum Chordata; class Amphibia; order Anura; family Ranidae; genus Lithobates; species Lithobates septentrionalis. The sequence continues at coordinate 559,383 of JBBDGP010001751.1, forward strand.
CGGTGCACTTGCGTTTTTGATGCTTGTCCATTGAAATCCATTACATGCAAAACGCTGCATTTTGCATGAAAAAAAGTCCCCGACCCTTTCCAAAAACGCAAAGAAACAAAAAAGCATTGATGTGAACATGTTCCATAGGAACCCATGTTAAAAAATTCCCGTGCATTTCTGCAAAATGCAAAATGCATCAAAAAACGCGCCAGTGTGAATCGGGCCTAAGGCTCGATTCACACCTATGCATGTTGCTTTTGAGCGTTTTTGGAGGGTTTTTTTTCATGCTTGCCACGTTTTTGAGCCGCGTTTTTGCCGTGTTTTTGCCGCGTTTTTGCCGCGATTTGCGTTTTTTTTTTTTTTTTTTACAGTTTTTTTTACAGTCTAAAAAAAAATGTAAAAAAAATTAAAAAAAAAAAAATAAAAAAATAAAATACGGCAAAAACGCACCAAAAACGCACCAAAAACGCATCAAAAACGCTGCAAAAACGGTGCACTTGCGTTTTTGATGCTTGTCCATTGAAATCCATTACATGCAAAACGCTGCATTTTGCATGAAAAAAAGTCCCCGACCCTTTCCAAAAACGCAAAGAAACAAAAAAGCATTGATGTGAACATGTTCCATAGGAACCCATGTTAAAAAATTCCCGTGCATTTCTGCAAAATGCAAAATGCATCAAAAAACGCGCTAGTGTGAATCGAGCCTAAGGCTCGATTCACACCTATGCATGTTGCTTTTGAGCGTTTTTGGAGGGTTTTTTTTCATGCTTGCCACGTTTTTGAGCCGCGTTTTTGCCGCGTTTTTGCCGCGATTTGCGTTTTTTTTTTTTTTTTTTACAGTTTTTTTTACAGTTTTTTTTACAGTCTAAAAAAAAATGTAAAAAAAATTAAAAAAAAAAAATAAAAAAAAAAAATACGGCAAAAACGCACCAAAAACGCACCAAAAACGCATCAAAAACGCTGCAAAAACGGTGCACTTGCGTTTTTGATGCTTGTCCATTGAAATCCATTACATGCAAAACGCTGCATTTTGCATGAAAAAAAGTCCCCGACCCTTTCCAAAAACGCAAAGAAACAAAAAAGCATTGATGTGAACATGTTCCATAGGAACCCATGTTAAAAAATTCCCGTGCATTTCTGCAAAATGCAAAATGCATCAAAAAACGCGCTAGTGTGAATCGAGCCTAAGTGTGAATCAGGCCTGAATGAATGGGAAGTGCTCTGTGCTGAGCGGCGGTTTACTATGCTTCAGCTATGAATAAACACATTGAGTGAGTGTGTTCATTTAGAAAAGGAAGGGGCTGGTAAATAACATATTTACTAGCCCCTTCCCCCACTCTCCATTCTAAAACATCCCCTGCAGCAGCCAGGGGGAGAGGAGGGAAGCCAGCAGCACTGTGGGGGGGTGGGGATGGGGGGGCACAACATGGGGAGAAGCCCAGGCAGTAGGGGGAATCGGCACCACACACAGTGATTAGAGTGTGCCCAGGCAAACCTGGCACACCGCCTGCGCAGGCCTATGATAGAAACGTTGACCCTGGACACACACTGTCCAGGATCGGTCAGAGGCTGTAGTCAGATGAGCTGTTAAATGTGAAAATCAATGCCGCTGGCCGTTGATTTGTACAGAGTATACATTTGACAGTCGCCACTGAAAGCCGCTGCTGGTCATGCACAGAGTGTGCAGGCAGCGTTTAGTGCCACTGGCAAGAATCTACTAGCCCTGTGCGACAGTATGAATGTAGCCAAAAAGTAAAAATCGTGGGAATAGTAAATGATCGAGTGCTAGTTTACATTTCATGCTAGGAAAACGACACTCAGAATCTTATTAGTTGCTAGGAGCAGGACCTCTACAGGTGCATCTAAAAAAATTTGAATATCATCAAAAAGTTAATTTAAGTAATTCAATTCAAAAAGTGAAACTCATATTTTATAGATTCATTACTCACAGCGTGATATATTTGAAACATTTCTTTCTTTTAATTTTGAGGATTATGGCTTACAGCTAGTGGAAACCCAAAATTCGGTATCTCAGAAAATTTGAATATTGTGAAAAAGTTTAATATTGTAGACTCATGGTGTCACACTCTAATTAATTAAGCCTTTAAATGGTCTCTCAGTCTGGTTCAGTAGGTTACACAGTCATGGGGAAGACTGCTGACTTGACAGTTGTCCAGAAGATAGTCATTGACATCCTCCACAATGAAGGTATTTTACAAAAGGTCATTGCTAATGAAGGTGACTGTTCACAGAGTGCTGTATCCAAGCATATTAATGGAAAGTTGAGTGGAAGGAAAAAGTGTGGTAGAAAAAACAAGCAACAGGGATAACCACAGCCTTGAGAGGATTGTGAAGCTAAGGCTATTCAAGAATTCAGGGGAGATTCACAAGGAGTGCACTACGGCTGGTGTCAGTGCTTCAAAAACCACCACACACAGACGTATCCAGGACATGGGCTACAACTGTCGCATTCCTTGTTTCAAGCCACTCCTGCCTGACAACGTCAGAAGCGTCTTACCTGGGCTAAGGAGAAAAAGAAGTGGACTGTTGCTCAATGGTCCAAAGTCCTCTTTTCGGATGAAAGCAAATTTTGCATTTCATTTGGAAATCAAGGTCCCAGAGTCTGGAGAAAGAGTGGAGAGGCACAGAATCCAAGTTGCATGAGGTCCAGTGTGAAGTTTCCACAGTCAGTGATGATTTGAGGAGCCATGTCACCTGCTGGTGTTGGTCCACTGTGATTTATCAAGTCCAAAGTCAGTGCAGCCCTCTACCAGGAAATTCTAGAGCATTTCATGCCTTCCTCTGCTGACCAGCTTTATGGAGATGCTGATTTCATTTTCCAGCAGAACTTGGCACCTGCCCACACTGCCAAAAGTACCAATACCTGGTTTAATAATCATGATATCACTGTGCTTGATTGGCCAGCAAACTCGCCTGACCTAAACCCCATAGAGAATCTGTGCAGTATTTTCAAGAGGAAGATGAGAGACATCAGATCCAACAATGCAGACGAGTTGAAGGCCGCTATCAAAGCAACCTGGGCTTCCATAACACCTCAGCAGTGCCACAGGCTGATCGCCTCCATGCCACACCGCATTGATGCAGTAATTCATGCAAAAGGAGCCCCGACCAAGTATTGAGTGCATACTATGGTGTACATGGACATACTTTTCAGTAAGCCAAGATTTCTGTATTAAAAATCCTTTTTTTTATTAGTCTAATGCAATATTCTAGTTTTCTGAGATATTGAATTTTGGATTTTCACTAGATGTAAGCCATAATCATCAAAATTAAAAGAAAGAAATGCTTGAAATAAATCACTCTGTGATAATCTATATATTATATGAGTTTTACTTTTTGAATTGAATTACTGAAATAAATAAACTTTTTGATAATATTCTAATTGTTTGAGATGCACCTGTAGTTCCATGCTAAATTATGTATTTGACCTGAGTGTATTAGTAAAAGACCTCCTTAACAATTTCACATTAATCTGAAGATTTATTTAAAGTTTAACAAAGTGCAAAGCACATTAGAGGCTTCTTTAAACAGAAGTATTTTTTAAATGTCTCACTTCCTTGCGTAATCGCAAAAAAAGACCTCATTTTAAAATAGTGGTTTGAGCTATGTCCCTGGGTTAACTGTACATTCAGAATCGCTGGTCTACAGCACAGATAACGCCTTTTATTATACTGCCATTTATTCTAAACTGCATACAGCTGTTTCAGGCTTTTTGGTTATCAGCACTACAGTGCATGTAAACAACAATTGCTTCTATGGAGTAGGGCTTATGGTGCAATAGGAAAGTATACCCATATGGGTTATGGTGAGATGGCCAAAAAGAACTAAAAAATTGAACTGAATTGAATTACTGAAATAAATTACCTTTTTCATGATATTCTAATTTTTTGAGATACACCTGTATATGTCCTCCTTCATATCACACTAGAGGCTACAACTCCTTTTGCAAAAAGGGCTCCATCATACCAGAACTCTTATATTTGCATTGACAGCTATTTCAGAAAGGTTCGCTTTAACCTCCCTGACGGTATTCCCGAGTGTGGCTCGGGGTTAACTTTCAGCACCATTAGCGGTAACCCCGAGCCACACTCGGGATTACATCTCAGGATCCTGGTACAGGTTACTTACCTTGTCCCCAGGATCCTGCGATGTCCCCCCCGCACTGTCTGCGGGCTCCGTCCTCTGCCCAAAGCCTCTCTGTGCCAGGCTATGTTCCCTGCGAGCGTCGCGACGCACGGGGGCGGAGCCTGGCGGCAAATTCAAAAAATGTAAAAATCATAACACATACAGTACTGTAATCTTACAGATTACAGTACTGTATGAAATCATTTCACTTCCCTTTTGTCCCCAATGCTTTGGCCCATGTCCTGCATGCAGTTTTATATTATATATACTGTTCTTTCTGCCTGGAAACTTGAGATTGTCCATAGCAACCAAAAAGTGTCCCTTTACGTCAAAAGTGGCTTTAGACCAGCTATAAAACAGTGATAGTAAATTAGAACACTTGCAGAATTGAGCGATAGTGAATAGTGGGGAAATTTATTTTATTATTATTATATATATATATTTTTTAATTATTTATATTTATTATAGTATAATTTATGATTTTGTGTTTCAAACTTCATCATACCCGGGATATCTACTAGACTCTTGGTGGACAGATCTAAGTGTGTTATTACTAAGAATTACAGACCTACAATATAAAACGCCAATATTCTATGCAAAATGATTGTACCGCTTTGAGATGCAAAAATCTGAAATAATCATACCGCCAGTGAGGTTAAAAAGAACCAAGCACAGTTGGTTTTATGAAAGAATCTGAATAGTCAGGCCTAAATTATTGTAACAGTCTAACCCAGTGGTTCTCAACCGGGGTTCCGCGGAACCCTAGTGTTCCGCAAGAAGTCTCCAGGGGTTCTGCCGCAAACTACTCGTCAATCACAGACAGCTGATGGGTAGATCTAGTCTCAGCCAACATGCAGTGTAACACAGTAATAAATCATAGCGCGATCCTTCCCGCCGGCCCCTCCTTTCCTCCCGTCCACCCCAGATGCTTGTATATGACATCACCTGGGGTGGACGGGAGGAAAGGAGGGGCCGGCGGGAAGGATCACGCTATGAGAGAGGTCTGATTACAGCCGCTTCCTATGCTACTCTGCATTTAAAAAAACATTTACCCTGCACCCTCCTGTACCCTGCTATATGACATTTACCCTGTACCCTGCTATATGACATTTACCCTGCACCCTCCTGTACCCTGCTATGTGACATTTACACTGCTATGTGGCATTTATCCTGCACCCTCCTGTACCCTGCTATGTGAAATTTACCCTGCACCCTCCTGTACCCTGCTATGTGAAATTTACCCTGCACCCCCCCTGTACCCTGCTATATGACATTTACCCTGTAACCTGCTATGTGACATTTACCCTGCACCCTCCTGTACCCTGCTATGTGACATTTACCCTGCACCCTCCTGATCCCTGCTATGTGACATTTACCCTGTACCCTGCTATGTGACATGTACCCTGCACCCTCCAGTACCCTGCTATGTGACATGTACCCTGCTGTGTGACCTGTACCATGTTGTGTGCCCTGTACCCTGCTATGTGCCCTGTACTGTACCCTGTTGTGTGCCCTGTACTGTGTTGTGTGCCATGTACCGTGTTGTGTGTGTGTGTTGTGCGTTTCAGAAGAAAAACTGCACGTTTCACATAAAATAGATAAGTTCTAATATTTATTTATATTATTTAATGCTATTTCTTAAAATAATTGTTGTTATATCACAGCTCATTAATCACACCAATGTTCCCTGAGCTTGAGATCTGAACACTATTTTAGGGGTTCCCCGAGATCTCAAACCTTTTGCCAGGGGTTCCTTGATGGTAAAAAGATTGAGAAACACTGGTCTAACCTATTAAAGATTTATATTTCCTCCCCCTATTTATCTTTACTTATGATGTCTGAGTCAGTGTGACAATTCAGCTTGGGAGGGAATTCGGAGGTCCTCTGATGTTGCTGCATGTTGACTTCACACACTGCCCACTCAGAAGCTGGGAAACAATGTATGAGGCCAGGCAGTCCATATGGAAGCAACTGTAAGAGAAGATAAATGAGAAGACAAATAGAACATCTTTCACAAGTAAGCCCCTAAGACTGCAATTCATTAAGACAAATACATTGGGGGGATTTACTAAAACTGGTGCACACAGAATCTGATGCAGCTGTGAATAGTAACCAACCAGCTTCTAGGTTTTATTGTCAAAGTTTAATTGAATAAGCTGAAGTTAGAATCTGATTGGTTACTATGCACAGCTGCGCCGCAATCTGTGTGCACCAGCTTTAGTAAATCTTTCCCAAAGTGTCTTAAATACAAAGCTCTATAGTGGGCTTTCCTGAATTTTTTAATTCCGCAATAGTGATAAATTGAGTATTAGGTACAAATGTAGGTTTAAACCAAACATTTGCTGTTTGAACTTTTAGGGCATTTAGGCATTAGGGATGAGCATTACAACTGTCTGCTGACAATGGCTGCTAAGGAAGCAGTGAGTGCCCCCTGCAACCATTGACGTCACCCCCATGTAATTATTTTTTCATTCTTGTTTTAGGATGTATCACAGCACTACTTTTAACTTTTTGCCTCATTATACTGCGGCAGGTTGGCTCTCCTGCGCGAATCGCCATAGGTGTATGTCGACAGCTTTAAGAGCGATCTGGGGTGCGCATGTCTTAGCGACGCTGGAGCCAATGCGCGTGGCCGGCGGCCGTGATGTCCGCCGGGCCACCCGCGAACGCTCCACAGAGAGCTAGAACGAGGATCTGTCAATGTAAAAAGCCAAATCCCCATTCTGACAGGGGAGTAGAGAGAGATCTGCTGTAATCAGTGATCAGGAACAGCGATCTCTCTCCTCCTCCAGTCACTACACTCCCCCCACAGTCAGAAACACCTCCCAGGGAACACATTTAACCCCTTGATCGCCTCCTAGTGTTAACTCCTTCCTTGCCAGTGACATTTATACAGTAATCAGTGCATTTTTATAGCACTGATCACTGTATAAATTTCAATGGTCCAAAAAAAGTGTCAAAAGTGTCTAATCTGTCGGCCGCAATGTTGCAGTCCCGCTAAAAAACGCAGATCGCCATTACTAATAAAAAAATAAAATAAAAAAAGCCATAACTCTATCCCCTATTTTGTAGACACTATAACTTTTGCTCAAACCAATCAATATACTCTTATTGCGATTTTTTTTTTAATCAGAAATATGTAGAAGAATACATATTGGCCTAAACTAATAAAGACATTTTTTTTTTTGCCGTATCGCAAAAAATGGCCTGGTCATTAAGGGGGCAAATCCTTCCGGTCCTTAAGATGTTACGTTACCAGAAAGATTGGTTAGAGATGAGAATGGGGGCTTAACTGTTGACTTATGACACTATGCCAAAAATTGCATATTAGTACTAGCGCTGTTTAGTCTTCATAGGGAAATATGTATAAAGCAGTGAATGTCACATTCAGCAAACCATAGGCGTGCACACAGGATGTGCCAGGTGTGCCTGGGCACACCCAAATCAGCCTGTGTGCCGCAGACTACCCCTTTTTAAACCGCTAATATTTCACCAAAGCCCCCTAACAGGGCTCATAAAAAAAAAAAAACTTAATAAAATATAAAAAATAATAAAAATAAAAACTACTGACACCATCCACTGCCCTACTGACACCATCCACTACTCAACTGACACCGTCAGTATAAATACACATGCACACACATGTATGTGTTTGAGCTTTGAGGTGTACACCCTAATGCAATAGGCTGTGCATATCTATGCAGCAAACGTTCACTACAACTGCATGTGTTTTAAACTACAGTGATGGATAGCTCCCACAGTAAATGATTGGTGGGTGTCTCATGCACTGCTTTATAAATATGCCCTATTGTATTGCCATTTAAAAGCCCCCAATTCCAATGACTCAGATGACAAAATGTAGGAACTAAAATGCATTGAGCTGGACTTTTTTAGAATGCGCTGTACAGAAACAGATTGGTGGGAATGCGAGGAAAATTGTACAACAATGCATCTGAAGATGCCTTGTATAATTAATAACAGCAACAGGATGAGCTATGGCTCGGCCACCCTAAACCCTCTTGTAGAGGTGCCAACACGTGGTGAGACTTCTCTCACTAACTAGAAGAGGTGTTGAGTGCCTATATGGTGTTAATGAGCTACAAGCTATTGATAGTAAAAGCCAGCACCTTTTCTATCCTCACCCTGTGATCTGGGAATCAGCGATACAACGCAGACAGTTGGCTTATCTCCTGTATACCAAATCTCTATCTACTTTACAGCACAAGTGAGTGGAGAACAATGGTTCTTATTTATTAAAAGTGTCTAAAATAGGCCTTGTCTAGGTTGCACATGGCCAGCCACTGTATTATATTTTTAACCTCTGATTTCAGTGAAGTTATAATATTATCATCTGGGTTTGCATCCAGCAGTGACCAATAACCCCTAGTCCAGGGGTCTCCAAACTTTGTGAACAAAGGGCCAGTTTACTGTTCTTTAGTTAAGCCAGACTGTAGCCAGTGGGATTAAAAATGCTCTGGTTTCAGTGAAAGTAAACAGTGCCCTGTCATTAGTTTTAGTGGAAGGAATAGTGCTCTATTGTTGGTATCAGTGGGAGGAATGGTGCCCCATTATTGGTATCTATGGGAGGAATGGTGCACCATCATTGGTGTCTGTGGGAGGAATGATACCTTATTATTGGTATTAGTGGGAGGAATAGTGCCCCATCATTCGTAGCAGTGGGAGGAATACTGCCCCATTATTGGTATCAGTGGGAGGAATAATGCCCCATATTTGGTATTGGGGGGGGGGGGCACATCTGGCCTGCAGGCCGCAGTTTACAGACCACTGCTCTAGTCAATGACCAGTGGAAACTTGCTGGCTAGGATATAATCAGACAAAACCTCACAGACTATTCACACTTGTTTGATGCAGCAAGAATCTTGAATTTTGCTGCATGAAAATGCTTGGTAAGTAGAAATCCTACTGTTTGCTATTGGGCTGGCTCACATCTATGCACTGAAGTGTCGTTTGAAAGACCAAGGGAAACTCTACGGGCATTTTCACACCTACAGGTGTGCATTAACATCAGCGCTGCATGATCATGCACTGTGTAAATCTCAGGCTGGATCCATATGGTTGCCTGGGAGCCTGAATTTTCATGGCAGAGGCCTGCCAGTGGGAGCACTGCAACACATAGGCTAAGGCTACCTGAACACTGTACAGCGGGGGCACACTGCTTTGTTTTATGGCTACATTACCTTGTCCTCATCATTGAAGAGACATTTGGAAAGGGTCAAAACCACCTGCAAAGTTTCTTTTTTTGCTGCCCATGTGAATTCAACCCTAAATGCCTACAGACATTAACAGCCTAGACCAGGGGTGGACTGACAACTCATGGGGCCCCGGGCAATAGGAGATTATGGGGCCCCCCAGCCAGTGGCGTAGTGTGGGTTGTCAGCGCCCGTGGCAAGGCAAGTAATTTGCGTCCCCTAAACTGCGGACTTTTAGCACTCCCTGAGTCCCTTCCTACAACAGTACTGACCAACCTGATTCCTACACTGACCACTTCACTGACCTACTTGATTCCTACACTGACCACTGCACTGACCTACCTGATTCCTACACTGACCACTGCACTGACCTACCTGATTCCTACACTGACCACTGCACTGACCTACCTGATTCCTACACTAACCACTATACTACACTCTACACTGTCCACTACACTACACTACACTGTCCAGTACACACTAAACTGCCCACTACACTACACACTAAATTGCCACTACACACTAAACTGCCCACTACACTACACACTACATTGCCCACTACACTACACACCAAATGGCCCACTACACACTAAACTGCCCACTACACACTTCACACTAAACTTCCCACTACACACTAAACTGCCCACTACACTACACACTAAACTGCCCACTACACACTAAACTGCCCACTACACACTAAACTGCCCACTAAACTACACTACACACTAAACTACACACTAAACTACACACTAATCTGCGACTACACTACACACTAAACTGCCCACTACACTACACTACACACTAAACTGCGCACTGCACTACACTATACACTACACTACACACTAAACTGCCCACTACACTACACACTAAACTACACCTTACGGCAGAGCCCCCAGTGTTCCACCCTATGGCAGAGCCCCCAGAGTAGTACCTTATGGCAGAGCCCCCAGAGTAGCACCTCACGGCAGAGCCCCCAGAGTAGCACCTTACGGCAGAGCCCCCAGTGTTCCACCCTATGGCAGAGCCCCCAGAGTAGTACCTTATGGCAGGGCCCCAGAGTAGCACCCTATGGCAGAGCCCCCAGAGTAGTGCCTTACGGCAGAACCCCCAGAGTGTCTCCTTCTATTAGTGTCCCCTTACACATACCTTTGCACTTAAGTGCTTGGTGTGGTAGGCAGCTGGCGGGAAAAGGCTTTAAAAAAAAATCCACTTGTTGCAGGCTCTGAACTGTGCATGTGAGTCGTGGAGCCAGCGGAATAGAGAACTGCTGTGGTTGGCCTCAGATCGTGCATTGAGGCTTGTGAATAAAAGCAATGCTTGATGTGTGCCATGATATCACTGCACAGGTGTGCACCCAGCCCTGCCCTGCTGCCTGATCCGAGGCCGAGCTCAGCAGTGCACCAATCAGCTGCCTCCGAATGGCAACAAGTGGATTTTTCACGGGCATGGGATTGTTAGATCGACTTCTGCTGAGTGGCAGTAGGCACACATGGATCATACAGTATACACACACACAGTATACAGACACACACGAAGTATACATACACAGTATGCACACACACACGAACAGACACACGCACGCACAGTATACATACACATAGACACACAGTATACAGACACATAGACACACACACACAGTATACAGACACATAGACACACACACAGTATACAGACACATAGACACACAGTATACACATAGACACACAGACACACGCACGCACAGTATACATACACATAGACACACACACACAGTATACAGACACATAGACACGCACACAGTATTCAGACACATAGACACACAGTATACAGACACAGTATACACACAGACACACGTATGCACAGTATACATACACATAGACACACACAGTATATATACAGTATACATACATACACACACATAAACACACACACACACATTAAGCATATACATACACACGCAGTATACATACACCAGCACTTTTCATCTAGAAATCAGCCTAATTGAACACACTGCTGATGCCCCCATCTCCTGGCATGCTTGTAATTGTAGTGCCCCAGCAGCTCACAGACACATTCGGTGGTAATACAGGAGAGGAGAATGATGTGTCTGTGTACTGGTGGGCAGGTAATCAGTAGGGAGATGTAGCAGAGATTGGGGGAGAAGTTCAGAACATCCTTCCTCCAAGAGCAGTGCACTTCTCCTCACACAGAAAAACGATCTAACAGCCTCAGAGACAGGAGGAGTCATGCTAGAGGAAACACAGCCTCCTCCTCCTGCTCACCAGAGAAAGCACTGATAAAACTACATTTAACTGCCCGAATGGTCAGTCCGCCTCTGGCCTAGACATTAAACTGTGCAAGAAGTCAGGTCATCAATGTTTCAATAAGCACTGTACAAACATCCAGAGAACACAAACAAAGGCCACAAGCCCAACTTTCGCATAGCTTCCAACTGTCCCTAATTTCGGGGGACTGTCCCTGATTTAGAACAAAGTGCCACTGCCCCTCTTTTTGGTCTGATCTAAATAGTTGCATAAAAAATATATAAAAAAATCTTTCAAAAGGTGTTTCCCAGAGCTAAACCTTTCCTTCAATTTCTAGATTGCTGCATTTGTAAATTTCCAAAGCCTATATACAGGAATAGTAGGGTTAAAAAAAGCACTCGTCGGTTTAACTAATCATTTTTTTGAATAATTCTCCTTTAAGGGGGCGTGGCAGGGGTGTGTGTCCTATGCCTACATACTTTTGCTAATTGGTGTCCCTTCTTAACATCTCAAAAAGTTGGGAGGTATGCTTTCACTTTATTATGCTGACAAGCTCCTGGAAGAGGTTCACTCTATTTCAACCACTTCAGCCCCGGAAGGATTTGCCCCCTCAATGACCAGGCCATTTTTTGCGATACAGCACTGCTTCGCTTTAACTGACATTTGCGCTAAGGCTCTTAAAGGAGCCGACGGACCTATACGGCGTTTCGCGGAGGCCTGCCAACCTGCCACAGTATATGCACATGAACTGGTGGGGAAGTGATTAAACCCTTTAACTTTGGCCTAATGCGGGGAAAGAATGGTAACCAACTAGGAAAAATATATCCTTGCTAACCTTAATGCTAAACTCTAGGCAGATATGAAAGAAATTAGTAGAGCTCTGTTTTAGACAGCCCATAGATGAGTAAAAAAAAAAAGACTTGATTCCCCCATTCACACATTTGAGGTTGATGGGGGAATCCTCCCCGCTAAGCTATTGAATTCTAACAGCGGGGAGACTTCCCCGCCATCAGAATACACAGATCAGTGTTGCCGGCTATAGCCAGTGGCGCTGATCAAGCTGGGAAAATTCGACAGGCTGGTTGTACAGAAGTCAATTGGTAGATCAACTTCTGTACAACTTCCCTGTCCATAAATTGATCGAAATTTGCTGAACCAGCCAAATTTCAATCCATGTATGGCCGGCTTAAAAGAATAAAACAAAATGTATTTTGCAAAATGAAGGCAGTGTTTGACTTGGTGTCAGCTTCTTGCAATCCCCTGTACAGCAGCACTCAGACAGACATACTAAAATATTTACATAAACTGCTATATCATAAAATCAATAATTTATTGATACATTGCATTAAAATCCTCTACATAAAAAGACATATTATACGGCTGGTGTTATCCCGTACAAGGCTTTGACCTACGTAGGTTACATTCCCCATCCATTACTGATCGTGCCGATAGAGCCTTAAGCCCCGTACACACGATCAGAAAATTGTACGAAAAATATCGATTCGTACGATAATCGAATCGTTAGTACAGAGCTTTAGAGAGCCGATCATGACAGTTCATCTGATATTATTAACGGACATACACGAAAAAATTTTTGTGCAATGCCAGATCTTGCGATTTTCGTTTAATCAGTACACCTGTCATTCATAAATGCAATACAAATGCATTACAACATGTCATGACATCACATCCGAATTTTTTTCCTGTCGTGCGAGAATTTGTGACTTCAGTAAACTCTTCAGATTCGATCCGAGATTGGCATGCAAAAAAAAAACGAACGATCATTCGTTCGATAATCTCATTAAAGTGGATGTAAACCCTCACATATACCCAGTGAAGTGAACAGCCTCAGATGATACACAGACATGAAATAAATCTCCCTTCATACGTTTTACATGTATATCTGCTGTCTTCAGCTTTATATATTCTTTAGAATGTGCACATCGTGTTAGAGATTTTCTCTTCCTGTTCAGCACTGGGAGTGGATTCTTGGCATACAGCCAATACAGCTGATTGGAGGAAAGGCACACACCACCACTCCACATAGGCAGAGACTTGCAGAGCTGTGCTGTGAATAGACCAGCTCTCTAATAATCTATGTATAGCAACCTCCCTCAACAAAAATTTCAGGCTGGTTTTATCTTGGTTGACAGAGAACTTGTCAGAAGTTATCATGCTGATAACAGAGCAACGAAACAGCAGAAAGACACAGGGCTTAGTGCTTTGGATAGAGATAAGAAAACACTACAGATAAATGTGCTTAGGTCAAATTTCATTAATCAGGTTTACATCCACTTTAATGTTCACATATTAAACATTTCTTAGCAACTCTATACACATTTCATGGACAATGTTCACTCCTTCAGGAAAAGGTTGGTATTTGCACAGATAACCAGCCTAATGTTAAAAGAAGCATATGCCTCACACTACAACCGCCGACCCCAGAGAGCCACAGAGAAGCCACAAGGCATACCTCTGGAGTGCCTCTCCTTTATGACACAGGAAACCTCAGTTTGTTGATCCATCCACATCTCTACCCACCTCTGACTTCTTAAAGGAGAAATCCAGCCTGAGCTTTTTAGGATGGGCTTCTCCTCTGGGTCACAGGAGTGCAACTAGTTTTGCACTCCTGTGACCCGTTTTCAGCGGAGATCGTTCTGAAGTCTGCTCTCCGCTGACGTCACTGCCATCAGTCGAGGCAGAGCGTCATCCCGACTTCCCAAGTCTGGATCCGCCAACTGCCTTGATTGATGGCAATCTCAGCGAGCTGCTGAGAGGGCCGCTCCCCGCCCCTCCACAGCTCAGCGGTCCAATGAGCGTGGAGAAGCAGAGAGGAGAGACGCTGACTGACAGTCAGCAGCTCTCCTCTCGGGGATCTGTGAAAACCGAGCCATCTGCGATGTTCGGTGGCTCAGGTCTCAAGCCAGAGACGGCAGGGGACAGTTGCAGTATGTGTCTGATGCTGCATCCACATAGGTAAGTATGACTAGGAAATAAAAAAAAAACATACTTCTCTTTTAAGCCATAATCATCAAAATTAAAAGAAAGAAATGCTTGAAATATACCACTCTGTGTGTAATGAACCTATAATATATACAAGTTTCACTTTTTAAATTGAATTACTAAAATAAATTAACTTTTTGATGATATTCTAATTTTTTGAGATGCACCTGTAGTTCCATGCTAAATTATGTATTTGACCTGAGTGTATTAGTAAAGGACCTCCTTAACAATTTCACATTAATCTGATCATTTATTTAAAATGTAACAAAGTGCTAAGCACGTTAGAGGCTTCTTTAAATAGAATTTTTTTTAAATGTCTCATTTCCTTGAGTAATCCCAAAAATAAGACCTTGTTTTAGAATAGTGGGTAGAGCTATGCTACTCATTCCTTTATGTCCCTGGGTTAACTGTACATTCAGAATCGCTGGTTTACAGCACAGATAACGCCTTTTATTATACTGCCATTCATTCTAAACTGCATACAGCTGTTTCAGGCTTTTTGGTTATCAGCACTACAGTGCATGTAAACAATTGCTTCTATGGACTAGGGCTTACGGAGCAATAGGAAAGTATACCCATATGGGTTATGGTGAGGTGGGCCAAAAAGAACTAAAAAGTCCCTCCATGAACCAGTGTGGTGCTTAACCAGTAGAGCTGGAAGGACAGTTGGCCCAGGGACATCAAGTAATGATTTATTTGACTATGTGTTTTCTCTGTATTCAAACTGACACTAGCTTGTTAGAAAACAATTAACTTGTTTAAAAGAACTATCTGGAAGAATAAGCATTAAATGTTGTAAATTAAATTTAGCAAGAGTGCTTGCAGAGATGGCAGAAGAACTGACTTAGGTGTAGTCAGCAGCTGATTACAGAAAAAGAGCTTAGAACAGGGCAAACGTATTGGAAATCTCTCTACTTTACAATGCATCAGCAATGAAAGGGGGAGTAATAGACAACTCCTCATTACAACTGCCAAGCAAGCTTGCTTTGAAGTAAGATGGCTTTCATTTGAAGACACAGCAGGTTAAAGCTTGATAGCATTGAACTGAAAACCTTTGTTTGCAGATAGGGAACACTTAATTAGGACACTCGAGATTCAAAGCCCCCAACCTTTGCTAGCTTGAGAATCCCATATAACTATATGCTGAGCCATTATACGTATAACAAAAAAACAGTTGTTTTTTTTGTTTTTTTTTAAATAAAGTTAAAGCAAATTTGTACTTTGCCTATACAGGGAACCAAACCAAAGCCTTCTACCTCTACCTGGGGGAAAGATGAGGGTTCCTCCATATATCAGCACTCTCCTTTACCTGAGTGGCCATCAATGCCTTTATCTCACAGAGATGTTGCTCAGAGCAGTGCTTATGCCTAGTACACATGATAAGATTATCGGACGAATGATGGTCCATTTTTTTTTTTGGATGCTAATCTCATATCGAAAATTAAGTGTTTACTAAAGTTACGAAAATTCTTGTACGACAGAGTAAAAATTCAAAAGTGATGTAATGTGTTTTAATGATGTAGTGATTTTAGTGATGTAGTGTATTTGTATTATATTTTCGTACGACAACTGTACTGATTAAGCGAAAATTGTACGATCTGGTATCCTACGAGAAAAATTTTTGTGCTTATCCCATCGGATAATTTTGCATCAACTGTTGTGATTGGCTCTCGAAAGATGTGTAGTAATGATTATCAGTCAGATTACTGTATGATTGCTTTGAGAGCGGTATTTTTCGTACGATTTTCTGATTGTGTTTACGGGCCATTAGACCTGAAATCCACAGGGAAGTGTTGGATGGCTTCTAGAAGGAGGAATGAAGAGGCCCGATCCTTCCACCAGGTATTTGAAGTCTATTATTGGCCATCTAAAGTAGAAGGCAGCCCAGGGGAAGGGATGTGAAACAATATGGTACGTTTGGGTAAACTTCAAGGGTTACGTTAAACGTTGAATGAATATGCAAGGTTCGCTTTGCTGCCAGCCCCTTCCCCGCCAAATAAAAAACATTTACACTATTGCATTGTGGTAACACGTGACTTAACGCAACACAAGTTTCATGTGTTGGTGCAATGCAGTACTATTTATTCTGAATGAAGAGTGCTAAATACTAGGTTCTGGGTCCCTGTAGGATTCATTTTTAGGAGAGGGCTACATGTCAGCAACCTGGCTACACACACTTTTTTGACTTTTGTTTTTAAGGCAACAAAAGTCCCACGCTAGAAAGAACAATGCACTAGACCAGGGATATGCAATTAGCGGACCTCCAGCTGTTGCAAAACTACAAGTCCCATCATGTTTCTGCCTCTGGATGACATGGTTGTGGCTGTCAGAGTCTTGCTATGCCTCATGGGACTTGTAGTTCTGCAACAGCTGGAGGTCCGCTAATTGCATATCCCTGCACTAGACTATTATAACAGAGGTCACCTTATCCTTAGATAATAGTAACTATCTACATATTAGAACGATAATCCCTTATACACCCTACACAGGCTGATAATGTTGATAATCCCCCATATGCAGAGTTTATCATGAATAGATTTCAATAACAATCTTCTATAGCCCACTTCTCCCATGCCCCCCCATGACCACAAATACCTTATATATATATAGATTGTAAGCTCTAACGAGCAGGACCCTCTGATTCTTCCTGTATTGAATTGTATTGTAACTGTACTGTTTGCCCTAACGTTGTAAAGCACTGCACAAACCATTGGCACTATATAAATCCTGTATTATAATAATAATAATAATATGTAGTCACACAGCTGCCTCTGGAATAAAATAAACATCATATCCAATAAATAAAGTATTATTTATTTCAAAGCTTACAGGATAAATTAATTTAGGGAATGCCCTCCCTTGGCATTTTGCTGCCTTATGCATCATATATAAATGATGGTAGTTTCATCTGTCATTCTTAGATGTTTTATTTTGGCGGGATAGTCCTGAATATAGGCCTTCAACTAATAGATATGGTCTTGTCAAGAGGATTGACTGAGGGTAAAAACTTAGGGTGTGGGCAACGCTGTATCCTGGCCTAGGCCGATAAGGCCCAGGCCTAGGGCAACACTTTGAAGGAGGGCAGCACGGAAAGAGTCCCCGCCGGCTTGCGCTACACTGTTAGTGTAGCGCCAGTCTTATGGGGCGGACTGGGCTGAGAGGCAAATTAGTCTAGCGCCCCCATAAAGCCGCCGCACTGCTTCCGGTATGCGGGTGGCTGGCATTCCGCAACTGTGTGTGTGTGTGTGTGTGGGGGGGCTTCTAATTATGACTGTCCTCTCATCCTGGACCACAACCCTTCCTCGCTGTGCTATGTTTTCTGCTGCACCATTGGCATGGTTATATCTTCTTAGTCCTCTCCATAAAATTATCAGAAATTTGTGCTTACAGTAGAACTATAGGCAACACTTTTTTTTTTCATTTTGGATAGAATAAGGGAGGGTTATAACCCCTGTCAGTTTATTTTTTACCATCCCTGTCCCATTGCAGAGATTTCCCTTCACTTCCAGCCCCCATAGCCAAACAGGAAGTGCGAGGAAATCTATGCAAATTAAGGGAATCCATTGCCCCCCAGGCCCTCAGAACTAGTGTCCCCACTCGAAAATTTCAGGGCGGGTCTTAAACAGCAAGGGGTGTGGCCTTGACAGGAAGGGGTGGGTCATATTTAAATTAGGGGATACACAAGTTTAGTCAGGCCTAGGGCAGCGCAAAACCTAAATACACTACTGGGTGTGGGTTTAAAAATCTGTATATTAAAAGCAAAGCTGTTATGAAATACAGTAGATGGGTTGTTATTACTGAATCCTCCTGGAAATTATCTTTGTCTGGTTGTCATATAAATCCCCTTTTATCAAAGTGACAACCTTGATAAAGAGGGCCTGCTTTTCATTCTGGCAATTCTTTTTTTCTACTGGTTGTTTATAATTCCCCTATATCAGTGATGGCGAACCTTGGCACCCCAGATGTTTTGGAACTACATTTCCCATGATGCTCATGCACTCTGCAGTGTAGTTGAGCGTCATGGGAAATGTAGTTCCAAAACATCTGAGGTGCCAAGATTAACCATCACTGCCCTATGTAATATGGAAGCCCATTTTATGTTCTGTGTGATATGTGTATATGACCACATTTGTTAAAGCTCAAGCTGGTTAAGATTAAGCCTGAACTGAATTTTGCATATAGATTGTCTGAATGATAAACAACCTACAGGTACCCTTTGAGTGGACTATTAAAGATCCATTTCTATATCACCAAAAGGTCATACTTATTAGACCTCTAGTCAGTTGCTGGTCTGTATTCAAAAGGCAGTACCACGCCAAATTTTATCACCTACTGAGAAAAGATGTGGAAAGCTTAAGCTGCAAGTTACATGAGCCATGAAGTACCCATCACCCACTACTGCAATTAATTCTGCCTAGTTATTACTACACTGGTCACATGACAGTGACGGGTAGCTACGATCTTCCGCCAATAACTCATACAATGCTGTATTATATGACATGAATTGCATATGGTCTTGCAGTGGTGCACAATTAATTGCAGATGCTTGCAGTTACATGCCATCCTTTTTAGATCATTATGGCAGTGAAAGGTCGTAATCTAGTACCCAAACCTTTGTTTTTTGGAACTCCGTCAGGAATATTTTCTTTTTTTTAAGAAAAAAATGTTTTGATCCATATAATGAGCAATGAAAGTAAAAAAAGTAGGCATTATAGAATGTTGACAGCCAACCTTGGAATGCCAGAAACAGAGAAAAGGCAAGGGAGCCTAGAAAGGAAAAGCTAAGGAGAACAAAGGGGCAAGACAATGGAGGGGAGAGGTAGTAGCATGGCGGGCCAAGCTGCATGTCGTGGCCCAGCTTAAAGCAGCAATTAAAACGGCAATTAAACGGACCAAGAAAAGGCCAGTAGGCCAACCCTGAGGGGTCAGGCTGTGGAGCACGATGCTTATGTATCTATAAATGCTTGTGTATCTATAAAGAGAACCTAGGGGATCCACAGAAAAACATATTTACCTTGTCTGTCCAGAAAATAGACTGTTAGGTCCTCCATCCTTATCAGGAGGTAAGGTTCAGCAACCCAATCTGTGAGATGAGGTACAGTCATGGACCTCCAGTTCCTAGGCACCCCCTCAGGATTTTATTGATGTCTGTGACCACAGTCACAGGAACAACAAGTGATCAGTAATCTAAGATTTTACAGGTGTCGGTGGAACGGGAGGTGAAAAGACATTTTGCCATGGGACACATGTTCCAGTGACAGCTGTATAACAGTCTGGTGAGATTTTACCTCAAGCCCTGTAGTGTCTTTGGAACAAAAAGAGAAAGCTCTCCACTGGGAAACAAAAAAAAAGGAGTTCCCAATCAATAAAGTGTAAGAAGTACAATACACAGAACCAACTTTTACATCTCCACAATGATAGTAGGGTAGGAACATATTAGTTCTAAGCATAAAACATAAAATATTCTCTAACAATGTATGCGGCCACAAAGTTTAAACTAAATTCCAGCCAGAAGATTCTAGGCAGTAATGTAAATACTAAAGAAGTTATCTACTGCAATAAAGAGCATGAAAGAGACCAGAGGACAAGAAAAGAAAGGAAAGAATAAGTAAGTAACAGGCCTAGCAATCTCCATATGTAAATGGATCTACAATGGATAGCTGGACCTTCACATATTGGGCCCATGGATCCCAAGTCATTTCAAATTCTTAGTATACTAGCAATCTTCCCATGTGTCATAATCCATGAAATCTTGTGCTTGGCCTGTGCTAGGGAAACCAAGGGGTTTTTCCCAAGCCCCAGCTATAGGGATTTTGGCTGCCAGAAAAATACAAAACTTCAGTCGTTGTGAGCTATGAGGTACATCCCTTACTGGTTCAACAAGTAAAGCTAATTGGGGCTATTGCTGTATATCTAGCCCTGTAAATCTCCGGAGCAAGCAAAAAAATCCTGTTCCAAAACCCCCTAATTCTAGGACATTCCCACAAAACGTGGTACAAAGGGGTTGATTTACTAAAGGCAAAGAGACTGTGCACTTTGTAAAGCTTCACTTTGCAAAGAATATCCAATCACGTACAAGGAAAATAAAATAAAATAGCATTTTTGCTTGCACATGATTGGATGATAGAAGTCAGCAGAGCTTGAGCTCATTTACTAAGCTCTGGAGCAACTGCTCTTGCAGAGTGCAACTGCACTTTGCAAAGTACACAGTCTATTTGACTTTTGTACTATGTAACCCCACAGTGTCCTTGTAAAGCACATCCTGAAAGCAAAATGGGGAAGAGCTCAGATACAGTTTTGCAAGGTGGGAAAGAACCAGGTACCACCTTAATATTAGCCTCTATTAAAGAGATATTTGAATTTTTTCTGAAGGATAATAATGTTTACACTATTGACCTAGGTCCAAGTCAACCAAAATGTCATTGTCCCATTCCGCCATGTAAGACAATTTATGCGGATAGTCAAGTAAATCCCGACCATGACACCATCTGCCTGGAGTTTGCATGTTCTCCCTGTGCCTGCGTGGGTTTCCTCCGGGTACTCCAGTTTCTTCCCACACTCTAAAGACATGCCGGTAGCTTCATCGGATTCTGTCTAAATTGGCCCTAGTATATGTATGAATGTGAGTTAGGGACCTTAGGTTGTAAGCTCTTTGAGGGTAGGGACTGATGTGAATGTAAAAATGTATATGTAAAGCGATGCGTAAATTGATGGCGCTATATAAGTACCTGAAATAATAATAAAAGCCCATAGCTATACTCCCTCTCTGACCTGTATCTCTGGTGCACCAGGCCTTGAGGCCGGGATACTCTGAAAGGTTGGGCCAGAGCAATTGTAAAAAATGAGAAATTTGCTAAAATTGAAAAATTTCAGACCTAAGCACTTCTAATTTGGATATGCAGTGTTATAATGTGGTCAATGCAATAAAGCCCCTTGTCTATACTATTTAAATGCTTTCACATCCAAGAACAGACAGGAGTTGTAATCATTCCCTACTCTATTCAAAACAAAAACAAAAAAGGTTGGGTTCCGGTATTCCTTAATTGTGGCAATCTAAAATCGACTGTGGATGAAATTTAGTGATGTGACTGAAATCTCATGCGTAGTTTGGCCCTAGTCCATTCCCAGGTCATCTGTATAAAGCTGAATAATATCAAAGCATGAGCACCAAGAAGAGATAATAAATCACAGTTACCAGTAAAGCTGACCATATACTGATTAAAATGTGGCCATTCCAGCAGGGACCAGACAAATTTCAATCAATGTGTGGCAGTCCCTGCCCAACAGAAGTTGATCACTTTTTCTCAAAAGATTCTCAAACAGATTTTCTCAATAACAGCTACGCTGCAACTACTGATCAGTGTATTCTTACAGCTGCGGGTGTCATTGTCAGAATTCAAGGTCCTGTGAGAGGGGGAATCCTTAATCTACCTCAATTGTTTGGATCGCGGAATCTGTTAGTCTCTTTATACTTTCAGCCCACTGGATGAATAAAAAATAAGTGTATGGGGGGGTGCTTCAAGCATAAAAACAAAGTGGATGAAGGTGATCTACCATCAGAAGTTTATATACACTATATTGCCAAAATTATTGGGACTGCCTTTACACACATATGAACTGTAATGGCATCCCAGTCTCAGTCCGTAGGGTTCAATATTGACTATTCTTTTGGGGTGGGGGAACTTGACTGGCCTGCACAGAGTCCTGACCTCAACCTGATAGAACACCTTTGGGATGAATTTGAGCAGAGACTGCAAGCCAGGCCTTCTCGTCCAACATTAGTGCTTGACCTCACAAATGCGCTTATGGAAGAATGGTCAAACATTACCATGGACACACTCCTAAACCTTGTGGACAGCCTTCCCAGAAGAGTTGAAGCTGTTATAGCTGCAAAGGGTGGGCCAACTCTATATTGAACCTTAAGCACTAAGACTGGGATGCCATTAAAGTTCATGTGCGTGCAAAGGCAGGCGTCCCAATACTTGTGGTAATAATCAAAGCCTATCATCTCCTAGGACCCCCAGGTCCCTTTCCATCCTAAATTCCCCCAGAGGTTCTCCCCCCCAGTGAATAGATTCATATTTTTGCCACCCAAATGCATTATTTTACATTTCCTACCATTAAAAGGGGGGAGGGGTATGTCTATATATCAAGAATAATGTACAAGTGAATTTGAAAGATGACATCACTGAGGGAGCTAGGGAGGATGTGGAATCCTTATGGCTAGAGCTCTAAAGGGATGAAGCTAAGGGGAAAATAATACTGGGAGTATGCTATAGGCCTCCTAACCTGAGGGAGGAAGTGGAGACAGATCTCCTATCACAATTTGGATTAGCAGCAAGGATGGGAATAATTATCATAATGGGGGATTTTAACTATCCAGACATAGACTGGGCGGAGGGAACCGCACATTCATCTAAGGCTCACCAGTTCCTAAATGTCTTGGAGGACAATTTTATGGGTCAGATGGTAGACGCACTAACTAGAAATAAAGCGTTACTGGATCTACTGATTACCAACAATACAGACCTGATCACGGATGTGGAAATACGGGGCAATTTAGGTAACAGCGATCACAGGTCAATTGGCTTCAGTATAAATCACACAAATAGGAAACATAAGGGGGATACAAAGACACTGAATTTCAAAAGAGCCAACTTCCCTAAACTACGAACCTTGCTAAAAGGCATAAATTGGGATAGAACCTTAGGAACAAAGAACACGGAGGAGAGATGGGTTTGCTGTAAGAGCACATTAAATAAGGGCATTAGCCAATGCATCCCATTGGGTATTAAATTTAAAAGAGCAAACAAAAGTCCTGGATGGCTTAACTCCAATGTAAAAATGCATATAAAATCAAAGGAGAAGGCCTTCAAAAAATACAAGGTTGAGGGATCATCATCTTTATAAAGAATGCAACAAGAAATGTAAGGGTGCAATTAGGACGGCTAAGATAAAACATGAAAAACACATAGCGGAGGAGAGCAAAAAAAAATCCCAAGAAACTCTTTAAGTATGTAAACAGTAAAAGAAGGGAGGACAGACCATATTGCCCCCATAAATAATGAGGAAGGACATCTGGTTACAAAGGATGGGTAGATGGCGAAGGTATTGAATTTATTCTTCTCCTCAGTCTTCACGAGGGAATCGGGGGGCTTCAGTAACCAAAACTGCAGTGTTTATCCTCATGACACATCACAGGAAGCACCTCCATGGTTAACAGAGGACGGAATTAAAATTAGACTTGAGAAACTTAACATTAATAAATCACCGGGACCAGATGGCTTGCCACCGAGGGTACTTAGGGAACTCAGTGAAGTAATTGCCAGACCATTGTTCCTAATTTTTACTGATAGTCTACTGACTGGAATGGTACCAGCTGATTGGAGAAAAGCCAATGTCGCACCAATATTTAAAAAGGGCCCAAAATACATCCCTGGGAATTACAGACCAGTTAGCCTAACATCAATAGTATGTAAACTCTTGGAGGGGATGATAAGGGACTATATACAGGATTTTAGTAATGAAAACGGTATCATTAACAGTAATCAGCATGTATTCATGAAGAATCGTTCTTGCCAAACCAATCTATTAACCTTCTATGAGGAGGTGAGTTGCCATCTAGATAAAGGAAGGCCCGTAGACGTGGTGTATCTGGATTTTGCAAAAGCATTTGACACAGTTCCCCATAAACGCTTACTGTACAAAATAAGGTCCGTTGGCATGGACCATAGGGTGAGTACATGGATTGAAAACTGGCTACAAGGGCGAGTTCAGAGGGTGGTGATAAATGGGGAGTACTTGGAATGGTCAGGGGTGGGTAGTGGGGTCCCCCAGGGTTCTGTGCTGGGACCAAACCTATTTAATTTGTTCATAAACGACCTGGAGGATGGGATAAACAGTTCAATCTCTGTATTTGTGGACGATACTAAGCTAAGCAGGGCAATAACTTCTCCGCAGGATGTGGAAACCTTGCAAAAAGATCTGAACAAATTAATGGGGTGGGCAACTACATGGCAAATGAGGTTCAATGTAGAAAAATGTAAAATAATGCATTTGGGTGGCAAAAATATGAATGCAATCTATACACTGGGGGGAGAACCTCTGGGGGAATCTAGGATGGAAAAGGACCTGGGGGTCCTAGTAGATGATAGGCTCAGCAATGGCATGCAATGCCAAGCTGCTGCTAACAAAGCAAACAGAATATTGGCATGCATTAAAAAGGGGATCAACGCAAGAGATAAAATGATAATTCTCCCACTCTACAAGGCTCTGGTCCGGCCGCACCTGGAGTATGCTGTCCAGTTCTGGGCACAAGTCCTCAGGAAGGATGTACTGGAAATGGAGCGAGTACAAAGAAGGGCAACAAAGCTAATAAAGGGTCTGGAGGATATTAGTTATGAGGAAAGGTTGCGAGCACTGAACTTATTCTCTCTGGAGAAGAGACGCTTGAGAGGGGATATGATTTCAATATACAAATACCGTACTGGTGACCCCACAATAGGGATAAAACTTTTTCGCTGAAGGCAGTTTAACAAGACTTGTGGCCACTCATTAAAATTAGAAGAAAAGAGGTTTAACGTTAAACTACGTAGAGGGTTCTTTACTGTAAGAGCGGCAAGGATGTGGAATTCCCTTCCACAGGCAGTGGTCTCAGCAGGGGGCACTGATAGTTTCAAGAAACTATTAGATAAGCACCTGAACGACCACAACATATAGGGATATACAATGTAATACTGATATATAATCGCACACATGGGTTAAACATGATGGACTTGTCTTTTTTCAACCACATCTACTATGTAACTATGTAAACCTCATTTGCCATATAGTTGCCCACCCCATTAATTTATTCAGATCTTCTTGCAAGATTTCCACATCCTGTGGAGAAGTTATTGCCCTGCTTAGCTTAGTGTCGTCTGCAAATACTGAGACTGAGCTGTTTATCCCATCCTCTAGGTCATTTATGAATAAATTAAATAGAATTGGTCCCAGGACAGAACCCTGGGGAACCCCATTCTCCACACCGGACCATTCCGAGTACTCCCCATTTCACAAGTTCTTATTGTGCAGCATTACAACCTTGGGCACCGTGCATAAGGAACATGCCATCCTCTGCCCCTCTCTGTGTATGGCCAGCTTAAAGGATAAGTTCACCTATGGGAACATGTTACGTTCCACCCGTTTTTAGGGTGGAGCATGTAAAATGTTCCCAATGCTGCAGCCACTGGCCACTACCCATTACCCTGTGGCAGCAGTACGGGAAGAAGTTTCCGGAACTAGCTATCACTTTTTAAAATCAGCGTGGCCGCGCGGGGCTCGCCCACACGGCCTGCATCATTCATTCACACAGCTCTGTGTATGAATGAACTACAAGCCCCAACATCCTTTGCGGTTGCCTGCTTGTAGTTCTCAATGAACTAGCACGGCGTTGTGGAGCGCTGTTGTAGTTCATTGGTTTCTTCCTGTGAGTGTATCTGCTTGCCCATACGGGATGTACGGCACACAGATATACTGACAGATCTGAAGGAGACCTGCATGGCACCAGTGATCTTCTGATCGCTGGCGCAAAGCTTCATAGGCTCCAAAAGAAAAGAAGAATAAATGCAAATTTTTTTGCTTGCAAAATTGAACTTATCCTTTAAGGCTAGGCTGTGGGTATAGTAAATATCTCCTAAATATGCAGCATTTAGGAGATATTTACATGTGTAGCAGCCGGTGACGCCATCGGCGTATGAGCACTGCTCTCTCAATGGATGGCGTGCCATCCATTGAGAGAGCTGTGCCACGGCCGCAGCACGCACACCCGGAAAGGAAGACTGAGTAAAGATGGATTCCCTGTCAGCGGTGACAGTATGCGGTGCATAATAGCACATTATGACAGAAACCATTGGATGTGAGATTGGGTATAATATTTTCCACAGCATGTGTACAATCATATTCAGCTACCGCAGCAGTTTAAAGGATAGCTAAAGTCTTGTTTAACCACTTAAGCCCCGGACCATTTGGCTGGCAAAAGACCAGAGCGTTTTTTTGCGATTCGGCACTACGTCGCTTTAACTGACAATTGTGCGGTCGTGTGACATGGCTCCCAAACAAAACTGACGTCCTTTTTTCCCCACAAATAGAGCTTTCTTTTGGTGGTATTTGATCACCTTTACGGTTTTATTTTTTGAAACAGTTTTGAAAAAAACGCATTATTTTTTACTTTTTGCAATAATAAATATCCCCAAAAAATATATAAAAAAAACATATTTTTTCCTCAGTTTAGGCCGATACGCATTCTTCTACATATTTTTGGTAAAAAAAATCGCAATAAGTGTTTATTGATTGGTTTGCGCAAAAGTTATAGTATCTACAAAATAGGGAATAGTTTTATGGCATTTTTATTATTTTTTTTTGTACTAGTAATGGCGGTGATCAGCGATTTTTTTATCATGACTGCGACATTATGGCGGACAGATCAGACACTTTTGGCGCTATTTTGGGACCATTCACATTTATACAGCGATCAGTGTGATTAAAAATGCATTGATTACTGTGTAAATGTGACTGGCAGTGAAGGGGTTAACCACTAGGTGGCGCTGTAGGGGTTAAGCGTGTCCTAGGGAGTGACTCTAACTGTGGGGGGGTTGCTATGTGTGACATGAGATCTGACTGAAAGTTATAGCGCCTACAAAATAGGGGATAGATTTATGGCATTTTTATTATTATTGTTTTTTTTTCTAGTAATGGCGGCGATCTGCGATTTTTATCGTGACTGTAACATTGCAGCGGACAGATCGGACACTTTTGACACTTTTTTGGGACCACATTTCACATTTATACAGCGATCAGTGCTATACAAATGCACTGATTATTGTATAAATGTCATTGGAAGGGAAGGAGTTAACACTAGGGGGCGATTAAGGGGTTAAATGTGCTACCTAGGGAGTGATTCTAACTGTAGGGGGAGGGGACTGACTTAGGGAGGCGACCGATCGGTGTTCCTATATACTAGGAGCACACGATCTGTCTCCTCTCCCCTGACAGGACGTTGATCTGTGTGTTTACACACATAGATTCACGGTCCTGCTCTGTAACGAGCGAATGGTGAGTGCCCGGCGAACATCGCGGCTCCTCAGTGATGCGGTGGGTGCGCGCGCACCCCTTTACCGACAGGAAGCCGAGGACGTCATATGATGCCCGCCCAGGATGCGAGATCCCATCTGCGGATGTCATATAACAATGGGCGGGTAGGGAAGTAGTTAAAAAAAAAAACGTGTCATACTTACCTCCTCTGTACAGTTGATTTTGCACAGAGTGGCCCCATCTTCTGGGGTCCCTCAGCAGCGCTCCTGGCTCCTCCTCTTCTCGAATGCCCCGTTAGAGAGCCGCTCTCCCTCGGGGCTCCTGTGTCCTGCATCTATTGATATCAATTGATAGATTGATATCAATCTTTCCAATCAGGACCCAAGACACTGACCCCCCCTGCTGGGAAAAGACAATGGCTCTGCAAGAGGTATTCCCGCATCATCACAGTCTGTGTTGAGGGGGGAACTGAGCAAATTTTTGCTCCATGTTTGGCTGGCCTTACACTTCTGGGTGGAGTACTTAGTGGCTTGCTTGTTTTACAGTGCAACTATTCAGTAAACACCTTGCATCCTTTTTGCAGTATGCAAAGCGTTTTGTGATTGGTAGAGGGAAATCCTTACATTCATCCGAGTCTCCTCCAATCAGAGAACACCTTGAATTCTGTGAAAAGAAGGCAAGGCGTTTAATGAATGGACAAGCTGCTGAGCAAGCTGCCTGCTATGAGAGCTGTATCAAAGCCAGAAGCATAAGTGTCAGTGCCAACGTCTGGTGCTTACCACACTGTATATGTTGCAGTCTACACATATGGCACACAAGTCATTAGTGCTCATTTATTTTTACAGTGCACATGTCCAAATATTGTTGCTGGCTGGAGTTCAGCTTTAACTTCCTTAACCATTTTCTGCCTGGGCCTGGTGGCCCTTTAGCTAGTTCTTTATGCTCAGGGGGGCAGGAAGGATTGCCGATCACATGACCACTGTGATTGGCTGTCATTTAGTCATATGATCAGGAGCCAGTACCACCAGCTCCCGATCATTACCACCCCCTCAACCGCTAGTGTGGACAAGCCCTAAAGGTAAATGGCGGTATCTTACCATAGGTTTTGCAGGTGTATGGGAATTCTGGTCAATCAGGGCAAGAGTAGACATTGGAACATTGCTTTGAACATATTTGTTTTACTGAAGGCTTCCAGGGCTTTTTTTCTGCAGGAACGCGGGGGAACGCAGTTTCCTGGCACCTCCAGAACTGAATGTATGTATTGGCAAGGGGTGCTGGGGTGTGCTGGAGGGTCTATTGGTAATGGCTGATGGGAAATCTATTGTTTCTGGAGGGGATGTATTTTTTCAGAGGGTGAGGGAGGGGTCGTCTGTTTTCTTGTGGGGGATCTATTGTTGCTGGGGATGGGTATTATGTTGCTGGGGTGTCAATCATTGATAGGAAGATGTATTGTTGAGGGAGGGGTCTATTGTTGCTGGCTGCTGGTGAGTCTATCGTTGCTGGAGGGGATCTATTTTTGCAGGCGGGTCTATTGTTGATGGTGAAGATTATTGTTGCTGGTGGGGGATCTCTTGTTGCTGGGGGTAAATCTTACGTTGCTGGGGGGGGGGGGGGTCTACTGTTGAGGGAGTGGTCTAATGTTGCTGGCTACTGGAGATGCTGTTTTCTTGAGTCTGTTGGTGCTGGGGTGGATCTATTGTCACTGTGGGGGGTCCATTGTTGCTAGATCTATTTTATTGCTTTTCTTGTTGTTATCATTAACAAATTCCCTACAAATTACTTAGCACCACAAGATAATACTTCTGTATCCTCTAAAAGGGGTTCTGCATCCTCTAAAAGGGGTGGTAATGAGAGGTGGGTAGGGGGTGGAATCAAGGAACATTGCTCAAGGGTGGGTAGGGGGCGGAGACAAGGGGTGACTCGGTAAGGAGGAGTTCCTGCACCTATTCTTTGAGAAAAAAAAGGCTTTACCAGAGATAGAAATAAATATAATGCACCTAAAATGGAGTTCTCTTTCCAGATCTCAGCATCACAATAGCAGCATTGTAGTTTCAGATCAGGTGAAACCTAACCTGGCAGCACAATACTGTACATATTCTCCCTGAGCAGCATTGTACCTGAATGGTTGGTTTACCAAGCCCTGTAAACAAGAGTGTAATGACGGTCCTACTATTGTTTACGTGGGTGATGCAGGAATTGTTACTTAATGGAAGGGACCCAAATAAAAAAAGAGAATGCACCATATATAAAAATGATCATTGTATTAATCAGACCCCCTCCATTTGGAAAACTCTTGCATTGAGACCCTTGCACCTTCATTATCTTTTAACAAGGACCCCAATTGTAAAGCCTTTGGTCTGATGGGACTATTTGATATGGCAGGGCTAAGTGAAGGTATTTAGGTTTACTGTAGTCAGATCAGTAAAAAAGATTCTGATTGGTTGTTATAGAATACTGCACCCTGCATTGCCTTATTAAATTAGAGCATAAATGTGTAACAACCAGCAAAATATGCAGCGACAGCAGTAATAACACGCTATGTATTATTCATCATATAGATATGAGATCAGAGTTGTAAGAGACACTGCTTAGCACAGAACTGGTTCAGCCACCCAGCCACCTATTAGACATGAAAGGACCAAATGAAGCACCATCAAATCTATTCAGAGCTGGCATACTCATAACAGATTCCTCCCACCTTCCCCCATTCCTATCCAAAAAAAAAAAAAAAAAGCCAGGGTTATGAGCAACTATAATGTGCAAAGCGGAGTAACCCACATCGACCAATCAGAATTCAGTTTCCAGCAGTCATATTAATAAAAGATGACTGGTTGCCATGGGTTACCGCACATATTATTTGATAAATTAACTTCATATTGAGAAACACTGTCAAAAACAGATTCTGGGGAAAAAAGTACATTTAAAAATTTTGTAAAAAAAACAAAAAACACAGAGACTACACAGGGTTACCAAACAGCCAGGAAAATGGCAAATGGAGTGTGACATTTCAGGCGGGGAGATAGAGAAGACTGCAGGGAACGAGTGATCTTTAAGAGATGGAAATTAACGTGTGTACATGAATATACAGTGTAGCGTCCATACATCACTCAATGACAGGTTTGCACGGTTATGCTAGAGCTTATACGTTACCCTAGCAACACACAAGACATATAGTAAATAGTGGGAACGATGGTGGACACACCTAGTACATTCACAGAGAGACTGCCGTTCTGTGAATGCTCGCTTCAAACAGCTGTCGTTTTGCCATGTGCCAATTTATCCCTGCAAGCACCTGTCGGTGGGTGCATTGAGATGTGTGTTATGATGGAGGCATGGCGCGGGGCTCTGATTCCCAGGGCAGCCCCGACCGATGAATTATTTGAGCTGCTTTAACCCTAGAATGCACTGCTGATATGACAAAAAAAAATGCTATAACTTCCCCAGGTGATGTGTTCGACATTTATATGAGAGCGTCAAATCCAGGCATTCAACCTTGTATTCCACATATGCATACCAGTCACCACACCCACTCCTCAATCTACCTGTCGGTGAGGATATCTGCAGTGCTTCAGTCTAATTTGGAGTACGGTAGGCCCCCTGGAGGTGAGAAGTAGGCCATGTTGCCCACTGTGGTGGCATGGAGCCGTATTGCTCAGTAGGGTAGCACAGAGCCATATGGTACGGTAGAGCAGAAGTGGGCCAAAAGCTCGATAAGGGGTCATGCGGGTAATGTAGGTTGTGTTGCTCTGTAGGGTATTGCTGCAAGGTGTGGGCTAGGCAGTATGCATTGTGCAAGTGTTGTCTGAAAAATACAGTCTCCATCCATGCTGATGATCCCATGGACCCCCCCCCCCCCCCCCCCTTCAATGATGTACCAGTCTCTTACCTTCCTATCATGGTGGAGTGCTGCTGTACCGCAGCCTCCAGCAGGCGCTCCAGGATAGTCCACTCGCCCATCACGTCCGCCTCTTGCCCCGCCGTGCTCAGCTCGGACACCGGAGAGGAACGAGCTGGCTCCCCTCTCCAAATCACCTTTCCCAACAACTGATCTCCTCCTGTCGATTTTTTTTTTTTTTTTTTTTACCGATCGCTCCTTGGCAGCATCATCAGCCTGGGGGGACGGGGAGAGCCAAAACTCCCCTGCTCCTCCTCCACTCTGGCCCCAAGTCCTGTCCTCAGCTCACCCCAAATCTTTGATATGGGGCAGGTAGCATTTCCTTGACCACTAGTCACCCTGCCCCAGGAGATGGCTGCAGGCGCTGCTACACAGACCAGTGCACACCCCTTAGCTTAAATGATTGCTCTAAGCCTAAAATCAATAGCTATCCTGCACTAATAAATTAAAAGGATCCCTGGGTGAAGCAGCTGGCGAGCACCTCTTCAGTTTCTTAGAAGATTTAAAATAAAAAAAAAAAGGCTGCCTTGGCTGGTTAGAGAAACCCCTTTGCCTTGTACATGGGAGCCCAAAGCTGCACTGCTGCCTAATTTTTCTGCATTTCCACCTTCCCCAGCCAGGTCGCTGTCCAGTGCTGAAACAGCTGCTCCAGATTAGTATCCTTGCTGCCAGTGATTAGCATCAGTTCCAGGTTATCTCCTCTCCCTCCCTGCCATCTCCTCTGCTTCTGATACCTTCCAGCTGCCTGCTCCCCATTCATTCCCTGAGACTACCTGCTGGCTCCCCTCCTCTCCTTGTGTCAAAGCATCCTTCTATCTGCTACCTTCTATGCCTTCCCCCTGCTTCTCCCTTTGTCTCCCCCCCTTCGCTCCTTACTGATCCCTCCCTTTTTCCTATTCCTCCAAAGCCTGATGTCTCTCTGTCACTTTCCCCTCTACGTTCTCTCTCCCTCTCTCTCCATCGCTCCCTCCGTCTCCTACATACCGCCGTCTCATTTAATCCGGATAAATGACTCCGTCTCTATTGGATGGGAGGAGATTTTCAGCCATATTATAAGCTGATTTCATCCTGCATCCTTCCCCAGTTTCTGCAATGGCTTGTGTGTAGGAATGTAGTCAAGTGATTGATTGTGGCTGTCTCCAATAACCAGGGGATGCTGGGTGCCTCCAATCGTCATTCATTCAGTAGGGCAAAGAGCACTGTGCAAATTGTAGTAACCCATAGCAACTATTGAGGAGTCATCATCCCCTGATATGACCCCAGGAGATCTAATTGGTTGATATAGGTTACTGTATTTTATGCATTACCATTGCCCTTTGTGCTGCTTTACCAAATAAGCCCATTATGTGTCTCTGTGTTGTCTCAGCCTGGCCTTCTGCATTATGTCATCTCTCCTTTTTTAGTGACAATATAGATTTTTTTACGATTCCTTTGTTCTGCTCTGTTTCTTTATTAGCCCACCCATTTATTTGCATCACATTCATCATTTGATCCTCATCTCCCAGTGATTCGTTCTCCACATTTATCAATCCGTGAGCCATTTGCTCCCACTAGCATTCTTAAAAGACCAGTATAACCATTGTGCCTGTATGCAGAAAGTTAATAATAACAGAAATATGTATGTAAAAGTTCTTACTATATGCCGGTGCAGGATTTTAGATTGTAGATTGTACATAATGGGGATGGATTTTCTAAAACCGGAGAGTGCAAAATCTGGTGCAGCTCTGCATAGAAGCCAATCAGCTTCCAGTTTTTTATTTTTTGTCAAAGCCTAATTGAACAAGCTGAAGTTAGAAGCTGATTGGCTACCATGCACCAGATGTTGCACTCTCCAGTTTTAGTAAATCAACCCCATTATGCTTTACCTGTTCGGGTTATTATCTGCCTTTTTAGGCTATAAAAGGCTCTAGAGATTGATAAGGGTTCCCTGAGCTGTGGCTAGTTGACCTCCCATCTGTAGGTGGCTTCCTAGTTCCAGGTCACTCACCACTTGGCATGACTGTATGCCGGTGCAGGATTTTAGATAGTAGACATTGGGAAGGATTTACTAAAACTGGAGAGTGCAAAATATGGTGCAACTCTGCATTGGAACCAATCAGTTTCCATTTTTTTACACCAATGACACCAGTAATCTTTTTATCTGTCTGTATAGTTAGTATTCAAACGACTACTATAATGGGTGGGGGGAGGGGAATTCTTCCCACTGACCACCAATGTAAGGGGCATTCTTCCCAATGACCACCAATGTAGGGAGCATTCTTCCCACTGACCACCAATGTAAGGAGCATTCTTCTCACTGACCACCAATGCAAGGGGCATTCTTCCCACTGACCACCAATGTAAGGAGCATTCTTCTCACTGACCACCAATGCAAGGGGCATTCTTCCCAATGACCACCAATGCAAGCATTCTTCTCAATGACCACCAATGTGAGGAGCATTTTTCCCAATGACCACCAATATAAGAAGCATTCTTCCCAATGACCACCAATGTAAGGGTCAGTCGTCCCATAGTCCACCAATGTAAGGAACATCCTTCCCACTGACCACCAATGTAAGGAACATTCTTCCCACTGACCACCAATGTAAGGAACATTCATCCCACTGACCACCAATATAAGGAGCATTCTTCCCACTGACCACCAATGTAAGGGGCATTCTTCCCAGTGACCACCAAAGTAAAGAGCATTCTTCCCACTGACCACCAATGTAAGGAACATTCTTCCCACTGACCACCAATATAAGGAACATTCTTCCCACTGACCAACAATGTAAAAAGCATTAACTTTAATGAATTAGGGCCAGTTCGCACCACCTGCAGCCCAGTGCATTTTTCTTCTGCATCAAAACCGCATGGATAGTAGGTTATATGGTTTTCAATGGCATAGTTCACAGCAGTGTGGTCAGTTCCAGGGCGTTCCAGTTCCAAAAAAAAAGTAGAACATGCTGCATTGTTTTCTGCACTGAACTGTACTGGAATGTGGTAAAACACATCAAAAACCCACTGGAACACACATGTCTCTATTTATGGTGAGGGAAAAAAAAGGGGGGGGGGGGGTGGAGGATGCACCGGAACACGTCAAAAACGTGCACGCAGAAAAATAATCAGAAGGCATTTGGACTGCATTTCAATGTCATTTAAAAAATTATTTTCAATCTTTTAAAATAACAGCATTCACTTAAATAATACCTGGTGATCCTGCCATGGAAGTCCTTGTCTAGGTGCCCCCTGTTGTCAATGCTCTGTCCTTGTCTCTCTGGTGTTCTCCTGTGTTTTTACCCTGTCATATGCACATCCATTAGAGGCTATAAGTCTAATTCACTGTGCCACTTTCAGAAAACATGTGCCCATTCCTGAAGCAAGTGCATGTGCGTGACAAGAAGTCCCTAAAAAGAGGCAGCAGGAGATCAGCAGTGCCAAAATGCAGGAAAAAAAAGAAAAAAAAATAGAAAAAGAAGATGACAATAAGTTAAATTTAGTATTTTCTAAAAGAAAAAAAAATGTTTATGATACACAGTGCTTAAATGTCAGCCAGTAAGGGTTTACATCTACTTTAAACAGTATATCCATGCAAGACTCTCATTACATGCTATATAACAGAGTGTTATTCGCAAAAGCCACTCAAGCATTTGTTTTGTGTAGAGTAGAGTGAAATATACCTGGTTGATCCTGCTTTGAGCTGTCCCTCCTATCTTCTCTGTGTCCCCATTGCAGGCTGAAATTGTAAAGACCAGCTGTTGTCCTCTACAGAGCATGCTGATATTTCAGTTCCCTTCTAAGCTCTTCATTTCCTCCTTTCTCTTTTCTGTGCAGCCCACATGACTATAGAGTCACACATGTGGGCATATCCTCAGTGGTAAATGGCACTCTCCTCCCTGATGATTGAAAGCTAGTGTCAATCATCTTTGAATCTGCCTAGACCATATTAATGAACAAAAAATACACACCTGATGTTCAAAATAGAGAACTATAAAACACACACTCACACATATATATACACAGTGCTCAGCATAAATGGTAACGGCCCAACCGATTTGTCAGAAAACCTTTACTTTCCTTTCAGAATCAACATTTTCTATGAGACACTATACTATAAAATACTCCCACAAATGCGGGCCATTGATTGCAACCAAGATTTGATAACTTGCACACACAAAAAAAGTATTTTTCCTTACAAATTCTTGCAAGACCATGTTGGTAAAAATGAAAACACCCCAATGAAAGTCTTATGCCGCGTACACACGGTTGGATTTTCCAACGGGAAATGTTCGATGGGAGCTTGTTGTCGGAAATTCCGAGCGTGTGTAGGCTCCATCGGACATTTTCCGTCGGAATTTCCAACAAACAAAATTTGAGATCTGGATCTCAAATTTTCCAATAACAAATTCCGATCATGTGTACACAATTCCGACGCACAAAGTTCCACGCATGCTCGGAATCAAGCAGAAGAGCCGCACTGGCTATTGAATTTCATTTTTCTCGGCTCATCGTACGTGTTGTACGTCACTGCGTTCTTGGCGATCGGAATTTCAAGGGGCAGGCCCCCTAAATACCTGGGATCAGTCCAGCTGGGAAGGAGTTGTTCGGGTGGAAGAACTGAGAGATGGAGTGTTAGGCTGTCGGGGCCTTGGAGGGAGTCCCCAGTCTGGGGGGGGGGGGGGTGGCCTTGGGCCGGGGTCTCGTAGCTGTGAAGGAACCCTACACAACCCAAGGGGTGTCCTGAACATGAGCAGGAGAGGACAGTGAGGAACACTGCCAGACAAGTCTTCAGGAGGGATCCACCAGGTGTTGGTGAGTGACAGGCACAGTCGGGAGAGCTGGGAGAGGCATGCCAGGAGTGGATGTAGAGTCAGCGGGAGAGCCTGTGATGTTACTGGCATAGAAGTCAGGCGCTGCGGCCAGGAGGGCTGTCAGAGTCTGCACAGGACTGACTGGGATCAGTGGTCCACCTCAATACAGCTAGCACTAAAAGACTTTCTTTCTGCATTGGTTGCTACACCAAAGGGCCCGCGGTCCCTGCCTGCAAATGGTGATTTCTCAGGTCTGACTGGATTAGAGTTGGGCCTACCATGTGCTAGCTATGCCAGGAACCAAGTATTGTACAGGAGAGAGAGAAACAGTCTACAAATAAGCATTGTGCTGGAGGAGGCTGGAGCTCTAGAAGATGTAAACAGAGGTTCCAATTGATCATCATATTGATTTCTGCTATTGATTCTGAGCATCCCATAATTTTCTTACCCCATTCAAATTTAATCCTTCAATAAAATAACAAAAACAAAGCTGATGAACTGTTCATTGTCTTGGAGTGTCTGGAAGTGAATGCCAGGTTGGGCAGGGTGACAGGTGGAACTACTACTTTCTGCATCCTCTACCCCCTACGGGGTACCGCTACATACACAAGAAAGGTGAAGGCTATAAGATGATCAGCAAAGCTTTACTTATCAGTCAGAATACTGTAGCAAAAGTGATACAAAAATTTAACAAATATGGAACTGCATTTATTTCACAGAGACATCCAGGCCATCCACGGAATTTAACGCCTCGACAGGAGCGTCTTCTGATGGAAAGCCTAGAAAATCGCCATGCAAGTTCACTGTAGTTAGCTAAAGAAGTAGAAAGCCAAACTGGGGTGATTGTTTCCCGTGACACAATACGGCGTGATGAGACCAGGATAAATGTTTTTGGAACTGATGGCTTTCTGAAGAAGAACAGGGTGAAAGTGATTCAGTGGCCAAGTATGTCTCCTGATCTGAACCCAACCAAACACCTATGGGGAATTCTGAAAAGACAGGTTGAGCACAGTGGCGGCTGGTGAAGTTTTAAGATGGGGGGGTGCAAAACCCCGCCCTTCCTTTTTGACCCCTCCCACTTGGTGAAAATGGGCGTGGTTTCAGTGAAATAGTGGGCGTGGCTCTAAGGTGGTGTGGTTAGTGTCTGAGATGAACGAAGGATGGAGGGAGAGGGAGGGAGGGACAGCAGGACCAGATCCTATACAACAATAGAAATATGTGTATTCTAGAAAGTTTAACAATCAGCAGATAAAGATACTCCAAGCAGCAGCAGCATGTGTCACCACCAAATTGCAGCAGCATGTGTCACCACCAAATTGCAGCAGCATGTGTCACCACCAAGTTGCAGCAGCATGTGTCACCACCAAGTTGCAGCAGCATGTGTCACCACCAAATTGCAGCAGCATGTGTCACCACCAAATTGCAGCAGCATGTGTCACCACCAAATTGCAGCAGCATGTGTCACCACCAAATTGCAGCAGCATGTGTCACCACCAAATTGCAGCAGCATGTGTCACCACCAAATTGCAGCAGCATGTGTCACCACCAAATTGCAGCAGCATGTGTCACCATCAAATTGCAGCAGCATGTGTCACCACCAAATTGCAGCAGCATGTGTCACCACCAAATTGCAGCAGCATGTGTCACCACCAAATTGCAGCAGCATGTGTCACCATCAAATTGCAGCAGCATGTGTCAGCACCAAATTGCAGCAGCATGTGTCACTAAATTGCAGCAGCATGTGTCACCACCAAATTGCAGCAGCATGTGTCACTAAATTGCAGCAGCATGCGTCACCACCAAATTGCAGCAGCATGTGTCACCACCAAATTGCAGCAGCATGTGTCACCAAATTGCAGCAGCATGTGTCACCAAATTGCAGCAGCATGTGTCACCACCAATTGCAGCAGCATGTGTCACCACCAAATTGTAGCAGCATGTGTCACCACCAAATTGCAGCAGCATGTGTCACCACCAAATTGCAGCAGCATGTGTCAGCAAACTGCAGCAGCATGTGTCACCACCAAATTGTAGCAGCATGTGTCACCACCAAATTGCAGCAGCATGTGTCACCACCAAATTGCAGCAGCATGTGTCACCATCAAATTGTAGCAGCATGTGTCACCACCAAATTGCAGCAGCATGTGTCACCACCAAATTGCAGCAGCATGTGTCACCACCAAATTGCAGCAGCATGTGTCACCACCAAATTGCAGCAGCATGTGTCACCATCAAATTGCAGCAGCATGTGTCAGCACCAAATTGCAGCACCATGTGTCACCACCAAATTGCAGCAGCATGTGTCACTAAATTGCAGCAGCATGTGTCACCACCAAATTGCAGCAGCATGTGTCACTAAATTGCAGCAGCATGTGTCACCACCAAATTGCAGCAGCATGTGTCACCAAATTGCAGCAGCATGTGTCACCAAATTGCAGCAGCATGTGTCACCACCAATTGCAGCAGCATGTGTCACCACCAAATTGTAGCAGCATGTGTCACCACCAAATTGCAGCAGCATGTGTCACCACCAAATTGCAGCAGCATGTGTCAGCAAACTGCAGCAGCATGTGTCACCACCAAATTGTAGCAGCATGTGTCACCACCAAATTGTAGCAGCATGTGTCACCTAGGGTGGCCACGTGTCCCGGATTGCCCGGGATTGTCCCTTATTTGAGTTTTTTGTCCCGTGTCCCGGGTACCTTCATTCCGGGACAATACAGTGTCCCGGAATGAAAAAAAACCCACACCGCCGGCTTGCACCAGTCCGACTGCCACCCTTATCATTTTACAGTGCAGTTTTCTTCCTTAAACACACACAGATATGGCAGCTGACTGGTTGCTAGGCTAGGGCCGCCCGCCCCGCGTCTAGCAACCAGTGACGTCACGTCAGCACTCACAGTCACGTGGGAGAGTCAGTGCAGTGGGATCCCGCACGGCGCACTCTAGACTCTACGGCTGAGCAGCGCGCCTGAGAGAGAGAGCAGCCGCCAGCCTGCCAGCAGAGCCAGACAGTCCAGTCCACGCTTACTAGCCTGCCCACAGTGCCCTGTGCCCAGCCCCAGTCAGTGGTGGTGCCTGCCACTGCCAGTCCCGGACCCGGAGCCGCCGCCGAGCCGACTACAGCAGCCGCACATTGCCAGCGGCCAGCCAGCAGCGCAACCCGGGCCGACTCCGAGCTGCCCGCCGTGACTGAGTCCTGACTGAGCCGCCTCCTCGTCCGAGTCCTCCCTCCGGGCTCCGGCTCCCTCCTGCCCACGAGGTCCGCCCGCCAGAGTACTTCCTGAAAGGTAAGTGTAACTTCCACAGTCATGAGCAATGCATGCACACAGCACACTCCCTCTCTCAAATCTGCTGCTGTCCCCAGACCCCCACCCCCCTCAGTTCTGCTGCTGTGTCCCCCACACAGCCACACTCCCTCTCAGTTCTGCTGCTGTCCCCCACCCCCCTCAGATCTGCTGCTGTCCCCCCCACTCCCTCTCAGTTCTGCTGCTGTCCCCCCCACTCCCTCTCAGTTCTGCTGCTGTCCCCCCCACTCCCTCTCAGTTCTGCTGCTGTCCCCCCCACTCCCTCTCAGTTCTGCTGCTGTCCCCCCCACTCCCTCTCAGTTCTGCTGCTGTCCCCCCCACTCCCTCTCAGTTCTGCTGCTCTCCCCCTCCATCTTTCCTCCATGTCCCCCTCCGTTCTGCTGCTGTCCCCCTCCATTCTTCCTCCGTGTCCCCCTCTGTTCTTCCTCCGTGTCCCCCTCCGTTCTTCCTCCGTGTCCCCCTCCGTTCTTCCTCCGTGTCCCCCTCCGTTCTTCCTCCGTGTCCCCCTCCGTTCTTCCTCCGTGTCCCCCTCCGTTCTTCCTCCGTGTCCCCCTCCGTTCTTCCTCCGTGTCCCCCTCCGTTCTTCCTCCGTGTCCCCCTCCGTTCTTCCTCCGTGTCCCCCTCCGTTCTTCCTCCGTGTCCCCCTCCGTTCTTCCTCCGTGTTCCCCTCCGTTCTTCCTCCGTGTCCCCCTCCGTTCTTCCTCCGCAAAAAAAAGTATCAAAAACCATCCTTTTTGGGCGGCGCGGGGGGGGGGGGGGGGGGTAGGTGTCCCTGAATGGCAGTTTGGAAATGTGGTCACCCTAGTGTCACCACCAAATTGCAGCAACATGTGTCACCACCAAATTGCAGCAGCATGTGTCACCATCAAATTGTAGCAGCATGTGTCACCACCAAATTGCAGCAGCATGTGTCACCACCAAATTGCAGCAGCATGTGTCACCACCAAATTGCAGCAGCATGTGTCACCATCAAACCCCCCTCCCCCGGTTACTTCCCTTGCTGTGTGTTGTCCTCTCCAGCGGTGTCCGTTCTTCTTATACTTCCTGTTTCTCTCTCCTGGGCTCAATTGGAGAGAGAAACAGGAAGTGACATCATACTCAGATGTCAATCAAACCGCCCGGCCATAGTAATAGATACTAGCGCTGGGAGGAAGCTACTTGGCGCTTCAGAAAGCGCCGCAAGGCAGGCTACACGCCCGCAAATGAAGTGTCACGTATGCAATCTTGTGATTGCATAGACGTGGCGCTTCCCATAAGTGCACTGTGTCCGGCGTCGCACTGTGTCCGGCGTCCGAACACAGTGCACTTAAGGAACTTTTTTGTATTTTTTTTTAAAGGGCCAGCTTTAAAAAAAAAATTTTTTTTTTGTGACTGCCTGGAGGGAGGGGGGGGGGGGGGGGCGGCGCCCAGGCGCCCCCTATGGACAGGCCGCCACTGGTTGAACATCACTGTCCATCCAGCATCCAGGCTCTAAAAGAGGTCGTTCTTGAAGAATAGAAAAAGATAGATGTTGCAATATGTCACCAACTTGTTCATTCCATGCCTAGAAGACTTGGTGGTGTCCTTACAAATCATGGAGGTCATACAAAATACTAGATGTAGTAATTTTTTTTGTGGGCTTGGATTAATTTTTGCTTCAATTAATTTGAGTGAAACTGAAGATTTTGTAATCTAAGTTATATTATTAACCTTACTTTCACGTAATGAGCTAAACAAATGTTCTATAACAGTTTTGTCAACATTTTCAAAATTGTATTCATTGAGATATTTATTAAAATGTTACTTTTCAAAAGAGGGGTGTACTCATTTATGCTGAGCACTGTAGATATATATATATATATATATATATATATATATATATATATATGTGTGTGTGTGTGTGTGTATATATATATATATATATATATATATATATATATATATATATATATATATATATATATATATATATATATATATATATATATATATATATATATACAGTGCTTTTTTTTTACTGTTTTTTTTTTAGTCATGTGACTGGCACAGCACCAATCAG
Organism: Lithobates septentrionalis; assembly: GCA_037952835.1. Taxonomy (NCBI): domain Eukaryota; kingdom Metazoa; phylum Chordata; class Amphibia; order Anura; family Ranidae; genus Lithobates; species Lithobates septentrionalis. The sequence goes on from JBBDGP010001751.1 coordinate 601,078, forward strand.
GGCTGGCCAGACACAGACTCATACTGTAGAGAACATACATCAGCAGAGTAATAGAAGCCCCTCCCAAGGAATTTCCCTACAGAAGCCAAAGAACAGGGAGGGATCCTGTGACCACACAACAGCACTGCAGGAATAAGGTACTTAGAGGATTAAAAAAATTATAATTATGATAATACAGCGGCATAAAATATATATGATTCATGTGAATGAATTATGACAATTAACGCTTCACTGTTTAGTATCACTTTGGCCGCTCACCCATTTTTCCTATGCGCAATTTTTCTTACGTTTATTCACTTTAAAGGGAGCCTGTCACAAGAAAAATATAGTGATAGCCACTGCTGAGCTGTTCTTCTAAAAATGTTATTTTGATATCTCACATACTGACCATCTGATTTTAACTACTTCAGCCCCGAGCCTTGTTTTGAGATTTGGTGTTTACAAGTTAAAAACATTTTTTTTGCTAGAAAATTACTTAGAACCCCAAACATTATATTTGTTTTTTCTAACACCCTAGAGAATAAAATGGCCATTGCAATACTTTCTGTCACACCGTATTTGCACAGTGGTCTTACAAGTGTGCTTTTTAAAAAAAAAAAAAAATTTTTGAATTAAAAAATAAGATAACAGTAAAGTTAGCCCAATTTTTTTTTTATATTGTGAAAGATAATGTTACGCTGAGTAAATTGATACCCAACATGTCACGCTTCAAAATTGCACCCGCTCATGGAATGGCGACAAACTTTTACCCTTAAAAATCTCCATAGGCGCTGTTTAAAAAATTCTACAGCTTGCATGTTTTGAAGTACAGAGGAGGTCCAGTGCTAGAATTATTGCTCTCGCTCTAATGATCGCGGCGATACCTCACATGTGTGGTTTGAACACCGTTTTCATATGCCGGCGCTGCTCACTTATCCGTTCGCTTCTGAATGCAAACTCGGCGGAACGGGGTGCGTTTAAACATTTTTTTTTCTTTTACCTTTTATTTAATTTTTTTTACACTGTTCTTTTAAAAAAAATTGTGTCACTTGTATTCCTATTACAAGGAATGTAATCATCCCTTGTAATAGAAAAAAATATGAGATCTGGGGTCAAAAAGACCTCAGATCTCATATTTACACTAAAACGCAATAAAAAAAATTAAAAAATAAACGTTGTTTGAAAAAATCCAAAAAAATATATCTCTTTAAGATCTATGGGCGGAAGTGACGTTTTGACGTCGCTTCCGCCTTGCAATGGTATGGAAACATGTGGGGGCCATCTTCCCCACACTCATCTCCATACCTAACAGGGAGAAGGATGTGATCGCCTCGGCCGCTACTGACTGGCAGTGGAGTGCGGCGGGAGGGGGGGGGCGCCTCTCCCTCCGCTGATAAAAGTGATCTTGCGGCGAATCCGCCGCAGAGACCACTTTTATCTGAAAGCGGACCGCCCGCTGAAGAAGAGGATACTGGGGTTATGGTAGCTAGCTGCTGCCATAACAACAACCTCACTGTCGAGTTTTATGATCAGGCAACGCACTGACACCTTTGCAGCCATTGTGCTATATGCTGGGTGTTCAGTGTACCCCTGTACCTTTAAGAAGGGGTGGCTCCCCTTCAGTCCACCTGCTCTCACCTATCCATCAGAATGCATGTTCCTCCACTGTGGGGACACGTATAAGTTAGTGTTAGGTACCACAGATACCAGGGTGCCTTGACGAGGCTCTGTGGCTTATGCATGCATACTGTTAGACAGGTTATTTGGTTGTCTGCGGGGCTGGTGGTAAGTTATGCCTGGTTTTTTCCTTGGATCTCTCCTTGGTCTTGTTTATGCCCATAACAACGATAACCCTCTTCAAAGTACCGACGTATAACAACGGCGGACGGTCTGTAAGTGGTTAAGGCTCCTTTCACGCTTGTGCGACTTGGGATCCGACTTGTGAGACCCCAAATTGCAGAACACGTGAAAATCAATGTATTTCTATTAGAGCCATTCCTCCCGACAATACAGAAGTTGCTGCGACTTCAGAAAAGGTTCCTGCACTACTTTGGTCAAAATTTTGATGTGACTTTGGTCCAGAGAATCTACTGTCTGATTAAAGTCGCACCAAAAGTCGCATCGAAGTCACACTGGAAATCGTGAAACTTTGGAGACACGCTAATGTAAAAGGAGCTGAAGTCACTGTCCTGGAACAAGTATGCAAATGAGGAGTTCTGACTTTACTCTGACTTTCCAGATCCTGTATACTTGTTTCTTGTCACTGACTCAAAGACTAGTATTTTCAGAAGCAGACAGTGGCGGCCCATCCATTAGGGGCGCCGGGGCGACGCCCCCTCTCTCTTCTCCACCCCTATATATATCTCCACCCCACCTATTCATGTGTTCGGCCCCTTCCCGGACACCGGGCACATGAATTACAACGGCCAGGGTTTTTTTTAAGCACATGATTAGAGCCATAGGTTCTAATAGGCTTCAAAATAGAGTGGGCTCAGGTCGCAGAGGATGCGTCTGGAGCCTACCCAGGTGTGTTACAACAGCGAATAGATATTCGCTGTTGTAACAGTGATCCTCCTCCCGGCCAATCATCAAGCAGGTATGAAACCCTTTTACCAATTGGCCAAAGCGTCAGGCGATCCTATTAGATGCCTAGCACTGGGAGGAGCCGAGAGGAGTCGCACCGCGGAGAGGACTCCAGGAGAGGACACCAGAGCCCGCCACGCTGGAAGATGGCCACAGCAGCTCCGACCGCTGCTCTCACCGCCCGAATCCACAGTAAGGACAGTGGGTGGTGGAGGGGGGGTGTTAGCGCCACGCCGCGGGGGGGGGGGGGGGGGGGTAGCTGGCAGTTGTGCTAGTGCCGCTCCACTGGCAGCCCGGGGGGGGGGGGGGTTGTTTGACAGGCTTTCATTAAGATGATCTCTTTTGTAATCCTTTGCAACAAAAATACAGACAGTTCACTGGGTCCTATGCTGTCTAACTTCTTATCTCTCTACTTCCTGTGTCACCAATCACACTCAAAATTCAAGGATGGTGTAGAAAACTTCTACATCCTGACATGTGTTTACAGCAGGCCAGTATTATTATTACAGTTTTGCCAATTTCACTTGCAGTTCCTACTCTAATTGGGGTTGGTTTACTAAGGCAAATAAACTGTTCACGTTGCAAGGGAAGTTGCACTTTGTTTTACTAAACTTTGCCCCACAGTTTAGTGAATGTGGTGAAGTTTTACTTTGCAAAGAATGCCCAATCACATCTAAGGAAAATTTTAAAAAAAAGTGTTTTTTGCTTGCACATGATGGGATAAAGGAATTCCTCATAGCATCACCTCATTTACTAAGCTCTGGGGCAACTTCCCTTGCAAAGTGCAACCTTCCTTGCAAAGTGAACAGCCCATATTGCTTTGGTACATCAACACCATTGACATATTTCTTGATATCGAGAAAAACCATGTTCTCAGTTCACTCGAGAAGAGCGGGATCTCCCATTATGGCCACTTGGACACAGAGAAATACACAGTGATTTCTTCAGAATAAAAAAAATGGTGATGACGGGAGATCCCGCTCTTCACCAGTTCCGCCCATAGTCTGCCCCTTTCCTACAGTATTTAACCAATAGTTCCCCACAATCCTTTGACTTGATAAAGTGCATGCGTGCGAAACGCGTCATCACAGCAACCCCAGGGCCTGCATTCCAACCCAGCCCTCTGTGACTTCCCTCCGTCCTCCTGTCTCATCGCAGCATGTGTCACCTTGAGTGCGCCAGTCTGCTGACCCGGCATGTGCGCACCCCTGAAATACTGTCACCTTCTCTGTCCTGCCATTCCTTCACTGGCCTGGACCCCCAGGAGTTGTCCTTCCTTCACATGAGCTGCACAGTGAGGAGGGGATGATCTTCGGTCACAGTCAGTGAGTTGGCAATTGGATTGCATGTCCTGGTTTATGTTTTTAAAGCCATCCCTATGTCTGAATAAATGTGAATTCTTGGTACTTCAATGGCAGTTTTTCCCTTCATCGTGTGTGCAATATACATCTGGTGTAAGACTATGATCCTCCATGGATATTGTTTATTGTCAACCAGCCCCTGAGTGCTGTGTGGTTGTTTCTTATCTGTTTGGCCACTACTTCCAGTATTTCCACAGCTGCCCTGGGCTCACTATGACATTTTTACCCATGACATCTATACCCATGCTATTATATAGATCTATGGTTTCTAGCACTTGGTGCTTTAAGCTTTCTTCCAAACTACAGAGGTGCTGACAGGAGGAGTTTCAGGAGGCGGAGTCAGTACAGGAATCTCGGCTTGGAGGCAGACAGGTACCATGGGATATGTAGTTCTTAGTAATGGAGGAGAAGCTGTAAAGCATGCAGAAAATCCAGGAAGCTGTGGAAAGAGATGGCCAGCAGACAGGCAGAGCTCACAATCTGAAAGGAAATTTTTCATGTAAACCTATATTGGATTGTCAAATATAACTATCGTCTGTATTGTTACTATAATGTTGATGTTATAAAAGGAAAGTGTATGATTTTGACCATAGAACCAATTTAAAGGTCTCTAGATTCTAATGTTTTTTTCAGAAAGACCCTGTCTGCATACCTGGGAACTTGCCAGCTTTTGCCCAGAGATGCAGGTGGTTACCAGATCTCCAAACACCATGCTTAGTTCTCCAGCTGCCTGCTGATTGACAGAAGACACTGCAGCATCACTCTGGTCAGGCAGAGCAGGGACAAGGATAAGTGATGGAGGGAGGATTCTGCTCCATCATACCTTTGATAGTAGAAAATTGAAGAAAACAGCTGAACTGCCGCACTCCGAATAACACCTTTTATTCGTGGCAAAACAGTGTAGAAGATCCAAAATCTCTTACATCATGGTGATAAAAGGTACAGACAGGCTAACACGTTTCACATCAATATAGATGCTTAATCATCAGCTATGTTATTCAGAGTGTGGCCGTTCAGCTGTTTTCTTCAATTTTCTACACGATTGCAGAGCCTTCACCTGAAGTTGTGAGTGAGGAGGGCGGCTATTAGAGACACCAACACGCTTGGAGCGGCATCGCTACCTCATATTTTATACCTTTTGATAGTAGTTTTCTGTAAGGAGGAAGAGTGGGTGCCAACTGAGTAGACCTCCTTCTCAGTACGGACGCATGCTTGTGAGTGAGGCCTAACTACTCTTCTTCCTGTCTCCCATTGTCATATGACATATCACATGACCACAGACAGGCAGGGACGTCTTTAAGGCAGGGCAAAAGGGGCAGCTGCCCTGGGCCCTGTCATTGTTGTGGGGCCCAAAGCAGCTGCCTCATACTTGCCAACTATCCCAGTTTAAATTCCCTTGTCCCTTGAAGTTTTAGTCCTGTGCTGTGTCCCAATATCTCAGTGTGAAGTGCTGGTACTAATGCTGCCCAGCTCTGCCCTATTGTTGTGTACAGATGACTCACCTGCAGACCCTGTGTTTACATGTAATTAACCGGCATTCATAAGTAAATAGCTGTGGCCGGTGGCATTGATATGCAAATAAAGGTGGCATTCATATGTATATCATGCCCCCCTGCAGTGAGGAGATGATGTGCTGTAACCTCTAGCAACTAATCAGTGAGCAGTATTACTGTACAGTAATCTCTAGCAACCAATTAACAAGCAGAAATAATTTGCCGTAACTTCTAGCAACTAATCAGTGAGCCGTAATGTGTGCTGTAACCTCTATCAACCAGTCAGTAAGCAGTATTGATATGCTGCTAGCAACCAATCGCAATTACTGCCTGATCTGATATAGTAAACTGATTTTAACTCTAGCTGCTATTTATTTAATTTCTCAGAGCAGGTGGAGAGTGAAATTGCAAGGGGGGCCCCAAGAAGATTTTTGCCCAGGGTCCAATCAATATTAAAGATGGCCCTGCAGACGGGAAGAAAGAGAAGCTGCATTCATAGCCAGGCGGGCGTTGTGCTACGGAGGTTTGAATTGTGTATACACGGAGGATGGGGGGGAACAACTCAACACCAGAGCTTCCCTCTACCCCTCAAATCCTCCTAAGAGCCTTGTAGTTCCCCTCCTTTTCCTAGAGCCAAGCAGGGCCCTTCAGATCAATGCACCCCACAGAGCTCCTCTCAATGACACCACCAGTGCAGAAGCATTTTTTTTCCCACTGACACCAACGCAGCAGCATTTTTTCCTCCCACTGATACAAATGAAGCAGCATTATTCTTCCCACTGACATTAACACAGCAGCATTTTTCTTCCCACTGACACCAATGCAACAGCATTTTTTTCCTCCGATTGACACCAACACAGCAGCATTTATTCCTCCTACTGATACACATCAGCATTTTTTTCTTCCCACTGGCATTGATGCAGAGGTATTTTTCCTTCCAGTGACACTACAGATGCAGTGTCATTTTTTTCCCTGCAGTGACACCACCGACACAGTGGCAATTTTTCCTTCCAGTGACACCACCAACACAGGATCAGTTTTTCCTTCGAATGACACCACCAACACAGCGGTATATTTTTCTTTGCAACTGGTAATCCCATATTTTACAGCGAGACAGTATGTACAACTCTTCAACTCTACAATTGTTCTATTTGCTGCGGTGTGGAAGCAGAGATCTCTGTATTTATTCATGATATCGTTTTTAGGTATACATAGTATCGGGGATGTAACATTCACAGAATACTGTATACCTTTCAGTTCTCTGACAGTTATCATTGTAAAGCAGATGGAGCTATTGCAGACTGAATATCTTTATCTACTAATTGTCAGCTTCAGTATAGCCTGTGGCAATAAAAGAAGGAAAAGTGGAGATTCTGCTGACATCAATTGATCAAATTCTGTATTTAATGTTCTAGTTTGGATCCCAGGGGCAGGAACTCAACGTTAGTTCCACTTTCTTTCTCGGACATCACGGGACACAGAGCCACAGTAATTACTGATGGGTTATGTAGGTATCACTAGGTATTGGACACTGGTCACACCCTAATCAGGAAGTTCAACCCCCTATATAATCCCTCCCCTTCCAGGGATACATCAGTTTTTACGCCAGTGTCTAAGGTGTTGGACGTGCAAAGATGTCCTGTGCTGAAGCTCCAAAGGGAATATCCTATATCCTATACTGGGGCAAGCCAGGCAGACTGGATCCATTCAAAGTGTCTTTCATGGCCGAATTGGATGGTACCCGGGCCTCGTGTCCGAAGAAACGAGGTTTTACCTGTAACGCTTCTCTTTTAGAGAGCTGGACCCCGCAGATCAGAAAATGGCTTTAAACTTCCTAATTTCTGGCTGGGTGCTTTACAGGGCGAGAACTGCAGGATCCCCCTACTCGTAGGGGGCCCCAGTGTCTGACGGTTTTTACAAACGGAGCCCACCGTGAGAGGTGAAGATTGGGTCTGTGTATACAGCACCCTGCGGCTGGATAAGGTAAGAGGAGATTCCACAGAATTTTGAATTCTAATGGGTTTTCTCCTTTAAGGTAAATGCATGCTATGCCTATTGTGACCACCGGTGGCTGCCAAGAGCACAAACCTCATGCTTGATTCTGTCTCAGCGTTCGCTGCACAAGCTCTTCCGCCGGCTCCAGGTAAGATGGATGGGGTTTTTTTTCATCTGGGATGTTCCCCCCAGGCTAGGGGCAGGCTTCAGGTATGCTGTAAGGTGGTTTTAGACCGCACTGTCACCGCCGCTGCCGCCGCCGCCAAGCCTCCTGTGCATACAGGGCCCATCACTGCCGGCTTCCTCCTTCCTCCCCCTCCCTCAGCCTTCCTCCATGCCTGTCAGGAAGGGTTGGCTCGCGCGGGAAGCGCTCATTTTTCAAAAACAAGGGGGGGGAGGGGCGTCAGCACAGCGTCAGCGTGCTCAGACGCCCACAGTGCTAGAAAGCAGGGCTATTTAAAAGCACACTTTACAGGTGCTCTGAGCCTTGGAGGGACACAGAGCTGACAGTCACATGTAAGGTGGGACACAGGCATCCTCCTAGGCTGCATTTACTAAGGGAACACCAGACTGGGCATTTGGTAACAAGGCTTTGCCGGACTACATCGCTCAGCAGTCAGTGTTCATTTTTGGATACCTCACACCTTGTTGCTTTGCACTATGGGTAGAAGAGGTTCAAGTACCCCCAGAACCAGAGACACTGGGGGATCTCGTTCAGGTTCTGAGGGTGTCTGCTACACCCTCCCCTCCTGAGGGGCCAGGGACGGCTAGCCAGGGAGAGCCGTTGGGGTCAGGGGCTACACCTGCTTCTGGCACTTCAGCCCCTGTATACATTACGCAGGAGGTTTTTTCCTCAACCATTTCTGGGTTAGAGGAAAAATTAATGGCCGTGATTACATCTTCACTCAGTGGAAGAAAACGCACTAGGCCTTCCTCTGTTTCCCAAGACCCTCAGACAGAGGAGCTCTGGGATAAAGGAGATGAATCCCTTTCAGAGGATCGGGATGGGATGGATGATTCCTCTTCGGAGGAATCAGGTGGAGAAGGACCCTCTGCGACTTCCCAAGAGGAGAAGGTCTTAGTGCAGATCCTTACTGGATTGGTCCGCTCCACATTTAAGTTGCCCGTACCTGAGTCTGTTAAGGAATCTTCATCTTCCTTGGGGTCGCTGAAACCTTCTCAAACAGCACATGCTTTTCCTGTTCATAATTTACTTGAAAAGCTCCTTTATTCTGAGTGGGATCACCCAGATAAGCGATTTCTTCCGCCGAAGAAGTTTTCAACACTTTATCCTATGGAAGAAAAATTTATTAAGATGTGGGGAATGCCGGCCATTGATGCGGCCATTTCCTCTATAAATAGTAGTCTGACTTGTCCTGTAGACAACGCTCAGATGCTCAAGGATCCTGTGGACAAAAAGATGGAATTCTTATTGAAGGATGTTTTTTCCTTAGCAGGATCAGTGGCCCAACCTGCAGTAGCAGCGATTGGAGTCTGTCAATACTTAAGAGACCATGTTAAGCAGGTCATCAAAGTATTACCTGAACAGCAGGCCCAGGGGTTTGCTAACCTTCCTGCGGCCTTATGTTATGTTGTTGACGCCATCAGAGATTCTATCGTGCAAACCTCTCACCTTTCACTTGGGTTGGTGCATATGCGTAGAATCTTATGGTTGAAAAATTGGTCAGCCGAAGCACCATGTAAGAAGCTCCTGGCTGGGTTTCCCTTTCGTGGTGAAAGGTTGTTTGGAGAAGACTTGGATAACTATATCAAGAGAATCTCTTGTGGGATAAGCACTCTCTTACCTGTTAAGAAGAAGAGTAAGCGTCCCTCTTTTAAACTGACTCTTTCCCCAGCGCCAGGGGCATCAGCCTCCAGGCAGTCACGACGGCCTCCTCTGTCTGGGGCAAGAAACAAAAAATCAACCCCAGGGACAGAAGAAGTCCTGGGGGAAGAAGTCTTCCAGACAAGACACTAAGGCCTCTTCATGAAGGGGCGCCCCCGCTCGCTCGAGTGGGGGGAAGACTGCTGCAGCTCTCAAGGCTCTGGCAGGAGGACTTCCAGGTCAGATGGGTAATCTCCACGGTAACCTTAGGGTACAGACCGGAGTTCCAAGAAATTCCCTCTCCTCGTTTCCTCAGATCAGGTGTTCCCAGAGACCCAGAGAAGAAGCAGTTGCTCCTTCTACCGATAGAGCGACTTTTGTCGCAAGAGGTCATTGTGGGGGTTCCCACAAAGGATCAAAGATTGGGCTTCTATTCCAACCTTTTTATGGTCCAAAAACCAAATGGGGATGTCAGACCCATTTTGGATTTAAGAGATCTGTATCGATTCCTAAGGATACAGTCCTTCCGTTTGGAATCAATTCAGACAGTAGTCTCCACCCTGCAGGGAGGAGAATTTTTGACATCAATAGACATCAGAGATGCAGGCCTACCTGTGCCCATTTTTCCTGCTCAACAGAAGTGTCTGCAGGCAAAGATCACTGCTCTAAGGGAGCTGATTCTGACAGTCAGGACCAAGAAGGGTCCTTCTGTCCGCCTTTGTATGAGGCTGCTGGGGAAGATGGTGTCTTCATTCGAAGCAGTTCCCTATGCTCAGTCCCAGTCAGGACTGCTGCAACACAGTATTCTGTTGGCCTGGAACAAGAAGGTTCAGGCATTAGACTTTCCTATGCACCTGTCGCATGTGGTGCGTCAGAGCCTCAACTGGTGGCTCATACCCGAAAACCTGCAGAAGGGTTAATCCTTTCTACCGGTTGCCTGGGATCCTCTTGCAGGCGGGACGGATGCGTTGGTGATTCCGTGGCATCGGTTTTGACAGATTTATGCATTCCCTCCTATTCTGTTACTGCCACGGCTCCTTCGCAGGATCAGGCAGGAAAGGAAGTCGGTACTTCTGGTGGCCCCCGCTTGGCCCAGAAGGACTTGGTATGCAGAAATAGTAAGGATGACGGTGGGTTCCCGGTGGACCCTACCGGTACGCCCAGACCTGTTATCTCAGGGTCCAGTGTTCCATCCTGCCTTACAAACGCTAGATTTGACGGGTTGGCTATTGAGACCCACGTTCTGAAAAGTCGTGGGCTTTCAGGTCCTGTCATATCTAGCTTGATCAATGCAAGGAAGCCAGCTTCCAGAATGATTTATCATAGAGTCTGGAAAGCTTATGTATCCTGGTGTGAATCCAGGGGTTGGCATCCCAGGAAATATGTCATAGGTAGAATTCTTGATTTTCTACAATTATTATTAGAGATGAAGCTGGCCTTGAGTACCAGCAAGGGCCAGGTCTCGGCCTTATCAGTATTGTTTCAACGGCCGCTTGCTACGCATTCTTTGGTCCGAAATTTTATGCAGGGGGTGATGCGTCTTAATCCTCCGGCTAAGGCGCCCCTAAACCCCTGGGACTTGAACTTGGTTCTGTCGGTGTTACAGAACAGCCTTTTGAACCAATACGTCAGATTCCTTTGGTCTTGCTGACGAGGAAACTAATATTTCTGGTAGCCATCTCTTCTGCTAGAAGAGTATCAGAAATAGCAGTTCTTTCCTGTAAAGAGCCTTACTTGATTATACACAAGGATAGAGTGGTACTGCGCCCTCATCCTAGTTTTTTACCGAAGGTGGTTTCAGATTTTCATCTAAACCAAGACATTGTTCTGCCTTCCTTTTTTCCAGATCCCTGTTCTTCGGAAAAAAGGTCACTACATTCTTTGGAGGTAATAAGAGCAGTCAAGACCTATCTGGAAGCAACTGCTCAGATTTGCAAGACGGATGTCTTGTTCGTGCTGCCAGAGGGTCCCAATAGAGGACAGGCAGCATCAAAAGCGACCATTTCTAAATGGAATCGACAATTGATTATTCAAGCTTACGGTTTGAAACGGAAGGTTCCTCCGTTTCAGATCGAGGCACATTCCACAAGGGCTATTGGTGCTTCATGGGCAGTGCATCACCAGGCCTCTATGGCTCAGATCTGCAAGGCCGCAACCTGGTCTTCAGTCCATACATTCACCAGATTGTATCAGGTGGATGTGAGAAGGCATGAGGATATCGCCTTTGGGTGTAGTGTGCGGCAGACAGCGGTACATGGTCCTCAGGTCTGATAGCACACTACTGGGTTGTGATCCCCCCCCCCCTCAGTTGCCATTGCTTTGGGACATCCCATCAGTAATTACTGTGGCTCTGTGTCCCGTGATGTCCAAGAAAGAAAATAGGATTTTTTATAACAGCTTACCTGTAAAATCCTTTTCTTTCAATGGACATCACGGGACACAGAGGTCCCGCCCCTCTTCTAATACACTTATATTGCTTTGCTACAAAACTGAGGTATCCCTGCAAGGGGAGGGGTTATATAGGGGGTTGAACTTCCTGATTAGGGTGTGACCAGTGTCCAATACCTAGTGATACCTACATAACCCATCAGTAATTACTGTGGCTCTGTGTCCCGTGATGTCCATTGAAAGAAAAGGATTTTACAGGTAAGCGGTTATAAAAAATCCTATTTTTGCTCTTATTTAGTTGCTCCAGATTTTATATAGCGTCCCCAATCTCTATTCTGAATCCTGTCCTTCGGTGGCCATGTGACATCATATATTGACCGTGGTTTACTAACGGATATGCTATGAGTTTATGTTTGTGTGCTATGAGTTCAGTAAAGCTACAATGTATGAACACTAGGGTATCATCCCGATATAGTAGCAAAAGGACAGAGAGTATTTTGGGGCTTTGAATATATCCCAGTGTGCACACTTACCACGCAAAAAGAAAAATTATATTCCTACATCATACAGTTTGTATAAAAATCTTTTTTTATTTTATACAATATAAAAACACATATTGTTGTCTGTGAAATACATTACAAAGATAAGCGCATTAAATCTTCTGAGAAGGTCAACGTGTTTCGCGGATCATCCGCTTCATCAGGACCAACAGAATTGGGTGTATTGAAAACAAGTAAATCACAGACAGTTAAAAACAAATCCAGGATGGATGCAATATAGTGTGCTCAATGCTTTATGGAAGGAAAAATTGAACGTCTCAGACACAGCCCGCTGGCTCATGGGAAGACAACCCTCAAGTACATTTTCTTCCACTTGCTGGTTTTCAGTAGTCACTGGTGATATGGCCAGGGCCTCACAGATGCCTCCTGGGAAGGCTATGCCACCAGTGCCTTATCTCATACATGTGCTGCATGTGACCTTTGTTAGTTAGTTATTATTCAATACAAATCATGCCAGAACAGATATGATGCATGTGCCATGTGAAACCAATATTGAACAATAAAAAACAGTGTGCCCAAGAGTTGCACATCTTGCACACGTGTCATACGTGACCTTGCATTACTTGTATTGGGTAACAAAGCAAGATCACCTACAACGCATATGTAAAATGAATCGCAAACATCATGGCTGGGCTGACACAAAGTAGGGAGGAAGCCAGCCACCGATTTTTTTTTTTTTTAAATGGTGGTGCGGGTTTGCCATCTGTGGCTTGGGAAAATCAACAGAGAATGCAGAAAACCTAAAGTTAGGGTATGAGTAGTATACAATAGAGATGAGACATGAAAAGTTTGGCACCAACATCCCAATATTAATATTGCAAAACATCAGAAGACAAAGAAAACAGACTTTAGAAATACCAAGTATTACCTTAGGGAACCACAAACAAGTATCTATAAAAACATGAATGTTTTATTTGGTACAAAGTAATAAAATCATTCCATTAAAATATCTCCCTCATTATACCACTTACCTGCCACAAGAAAACTGCACCCCTATATATTTGTTAATGAATCTAATAGACATAAAGATGCAACCAGATGTTCTACATCAGAGAGGTAAAGCAGATATACTGTATGCCAGGGTTGCCAACCTCCCACAGCATTTTGTACTGACAAAACATGGGAAATTTACTGGCAACCTGAGAAATTGCAGAACTCCTATTGAAAACGAACACTGTGAATATTTGAACAGTAGAAACATGATATGGAAACACTGACAATACCTATAACAAAGTAATTTGCTTGATTTACACTTAAAAATTCAACACATCATGAAATTATCAGCCCCTGATATTTACTGGCAGTTGTAAAAAAAAAACACAGATTTTTACAAACTGTCAGTAAATTTACTGACGGTTTGGAACCCTGCTGTATGCTGTGCAGAGAAATGTAAATAGGTAAGTCATTAAGTTCTTCCATTTTTTACAATATTAATATTTTTATGCTTACATCACTTTTATTTTGGGGAGAATGTTTGCTTTAAGAGATGCTTTTCTGATTGGTTGCTGTGCATTGTTACACTTGCAAATTACAGCTGTTCTTTGCTCTGTCTTTAGCTGGCCATACACATTATATTCTGATGGTACAAGCCTTGTGCCTTTGATGGTAGAAATTATATTATCCCATAATTTTTTTGAAGCTTCTATTTAGCATAGTTTGGGCTTGAAGTATTTTTGGTGTGAAAACACTGAAAATGAAGCCTTTACATTTTTAGAGAAACCATACTGACTTCTAATTTCATTCCATATTAAAGAGCGTTATTTAAGCTGTGCTTATCTCAAGGTCAGCAGATAACGTCCCAGCCTAAAAAGCGGAATATGTTTTCCTGCTAATCTCTCTGTTATAAATAGCGATACTGATTGGTTTGAAAAGCGGAGACATTTTTGTGAAGATGGTTTCTAATTTTAGTACCAAACTAGCGATTCTTCCACTCTTTCTAGATGCTAAAGCTGACTTGGCAGTGCTGTAAGAGATTACTGAAGGAGGATTTTCGCAGTGAAATCTGTTTTCAGACAAAACCCATTTTATCAGTAGCGATTGCCGCTGTTCACAAATACTAAAGTTCACTCAGCGTATGTTACCCATAAACTCGTTTTAAAGGGTTTTATCACTTTATGCCATATAATGCTAAAAGGTTCAGTTCACACATTTGTGGCTTAAAAAAAATGTTTATAACGCTGGCACTGATGTATGTTGGTTAGTATCTTTAGTACATGTTTTTATTCATCTTCATATGTTGCAAGACCCATAAAATGCATGGAAAAGCATTGGCTGGAGTGTCCCTAGTCCAAATTCAGTGCTTGCAGCTACGCTGTAGCCAGCCTGAGCTCTGTATTGTTATCTGGATTTGCTAGGTTTCATTGGCGTCACTAGTGTGGGGCCTGAGGGGGCCACGACCCTCCCAATTTTACTGTGTGCCCACCCAAGTGTAACCCGAATAACCTCCGCCGGCCGGTGCCATGGCTGTCCCAGTGTCCGCCTCAATGACTTTTCTCCTGATAGTCTCTCTGAGCCAGTCAGAGCCTCGAGTACAGGGCTAGCCCAGGTGACGTCACGTGCATGGCCACCACTGTTGTTTGTGGGTTTTGTAGGCCGAGACAGCAGCTGCGTGCTCAAGCTCCCTCACCCTGCTCCCGGTGGGTGGAGTCAGTCTGGAGAGCATTGCAGCCCAGCCTTCGAGTTTGTGCTACAACTCCCCTCGCCGCGGTCGGATCTTTTGGTGCGCCGCTGCAGACAGTACAGTAACAGTACTGTGGACAAAGTTGAGCAGAGCTTAGGACCAGGAGCAATATCACCCACCCCCAGTACAGGAGGAAGCCGTGCAAAGAGAAGGAGGAAGAGAGAACCTGTCCTGCTGAGCTCTGAGCTGGCAGCTGCCGAGCAAGCTGAGGTGATTGAGAGACCCTGACACCCCCACATGATCAATCATCCCATCGATCTCCCCCCCATACATCTTATTTACCTTGCTCATGGCCTGTAAATCCTGCTGGGAGCTGCCCATGGCATACAGGCCAGCAGGACCCACATGCCATGGTCGGCTCCCAGCAGGACCCACAGGTCAGTGGCCAGCACCCAGCAAGACCCACAGCCTGTGGGCTGTGGGTCATGCTGGGAGCTGGCCATGGACCTGTGGGTCCTGCTGGGAGCTGGCCACGGACATGTGGATTCTGCTGGCCACTGACCTGTGGGTCCTGCTGGCAGCTGGCCACGGACCTGTGGGCCCTGCTGGGAGCTGGCCACGGACCTGTGGCCAGGATCAGTGGCCAGCTCCCAGCAGGACCCACAGGTCAGTGGCCAGCTCCCAGCGGGACCCACAGGTCAGTGGCCAGCAGAACCCAGAGGTCTGTGGCCAGCTCCCAGCAGGACCCACAGGTCAGTGGCCAGCAGGACCCACAGGTCCATGGCCAGCTCCCAGCAGGACCCACAGGCCAGCTGCCAGCAGGACCCACAGGTCAGTGGTCAGCTGCTGGCCACTGACCTGTGCGTCCTGCTGGCCACTGACCTGTGGGTCCTGCTGGCAGCTGGCCACTGACCTGTGGGTCCTGCTAGCCACTGACCTGTGGGTCCTTCTCGGAGCTAGCCAGGAACCTGCTGGTCCTGCTGGCCACTGACCTGTGGGTCCTGTTGGGAGCTGGCCACGGACCTGTGGGTCCTGCTGGCCACTGACCTGTGGGTCCTGCTGGGAGCTGGCCACGGACCTGTGCATTTTCAGCCCACATCCATTATATACAGTATCTCACAAAAGTGAGTACACCCCTCACATTTCTGTAAATATTTTATTGTATCTTTTCATGTGACAACACTGAAGAAATGACACTTTTCTACAATGTAAATTAGTGTGTGTACAGCTTGTATAACAGTGTAAACTTGCTGTCCCCTCAAAATAACTCAACACACAGTCAGTAATGTCTAAACCGCTGGCAACAAAAGTGAGTACACCCCTAAGTGAAAATGTCCAAATTTGTCCTAATTAGCCATTTTCCCTCCCCGGTGTCATGTGACTCATTAGTGTTACAAAGTCTCAGGTTTGAATGGGGAGCAGGTGTGTTAAATTTGGTGTTATTGCTCTCACTCTCTCATACTGGACACTGGAAGTTCAACATGGCACCTCATGGCAAAGAACTCTCTGAGGATCTGAAAAAAAGAATTGTTGTTCTACATCGAGATAGCCTAGGCTAAAAGAAGATTGCCAAGACCCTGAAACTGAGCTGCAGCGCAGTGGCTAATACCATACAGCAGTTTAACAGGACAGCTTCCACTCAGAACAGGCCTCGCCATGGTCGACCAAAGAAATTGAGTGCACATGCTCAGCGTCATATCCAGAGGTAGTCTTTGGGAAATAGACATATGAGTGCTGCCAGCATTGCTGCAGAGGCTGAAGGGGTGGTGAGTCAGCCTGTCAGGGCTCAGACTATACGCCACACACTGCATCAAATTGGTCTGCATGGCTGTCATCCCAGAAGGAATCCTCTTGTAAAGATGATGCACAAGAAAGCCTGCAAACAGTTTGCTGAAGACAAGCAGACTAAGGAGATGGATTACTGTAACCATGTTCTGTGGTCTGATGAGACCAAGATAAACTTATTTGGTTTAGATGGTGTCAAGCGTGTGTGGGGGCAACCAGGTGAGGAGTCATGAAGGAGTGGAAGAGGACTCCAGTGGCAACCTGTGAAGCTCTGGTGAACTCCATGCCCAAGAGGGTTAAGGCAGTGCTGGAAAATAATGGTGTCCACACAAAATATTTACACTTTGGGCCCAATTTGGAAATTTTCATTTAGGGGTGTACTCACTTTTGTTGCCAGTGGTTTAGACATTAATGGCTGTGTGTTGAGTTTTTTTGAGGGAACAGCAAATTTTCACTGTTATACAAGCTGTACACTCACTACTTTACATTGTAGCAAAGTGGTATTTCTTCAGTGTTGTCACATGAAAAGATATAATAAAATATTTACAAAAATGTGAGGGGTGTACTCACTTTTGTGAGATACTGTAACTATAGCTTGATATGTTTTGGTACATACCTAGAAAAGTTATTATTATTGCCTATGCTTTAGGAGAAAAATAGGTATTGCACTTCATTTTGCAATGTTTATCATTATGCGGTTAATTAGTGTTTTCTTTGTAGGGGATTTACAATTATTACGTACATTTCAACTATGTACTTAAATTAGCATTTTTGAAGGGCCAACCCTTCTTAGTAGTTTTTCATGGAAGTAGGGCTAAATCAGCTTTTCTTACAGGAGTTGGCCCTTAATAATGCAAATTTTTGTCTATTGCCGCGTACACACGACTGGACTTTACGGCATACTTGGTCCGGCGGACCGGAGTCCATCGGACAATTCGATCGTGTGTGGGCTCAAGCGGACTTTTTTTCCCCAAAAGTTTGACGGACCTAGAAATGAAACATGTTTCAAATCTTTTTGATGGACTCGAGTCCGGTCGAAAAGTCTGCTCGTCTGTATGCTAGTCCGACAGACAAAAACCGACGCTAGGGCAGCTATTGGCTACTGGCTATGAACTTCCTTGTTTTAGTCCGGTCATACGTCATCACGTACGAATCCGTCGGACTTTGGTTGATCTTGTGTAGGCAAGTCCGTTCATTCCGAAAGTCCATCGTAAAGTCCGTCGAAAAGTCCACCGGACAAAGTCTGCCGTAAAGTCCGCTCGTGTGTACGCGGCATTAGGCTATGGGTCATGTTAAAGGGACTCCCCAGCTTCCTTCTCGGAAGTACGCCTAGGGACTTTTTTGCATCTTTAGAAAAGTCTGTAGTTGGACTGAAACGTTGACGCTCAAGTGTATTGTATATTGCAAAAATAAAACAAAGGTGAATTTGTAACAAGAACTATCGAGTGCATTCTATTCTTGAAAAAAATAATTAATAAAAATGTGTGTGTGTGTGTATATATATATATATATATATATATATATATATATATATATATATATATATATATATATATATATATATATATACAGTGGGGACAGAAAGTATTCAGACTCCCCTTAAATTTTTCACTCTTTGTTATATTGCAGCCATTTGCTAAAATCATTTAAGTTCATTTTTTCCCCTCATTAATGTACACACAGCACCCCATATTGACAGAAAAACACAGAATTGTTGACATTTTTGCAGATTTATTAAAAAAGAAAAACTGAAATATCACATGGTCCTAAGTATTCAGACCCTTTGCTGTGACACTCATATATTTAACTCAGGTGCTGTCCATTTCTTCTGATCATCCTTGAGATGGTTCTACACCTGTAGAGTCCAGCTGTGTTTGATTATACTGATTGGACTTGGTTAGGAAAGCCAGACACCTGCCTATATAAGACCTTACAGCTCACAGTGCATGTCAGAGCAAATGAGAATCATGATGTCAAAGGAACTGCCTGAAGAGCTCAGAGACAGAATTGTGGCAAGGCACAGATCTGGCCAAGGTTACGAAAAAATTTCTGCGGCACTTAAGGTTCCTAAGAGCACAGTGGCCTCCATAATCCTTAAATGATAGACGTTTGGGATGACCAGAACCCTTCCTAGAGCTGGCCGTCCGGCCAAACTGAGCTATCGGGGGAGAAGAGCCTTGGTGAGAGAGGTAAAGATGAACCCAAATATCACTGTGGCTGAGCTCCAGAGATGCAGTCGGGAGATGGGAGAAAGTTGTAGAAAGTCAACCATCACTGCAACCCTCCACCAGTCGGGGCTTTATGGCAGAGTGGCCCGACGGAAGCCTCTCCTCAGTGCAAGACACATGAAAACCCGCATGGAGTTTACTAAAAAACACCCGAAGGACTCCAAGATGGTGAGAAATAAGATTCTTTGGTCTGATGAGACCAAGATAGAACTTTTTGGCCTTAATTCTAAGCAGTATGTGTGGAGAAAACCAGGCACTGCTCATCACCTGTCCAATACAGTCCCAACAGTGAAGCATGGTGGTGGCAGCATCATGCTGTGGGGGTGTTTTTCAGATGCAGGGACAGGACGACTGGTTGCAATCGAGGGAAAGATGAATGCCACCAAGTACAGGGATATCCTGGGCGAAAATCTTCTCCAGATTGCTCAGGACCTCAGACTGGGCCGAAGGTTTACCTTCCAACAAGACAATGACTCTAAGCACACAGCTAAAATAATGAAGGAGTGGCTTCACAACAACTCCGTGACTGTTCTTGAATGGCCCAGCCAGAGCCCTGACTTAAACCCAATTGGGCTTCTCTGGAGAGACCTAAAAATGGCTGTTCACCAACATTTACCATCCAACCTGACAGAGTTGAAGAGGATCTGCAAGGAGAAATGGCAGAGGATCCCCAAATCCAGGTGTGAAAAACTTGTTGCATCTTTCCCAAAAAGACTCATGGCTGTATTAGATCAAAAGGGTGCTTCTACTAAATACTGAGCAAAGGGTCTAAATACGTAGGACCAGGTGATATTTTAGTTTTTCTTTTTTAATAAATCTGCAAAAATGTCAACAATTCTGTGTTTTTCTGTCAATATGGGGTGCTGTGTGTACATTAATGAGGAAAAAAAATGAACTTAAATGATTTTAGCAAATGGCTGCAGTATAACAAAGAGTGAAAAATGTTAGGGGGTCTGAATACTTTCCGTCCCCACTGTATATATATATATATATATATATATATATATATATATATATATATATATATATATATATATATATTTGCATTTTATGGTTGGCCCTCCTACTTTTGTCCCTGTCCCCCCATGTGCTCCCCCTAAATATGAAAGCTAGAGACGCCACTGCTAGGTTTCCCTAAAATATATATTTTTTCTGCCTGCTTGTACTGGGGTGTGTTTTCCAGTAGATAGAGTGAGTAGATACAATTTGTGAGTTATGATTATTTATTTTAACTCTAGCAAATCACTAAGAGGTTTGTGCTAATTATGTGAGCTTCTAGAAGAGTCCTTCTCTCCCAGAATTTGTAGAGGATGTTAGTGGGATCCTAGTCTTTGCCTCCTGAGCTTCTTTGTCTCACAAACTTGTTCCCTGGAAACAACTCAAGTTCTAGATCCGAGGCCCAATGCTTGGAAGTTGGCCTTTGCTAGGGCCTGGGAACACGAGAAGGTGGCTACTAAGGACCACTATTACAGATTGCTGGTGCTCATTGGGATTACATGAGTCCATTTTTTCCTCCTTCACAAGATGAAGGAAAAAATGTAAGACAATAAGAATGGGCATAGATGTAACATATGCAGTATCCATTTCCATTGTGATCTGACTCCGTCTATAGATCCCCTGCCTTAGTAGCCACGTGAAGGTGGCTACTAAGGAACACTATTACAGATTACTGATGTTTATAGGGATTACATGAGTCCATTTTTCCTCCTTCACAAGATGAAGGAAAAAGTGTAACACAATAAGAATGGGCATTGATGTAACATATGCAGCATCCATTCCCATTGTGATCTGACTCCGTCTATAGATCCCCTGCTGAGAGAGAGAATGGAGGCGTCCGTGTGAAAAGGGCCATGTTACTGGAATAATTGTCTCGATTGTTAGATTTACCCTCGTTTCTCTAAAATGTTTGAATTTCCAAAGTATCAAACCATATGTGTAATGCAGGATTTTTAAAAGAGATTTCAGCAATGGCACCTTCATATTTTCTTTAGTTTAGGTTTCCATTTTAATATTAGCAATGCCCCTTCTGCATCCACTGATCCCTAGACTTGGGCACACACCTTGTGATCCTCCACTTAGCACCCAGCCATCTCTGGCACATATCCACCAATGTATGCAAAGTTATACAGAGCCACAATCAGGGCTTTTTTTCAGCGGGAACTAGGGGGAACTCAGTTCCACCACTTCTGGCTCAGGTCTTCTGCTCCCTGCTCACCACTATCACTTGGTAACACTGAAGTCCAAATTCTGTATTTACAAGTGATAGCTTATCTCCCAGTAGCTCCCACAGGTCAGATTTTCTGTGCAGATCCCACTGAGTGCCGGACAGGGACAAGGGAGATACAGAACAGGTGCACCCTAGGTGGTCTCCATTTTTTCCCTGGTGACCAATTGTTGATGCTCGTACTGAATGATCTCCATTGCAAGTGACTGTAGTATAGTATGCTGCAACAAAGGTAAGACATATGACAGATGGTGGAGCTTTTAAGGAGGGGGGAAAGATGAGGGCAGTGGAGGGAGGGGGTTGTATGCATAGGGAAGAGCTACTATTTGATGCCATTTGGCAGGTATGTGTGTGTGTGTGGCGGGCATGGTTGAGTTCCTGCACCTTTTCTCTGAGAAAAAAAGCCCTGGCCACAATATAGTAGAGTAGGATAAAGGGGACATGACAGGAGAGACATCATTTGCAGGTGGTGTGCGCTCAGATTCAGTGGCTACAAGACATAGGAGCAGCTTGGTGTGCCTGCTCTGATGAGCTTGGGTAACAGATTTACTTTAAGTGTCAGCTTTAGCAATGCAAAGAAGATATATACTCTTGGATTCACTCCTCTTTCAGCCCATTTGTAAGGATTAGCAGAACCCTACTTCGTAATTTTGTTAACAGGAAGATGGTTTATTCAATAAGGCAGTGCAAAGAACAATGGTAATATGTAACCAATAGAAACCCATAGCAAGGAATCCAAGTTAATATTTAAGTCATCTGACAAGATAATCAGAAATTTCACTGGTTGCTATGGATTTGCACACTACAAATCACCATGCACCTTGCAGAACAAACCCAATGTTTACTCATTCATAAAGTATATACTTTCTATACAGTGCTGTTATATTGATGTTGAACTACAGAATCAAAGCTTACCACATAAATACATTAAGTCTGACATCAATGTCAAATACAATTGGGGGTGCACGATGAACCCCTCCATGTTGGAATAGGAAGAAGGGGGTCCACTTGTGATTTCAGTGAAGGCCCCTATAAAGGTACTCCAGATGCCTTATTTCTATTTCTCTTTGCTGTTTGTCCTTGTTCATATTCTGTAAATTTGCTACTAAAGTGAGTTATTATGAAGCAAAATGTGCAATATCAGGTTTTCCCATTCTTCTTTTTAGACCAGTGAAATATAATCTCCTTGGTTTGTATGCGACTTGCACATTCCTTTTTCTAATAAGTATGCCTGTTTTTTTCCTCTTAGTGTCTGCTTTATACAATGCATTTCCAGCAATGTGTGAGTTAACAGCTGGCAGTCAGTCGCCTGGTGGGTGAGGATGTGGGATGATATTATTCCTTGTGATCTCCCTTCTTATCACAGGTACAGAGATCCTGGGGGAATTCACTGACAGATATTTCATTGATATAATCATGGAATAGCTCACTGACTGAACAGTGGGGGGTGGATGATGCAAACTGTGCGTCTTAAAATGCCACACCAAGCGCACCGCCATACCACTTCTTAATTAAGACAATTATGTCACCATATCCTTATACTGTCTCTGAGATGCCTGCCTTTCCTGCAATAAACAACCCTATAATATTTACACAATGGTTCCTCACCACACCTTTCTCCTAACCAACAGACCTTATCGTAATTTATGTGGCAATCTTACACATAGCTCTGAGATTGCACTTCCACACCACTACACACTGTAACTCATTACACAGTCCGCTATACCATTACACCTCCACACCACTCAACATTGCAACCCATTTCACCGTCTGCTCAACCATTACACCTCCACCCCATCCTGTCCTCTATCCCATTATACTGTTCTTAGATATAGATCTACCGCTACACCTCCACACCATTCTGTCCTCTATCTCATTATATTATCCTTATACATAGCTCTACCATTACACCTCCACACCACTCAACACTGCAACCCATTTCACCGTCTGCTCAACCAATACACCTCCACCCCATCCTGTCCTCTACCCCATTATACTGTTCTCAGATATAGATCTACCGCTACACCTCCACACCATTCTGTCCTCTATCTCATTATATTATCCTTATACATAGCTCTACCATTACACCTCCACACCACTCTACACTGCAACCCATTTCACCGTCTGCTCAACCAATACACCTCCACCCCATCCTGTCCTCTACCCCATTATACTGTTCTCAGATATAGATCTACCGCTACACCTCCACACCATTCTGTCCTCTATCTCATTATATTATCCTTATACATAGCTCTACCATTACACCTCCACACCACTCAACACTGCAACCCATTTCACCGTCTGCTCAACCAATACACCTCCACCCCATCCTGTCCTCTACCCCATTATACTGTTCTCAGATATAGATCTACCGCTACACCTCCACACCATTCTGTCCTCTATCTCATTATATTATCCTTATACATAGCTCTACCATTACACCTCCACACCACTCTACACTGCAACCCATTTCACCGTCTGCTCTACCATTACACCTCCACCCCATCCTGTCCTCTACCTCATTATACTATTCTCAGATATAGCTCTACCGCTACACCTCCACCCCATTCTGTCCTCTACCTCATTATGCTATCCTTATACAAAGCTCTACCATAGCTCTACCATTACACCTCCACACCACTGTACATCTACCCATTCACCGTCTGCTGTACCATTACTGCTCCACCTCATCCTGTTCTCTACCTCAATATACCATTCTCAGATATACAGTATCTCACAAAAGTGAATACACCCCTCACATTTTTGTAAATTTTTTTAATATCTTTTTCACGTGACAACACTGAAGAAATGACACTTTGCTACAATGTAAAGTAGTGAGTGTACAGCTTGTATAACGGTGTAAATTTGCTGTCCCCCCAAAATAACTCAACACACAGCCATTAATGTCTAAACCGCTGGCAACAAAAGTGAGTACACCCCTAAGTGAAAATGTCCAAATTGGGTCCAAAGTGTCAATATTTTGTGTGGCCACCATTTTTTTCCAGCACTGCCTTAACCCTCTTGGGCATGAAGTTTACCAGAGCTTTACAGGAGTCCTCTCCCACTCCTCCATGACGACATCATGGAGCTGGTGGATGTTAGAGACTTCGCTCTCCTCCACCTTCCGTTTGAGGATGCCCCACAGATGCTCAATAGGGTTTAGGTCTGAAGACATGCTTGGCCAGTCCATCACCTTTACCCTCAGCTTCTTTAG
Organism: Lithobates septentrionalis; assembly: GCA_037952835.1. Taxonomy (NCBI): domain Eukaryota; kingdom Metazoa; phylum Chordata; class Amphibia; order Anura; family Ranidae; genus Lithobates; species Lithobates septentrionalis. The sequence goes on from JBBDGP010001751.1 coordinate 625,333, forward strand.
CAAGGCGATGGTTGTCTTGGAGGTGTGTTTGGGGTCGTTATGTTGGAATACTGCCCTGCAGCCCTGCTTCAGTATGTCACAGTACATGTTGGCATTCATGGTTCCCTGAATGAACTGTAGCTCCCCAGTGCTGACAGCACTCATGCAGCCCCAGACCATGACACTCCCACCACTATGCTTGACTGTAGGCAAGTCACACTTGTCTTTGTACTCCTCATCTGGTTGCCGCCATACATGCTTGACACCATCTGAACCAAATAAGTTTATCTTGGTCTCATCAGACCACAGGATATGGTTCCAGTATTCCATGTCCTTAGTCTGCTTGTCTTCAGCAAACTGTTTGCGGGCTTTCTTGTGCATCATCTTTAGAAGAGGCTTCCTTCTGGGACGACAGCCATGCAGACCAATTTGATGCATTGTGCGGCGTATGGTCTGAGCACTGACAGGCTGACCCCCCCCACCCCTTCAACCTCTGCAGCAATGCTGGCAGCACTCATACATCTATTTCCCAAAGGCAACCTCTGGATATGACACTGAGCACGTGCACTCAACTTCTTTGGGCGACCATGGCGAGGCCTGTTCTGAGTGGAACCTGTCCTGTTAAACCACTGTATGATCTTCGCCACCGTGCTGCAGCTCAGTTTCAGGGTTTTTGCAATCTTCTTATAGCCTAGGCCATCTTTATGTAGAGCAAAAATTATTTTTTTCAGATCCTTAGAGAGTTCTTTGCCATGAGGTGTCATGTTGAACTTCCAGTGACCAGTAGGAGAGAGTGAGAGCAATAACAACAAATTTAACACACCTGCTCCCCATTCACACCTGAGACCTTGTAACACTAACGAATCACATGACATCGGGGAGGGAAAATGGTTAATTGTTCCCAATTTGGACATTTTCACTTAGGGGTGCACTCACTTTTGTTGCCGGCGGTTTAGACATTAATGGCTGTGTGTTGAGTTATTTTGAGGGGACAGTAAATTTACAATGTTATACAAGCTGTACACTCACTACTTTACATTGTAGCAAAGTGTCATTTCTTCAGTGTTGTCACATGAAAAGATATAATAAAATATTTACAAAAATGTGAGGGGTGTACTCACTTTTGTGAGATACTGTAGTTCTACTGCTATACCATCCTGTCCTCTACCTCAATATACTATCGTTATACATAGCTCCTCCATTACACCTCCGCACCACTACACACTGTAACTCATTATACAGTTCGCTTTACCATTACACCTCCACACCACTCTACACTGCAACCTATTGCACTGTCCACTCTACCATTACAGCTCCACCCCATCCTGTCCTCTACCTCATTATACTATTCTCAGATATAGCGCTACCGCTACACGTCCACACACTGTAACTCATTACACAGTCTGCTATACCACTACACCTTCACACCACTCTACACTGCAACTCATTGCACTATCCACTCTACCAATACACCTGCACCCCATCCTGTCCTCTACCTCATTATACTATCCTTATACATAGCTCTACCATTACACCTTTACACCACTACACACTGTAACTCATTACACAGTCCACTATACCACTACACCTCCACACCACTCTATACTGCAACCCATTTGACTGTCTGCTCTACCATTACACCTCCACCCCATCCTGTCCCCTACCTCATTATATTATTCTCAGATATAGCTCTAACGCTACACCTCTACACCAGCCTATCCTCTACCTCATTATACTGTCCTTATACATAGCTCTACCATTATACCTCCGCACCACTACATACTGCAAATCATTACACAGTCTGCTATACCACTACATGTCCACACCACTCTACACTGCAACCCATTGCACTGTCCACTCTACCATTACAGCTCCATCCCATCCTGTCCTCTACTTCATTATGCTATTCTCAAATATTGCTCTACCATTTTACCTCTACACCACTATACATACACACATTGCACTGTCCACTTTGCTGATCCAACAAGAGAAATCCATCAACACGGTGATATCTCAAAACTTGATCCTATTATTAGCTACATAGTAAAATCCAGCACACAAGGAGGCCCCTCCTTTAGCTAATAAAGGATCAAGTTTTGAGATGTCAACGTGTTGCCAGTGTCCTCTTGTTAGCTCTACCATTAATATCTCCATCTCATCCTGTCCTCTACCTCATTATACTATCCTTATACATAGCTCTACCACTAAACCTCTACACTATCTTGTCCTATTACTCATTACATTTTTCTTATACATAGCTTTACCTTTACACCTCCACACCACACTACATTGAAATCCATTACACTATCCACTCTGTCCACTAAACCTCCACCTCATCCTGGCCTCTACATCATTATTCCTTTCTCAGATATACTGTAGCTCAACCACTACACCCTCCACACTATCTTCTCCTGTGACTCATTATGCTTTTGCTATACATAGCTCTACCATTACGCCTCCACACCACTATACATTGCAATCATTACACTGTCCACTCTACCAATAGACCTCTACACCATCCTGTCCTTTACCTCATAATACTATCCTTATACATAGCTCTACCTCTACAACTCAACATAACTATACATTGCAACCCATTGCACTGTACACTCTACAACTACACCTCCATACCATCCAGTCCTGTACCTCATTATACTATTCTCACATATACAGCATGCAGTGCTACCCTCGCAAGAGCTGCTGCCTTTAACTGGTTCTTACTCATAGTACAGAGGCCACCAGCCACCCAAGCATCACTCTGGCTCCATTAAACAGTCTAGCAGTTGTCTTTTTGTGATTTATTGCTGATAATGCTGGCAATAGGAGAGGGGCTAGGGGCATTGGATACTCCAAAACGTTTATCACATAACAATTGGAGAACAGTCTTTTACCTGGGTCTGAACTCCCCAAAGCTAAAGACCATGAGGTAACTTTCTGAGCAGGCTAAAATATAATGGTTGGGGAACATAAGGCAAGTCTCTTTGGTATATGTGATCTTCTCCTTAGCACTTGCTGAGAAATGGGACAGTCTAAGGTCTCATAACTGAAGACCATAAGGCAAATCTCAGAGCAGTCTAAAGCCTCACAGCTGAAGACCATAAGGTGAATCTCTTTAAAAGGCAATCTTCTGTTTAGTAAAGCTGGATTCACACCTATGCAGTTTTAGTGCTTTTTGCATTTTGCAGATTTGCACTACAATCCATTTAACATGGTTTCCTATGGAACACATTCAGTAGTACAAATCTGCAAAATGCAAAAAGCACTAAAAATGCATAGGTGTGAATCCAGCCTAATTGTGGATTCTGAACAGTCTATTGCCTCCCAGCTGGGGACCATGAGTCAAGTCTCTTTGGCATCTTGTTAGCCTGCACAGCAGCACAATCCAAAGCTTGCCTCAGAGGGGCAACAGCCCTCCTCTAAGGCTAGGAACTTCTCCTTGTTGAGGAAGACAATCTCTCCAGGGCCTCTGGCTATTTATCAGCTGCCCCAGTCCACAGCTGGTCACACCTCCCCAAGAATTGGCTAGGCCCTGATCAATATTCAGGCTGGTTATTTGAATTCTCCCTCCCTAAGCTCTACAAACTTCTTTTAGAAGCAGGGGGAAGCAATCAGCCTGTGAAACCCTAAACAGACCAGAGCAAACAATCACTGCTCCCTTGACTACAGAAGGAGCCACAAATGAAATTTACCTAGCAGCCTAACTAGAAGGGTGCTACAAGTAGATCTACCATTACATCTCCACAACACTATACACTGCAATCCATTGTACTGTCCGCTCTATCAATATACCTCCACCCCATTCTGTTCTATACCTCATTATACTACTTTCGGATATAGCTCTTCCACTGCGCCTCTATGCCAATATATGGTGCAACCAGTTGTCTGCTCTACCAATACACATGCACACCATCCTGTCCTGTACCTCATTATAGTATCCTTATATATAGTTGTGCCATGTACAGGATGCCAAAGATGGGCCCTGGGTGTACGCTATATTTTGCCCATATCTGAGTTGTGGTCCCTTTGAGGGGGTGATTTGTATGCAGTTGGTGTACCCAGGGGTTCTCACCCATGTAGGGTAAAGGGTTCTGAGGAAGTCCAATCAGGGAGGAGATGACTGATTTACAGTCCTCTCTGGATTAATAATTTCTCATTTGGGACCTGGAGTTTGGAGATTCAGAGAGATATTTGCGGTGGGAAAGAACCTCTAACCCTGAATACAAGGACTCTAGCCCAAAAGGAGTTAAACCTATCTCCAGGAAGAAGCCCTTAAAGTCACGAAGCTCCTAGAGCAGGCATGGTGTAGTTGAGAGCAGACAAGGGTCTGGAGCAGTGTTGCCAACTAGATATTTGCAGAACGGAAACATTTGTTTCGTTTCAAATAGATTCGTTATGTTACTAATTTAGTTGAATTGATTCGATTCAGAATTCGTTTAGTTTTGTTTCCTTTTCATTAAATTTAGTTTTGTTTATTAATTTTCTAACAAATTCCAAATTTTCAGAACGATTTGAATTCAGATTGGTCGAAAAATGATCGACTAATTCAAATTCTGTGTGAATAATAGCTGATTGTTAAGCAGTGGGCCAGGAAGCCGACCGCTGCATCCTTAACAACCAATGAGCTGACAGCAGGCTTCCCACTGAGAGCTGAAATGTAAACAAAAGAATGCCGGCAATAGAAAATTCTGAGAAAAACAGCGTGGGCGCCCCCCCCCCCCTCCACTGATCATGCCCCGGACAGTGATGTCACAAGGGGACGACTCTGCCCCTAAGCTATTTAAGAAATGTCAGATGGGAGGAGCAAGCAGTCGATGGGGAGTGATTGACGATAAATCTACAGAGGGGGACATTGTTTTTTTATTTTTAATAAAGGACTTGTGTACTGTCTTTATTCACTTTTTACACTTTTTTGGTGAATGGGTATATGTACCCCATACTCATTCACATAGGAAGGGGGGCAGACTCCAAATTCCGATAAGCTCCCCGTTCGGAGACCCTCACAACCACAGCCCAGGATTGTGGGGAAGTGGCCTTTGTCCCCATCAACATGGGGACAAGGTGCTTTGCGGTGGGAGGGGCAGAGCCTCCCTTGCCCCAAAGCACCCTCCCCATGTTGAGGACATGTGGCCTGGTATGGTTCAGAAAGGGGGGCGCTTGCTCGCCCCCCTCCCCCTTTCCTGGCCTGCCGGGCTGCATGCTCAGATAAGGGTCTGGTATAGTATCTTTCAGGGATCCCACGCCTTTTTTATTTTTTTTTTTGCATGGCGTTCCCCTTAAAATCCATACAAGACCTGAAGGGCCTGGTATAGATTGGAAGGGGACCCCACAATGTTTTTTTCAGAACTTTCTATTGTCGGCATTCTTTTGTTTACAGTTCAGCTTTCAGCGGGGAAGCCCACTGACAGTTGATAAGTCATCACTCGGCTTCCCACAGAATTCTAATTGGTCGATCATTTTTCGACCGAGCTGAATTTGAATCATCCTGAAAATTTGAAATTCCTTAAAACACGTATAAACAAAACTAATTTTAACTAATTTCAACTAAATTTGTAACTATTTCATATTCGGATACATCTGAATCTCCGAATAACCGAATATTCATCCGAATTTGTATTCGGACCGAAACGAATTTCCCATGTCTATTGCCAACCTACCAGATTGAAATTTACTGAAACGACATCCAAAATTTACTGGCACAGCCACGTTTTTACTGGCCAAGAGTTACAAAATTAGTGTTAAATGCAAATTTCAGTATTTAGGCTACAAAAAAGTACAATATGCAATTAGCAATGTGATTTAAGGTAGATATTAAGGCAAAAAACATACCATATTTATCGGCGTATAACACGTACCCCAATTTAAGAGGGAAGTTTCAGGAAAAAAAACTTTTTTTTTAAAATAAACCACTTTGAAGCAAAATAATGGTCAGTGAGAACCAATGCAGTCTAATTAGTGCCCATCTGCAGCCTCAATGCAGTGTAATCTGTGCCCATCTGCAGCTTTAGTGCAGCCTGTTCTGTGCCCATCTGCAGCTTGTTCTGTGCCCATCTCCCCCATCAATGCAGCTCATCAGCTCTCATATGAAATCACTGAGCCGTCATCTGTTTCCTCGGCTCTCAGTCAGCAGTCACATACACATTCCCGCCTCGGCCATCGGAACACTGGTCGAATGCCGGTGGCGGAGGCGGGACTGTGTGTGCGACGTGCGAGCCGAGTGAAGAGGAGACGACGGCTTGGTGATTTCCGGCGGCACTAGTCCCCCTTCTACCCCTCCGAGGTACGCTGTCGGCGTATAACACACACCCGCGATTTTCCCCCTATTTTCAGGGGAAAAAAGTGCGTGTTATACGCCAATAAATACGTTATCTCTTATTTTTTTTAATATAGTAAGTAGCTCAAGGACAGGACTCAGGAGGGCAAGAAATTAGAATGGGCGACACACACATGAAATTGACTCTCACAGTGACACTGACAGCATCAGCACAGATGATGATGAGACCTCACCGACACGTCACCTCCTGAGTCACAGTGACAGTCTCTCTCCAAGCCAGGTGGTCCCTTTAGTCCAAACAACACCGACAGTCCCGCTCCCATCCCGCAGACCTGTGCACGAGGCTCTGCCCGCTCCACTTGGCTCTCTTGCACCATGACATCATGACACACTCATTACATTTCTTTTTCTTCGTAAAATTTGACGTGTGACATTGCAACGATCGCCATTTTATTTATTATTGCTAGTAACAAAGACATAGGGGACAGTCACAAATATCTTTACTCTATGCGGCTTAGACCCACATTGATTTGTCATTACTGCAGCTCTTTGTGGCCTCCATGCTATACAGGGCCGGAACTGTGTTTACACCTTCCTCAGCTCCTGCCACTATTTCTGTACTGACCACATACACTGATCTGTCACCTTACCTCCATCTATCCTCCAGCTATCCATGCCCACACACACACGGCGCTCTCTACCTTCTCTACTGTCACTTCCATTTGGAAGCATCAAACATTGTATATATATTCCCTGAGGTAAACTCTGCCTTGCTTAGAGATGAAAAAAATACACCGATAAAGATAAAACATATTCGCATGTGAATCATAATACAACAATGATAATAAAAACAACATTTCCATGAGAACAATGGGCATTTATTAGATTTGAGTCAAGCATAAAATCATTTTTTCGATTTTTAACCACTTGATGGTAGGAAGCTATTCACTATATAGCAAACAGACATATTGTTTATACAAAAACTGACAGGATTTTACCTGGTAGGAATTTTATAAAATATGTTCTTATTTCACAGATAACAAGTTATCAGACATAAACAGACGAGCACTATGGTGTGCAGCAATTAACAAAATATTTTTCACTGCTAGCGTAAAGGTAATAAAAATTAAACCTTGCAATAATGCTGTGAATGTCTTGCTCAGTACTTAAAATTTTATTTAGACGTTAAGAGCCTGTTCACATGCGCAACATTGTGCACAGTAGTGTGGTGTATTCCCATTGGAGTTAATTGCTTCTGCCCTTTTTTTTACAGCGGTGGCCGGCAATGCACATTGTAGACAATTGTGACACATTTCTGGCAGTGTATGTAGTCGGAAGCCTTGCGCCAAATTCAGAAAAATCCTGCAACATTTTTTTGTTGGTACTGACACATTTGACAAATTCTTATTTGTGATGCTTTTATTGGACAGGGCTATTGTTGAAACAAATTCATAAGAAAATAAAATGGAGGCAAATATGACCTCTTCCCTGTTGGAGTAAATTGTTGATTATGTTGCACGTGTACATCTTTGAGATAATTCTGTGACAAAATTTGTCTGACCAGGTCTTTTCGGGAACTTTGTTTACAAAGTTTAAATTTGTATTTTTTGCTAGAAAATTACTTAGAACCCCCAAACAATATAAAAAAAAAGTTTGTTGCAATATTTTATGTTATGCAGTATTTGAGCAGCAGTCTTTCAAACGCAATTATTGCTCTTGCCCCAACGATCACGGCGATACCTCACATGTGTGGTTTAAACATTGTTTACATATGCAGGAACGACTTATGTATGCGTTCGCTTCTGCTTGCGAGCGCGGAGGGATGGGGCGCTTTACTTTTTTTTTCTTCTTTATTTTACATTTTAATTTTTATTTTTACACTGTCCCTTTATCTTTTAAAATTTTTTTATCACTTTTATTCCTATTACAAGGAATGTAAACATCCCCTGTAATAGAAATAAGCATGACAGGTCCTCATTATTGAGATATCTGGGGTCAAAAAGACCCTAGATCTCTCACTTACCCTTACAAGCAGACAATTTGACTTAAAAAAATAAATAAATAAATAAAAAGCATGTCATTAGGCCTGAGAACGGGAAGTAACGTCGGAGGTCGCTCCGGTCCTCCAAGGGCAAAGAGCTGAATGGGGGGCTATCTTGCCCTCACTCGACTTCCTGCCTAGCCATCGGCCGCATCGGATCAGTTCCGGGCTTACCGATGGCTTTGGCATAGTTGCCAACAGTCCAGATTTTCACGGGACAATTCCGATTTTGGGACCCTCACCCTGATCGGAGGCCGTCCCGATTCGGGATTTTTCCTTTTGTCCAGGGAAATCAGGAATGTTTGGCTCTGCAGCAGCTGGCTCCAACAAAATGGCCGCCGGCGCTAGATCGTTCCCCTGGTGTTCAGTGGAGAGGGCTCGATCCGTGCAGCCAATCAGCTTTTCTTGTCACAATTCTGCAGCCGGATTAGCTACACAGATCAGCCCCCCCCAACTGAACACACGGCGCCGCTTGTGGAGTTTGCCCTGCTCCTGTCCCAAAGCCCAGGGCAGGCCAGCAGCGATGTAACGGTAACGTACAGCTTGTAGGAGGGTACACTTTAGTATGGTAGACCCACACACAGTGTCAGAGAAAGATTAGTTGGCACACTGGGAATATGTTTTTAAATGCTTTACTTAAAGAACAAAAAAAAACTTTTAGCTGCATACCCCGGTAGTAGAGTAGTAACGATTAATAACTAGTAGGGGGGTTACCATGTACAGGGGGGCACCTGATGCAAGGAGGGACTCTGCCAGGGGCACCTGATGCAGGGAGGGACTCTGCCAGGGGCACCTGATGCAAGGAGGGACTCTGTCAGGGGCACCTGATGCAAGGAGGGACTCTGCCAGGGGCACCTGATGCAAGGAGGGACTCTGCCAGGGGCACCTGATGCAAGGAGGGACTCTGCCAGGGGCACCTGATGCAAGGAGGGACTCTGCCAGGGGCACCTGATGCAAGGAGGGACTCTGCTGGGGGCAGGCGACGTGGCAGGTGACACTCAGGGGTCCCACCGATTCTGCATTATGGTGAGTTGAATGATTTAATTTTAGATTACAATATAATAGAAATAATGTGCTTCAATCATCCTGACACCATAACAACCATGCTAACACCAGGTGTTTGGAGCAATTTTATCTGCTGATTGTTAAACTTTCTAGAATACACATATTTCTATTGTGGTGTAGGATCTGGGGCTGATTCAGTAAACTAAACCTCCTTTTTTAATAAATGGAACAAGGACAGTATATCAAGTAATTTCAAAGCCATTGTTTCAATTTTTTAGTGACTCGTTATTAAAGGAATGGTACCACTGGATTGGCACAGGGCGAGTGCCCAGTCCCTTTAAAAAAGGGTTCAAAGTCTTTACCATGTAACGTTAAACCTAATAAACTTCTATAGTCTAAAGATACTAGAGTTTAATAAAAGATCACATAGATGAGTTTGTGCCGTCCTGGAAGAGGACTAGAGAAAAATTTACATTCCCAATCCTGCGCTCCTCCAGTATTTGGATCACTCCCCGCAGCTCTTTCTCTCCCATGCTGTCTAGGATCCTGACATCATGACCAAAGCAGGGTTTATAGGCCTGCAATGGACGTGATGACGCATTTGGATAGTCCACCACTGGAACGTAGGAGAGTGCAATCTGCCGAGGGAGTGGAGGATCAGATAAAGTAAAAGTGTTTTTCTTATTTAGACAAAAGAAAAGCAATGAACCCTTGCAGTGTGGACACAGGCCCATTGCAAAGAATTTTGAAGCTGAACTCCAGCTTTTGAAACACTTTACATAGTTTGTTTGGGCCAAGCTGGCCCAAACAAACTGTCCCTCTTTGGTTGTGCACAAAAAAGGGCGGTGGGTGAATGGCTTCTCATAGATACAATGCCACATCCAAAATATCATGAACAAAGAATGAGTATCCCCAAAAAGGACTTTAGAGGCATTGGTATCTATACAAAAAGTATTAAAACGTAATTAAAGTGTAGCAAAGATATTTAACAAAACATGTTAAAAACATGATGGTTAAGACAGCAAAAAAGTGGAATGTATACAAATCTTTATACATGGACACCAATATTACAGCACACAGTAAATTTTGTGATCCTTCGCCCCTGTAATATTGGTGTCCATATACACAGATTTGTATACATTGCAATTTTTTGCTGTCTTAACCATCATGTTTTCAACATGTTTTGTTAAATATCTTTGCTACACTTTAATTACGTTTCAATACTTTTTGTATAGATACCAATGCCTCTAAAGTCCTTTTTAGGAATACTCATTCTCTGGATATGCGGTATAAAGCTACATCCAGCATACCATACTGTTCCGGGTTGGAGGCGAGACTTCCTCTCATACCCGGAACATACTAATACTAATATGTCATTTTCTCTGATTGGCTGAGCGCCGATTAGATACTGTAGTACAGGGATATGCAATTAGCGGACCTTTAGCTGTTGCAGAACTACAAGTCCCATGAGGCATAGCAAGACTCTGACAGCCACAAGCAGGACACCCAGAGGCAGAGGCATGATGGGGCTTGTAGTTTTGCAACAGCTGGAGGTCCGCTAATTGCATATCCCTGTACTACAGTATCTAATCGGCGCTCAGCCAATCAGAGAAAGTGACATATTCTAGCAATGCATACAAAGCTTCCTCTGATTAGCGGAGTCAGAGGTTGTGACATAAGAAGTCCAGAGTCACCAACTCCTTCCAGTGTCGCAGGAGCCCAGAAAGAAGCAGTGAGGAGGTTCTTTGCCCCCTCAATTGTCTATAGTATTCCGATTAAATGGTAATTCAATCTAAGTGCAAGCACACTGCCCACCACCATGTAGTTAAAAACACATCGTAAAGAAAGGATTGAAGACATTTCTCATGTTAAATCATGTCAACATTTATTTAGCCACGTATAATGGTTTTTATGCCGCATTACAATGGTAAGAGGCTGGCCCTTTAAGGAATCGGAAAGGCTACTGCCTAATGCAGTGATGGGGAACCTTTGCACCGCAGATGTTTTTGAACTACATTTCACATGATGCTCAACAACACTGCAAAGTGCATGAGCATCATTGGAAATGTAGTACCAAACAACATCTGGGGTGCCAAGGTTCACCATCACTGGCCTAAAGCAACCAAAGAAAAAATAAAAAGCAAGTAAAATCAGGCTAAGTTATAAAAATGACATCTCTGGGATGATCGAAGTTCACCTCGGCCTTGCTTGCATACAAACACTCCAAGTATAGGTGAGCAGAATGGAGAAGCAGCTAAAAAGAGGAAAGGTATAGGGTTAGAGACAAAACATTTCCAAGCCAAGTCTTTAAAGTATATTTCCAGCCATATTCGCATTACACCTACTTCTAGATGAATTAAATGTTGCCATTAACATAGCTTAGGAAGGTAAAGCCAGTAATATTTAAAAGCACCCAACTTTCTTAAAAATTCCTACATGCTCTCCCTGCTTTGTGATGTTTAGGAAGGGTCTGAATATACACTGTACCAAACAGAGTTCCTGGACATCTCCATTAACTTATCAAGGATAGTGAAAGTGTAAAAAGTTTAATTATACCCGATGCTGGATGGAAATTGAATAGTGCCAATGTTGGCTCAGTCCTTCAATAGTCTGAATGCAATCCATTTCCAGCAATAGGATGTCCAAAAATGAACTGCAGAAAGCTAGTATCGAGTACTTAGAAAAAGATTCTGAATGGAAGAGAGCATGTGGACCAGACACTTGACAAAAAAAAAAACCACAACCCTCTTTTTCTGTCTCCCCCCCCCCCCCCCCATGCTTTTGTTAAGCTTATAATAAGCATTGTCTAAAGGACAGATCAAATGAATAAACCTTTTACGTATTTACCATTGTACCCCTTACAAAAAGATTTCCTAGAAATATTATGTATGGATGCTTACCAATTTCCCACACCAGCAGTGTCTTGCCAGAACCTAGCAGAGTTGCTCAACCAGCCATCTGAATGAAATAGAGGTACCATTAAAACACAAAGGATAAAAGGCCTTCAAAACAAGTTAACACATCAACTCCACTGTAAGGCCCAGTTCACATGGATGTGACAATCAGACAATGCACAACCATAAAATGCATTCCTGGCTGGGCTCTTGAAGAACCAGCAGTGAATCAACCAATATTTTTAAAATCCCTTTAACTGCTCTAGGGTCTAACAGAAAAAAAAAATGATGCTGAGCTAATGGGACCAAAGCCTGCAACCAACAGAAAATAATTTGCATTCTTCACTGCACCAGGGCAGGCATAAAATGACCAGCAAACGGGAATCACTGGCATTGTATATAAACACCACTAGAATGGGCTTCAGGGCTCTACAAGAAAATACTCTACATGGAGCTAAAGTGCCCTGAGAACAAAATAATGTGCAATCTGTTAAACTGCCTTAGTGGAGCTTAACAGTAAAACCAACCATTTAAACCTATTTGTGTTAAATGGGAATGGCATGTGTTAGACCCTTTTCCCCTAAGGGCATAAGTATTCTAAACACAATACCAAAAAGTCTGACCCAAGAATAAGAGTATTGTTGTTGGCCTGGTCCAAAGTATTTGTTGACTCTAGTATGGTGCTCTCATACTCCAACCAAGAAACACCAAGGAGCATTCCAAATCAACACTCTGTATTCCCAGGAAGAAAGAACATGCAGTCAAAGAATCCTCCCATTCCCATCATGAGCCATGATTGAGCCCCTAGACCAACTTCCAAGCCGCACTGAAGCAGAGGGCAAAAAGACTGAATCAGCCCTAGAACTGACCTTCGTGAAGGACTGGGCACTCGCCCCCCAATCCAGCAAGGACTGAGACTGACCCAGTCTCCAAGCCCTCCACTACAGAGAAGCCCATCGACCAGCCCAGTTTCCCAATCACAGCACATAATAGGAAAGGCAAGACAGTCTCAGAACAGCAGACCCTTTTACTTGGAGAGCAGGGGCTCTCTGGAGACTTTCCCAAGAGGTTTCAGAGTAAAATAAATGCTCAGCCATCTATCCCTGTATATGGCAGAAAAAGCTCCTAGAAACTGGTAACCTGCAAGGTAAGCACAAAATGTTGATTAAAGAGGCCAACAGTCTGAAGTAGCAGTGTCGCAGTGCCCTGCCCCAACAAAGCTCAACCCACAACCCAGGAGCAATTTTCTACCCAGGGACGGAATGTCCGACTGAGCAAGAACTTTGCTCTTAAACCCCAAAATCTAAGGGTTATGATAGAGTTATGATTAAAAGCTCATAACTCTGGTGAAACCTAGCAAACCAAGCTATCATCCTAAATTCATTTGTGGGTCCACACAAGTGTGTAGCTAACCCAAGCCAACAGTTAGAACAAAAGCTCAGAACTCTGGTGAAACCTAGCAAACCAAGCTAGACTATCATCCTAAATGAATTTGTGGGTCCACACAGTGTGTGAGGCTAACCCAAGCCAAGAGTTAGAACAAAAGCTTATAACTGGTGAAACCTAGCAAACCAAGCTAGACTATCATCCAAAATTCATTTGTGGGTCCACACAAGTGTGTGGCTAACCCAAGCCAAGAGTTAGAACAAAAGCTCATACCGAAACCTAGCAAACCAAGCTAGGCCTTCATCCTTAATGAGTTTTGGTACCCACCATCCACGAATGCTGCAGGACAAAAAGGGATTCCATCATGCTTGGAGTGTTCAGCCTTCAACTTGCTTGAAGTGGTCAAGGCTTCCAATAATGGAAAAAGATAACATTTTTTAATGGCAACATGTCTACTTAAGGAGATACAATTTGAGGTTAAGGTTAAAAATAAAGTTTAAAAATGTCATGAAAGGCTCACTGCCAACCCAAAATTGACCTGCTGTTATGCTCAACACCTGGCTTCATGTGTTTCAGGTCACCCCTAAGTAGACAGTCTAGAATTTTTTCTACACACTTGTCCTGGTTAAGAGTATCGGTATGACAGCCAAGCAACTGAAACTTCCAGGAGAAACCCACAATAGAAGCCTCTATGGTTTCCTATGCTTAGGCCTAAATTAAAAAAAATAATATAAAACCACCCTAGATAATTCCATACTGGGAACATAGTGAGGATGTTTTTTGCTTCACTTCCACTTGGCTTACTGAACAGTACAGTAACTAATGGACTTGTTGCCTGGCTAATTTGGCTTCAAAAATTTAGTCTGAAAACAAGCATTCTGTGATTATAAGAATTGTATATTTCTCAGGTTAGACACTCAAAGCGTTGAGGCCAAAGCACCAGACAGCCAGAACAAACCTTCTCAAAATCAGACTTGAGCAATGGCGGCCTCTGTACTTTTCTCATGATTAAGGGCTCAAACCCCAGGTGCCAGGTTGCCAACGCCCAAAAAAAATAAAATAAATAAACCCCACACTGCATCCTGGTGCTTGAGCTTAAACCAAAATGCTTTACACCCCACGTATCCCAGGCTCCGTTTGCTGATCTGCGGGCCTGAGACTGGCATAGGTGCACATCTGCTCTCCCCTTCTTGCTGCTGACCCAGAAGTGACATCACTGCTGGGCCCCCGTTGACGGCCAGGAAAATATAATGCAGTGCGATGTGCATTGCTTTACACTCAGTGGAGCTCAGGGGAGACATGCAGGATTTTTCAGACCCTGGGCGCCTCATTAAAGAGAACCTGTCACAAAAAATAAAAACATAGGTGATTGTGTCACCTATGTGATTGACTTTTTTGTAAAAAAAAAATTAAATTGGGTAACTTAATGCATTTTCCCCCTAAAATTAACTTCTAATGTGTTTTTTTTTAACTGAAATTGTATTTCCTAGTCCCCGGTAATATCGTGTGAAACTGGAACTATCCCAATTTTTTTCTCTAGGGTGTCTGCTTTCAGAAAATATATACAGCAATGTTTGGTTGGGGGTTATGTAATCTTCAGGCTTTAACACATTTTAACCTATACAAAAACACAAACTGCTTTGGCTATGAAAGGGTTAAAAAGGATAAGCTCACCTTCAGGAACACGTTACATGTACCACCCATACGCTTTGTAAGTTAAAAAAAACTGGCACCTAACTTTATCTGGCTCCTATAGAACTGCACACAGGGAGTGTGGTGTAAACGAGCCATACTAAAAAAAAAAAAGTAAAAAAAAAAAAAATATTTAAGCTCACCAATATTTTTTTAGGAGGTGGTGGCTGCATTCGTTTTCTTTAGGTTTTTATTCCTATACATATTAGTTTTACTAAGACTAAAGTTATAGCTGGCTATTGTAGCAATATCTGTTAATGCAATTGCAGCAACCTTTCATGCCCAAGCAATAAATTTCTACAGCAGGGGTCTCCAAACTTTCTAAAATGACAGTAAATTGACCTTGAGAATCTAGGGGGCTGGAATTTGCCCACTGAGCATAAACCATGCCAAATCATTAGGTATTAGGGGAGAAATAGTTGGTGTTATGGGAGAAATAGTGCCCCATGTTTGAGTGGAAGAGATACTGTCCTTGTCAGTGGCAGGAATTATGCCTCAAGGCCAAGATAAGGCAAGCAAAGGAGCACATCTGGCTGCAGTGAGACCACTGGTCTATTGTAACCCAACTAGTTTGAGGAACTGCTTTCAGGATAGACTTTCTAGTAGTGTTAAAGGGGTCGTAAAGGTTTGCATTTTTTCACCTTAATGCATCCAATTTATAAACCATTTTGTAAGTACTTTAGATACAAACGCGTTACCTACTTACCAAACTTGCAGTAGACAGTTCAGTCTTTTAAAACAGACACTAGAAACGCAAAGGCAGCAAATAAAGCAGACCTTATTGCCTCCAATAAAGCCACAAGAGGTGCATTGATTTCAGTATGGTGACCACAACAGTTTCAGGGGTGAAAGGAGCAGCAAACGTAAGTTTTCATTAAGAAAAACAAAATTGCGCTTGGATAAACAAAAATTAAAAATTATAAATTAAAAATTATAATCTATGGTGATACCAGTGTAAAATGAATAGACGTGAGAGGACACCTTATGCAGGTATCAGAACAAAATTCAAAAGAAAGCTGCGGTTATAAGTGGGGCCCACCAACAAAATATATAGACAGATAAACCGCGCTAAAGTGAGTCCAATAAAAGTCTGTGATAATAAACAATCTGTGATAATAAACAATAAAGTCCAAAAATCCTTCTGTGTGATGAAGTGAAGAAAATCAAGGTGACTGTGTGGTGAACTGCTTACCAGAATGTAAGCCAAGACAGGCAGGTGGCTGAGTCTGGAGGTTTAGCATAGAAGCTGTCCATTATTGGGGACATTGTCTCCCTTTGCTGCATATATCTGGCCAATTCGGTTGGTCCCTTACTGTAAGATTGAGGTTTACCCTATGGGCACAAAGGGTCTGTATCACTTCAATTGGCTCTTTGCTATTGAATGCGAGGTGCCCCATTTATGTGCCCGTGATTGGGGATATCCTTATATGTTTTTTGGTATGCAATTTAGTATAATTGTTTTATGTAGTGATGATTTTTATACAATTTTAACAATTCTATGTATAGAGTTTTATATAATTCTATTATTTTCAAAAAGAAAACCCTCTTGCACTCCTTTTGGCTTTACATATCTGGTCAACAGATTGGCCCCTATATTTAACCCTTGAGGCCCGCCCCCTGTGTTCAAAGGGCGACGGGGTGCCTTGCCCTCATTGATAATGAGTCTGGCGGGTACTATTCGAATGGCCATTGGAGTGTAATAATGTTTGCCTTGTTAAGTTTTTTCTGTGGGTTTAAATTACTGGAGGAGTGGCGGGAGCGGACTGACGCAATCGTCGCCATTCCCGGGATTCTCTAATACCTATGCCCACATCCAAGATGGCGCTCTGTGTTTCTCCTGTTCAGTTCCGGAGCGAGGCTTGGTGTCTGCATAAATAGTGGTGGCTCAGCGCGCTGCCCGTTCCCCATTGAGAACGTCAACCTGTGACGAAACGCGTCTGGGAGGGACGTGCTGACGTCACCACGCTTTGCTCTGAGTGGACGGGAGCTGTTTGAGTGCCGGCCGGCATCGTTGTTATTCGTTTTTTATATGTAAGTGCTTGCTTTGTTTTAATAAATTGGAGTTGTACGTTATCACGCCATTGGTTGCTTCTCCTCTCTAATATACACACCCATTTGAGCCCGCGAGGACCTGTCAGGACGGGATCGAGAGACTCTACCAGTGTTTCGTTTGGGCTATCTCTGGTCGTCTTTCTGGTGAGCAGGAACCCCTGTAGGTTCATTCAACTTATACCCCGGGTCACACAGAGGTTGCACCCTGTTATTATATATGCCCTCATTAGTTCACCATCTGGTAAGCGGCCCCGCGTACTTGTGCACTGGGTGTTCCTTTAGTTGTATAAACTCTGGTCTGTTGGCTCAACTTCATTTGGCAAACTGGTGGTTTTTTACAGTAGATAATTAGGACACCTTTATTGCATGCTGTACACGATTTACATTTTTTGCGTCCCTGTAGTGGTTACACTTCCAGGGTGCCTGCATGATATTTAATTTATGATTATACGTGTGAACACACCCCCTCCTTCTCTGATGAAATATGTTTATGTCAGTATCACACTATGGTCTTTTGTATTTGATTTAACCCTATGTGGATTCGTTCTGCTGTTCGAGCGCAAAGGATCTTGTCCATTTGAAGTGCTCCCAAAGGCCCGGGCTGGGTTTAAGCCACCTGCCTGTCTTGGCTTACATTCTGGTAAGCAGTTCACCACACAGTCACCTTGATTTTCTTCACTTCATCACACAGAAGGATTTTTGGACTTTATTGTTTATTATCACAGATTTTTTATTATCACAGACTTTTATTGGACTCACTTTAGCGCGGTTTATCTGTCTATATAGTAAGTTTTCATTAAGTGTGAACAAGCAGTAAAGCATCATAATAGAAGCATTTTTAAAATTGACGACAATTTAAATCATTTCCGTATGGTAACAGAGGTGAAAGGAGCAGCACATTTAATTTTAATTAAAGCGGAGTTCCACCCCAAAGTGGAACTTCCGCTCAATGTACTCCTTTCTAATACAGGTATCCTATTCCCCCTTCCAGGAGCCTTAGCCACGGGTATCGTCAACGCTCGGCTCCCTCCTCCTTCCCCAGCCTCCGGGCCAGTAGGGGAGAGGAGTGGAGCCTCACGAATGTGCAGTATGATGGAAACATCAGCTGTGGTGCTGACATCACTGGACTCCAGGACAGGCAAGTGTCCGATTATTAAAAAAGTCAGCAGCTGCAGTATGTGCAGCTGCTGGCTTTTCATTTTTGCGGATGTCTGCACACTGCTTTAAGTGTAAACAAGCAGAAAAGCTTCATAATAAGATATTTCAAAACGACAATTTAAACCTTTGATTGAAGTTAGCCAATGAAAATGTTAAACGGTTACCATTTTGTGGGAATGGCATGTGCTGCCAGACCATTCTCCCTTTAAGATGATAAGGTATCTAACCCAATACCAAAAAGTCTGACCCAAGAATAGAGTGCCAGTGTTGGTCTGGCCAAAGTATCTGTTGACTCTGGTGCCCTCATACTCTAACGAAGAAAGACCGAGAACCATTCTAAGACCGACACTGTATTCCCAGGAAGAAAAGATGTGCAGTCAAAGATAACCCTCCCATTCCCATGATGAGGCATGATTGACCTCCTAGACCAACTTCCAAGCCACACTGCATCAGAGGGCAAAAAGCAGGCCTGCAGCGTCAAATGGGAACCTACCATTTGACGCTGCAGGCCCACAGAAGGGATACATTGCTTTGAGCTTTTCATTCTCAGTAGGAACTACAAAAAAACCCACACAAACAAAATGGATGGCATCATGCCCATTGAAATTGAATGCAGATATCAAAATGGCTATGAGAAATGTGGGCTCTAGCATTGCTGACCTACTGAAAATGCTGGTTTCCTAGATCTTGCTGTCACTTACCCCATCAGGTATGCAGATCTTGGATAAAAGCCCCCAATCTGTATACTTGTCTGGATTTAAAGAACACCAGCATGACAGCCAGGCAACTAGCATTGTCATTTCATACAGATATTGCTTTATCAAGAATGAAAAGTTAACACATTCAAAGGCAAAATAAGCAGCAATGTTGCGCTTTGAGTCATTCGTACACAGACTTGCAACACAGCAATAACCACTGCCACACCTGCATGATATTGCAGATAAGGACACATGAAGCTTGGCCTCTTATATTGGGCTGGCCAGCTTCCATCACAGATCCTTCCCCTTCAGTGTTGCCAGTCCTACTTCAGACAGGACAGAAGGCACAGGCGAGTGGGAGTCTGGGTCACCTTTTCATATATCAATATATATGTTAATGCACATTAGTGTGGTGTTTCCCTGTGCCATCAATTAAAAAAATTGCAGCAACCTTTCCTACCTAGCAATTAAAAGTTCTACCACAGGGGACTTCAAACTTTCTACACGGTCAATTTACTGTCCTTGAGAATCTAGGGTGGCTGAAATTTGCCCTCTGAGCGTAAACCATGCCAAATCGTTAGGTATTATAGGAGAAATAGTTGGTGTCAGGGGGAGAAATGGTGCCCCATGTTTTTGAGTGGAAGGAATACTGCCCCATTGTTTGTCAGTGGCAGGAATTATGCCTCAAGGCCCAGATAAGGCAAGCAAAGGATCACATCTGGCCCCAGTGAGACCAATGGTTTATTGTAACCCAGCTAGTTTGAGGAACTGCTTCAGGATAGACTTCTACTAATTAATCATGGAAAGGGGGAAAAAAGAAAATTATAAGATACCAGGATTTGGTACCTAAACGCTGTATAAAAACACATTTCACCTAAACTGTCCAATAGATTACTGCATTTAGAAGCCACATTTAATACATACCTTTAACTTGTCATCTGTTCGCAGTGTTGCCATAGTTCAGCCTTGATGGGCACCTCACCAGATACAAAATAAAAAGTAGGCATTAGAACCCCATAAACACAATTTATAATTTGTAATTCTAAAATAACTTTATATTTTGTAAGCATTTAAATACATTAACAAAGCAGAAAAGCTTCATAATGAGATATCTTTGAGTGAATTTAGCCAATGAAAATGTTGAAGTGTTGCCATTTTGTGGGAATGGTACGTTCCAGACCCTTAACCCCCTAAGATGATAAGGTATCTAACCCAATACCAAAAAGTCTGACCCAAGAATAGAGTGCCAGTATTGGTCTGGCCAAAGTATCTGTTGACTCTAGCATGGTGCCCTCATACTCTAACCAAGAAAGACCAAGAACCATTCCAAGACCGACACTGAATTCCGAGGAAGAAAGGATGTGCAGTCAAAGATAACCCTCCCATTCCTATGATGACCATGATTGACCTCCTAGACCAGCTTCCAAGCCGCACTGCAGCAGAGGGCAAAAAGACCGAATTCAGTCCTAGCCCCCTTCACAAAGGACTGGGCACTGGCCCCCCCAATCCAGCAAGGACTGGGATCGACCCAGTCTCCAAGTCCTCTGCTACAGAGAAGCCCATCGACCTGCCAGTTAGCCAAACAGTTCAAAATAGAAAGTTCAGACCATCTAAGAACAGCAGACCCTTTACTTCCAGAGAGCGAGACCCAGGGTCCAAGCTCTCTGTAGACTTCCCAAGAGGGATCAGAGAGTTAAAAGCCTTGTGGCTGTCCATCTCCTTTGCAGAAAGCCCCAGAGGAGAGTGAAAGAAACCAACCAGGTGTCTCGGTATGACAGGGTGGGGCAATCGACACTGTCTAAACCGAACTACAAGGAAGGCTCAGTCAGCCAGCCCAGGAGTGCTAGAGATTTCAAACTGAACTAGGACTTTTCACTCATAGACCCCAGAACCTGGGGACCACCAACAAGTGGTTAAACCCAAGCCCATGAGTTATGATAACAGTTCATAACTCAATTAGCAATTTAACACTGGGTCCACATAAATGTGTGACTAAACCCAAACAACTTCCAAGTGTTTGTATGGGAACCTACCATTTGACACTGCAGGGCCACAGAGGAAATTCCACATTGCTTTGAGCTTTCCATTCCCAGTAGGAGCTAAAGAACAAAACAAAAAATGGCATCATACCCACTGAAATCGAATGCATATATCAAAATAGCTACCATAAACTTATGAGAAATGTGGGCTCTAGCATCGCTGACCTACTGACAATGCTGGCTTCCTAGAGCTTGTTGTCACTCACCCCCTGTCAAGTATACAGATCTTGGATAAAAGCCCCAATCTGCATACTTGACTGGATTTAAAGAACACCAGCATGACAGCCCGGCTACTAGCATTGTCATACATCAATTCATTTCACATACAAATATTGCTCTATCAAGAATGAAAAGTTAATGCATTCAAAAGGCAAAATAAGCAGCAATGTTGCGCTTTGGGTCATGCGTACACAGCCTTGCAACACAAAGGAATAACCACTGCCACACCTGCATGATATTGCAGATAAAGACACCTGCAGCTTAGCCTATTATATTGGGCTGGCCAGTAAGGATGAGCTCAGGCGTGTTTGCAACCCACACATGCAGAGCCCGCCATGAAGTCAGCACTGCACAGCGATAATCGCAGGCAGCGAGACATTTTCCCAATTTACAGCTGCAGAGATCGGGAAATGTCTCACTGCCTGTGATTAGCGCTGTGCAGTGCCGACTTCCTGGCGGGCTCTGCATGTGCGGGTTGTGAATACGCCTGAGCTCATCCTTACTGGCCAGCAGCCATCACAGATCCTTCCCCTTACGTCAATGCTACCAGTCCTATTTCAGACAGCAGGAGGTACAGGAGGGTGTGAGTCTGGTCACATTTTCATGTTAAGTGGCTGATTAGTTGCTAAGATAAGGTTGCTTCCCACAAATTTACAATAGTGGGGAGGCATGCTTCCCACACATTCACAATAGGGGGTGGGGGAGAAAAAGGGCTTCCCACACATTCCCAATCCCTGAAGTTAAAAGGCAGAGAAAGGATGATCTAGGCAGTGCAATAGCTTGCCTGTTTGAAGCCACCTGTGCACAGGTGAGGTTATTTATTGGTAATCAGCCTTTTTTTTTCCTCACCTAACATACACAGTATACAGTAGAGTATAACAGATACAACATGTAACAATGGTACAATGGTAATACAGTATATATAACATCATAAAATCAGTATCACATGATATAGCAAGCAAAATTCTTCCGGAGTGCACCAAAACAGGGTTAGATAGACCAATAACGCATAATAATACTTGCAGAGTCTATGACCTCATTGGTCCAAAGAAAGGGTATTAAGGGTAAACTTGGTATCCGGGTAATGTAAATTGAGAACATGGTGTGTGGCAGCTCTTTCATGGCTAGAGGGCCACTCGTCAGGAGCAAGCACAAGATGTGTCTATAAGTAAGAAAGATTAGTTGGTAAAATATATGCAAAGTTTACAGTGGTGGGGTGGGAACCCTTAAACCAAAGGCCTGATGACTTACTGTGGTTCGTATGTTAGCGGTGTGATGCCGGGCACCAAGGGCCGTCCAAACAAGTGCTCCCAACCGGGAGCCGCGGCGGACATCTCGTCCAAAGCCCCCTAACAGGCATCGACCAAGACAGGCAGATAAACACAGGGCAACCTAGGTGTGGGTAAGGATGGAGAGTAGACCATTGTGAGACTATATACAAAGGCAAGTGTAGGAAAGTGAATGAGGAGAACCAGGTTGGGAACCTAAGTGAAGGATGACAGCCAAAGGGCTGAAATGGAGTGAACGAGAGAAGAGAGAAGAGAGAAGTGGAAACAATGGGTGACCCACCCATGAAACCAAGGCAGTGTAGTGGAAGGCAAAGGAAAGGAATAAGCATATGGCTGATACCTGTGATGAAAAAGACTGGTGACAGAAGAAAGGAAGGAATCCTGGACTGGCATAGGTGTGTTGAGGAGCCCTGAGTGCCAGAACCATACCAAGGGACGCCTATATAGGGGCCGCGGCGATGACGCCGCCGACGTCACGCCAGCGCAGCAGAACGGGGGGGAGGAAGGGGGCGGGAAGAATCCGGTGCCCAGCGCCTGACCCAACGCCACCAAACATCCCCCAATCTGCTTGCGAGCGTGGCAACCGCAAGCATGGAGGCCACAGACGCCTGCAGGGCGCCGGACGTCCAGTGTGGGGTCCGTGACGTTGACGCGCAGTGGCGGTGCCCACGCCCCCTCAGGCATGAAAGGAGCCAGAGGTGGGAGGAGGCCCGCCAGACGTGTCACAGCTCCCGGACAAGGAGAACAACACGGCCGGGCAGGCAGCCCAGCCTAGTTCACACCGACCCCATGAGCAGACCAGAGCATAGCCAAAATACCTTGAAAGAATATGGGATAACAATAGAGAAAAGTAGTGAAAGGTAAAATAATTGTAAATTAGAAAGACAGATAAATAGCAGGATAACTACAGATGGAAAAAACGTATCAAAGAGAATTATCATAGAATGAAAGGTTGCAAGGAAGGTAATGCAGTTGATAAGTTGAAGCCTAACCACGTGCTTCCATCCCTATATCTAATATTGGATAAAAATTGGGGTTTAGGGACTTTAGATGAACCTATGACCTGGTAAGGCCAATTGTTCCATCCCTTGGGACTTATAATGAAAAAGTGGCCTGGTAAGGCCGCATATTTCCATCCCTGTCATGCATCAAAAAGGGGGGAGAAAGCTAGGGGGTGGGACTTTATATGAGGCACGTGGTAGCCAAAAAGTAAAATGGTGGACATTTTTGGAATTTTATTGATTGCAAAAGGATACAGTAGAGTATAACATATACAACATGTAACAATGGTACAATGGTAATACAGTGTATATATAACATTATAAAATCAGTATCACATGATATAGCAAGCAAAATTCTTCTGAAGTGCACCAAAACAGGGTTAGATAAACCAATAACTTTCTGCCCCTTTTTTACAGCCTAAACTTTAACTCCTTATTTCCCAGTTTGTGTTTTGCATTACCCTAATGAAACAGGTCAAAAAGTTTTTGTTCGAGCCTGGGTTCACACTGGTGCATGCTAAACACCGCATGTGATTCCCACAGCATGCCTGTGTACATCACATGCTATGTCTGTGCGGTGCGATTTGAGCCAATGTATGGCTCAAATCGCATCTGCCCCAAAATGGTGCAGGACCCTTTTGTTTTCCGAATTTGAATCGCATTGCATAGGTGTTCGCGCGCACCCATGCGATGCAATTATGACAATCACACTATGTTTTGTGAACTGTTTCAGGTGTTGTTAATCTAACATTGACACCCACAGCAGATGGCATGGACACCATGCAATTGCTATGCAGTGCAATGTGATGCTGGCAAATCTTGTGCATTTCCCACATCACATCAGTGTGAACCGAAGCTCATGGTTTACAGAATTGGAAAAATTGGAAAAAAAAAAAAAAGAAGCAGAAGGTTTGTCACAGGTGCAGTAAGTGCCGGTTAACATTAGTGCGCTCTGTGAGATTGCAATGCAAATCAAATGCAATGTCTGTATGATGCGATTTCAGCCATACAGATAGTATGGCTGAATTCACATCGCATTCGGATCAAATTCGCACAGGACCCTTTTTTTGGTACGCAACAGAATCGGATCGCATGGGTGTTCACACCCATGTGATGCGATTCATGTCCGAACTGTCAGTTTGCAGTGCGATATGCAAACTGAAATGGGGGTGGCATTAACATTGTATTGATACTCCCAGCAGTTCGCATATGGCAGTGTGAAGGTGCGATGCGGGAACTCACAGTGGATTCGCAGGGTTCCCGCATCACACAAGTGTGAAGTGGTACTAACTCATATGCCGCGTACACATGACCGGTTTAGCCATCGTAATAAACTCAGACGGTTTCTCAGACGGAACTCCGACGGAATTCCATTCAAGCGAACAAACTGAAAAGGTGGCAGAGAGGGTCAGGGACAGGTAATCAGGCCGTTAAGAATGTTAATAAACCGCAGGATTACAGAAAGGGTTTGAAACTAACAGTTTCATTGAGGCCAGGGTATATCATGGCCTTGAAGCCATGTATCCATCTGGTCTCAAGCCATCTGGTCTTCTCCGCTCTTGACCATCTACCTCTGAATGCCAGAGGAGGTAGTGTGGACCGTGCCCTACTACAGCTTGAGACCAGATGGATACATGGCCTCAAGGTCATGATATACCTTTGGCCTCAATGAAACTGTTAGTTTCAAACCCTATCTGTAATCCAGCGGTTTATTAACATTCTTAACGGCCAGATTACCTGTCCCCTCCCCTTCAACCCCTAGAGGGATTTCCAATCCTTATTTCTTCACCATCCCCTCACCCCCCCCTTTTCATTCCGTCCCTTTTCCTTTTCCCTCCCCACTTTCTCTTCCCCTACACCCCCCCACCTCTTTTCCCTCTCCCTCAATTCCTTCCTGTATCCTGCTTTGTTCCCCCTTTCCCCCCCTTCCCTTCTTCCCCCCCCCTGTCCTCTTCTTTCCTCCCCCCACCCATTCCCCTCCCCCCTCCCTTTTCCCTCTCCCCCCCCATCCCTTCCTTCCTTTCCCCTACCTTCCTTCCCTTATCCATCCCCTTCCTCTTCCTTCCCCTTACTTCCATTTCTTCCCCCCCTTTTTTCCCTCCCCCTTTTTCTCCCTTTACACGACCCCCCCTCCCTTCCTCTGACTTTCTTTCCTTCTCACTCCCCCCCCCCTCCTCCTCCTTCTCCCATACCATATATACATGGTCTTTTATTCACACTTTTTCCTCACTAGACAGAGACCGGTCTCTTGGCCCTGTCCCTGGGGCTCTGTTGGCGTCTTTGTGTATACTGCTTAGTGTCCATCTTTCTCATTTGGCTCAACATCAAGCCGCAGGTAAAAACATCTTTGTTGGATGGCCGATGAGCATTGGGCAGGGCGGTCAGCAGCATATTTATTGTGTTTGTTTGTATTATAATTTTTGTACTGTTTTTAACTGTACTTTGTTCTATGCAGTATCACATCTACTTCTCAATAAACATCCCCTGAGGAAGCCCTAAAAGGCAAAACATGTCGGGATATGTCATTCCATGTTACTGTTGACTGACCATTTGTTCCATCAGTTGGTTAGATGTGTCTCTATCTCTGCATAGCATTAGACATGTGCACACTGAAATATTTCGTTTCGGAATTTCATTTTCGTCCAAAAAATACATTTATTTAGTTACTCCCGAAATTCGTTGTTATTTATTTCGTTTTTCGTTAAAAATTGCATTAGTCCGAAAATCCTAATTAAGATCGAATCTGTCATTGAATGCTTATGGTGTCTGTCGAATGTTCAAAGAAGATTCGACGGAGCAGCTAAACTGTGCGACGCCATATAGTTTACCTGCTCCATCGAATCTTCTTAGAACTTTCAACAGACACCATAAGCCAAAGTACTGTGTACTTAGTTCTAGCTATTTTACTGCTCCTCCTCTTTGGTTACAATCAGCCAATAACATTCATCATCATCATTATTTTTATTTATCTTTCCTCCCCTACGTCGAATTTTTCCTCCCCTACATCAAATCTTTCCTCCCCTACGTCGAATCTTTCCTCCCCTACGTCGAATCTTTCCTCCCCTACGTCGAATCTTTCCTTCCCTACGTCGAATCTTTTCTCCCGATGTCGAATCTTTCCTCCCCTATGTCGAATCTTTCCTCCCCTACGTCGAATTTTTCCTCTCTACGTCGAATCTTTTCTCTATGTAGAATAATCTTGGACTAATAGAGCTAAGGTTAGGCACATTCGACCACAGGTTTGATGGACAGATTGTTATTGTCATCATCATGTCGAATCTCCTATCTATATCGAACTGTTGTAGCAACGAAAACGAAAGTAATGCATTTGTTTATATCGGATCTTTCGTTTTTCGGACTCAGCACTTTCGTTATCGTTTGTTAAAACGATAACGAAAATACCTGAAATTCGGACGAAAATGCATTCGGACGAAAACGAATGCACATGTCTACATAGCATATGTATAGCCAAATACTTTTTAAACTGTATTCTGTGTAATAAACTTTGTTATATATTTTTTTACATTTTGGTGTATTGCTAATAACTGCTCTGCACCTTAAAATCCCACTAAAACCTTTCCACTGTTCACATATATTATTCAGGGATGTTGGTGCCATTTTCTTGACATTGTCACCTATCCATACAAACTACCATCCATAGGAACTGCGGTCTCTTTTTTTTTTTTTTTTTTAAAGGTAAATTTTTTATTTATTTTCTTTACAAAACAAACAAACAGTTACACATATACACATGTATACATTTGATGGATAGATAACAATACTGTAGTTATATTTGCGCTCAGTTCTTTTAAACTTTCTAATAGTGATCAGAACTTTTCTATATTCTTTACTAGGCGGGTGAGATGGTACTCTCGGAGCTGACCCATGAGCCCCATATCTTTAAGAATTTTTTTGGGCACCCTCTGGCTTTATAGGTTAGCTTATATAATGGGATCACATGGTTGACAATGTTAAGCCAGAAGGCTATCGTGGGTGAGGATTGCGATTTCCAATGGATAGTTATCGATTTTTTTTAGCATAAAACAATACTATTCGTATAAATGTTTGTATATTTTTTGATATACCCTCGTCATCAACATATCCTAGTAAGCACCTCAGGGGATTGCATATATTCGGTATTTGGATCAAGGAGCTAATGAAGGCTGTGACCTCCGACCAGAACTTCCTAATCGTATTGCACTCCCACATCAAATGGATGAAAGTGCCATCAGCCATATTGCATCTGGAGCATAATGCTGAGGGCACTTTTTTGAGTTTAAACAATAAAGATGGCATAAAGTATGATCTATATAGTAGTTTGGTCTGTATTACGGAACTGCAGTCTCTGACCATCTCCTGCAGCATGTCCGAAGTCTCTGAGCTTCTCCTGCAGCATGTCCGCAGTCTCTGAGCCTCTCCTGTAGCATGTCCGCAATCTGTGAGCCTCTCCTGTAGCATGTCCACAGTCTGAGCCTCTCCTGTAGCATGTCCGCAGTCTCTGAGCCTCTCCTGTAGCATGTCCGCAGTCTCTGAGCCTCTCCTGTAGCATGTGTATTAATGTGCCACATTACTTGCTCAATTATTTGGGATTGCTCCACTGCTCAGTAAGTGGTAATGATGAGCAGTAACCTGTAGCAACCAATCAGTGAACAGTAGTGATCTACTGTAATCTCTAGCAACCAATCAGTGAGCGGTAATGATGTGCTGTAACCCCTAGCAGCCAGTGAGTTGTAGTGATGTGCTGTAATCTTTAGCAACCAATCAGTGAAAAGTAATAATGTGCTGTAACCTCTAGCAACCAATCGGCAAGCAGAAATTATGTGCTGTAACCTCTAGCAACTAGTCAGTGAGTGGTAATCATCGGTTGTAACCTCTGGCAACCAATTGCAATCGCTTTGTGATCTGCTGCAGTAAACTGATTTTGAGTCTACCTGCTATTGTTTGTAGGTCTCAGAACTGAGAGGGGGTGCAAGAAAATTTTTGCCCAGGGTCCAATCAATATTAAAGATGGCCCTGATGGTGGGGGAGGGGGGCTAAATGCACCTTCCCCTAAGTAGAGAAAAATCCTTGCAGGGCCCAGTCTGTTGTTGCCATTTAGAGGAGTAGCCCACCTTCTCTCATTTCTTCTAGTGCACTGAAAAACCACTAGGAAACTGCTAATCCTTTAGACACATTTAGAGTACAGTTGTGTTGCTAAATATTGATTTACCTATTCTCGTATTGATTTTTCTGCTATTGATATAGAGCTGCTTATATAGATATATTTGTTTACCTTTATTACCTGAGGGCAGTTCTGCTCTGCTTAGTAAACTGCACTTTAATTGTCATTTATGCAAGTTCTTAATTATAGTCAAATAGTGTCTACTACTAAGGCCCCTAAAACACTTGTGTGACTTGTCCTGCGACTTGAGACTGCAAAGTCGCATGACAAGTCATACTCCATGATTTCCAAGGAGTACCATTCATATCTGTGCGAATTCAAGTTGCACCGACTTCAAAGTAGTCCTCCCTGTACTACTTTGGTCTGACTTTGATGTGAGTTAGACCTCAAGTTTAAACAGGCATTCCCTGAAATTGTGGCAAAATTGCATGACTTTAAGTTGCGGCAGTGTGAAAGGGGCCTAAGCAATTGTGTTCCTTTATTGCCTAGATCCTACAGTAACGGGAAAGGTTCTATATGCTGATGTTGCTACGTGCGTCTGTAGTGATTCAATAAACCAGGTGTGTCAGAGGGGCCAAGGGTGTTCTTGGAGTTTAGGCGCAGAACAGGGAACCCAAAATTACCAAGCAGCTCCTTCAGGGGTAGTGCTACACACATTACCCCAGTTTTGAGGGACAGGGGACCGAAACACTGCTGTGCTCAGGCAGCGTTAAGAGCCCTGACTCATTTAAGCAGGCCTTGTTGTGACTGAACAGCTTATTTGCAGCATGACTTTATTTTAGAGGTGACAGGACACCTTAACACTACTGTGGGCGGGCAGCGCTAAGACCCCTTTCACACTCACCTCTCACGTAACCTAAGAATTCTGGAGCTCCACCCATCGGCCAATGAGGAGTGATGTTGTGTCCGCGCATGACACCCCTCCCATCCACCTTATGAGGATCTCAAGTTAGGAAGGCCTGCTGCGTAGCTGATGGGCGTGAGTGCATAGTTACCAACAGTCCCGATTTTCCCGGGACAATCCAGATTTTGGGACCCTCGTCCCGATTTAAGCTTGTCCCGATTGTTTTCCTGGGATTTTGCTTTTGTCCCGGGAAAATTGGGAATGTTTTTGGCTAAAAACAGCAGCGGCTACACAAAAATGGCTGCCGCCGCCACGAGTGTTGTTTCCCCTTGTGTTCAGTGCAGAGAGGCGGCATTTCTCTTCAGTGTACAAATGGAAAATTCTATTGTACACTGAATCCTATTGGCTGCAGAGATTAGCGACCCCTCCCCGCTCTCCACTGAACACAAGGAAGTCATCAGCCTCCACCCGCCGCCGCCAACCCTCCGCCCCCCCGTGTGTCCGACGAGCGGGGACACTGATGGAAGGACTGGGGCTCCACTGGCTGGGGACACTGATGGTCCTGGCTCCCCCCTTTCACAAGGCTCCGTTTGTAAGACTCCTCGGCCCCACATCCTCATGCACTGCAGGTACCATCTTCTGAACACGCCTCTGCTCGGTATTGTAGTGTAGTGTAGTGTGCTATGTAGTGGATAGTGTAGTGTAGTAATCAGTGTAGTGTAGTTGTAATCAGTGTAGTGTAGTGGACAGTGTGTAGTGGACAGGTAGATCAATGTACTGGTCAGTATAGGAATCAGGTAGGTCAGTGTAGTGGTGAGTGTAGGAATTGTAACCAAGCTGGAACAGAGGCTAATCTAACTTCACCTAACAAGTAACCCACAAGATTTACCTATCAGCGGTAGATTAAAAATCTACCAGCGCTACATGTACATTTAGGAAAGAATCCAGGCCTAAAGCAATCTACTGAGCTTGCCAGAACCACCTCGGAGGGAGTCTATTCCACATTTTCACAGCTTTTACTGTGAAGAAACCTTTCCGTATCTGGAGATGAAATCTTTTTTCCTCTAGACGTAAAGAGTGTCCCCTTGTCCTCTGTATATTTAAAGTGATTGTAAGGGTATTTTTTTAAAAATAACAAACATATCATACTCACCTCCACTGTGCAGTTTGTTTTTCAAAGAGTGGCCCCGAACCTGGTCTTCTGGGGTCCTCTGGCGGCTCTTGTGGCTCCTCCCCGCATCAGATAATCCCCTCAGAGAAGCGCTCTCCCGGGGGATTACCTTGCGGCCGCGCTCCTTAGTCCAGCATTCGGCGTCCATAGAGGCCGAATGCAGGAAAGCCCCCGGCGCCCGTGTCATTGGATTTGATTGACAGCAGCGGGAGCCAATGGCATGCACTGCTATCAATCTATCCAATCAAGAGCCGGGAGCCCATGGAGGGAGAGACAGCACGTCCCCGCCGACTGAATGAAGGGGTTCAGGTAAGTAAAACGAGGGGGCTAGGGGGCCGGTGACTGCCAGGTGTTTTTTACCTTAATGCATAGGATGCATTAAGGTGAAAAAACACGAACCTTTACAACCCCTTTAAGGCGTAGTTGCAACGTGTCAAAAGTCATCATTGCCCAAAAAGTCATCATTGCCCATTTTAGCATCATCAAACTTTTTTTTAAATAATCTTACAGTGTGTTTGAGGAGTGTCTGTGCAATGCATCCGAAGCGCTCATTAATGATCTAGGCTCATTCATTTGCATTGCCTTAATAACAACACCTGTGCGATCCTTAAGGCCCCTTTCACCCGGCGCCTCCGGTAAGCAGAATCCGCTTACTCAGCGGGTGATCTCTCTGCTGATCCCAGCTAAGCAGGCAGATGACAGGTCTGTGTCCGCTCTGCTATGCAGAGCGGACACGGACACAACCCTGCTCTCCACTGGGGCAATCGGATGGAAATAGACCACCTGCCCATTTTCATCCGATGCCATCTGATCTAATCCACAGGACAGATGGCGAATAGGACCACCATCCGTCTGTTTTTGGCGGACAGCATCAGATGGTGGCAGGTGTCAGCGGACATGTGGGCGCTTACATCCGCCGCTCCATAGAAGAGACTGAAGGGTCCAATCAGGTCCACCTGAAAAACTGACAGGCAGACCTGATCGGGCAGCCTGTGTGAAAGGGCCAGTTTCAGTAGCAGCAGTTTCAGGATGGGGGGGGGGGCAGACCCTGCCCTTCCATTTTGGCCCCTCCCACTTCTCATAAGCCACACCCCTTATCAAATCCACCCACTCTGTCCCCTGTATTCCACTTGCTTCCACCCATAGTGTCGAGTATACAGCTCAGCATCACAGGACAGAGTATACAGCCCCAGAATCACAGAACAGTAGTATACAGCCCCAGCATTACAGGACAGAGTATACAGCTCAGCATCACATGACAGAGAATATAGCTCAGTCTCACAGATCAGGGTACACAGCTCAGTCTCACAGATCTGGGTGAATAGCGCACCTTCACAGATCAGGGTATATAGCTCAGCCTCACACAGTGGCGTCACTAGGGTTGGTGTCACCTGGTGCGGTATAACATGGGGTCACCCCCCACACACACACACTCCTCACCCTGGGCTCGGGCTGGCGGTGGACACCCCCCCACACCTGTTCTGAATCTGGGCGCTGGGTGGAGAGGAGAGAAGGGCAGCTTCACAGCGTGCAGCCACCGCGCCGCCCATGCGGAGATACTAGTAGTGTGTGAAGTGACGTCATCATCATGTCTGCAGTGCAGTGTGAGATGTGACAGGCTGGGGCTCACTTGCTCAGTAGGGTAGGGAGGAGAAAGAAGAAGGAGGACACACTCACACAGTGACCCACCAGGTGCGGCCGCGGTGCTGGAGGTGTGTTGTTCCAGCCCAGCGGGCTGCGGGGTGAACCGGTCAGCTGAAAAAAAAAATACCAGGGCTTTCCTCACCGTTGGGAGGGTGTCACCCCTCT
This sequence comes from Lithobates septentrionalis, assembly GCA_037952835.1. Taxonomy (NCBI): domain Eukaryota; kingdom Metazoa; phylum Chordata; class Amphibia; order Anura; family Ranidae; genus Lithobates; species Lithobates septentrionalis. The sequence continues at coordinate 658,042 of JBBDGP010001751.1, forward strand.
AGCGGGTGTCACCCGGGTGCGGACCGCACCCCCTAGCAACGCCTCTGGCCTCACAAATCTGGGTATATAGCTCAGCCTCACAGATCAGGGTATATAGCTCAACATCACAGATCAGGGTATACAGCTCAGCCTCACAGATCAGGGTATATAGCTCAGCCTCACAGATCAGGGTATATAGCTCAACATCACAGATCAGGGTATATAGCTCAACATCACAGATCAGGGTATATAGCTCAGCATCACAGATCAGGGTATATAGCTCAACATCACAGATCAGGGTATATAGCTCAACATTACAGATCAGGGTATATAGCTCAGCATCACAGATCAGGGTATATAGTTCAACATCGCAGATCAAAGTAAATAGCTCAGCATTACAGATCAGGGTATATAGCTCAATATCACAGATCAGGGTATATAGCTCAGCCTCACAGATCAGGGTATATAGCTCAGCGTCACAGATCAGGGTATATAGCTCAGCCTCAAAGATCAGGGTATATAGCTGAACATCACAGATCAGGCTTTAGAGCTCAGCTGTCAGGAAGCCCATGCCAGCAATCAAAATGGTGGTGACAGAACTTCTGTTCCTGTTGAGAGGTTGGGGAGGTTGTGCTTGCATACGCCTTTGCACGCGCCTGTGCGTGCGCGTGAGCGCTCATGGCACCAAAGTGGCTATTTAAACAGGGTCAGTACATGGACTCAGTGCTGTCTGCCCTACAGCGTTTCCTGTGTGATTTGCATTATTTACCTGACTTCTGTTCCTGTTGTGACCCGGCTTGTCCCTGACGTTTCTGTTTTCTGCCTGCATCCGACCTCGGCTTGTCCTCCACTCTGCACCTGCCTATTCCTCCTGCCAGTCCGGCCAGGAGTTTCAGTCCAGCTCCAGTGATCCTGCCAGGCACTCGTGCGACTCTGCATCCAGGCGCTCCCTGTCTGCTCTATCAAGGGCTCCAAGTCAGAGCTGTAAGAGAGGCCGTCCTCTGCATATCAGGCTCTACCATCAGGTACGTAACATCAGCCTCACAGGGTATATAGCTCCGCATTACAAATCAGGGTATATAGCTCAGCATTACAGATAAGGGTATACATCAGCCTCACAGGGTATATAGCTCCGCATTACAAATCAGGGTATATAGCTCAACATCACAGATCAGGGTATATAGCTCAGCCTCACAGGTCAGGGTATATAGCTCAGCATTACAGATCAGGGTATACAGCTCAGCATTACAGATCAGGGTATATAGCTCAACATCACAGATTAGGGTATATAGCTCAGCCTCACAGATCAGGGTATATAGCTCAGTATTACAGATCTGGGCATATAGCTGAGCCTAACCCTGGTAAACCCTTTTAAACAAATATAACAATATAAATAGTAAAATGCAATATATTTTTATCTTTCATTTGTTTTACTTTTTGTTTGAACCTACCAATCCGGCCGAGAGTCTGAAAGAATGCGCCGTGCATTCCATCCATGGAGACGCAGCATCACTTCCTGTTTCCCACTGGCACAGAGAAACCTGAAGTGATGCCGCAGCTCCGAGGAAAGCACCGCCCATGTCCTACGGTGGTGACAATAGAAAATAACACAACAGGAGAATGACTGCAATATGGGAGTGCTGTGGCGTATTGCTTTGCGCCAAAAGGACTCCCAAAAGCAGCCAAATGAAGCGTCTCACCTGCAATCACGTGATTGCATAGGGCGGCGCCTGTGCCCCCCCTATAGACGGGCCGCCACTGGCCAGTTTACTGTCCTTCAGACTTCAAGGGAGCCGGACTGTGGCCAGTGGGAGTAGCAAATGCCCTGGCATCAGTGAGAGTAGACATTGCTTCAGGCTTGGTGGTCAGTGGGAGAAAAAAAATACATAGCAGTGGTCAATAGGAGGAGGAATATTATCCCATTTTTGGTGTCCAGGAGGGAATAGTGCCCCCCTGTTGGTGTCAGGTGCAAATATTAGTTCCCACTGTTGGTGACAGTGGAAGGATTGGTGCCTCATCATTGGTGTCAGTGGGTGGAATAGTGCCTTGTATCAGTGGGAGTAGGAGTGCCCCAAGGGCCAAAAATAGCAAACAAAGGGCCACATCCGGCCAGCGGGCAGCAATATGTGGACCACTGCTATAGACAGTAACACATTATATTCTTCATCTTCTGGGGAAAGAGGGATTCTAGAGTTCCAATTTAAAAAAGTGAACTTGAAAAAATGTAAATAAAACTGATCCTGTGGGCCAATTGAAGCCTCCTGCAATGTAGCCACAGGCTGCAACGTCCACCCCTGCTGTCAGCAGCCTGTCAAATTTCATGACAGGCTTAAATGTGTGACAGCTGGACACTACCAAGTGTGGCTACATCGCACTGGAGATTAAGGCCACTGCGACCTGTGACGATAGATATCTGCAGATCCCTGCTGCGGCTGTAAACATCTAGGTGCAGCCGCCGACCCCATTGACTATAATGACAGGTAGCTGGCAGCGCCAGCTATTTGTGGCTCTCCGCACAACCGGCAATTACCTGCGGTGATCGCTGCTGGACACACAATCCAAAGATTTAAAAGCATGACTTTTTTTTTCCTGCATTTTAGTACATTGGGAGGCTCATAGAGGTCAATGACAACACATCAAAATGTGTTTTTATGCATTGGCAACAGGTATTAACAAGCCTTCATTGATGACAGTTATTGGTAATTTCAAATGATAATATCACAAACACATTGAAGATGCACGCCTAAACGCATGTCAACCCATAAAGAAAACGCATACTGATACATGACAACACAGCTGCCTAACGCTACGAAAAAATGCACCTCTATGTACATTCATAGATCATAATGGTCCCCAAACCATTAGAGTTTCTGTTTATGGCGTCATGAGCGAACGTAAGCAGTTTCCTGGATCGCATTTGCATTCGCTGATTTCACGTGTCGCCTGCAATTGCTCTTTAATGGTATAGTGGAGCATATAATTCCCTGTGGGTAGTCGTGTTGGATAATGATCTGCAGCTGCCAGATGCCATTGATTTAAAGGGCAACTGCATCTGCAATCAAAAAGCTCAGTGCTGAAATGATACTGTCATAATGCCGCCTGTAACCTACTTCTACCTCTATAAAACCCTATTCATAATGCCTTACATGGGACCGCTGCAGAGCTGCATTGCGTCTGCTTTATTTATACCTCCAGAGGGATGGGTGCCTGAACAGGGATGGATATGAAGCAAAGTCTTGCAAAAATGGCGATAATTTTGGCAGAAAATATTTCAGCAGAGGCTCCTATCCAGTCTCCATACCAGAGATGCTTTAAGAAAACACACATGTAACCACTGAAATGGACCCATACAGGGAGTACACGCTTAAAATATTGCTTTTGTGTGGAAATACCCTTATCCTTTTAATAAAAGGTTCCAAAAACATCTGATTTTCCACTGCTGACTAATCTGCAGGCAGGTGAAAAATGGCAGCAAGAATGTATTTTGTTCTGGTCTGGGATCATGACCTTGCCACAAAGGTGACTCGTTCACTTTAACCACTTCAGCTCCGCACGGTTTTACCACCTTCCTGACCAGGCCATTTTTTGCAATACGGCATTGCGTCCCTTCAACTGACAATTGCGTGGTCGTGCGTCACTGTACTCAAAAAAAATCGATGTCCTTTTTTCCCCACAAATAGAGCTCTCTTTTGGTGGTATTTGATCACCTCTGCGGTTTTTATTTTTTGCGCTATAATTAAAAAAAGACTGACCATTTTGAAAAAAAAACAAAAAACAATATTTTTTACTTTCTGCTATAAAACATACCCAATAAAAAAATATAACAAATCAAACTTCTTCATCAATTTAGGTCAATACGTATTCTGCTACATATCTTTGGTAAAAAAAATCCCAATAAGTGTATATTGATTGGTTTGCGCAAAAGTTTTAGCGTCTACAAACTATGGGATATTTATTTATTTTTTTAACTAGTAATGGCGGAGATCAGCAATTTTTAGCGGGACTGCGACATTGCGGCGGACAAATCGGACACTGAACTGACAGTTTTCGGGGACCAGTGACATTGTTACAGTGATCAGTGCTAAAAAAAAAATGCACTGTTACTGTACTAATGACACTGGAAAGGAAGGGGTTAACATCAGGGGTGATCAAAGGGTTAAGTGTGTCCCTAGGGGGTGCTTTCTAACTGTGGGGAATGTGCTTTCACTAAAGGAAAACAGAGATACGTGTTTCTGCTTAGCAGAAACACAAGATCTCCATTTTCCTCTCTGGCAGACCGGCGATCTGCCTTGTTTACATAGGCAGACTGCCCCTCGGCCTCTCCTCAGAACGATCACAACTGGAGTGGGGCTCAGACGGCGTGTGCGCACACCCGGAGCCTAAGAAAGAAATCAGGTACGCAATTTTGCGCTTAAGGGCCACCCTGCCGCAGTATTTATACGTGGGGCGGTCCTTAAGTGGTTAAAGCAGTATTAACCCTAAAAGCAAACATTTATTTTATTGCAGCTTACCAATTCTTTTGGGGTTGACTGCTTTGTTTCTTATATTTTCACCCGGAGATCAGGCCAGTGAGTCTAGAGCAAGTCTCTAATGCAAATGTACCAGTTAGAGGGTTAAGACAAACCATTTTAACACTGACAGGGGTGTTTTTGTAACTGCTCATAAAGTGTTAGCTGGAGTTTGGCTTCAATTTGTCAGTGTATTTAAATCTGCTAGTACATTTACCACTCCCCTCCCCCCAGACTGACAATGCCAGACTGATGCAGCCACAACATCTATTCATCTTAAGGTCTCGTTCACACATCCTCAGCAGGTAAAAACATACTGAAAAAAAGCCTTAAAAAAGAAAACAAATTCAGACATCACATCTTGTGACTGGTAAGCTGCAATATATTATATTTTTGGTTTTGGGTTTAATACCCGAGTGACCCGGAGACCTTAATCTGGGAGTAATTAGGGAAAGTAAGAAAATTCACAAGATTTTTCTACAAACTGGTAATGTTTAGTATCATTAAAGTGTTATAACACCTGCAACAGTAAAAATCAGTCTGTATATGCAGTAAAGCATGCTTGTTATACTCACTGTGGAACCTAAGGAATTAATCCTCTGCATTGTGTACAAAGGCTGTTTGATTCTGTATGCGCAAATTCTTCCCTTCTTGCATTGCCCTCAAAACAGGTCCGGATAAGACAGAGTAATGGGGTCAGGCTGCACATGCTCAGTTTGGTGTGTATTTCTTCTTGGGAGAGTGCATGTGATCAGCATAGGGCCAATCAGCACTGTCGAGACAGAGGGTCAGGGGTCCTACATCATGATAGGACAGCCAGTGCAGTATGGAAACTCCTCCTACAAGCTTTAACCAGACAATGATAGAAGTCACAAGACTGCTATATACTGCTGATGAGAAAAGGTATTTAGCCATTTAAATTTACTAAAATTATTACATTTCCATGTTCTGTGTACTGTGGGAGACCAGATATAGTGAATGCAGGCTCCTGGGTTTAGTAACATTTTAAGGGATTTTTCTCTCCTGGAGAAAAGGGAATGATCGCTACATGCTTATGGATGTAGCACCCTCCTAGATAGATGCTAAGAATTAGATAAGTTAGATTTAGTTTGCGTTTTTGATAGGTAAATTTAGTTGTCACTCTGTAGTCAGTGGGGCTGTATTGGTTTGGTAGGTAAAAGCATATTTTGCTCATTTTATTCTGTGAAGCTGCAATCTGCTAGTCAGGTCTGCTCAGTGTGTTAAGCTGCTGCCAGTCTGGTCTATAGTTTCTTCTGTATCCAGGGAACTTGAGAAGCTTCTGGATGATAAATGTGAAGCTATGTAGATAGCAGCATGAATATTAGATACAGCCCTGGCCTATCCCAGAGAGGTAAGCTCTGATGGCAGGCGGGGAGACTGTATATATTCTGTGAGCACACTGAGCCCATTATCTTTTCCCAGAGTGGATTAGTCCAGCCTGGGGAGCACACTGCCCTCCCAGGCGGAAGCTGCTGTTGGTGATACCTCAGATGGGCAACCTGAGGGGCTTGGATGCTGAGACCCACGAGCTAAAGAGAGCTGACTGAGGGGGGCTGCCTGCTGAGGATCTGTCTGGTATCACAGGAGTAAGGTGTCGCTTGGAAGTTAGAAGGAGGCAACCAGCTGTCCTTGGGCCTTGTGGATACAGACGTTGAGAGATGTTGGGGACCTTTGTGCTTTTGCTATTCCTTAGGTACTATATAGACAGCTGTGGGGCTATTTATAGGGGACACCGACTGGTGTTCAGAAGAGTTTTGTCCACCTAATCCTCTACTTAAAGGGGCTCTGCTCTTGTGGCCCTAACCACTACTACTAAGATAAAGTCTACTGTTTGTTCCAAGCCTGGGCTTCAATATAGCTTGTCCTGAAGTATGCCTAAGTCCTCAGTTGTACGTAGTTCTTGTTTTTGGAGTATCCCACCTCTACCCCCAACCCTATCCAAGTTCTCCAAAAATAAAAAACACAAACCAACTCCCCTAGACTGGTTATTGAACAAACGTGTGAATACGTTTGTGTGCCTAGCTGCGGGGCAAAGTCCGTGGGGAAGACCTGTACAGTAATTCTGCGGCTCCTACGGGAGTAGCGCTACATGGATATGCACCAACATACTGAAACATATCTCCTAACGATGACAAATATTTCTAATGTGCAGTGTTTAAAGATGAACCCAATAAATTATCTTTATTGCATGCTTATGTAGCCATGGTGTTAGCACTACTGACAAACAATCCGCCGAATCACCCCACTGCCAGACTTCATGCATCCTTTCCAGAGACAATGAACAGTCATTTGCGAGTTTTGTTTTTGTTGTTTTATTGGGGGGTACAACTTGGATAGGGATTGGGATATGGGATGCCCATAGAATTAGAATTAATATACCTTGATCTGTTTAGAGCCTGAAGATAGAATGTGCACACTTGACTAAGTAGAAATCTTCTCATGCAGACTATTTCTCCCTGCATCTCCATGCAGACTGCTGTTACTAAGAGTTCTCCATCCATCACCGTGTGAGGGACAGAAACATCACTTTTGACCGTGTAAAAGTAATGGTCTCAGTTCTCTTCACCACCTGCCCAAACTTGCTTCTCCTTGCACACTTGGTTTCCTCCTGCACAACGTGTAATTACATTAGGGTATAACACATCCTCTTCTAATGGGTATGAAGAACTCACTCTGAATAAGCCCCTCTACTGGCTCTGTTGACTCGCTGCTACTAGGCCTGAGGCCTGCAGAACCTCTCCCCGGAGGCCTAGTAGGTTAAAGTCTATGTTCTAGGAAATGGACTACTGCTCCCAGCCAGTCCAACTTGCAAACCATGTGTTCTCCGGCCACACTGGTTTGACACACACATCCCCACAGTCTCTTTTCTGGTCCATGACTAAAGGATTCGTCAACCTTGGGTCCTTACCATTAGATTAAAGACACAGACCGTGTGACATGGGTTTTAAAAGGCCACAGCAGCCCCATTTATTAACCAAATAATAAATAACATAACGTGAAAACACGTAACACATACCCGTAAGAACAAAAATAATATCCAACAGCAAGAGGTCTTTGGGTGTATTAAAAAAGGCACACTTTAATGACTTTAACCACTTCCCGCCCGGCCTATAGCGGATTGACGGCCGGGCGGTGGTTCAGTTATCCTGACTGGGCGTCATATGACGTCCTTCAGGATAACATGCCGCCGCGTGCCCGCAGGGGCGCGCATCGCGGCGATCGGTGGATCGGTGTGTCAGTCTGAAACACCGCTACACCGATCTTGGTAAAGAGCCTCCGGCGGAGGCTCTTTACCACGTGATCAGCCGTGTCCAATCACGGCTAATCACGCTGTCAATAGGAAGAGCCGTTGATCGGCTCTTCCTCACTCGCGTCTGACAGACGCAAGTAGAGGAGAGCCGATCGGCGGCTCTCCTGGCAGGGGGGGTCTGCGCTGATTGTTTATCAGCGCAGCCCCCCCGCAGATCACCACACTGGACCACCAGGGATCGCCACTAGGACCACCAGGGAAGGGAAACATGTGGATGGCCAGGTATGTACCCCATGACCATCCACATGTGCCCAGTCAGTGCCAAATCTGAGCCAATCAGTGCCCACAAATGGGCACTGATTGGCACAATTATGTTGCAGTGATGCCCGGCAATGCCACACTTAGGGGCATCACTGCCATCAATCAGAATCATCAGTGCCACCCATCAGTGTCCATCGGTGCCACCTGTCAGTGCCCATCTGTGCCCATCTGTGCCCACCTATCAGTGCCCATCCGTGCCCATCTGTGCCAACTATTAGTGCCACCCATAACTACCCATCAACGCCACCTACGAGTGCCCATCAATGCCACCTACGAGTGCCCATCAGTGCCGCCTATCAGTGCCCATCGGTGCCACCTATCAGTGCCCATCAGTGCCACCTACCAGTGCCACCTATCAGTGCCCATTAGTGCCACCTATCAATGCGCATCAGTGCCGCCTATCAGTGCCCATCATTAGTGCCCGTCAGTGCCACCTCATCAGTGCCACCTCATCGGTGCCCATCAGTGCCGCCGTATCAGTGCCCGTCAGTGCAGCCATATCAGTGCCCGTCATTGAAGAAGAAAACGTACTCATTTACAAAAAATTTTAACAGAAACAAAGAAAAACGTGTTTTTTTTCAAAATTTTCTGTCTTTTTTTATTTGTTGCACAAAAAATAAAAACCGCAGAGGTGATCAAATACCACCAAAAGAAAGCTCTATTTGTGGGAACAAAATGATAAAAAATTTGTTTGGGTACAGTGTAGCATGACCGCGCAATTGTCATTCAAATTGTGACAGTGCTGAAAGCTGAAAATTGGGCTGGGCGGGAAGGTGTCTAAGTGCCTGGTATTGAAGTGGTTAATGGTCTATATCCTCAGCTGTGCCCCAACTGGCTCGAGGACGCTCGGACATCACACCAACTTCCATATTTCCTTCCCCCAGGGGACTTATCTCCTGGGAGAACCACCGCTAACCAAAGGAAAGCGCCATCCTTAGATGGGCCCCACTAATCCTGTGACCATGCAAAATTTTCACTGACCCCCCAAAGACCCCTTGAACCGCCGACTGCTGCGACAAAATTGAACAGTACACCTTAACATGAAATTATACCATAACCATAAATATAGTTGTTGTTGTTTTTTTTTTTTTTTTTTTATGTGTTCCTTCTCTTTTTTTTTTTTTTTTTTGAAAAGCAAAACATGTAACAACAACAACATGTACCCCATCCTTAAATACCAACACTCCCTCAACCTGTCCAGCATGCTAACCCCTAACACAAGGGCGGGAGGGTGGGAAGATGTCTCCTCTCCAACTTCTCTGAATGATGAAGAATCCACCCCCTACACCGGACCCCAAGCCTCTGGACCCTGCCCCATCTGCTTTCTACCTCCAATCAGGTAAGAGATGACTTCATGCCCCCACCACTGACCTGACTGACCGTTACTTGACCCCTGTTCCTCCCATAGTCATGCAGCCCCTGCGTCCATTCTCTCCTATGGGTCTCACTTGACTAAAGGATTCGTCAACCTTGGGTCCTTACCATTAGATTAAAGACACAGACCGCGTGACATGGGTTTTAAAAGGCCACAGCAGCCCCATTTATTAACCAAATAATAAATAACATAACGTGAAAACACGTAACACATACCCGTAAGAACAAAAATAATATCCAACAGCAAGAGGTCTTTGGGTGTATTAAAAAAGGCACACTTTAATGACTTTAATGGTCTATATCCTCAGCTGTGCCCTAACTGGCTCGAGGACGCTCGGACATCACACCAACTTCCATATTTCCTTCCCCCAGGGGACTTATCTCCTGGGAGAACCACCGCTAACCAAAGGAAAGCGCCATCCTTAGATGGGCCCCACTAATCCTGTGACCATGCAAAATTTTCACTGACCCCCCAAAGACCCCTTGAACCGCCACATGAGCTTGATTGAAAACCTCATTCAAGCGAATCCCTCCACACCTGCAAAGCCCGAACCACCCCTTCCTGAAGGCCAAGGGACCAGATGTCTATACCCACAGCATTTAAATGAACACCGTCATCTCTCCAATAGCGAACAGACTGATCCTCCAACTCCCTGTGTCGGACCACTATACCTCCCAACCTGGCCACAAACTTCCCAATCTCCCGGTTCAACTTGGTTCTGGCTTTGTTCACTCGAACTACGGAGCGGGCGAAACGCCACCTCTTTCTCGCCACAATATCGGACCATACTATGATGCAGCCAGGGAAATCACGCAAAAGGCGCAAAACATCAAACTTTATATCCCTCGCCAAATCCCTGGCTGCACGCACCCCTAAATCATTGCCCCCTGCCTGGAGAACTACCACATTCGGTGGCCTGTCAACTCTGGAAAAATAATGAAATTCCGGGATAACCTGGCCCCACATCATTCCACGAATCCCTAACCATTTTAGGACAGCCTCACTCCGTGAAATGCTCAGTTGTCTCCCATCCGGTCGGACATCTGCCCGAACAGCCCCCCAGAAAACATATGAATCCCCCAGGATCCACACCAGACCAGTAGGAAGACCTGAAAGGAAACAAAAAGGAACATAGAACCATGCACAACATACAATGACACTTCAAAGCAGATGAGGGCGAACATAAATCTTAAAACGATCTGACTCCCACCTCCCTATCCGTCTCACTACCTGGGAATCCAAACCCCACCTGTCCGCTTCTGTGGCTGCCCCCACACGAAAGGAGTGAGTATTAAACTGTGAAACCTCCCTACCCGCCTGCTTTAAACAACGCCGGAAAGCGGACAAAAATTGAAAACGCGACAGGGATGAACCATCTTCGTGCAATAAAAAGGTCCCCGACCCCAACCCTCTCGCTTCAAGATACCGTTGCACCGAAGAAACCGGACAAACAGATGCCGGCAGTACCCGAAACAATGACACAGAAACTCCTTTTCCCAACTGATCCGTTTTAGACTTACTAATATGAATCTGAACACACTCCCCTGACATTGTCACGTCGTTCCATTGTAACCCCCCGGCCCCTGACCTGTTCTTGCTCACCAGCTCCCCAATACGCAACGCCCCGAAAAATGCTAATGAAAAAGCCACTGTGAACAGCCTCACCTCATAATTAGAAGTACAAACCCCTGGCAACAGCCCCACCAACTCCTGAAGCAAGTCAAACGAGACCGGGCGCCTAGAATCCGTCTGCATTCGCCCCTTCCGGAACCCCTTCATGGCCTGGCGCACCCTAAAATCCTTTGTCACATCCGTCAGGCCTTGACTCCGAAAGAAAAAGGCTGAGGCAGCTAAACTCTTGTTCATTTTCGACACCGATGTGCCCTGCGCAAACCCATTCCCAATAAAGTACAGCAGCAAAGCCAAATGCTCCTGTTGTGAAACATTCCTCCCAACCGAACTTACCAGGTTAGACCACTCACCCCACACCGACGAGTACGCTGCCCATGTACCCCCGGTCACCGATCGACGTAACAGCTCCTCCGTTACTCCAATGCCAGTCTCCACAGCCTGTCTGGACAAGGAACCCCCAGTTGCTCCGACTCCGGCGCCAACCTTCGAAACCTTGTCCACTGAAAACGAGACAAAGAATCGGCAATGGAATTCAAAATACCCGGGACATGAACAGCTTGTACAAGACAATTCAAACTTAAACACCGTAAAACCAAGTGACGCAGCAATCGCACCACCGGCGGCGAAGAAGCTGACAAGCTCGATATTACCTCCACCACCCCCAAGTTGTCGCAGTGAAAACAGACCCGCCGGTCCCGAAATTTGGAGCCCCAAATCTCAACCGCCACCACAATCGGAAATAGTTCCAGCAACACTAAATTACGCAAGAACCCCGCCACACTCCACTCCTTGGGCCACGCCGCCGCGCACCAAGCCCCTTGGCAAAAAGCCCCAAAGCCCGAACTACCCGCCGCATCCGTGAAAATGTCAATGTCGGAAGCTGCCACAACAGAGGCCATCCATAATGACCTGCCATTATACGTGACCAAAATTTTTTCCCAAACCCTCAGGTCAGCCTTCAGTTCCCTTGAAAGCCTAATGAAGTGATGCGGCATAAGAACCCCTGCGGTAGCAGCACAGAGACGACGACTAAAGATGCGTCCCATAGGCATGATGCGGCAGGCGAAATTAAGCTTACCCAATAACGACTGCAACTGCCTAAGCCTCACCTTCTTTGCCGCCAGCGCCTCCGCCACCCCCCGACGCAAGTCTTCCAGTTTGTCGCTCGGGAGCCGACATTCCATGAGACGCGTGTCAAAGATAATGCCCAAAAATTGTATGACCGTGGAAGGACCTTCCGTTTTACCCGGCGCCAAGGGAATCCCAAAACGGGTCGCAATAGATTCCAAAGTGTGCAACATTACTGAGCAGACTGAAGAATCCGGAGGACCAATGCAGAGGAAATCATCGAGAGTGCAGCACCGACCTCAACTGAGTCTCTTCCCGAACCACCCATTCCACGAAGGTGCTGAAGACCTCAAAATATGCGCAAGAAATGGAACAGCCCATCGGAAGACACCGGTCAAGATAAAACTGCCCCTCCCAACGACAACCCAGCAAATGCTGACTGTCCGGGTGCACTGGTAGCAAGCGAAAAGCGCATTCAATATCCGTCTTTGCCATCAATGAACCCTGGCCCAACTTCTGAACCCACGAATTGCGGCATCAAAAGATGTGTACGACACTGCAGCCAAATCCGGAGAAATCGCATCATTCACCGACGTCCCTTTTGGATACGACAAATGATGAATTAACCGGAATTTGTTGGGTTCCTTTTTGGGGACAACCCCCAAGGGGGACACATGTACAGACGACACGGGGGGGTGCTCGAATGGTCCAGCCATTCTCCCAAGTTCCACCTCCTTCGCCAATTTGGCAGAAACAACCTGTGGAAATTGGCGGGTTGATTTTAAGTTTTGGTGCCGAGGCGACGGGGTCACTGGCCCCGAACACGGGATCCGAAAACCATGTGCAAAACCATCAGCTAAAAAACGTGGCGCCTCCCTCCGCGGATACCTATCTAGATACGGCACCATCGCGGGGAGGTTTACCGGCGTCTTCCCTTTTTGAAGCCGACTCGACGGGTTGGAACTTTCCTTTCTTAAAACACTTGGCATAACTGTGGGAGCCCCCGCAACCAGAGCACTCGTGACGGAAGCGACAGTTCGTGCCAAAACGGCACGACCCCTCGTTATACTGCCAACAAATTCCTTTCCGTTGTGAGGCCGACTGTCCAGCGGTACCTGAACCGCCACCCCCCCCAAGAAAGGGCTGTCCCGACACCCGTGCTTGGGACATAAGCTTCATCCAAAGCCCAATGTCCTTATGATCCCAACGCAAGCCCGGACGCAAAGCTTTGCGCTGTCGGAATTGCTCGTCATAACGCAACCGAGCAACACCCCCATAAACCCGATAAGCCTCCCCAATGGCATCCAGATAACAAAATAGTGGAGAACAATTCTCCGGCGCTTTTTCGCCAATCACGCTAGCCAAAATGGCAAACGCCTGAAGCCAATTCGCAAAAGTGCGCGGAATAAGCCTCCAGCGACGCTTCTCTTCCTCCTCCTTCTTGCTTTCGTCTGCCTTCCCTTTGTCAATATTACATTTTTCCAATGGCAAAAGAGAGAATATTTCAACATATTCCCCTTTCCAAATTTTTTCCCTTACGTCTGGCTTCAAATGGACCCCCAGTGGGCCCTCGAAGCACACATAAATTTCGCACTTCGCCGCATCCGCCAACCGCACCTTATCCTCAGCAGACTCTTTCCCTTTACTTGCGTCCGCCCCAGACACTTCTGTCTGCGACGCGGCTGTTACGCTATCACCGGGGGGCGCCCCTGCCCCCAAGACCGCCACCGGCCCCGTTGAGGGAACCGTGGTAGGAAAACTAGAGATCCCGCCCAAGGCAGCCGGAGCCCATGCCCCAACAGGCCCTTGAGATGTGCTAGGAGTTCCCGCCGGGTCAAAACGAGCCAACAAATCCCGAAAACCTGCAAAAAATGCGGACAAAACCGGCGCGGCACCCGCATCTCCCCCCACAATTCCTGGTCCACCTGTACCAGCCCCCGCAGAAACCCCCACTGCACCCCCCCCCCCCACCTGACTACTAAGTATAGGTAAAATTAGCGACTTACCAGGCTGCAGCCGCACCGCCACACGACTAGCCGTCTGTCCGGATCCCAGCTGACTCCTCAAGGCAGGACGCCTCCCGACTGACCGATCATCATCATCATCTGCGCTGGTAATCTCGCCGGACTCAGCCGAAGAATCTTGCCGCGGCGACGTCCCCTGCCTCCTTCGCACCGACGACTCTTCACCTGGGCTCCCGGAAGCCTCCTCTTCTTCCCCAGGCACAGTTCTCACCCCCGAAGAGCTGCTGGGCACTGTAGTACCTCCAGCTGCAGCAGGGACGCGCTGCCTCTTTAAGGGGGCGTGTCCCCCAGCTTGAAGACTTGTACTGCTCCCGGCCTGCGATCCCGCTGGCGAACCAGCAGAGGGCGCTCCAACCCCCCTGCCGTTCGTGTCAGTTCCTTTCTCATGCTGAATCCTCTTCTGTGCAGCGGCCGTGGAGGGAGCCGAACGCTCCGGAGCCCTGCGTCTGCGGCTGGCGGGGGACGATGGCGGCACCCCCCCAGTGATAATCCTCCGGTCCTGTGGCTCCACATCGCTCTGAGCAGCTGAGGGGTAAGTCCGCCCCCCACCGCTGATACCGCTGCTTCTCCCACGCCGAGCCGTCCTCCCCACCGTGACATCCATGCGGGGGGGGGGGGGAGGGGGATGGCTGCCTTCTGCTCCGGCCAGTGTTGCGAGCTGCAGGAGAGCGCTGGGGGGTAGGATTCCTCCCAGGGCCCCCACCGGAACTGATAGGATGCAGCCCGGCAGCAAGCCCTGGAGGGTCCCTGGGACAGGGGCTCCTTCTAGCCTGTTGAGCCCGTGGGACAGGAGATGGGCTCAGGCGCTCCGGAGGGCGCACCTTCCTGGCTCGTTTTCGCCCTGGGGGAGAAGGGGCAGGTGAGGGGGAAGCTCCCGTCCCCCCAAGCACATCAGATAGCTGCTGCTGCAGCCACTGAGGGCCCCGCTCGACCGCTGCGGCCCTGACCTGAGCCAGCAAGGCATCAAGATCACTCATCTCCCTATTTCTCTAACCTGCAGGTGATCAGCAAGGGTGTCCCTAGAAGATGTCTCCTCTCCAACTTCTCTGAATGATGAAGAATCCACCCCCTACACCGGACCCCAAGCCTCTGGACCCTGACCCATCTGCTTTCTACCTCCAATCAGGTAAGAGATGACTTCATGCCCCCACCACTGACCTGACTGACCGTTACTTGACCCCTGTTCCTCCCATAGTCATGCAGCCCCTGCGTCCATTCTCTCCTATGGGTCTCACTGGACTCCTCACCATCCACCGTGTGCATGATGAAGACTCTGCTAGTGACCGTGTAGAAGCAGAGTTCCATTACAGACTCCCTGGCACATCCTCCAGCCATCCACCATACCTCCCAACATTTTGAGATGGGAATAAGGGACACCTACTAGCCAACATATGTAGGCATAGGACACTCCCCCTGCCACACCCCCTTAAAGGAGAATTAACCAAAAAAAAGTTAATTAAATCCATAAGGGCTTTTTTTTAACCACTACTATTTCTTTATATTGGCTTTTAACATTTACAAATGCAGCAATTTAGAAGTTGGGTGAAAGGTTTAGCACTGGGAAACACTTTTTGAAAGATAAAAAGTGCATTTTATATACAATTATATGGATCAGACTAAAATGAGGGACAAATGAGGGAGAAAGAGGGACAGAGGGACATTGCTCCAAATCAGGGACAGTCCCTCGAAATCAGGGACAGTTGGGAGCTATGCATCCACTGTGGTAACACTCACCAACCTTCCAACCTTCCAGCCCTGAGTCGTTGATGAGGAATTTTCCCGCACCATGTGTTCTGACAGCTTCTCCTGCCCCTTCTGTTCCAGGAGTTCCCTGCCACCGACCGTGTGGTGACAGAGACATTGCCGTGTAAAGGCAATGTTCCCTCACAACTCTCCCCAGGCCTCCTCCTGTGATCCCACACCTCCCCCTCCCCCCCCGATGGGGGTGTGATCCTGCGGCTGTCTAGCACTCCATTCCTCACGTCACTCAGTCGACTTCTCCTCCCCAGCAGCATGTGACCACAGCATATATAGAAGGCCCGCCCCCTACCAATGCCAGTTAGGGATTGGTCAGGGCTCCCACATGTGCTGCCTGCCACTCCAGCTCTAGGCCCAGCCTCCTCTTCCAGAACATTCTCCCTGGAAGCAGGGGAGGTGCCTCAGAGTGGAGCCCAGGTGGTCACACCCACTGCTATTCTAACCACTCCCAGCCCCAGAATCAAAACAGACAGGACTAGCTTGCAGCATAGGCCTGCCTAAATTTGCCTGTGCTAAATAAACCTAGTAAAATAACCCTTACTAGCACCTACCTTCATGTAGGGGGTGCTACACTTACCTTGGTCCAGCCTGGCGCAATATATGTAACTGTATACATATTCCATACACAATAGGCCGGTGGGGAAGTGGACCATCTCTACAGCAGTTCATGCTACTAGAGTGATAGCCTTGGTCTTCTGAGTCCTGTGCCAAACAGCTTCCTCTCCACACACTCCCCACAGGGAGTTGCTCACTTGGCACTGCCACCATTCACAGAACGCCTTGTATGTTCTTCAATGAATGCAATGCAATCTCTGATTGATTGAGGTGGAGATCATGGTGTCACCACCCTTCTCTGAGCTGAGTGAGTGACCCCCTGTGGTCAGTGTGCAGAGGGGAAGCTGTTTGCACTGAATGTGAGCAGGATCCAGGAGATCACAGACATCAATGATTGTCAGTTTCACCAGAGGCCCATCAGGTATGAGATTTGCATACTTACATTGTGCCAAGCTGGATCAATGTGCTGTAACTGCAACACAGATCATACCTGGAGTAAGATTATGATGCGCTAGCATGTACAGAGATTTTATGTATTACATTTTGATATCAAGTGTGTGATTCCACCATCTTGATAAGGACCCAGAAGTTTATTTATATATATATATATATATATATATTAGATAGATAGACCATCCACCAAATATTGAGTAGGTCCCCCTTTTATCGCCCTGATCCATCAAGGCATGGATGCCACAAGACCTCTGAAGGTATGCTGTGGCATCTGGCAGCAAACCATCAATAGCAGATCCTTTAAGTCCTGTATGTTGCGAGGTAGGGTTTCCATTGCTCAACTGGATTGAGATCTGGAGAATTTGGAGGCCAAGTCAACCCCTTAAACTCATTGTTGTGTTCCTCAAACCATTCATGGACAATTTTTTCAGAGTGGCAGGGAACATTATCCTGCTGAAAGAGACCACTGCCATCAGGGAATACCAATTCCATGAAGGGGTGTACTTGGTCAGCAATGTTTAGGAGGTGATATGTGTCAAGTAACATCCACATGAATGACAGAAACCAAGGTTTCCAAGCAGAGCATTGTCCAAAGTATCATACTGTCTCCACCAGCTTGTCTTCTTCCCATATTACATCCTGGTGCCATCTCTCCCCCAGGTAAGCGATGCAAACACTCCGCCTTGCATCCACATGATGTTAAAATAAACGAGATTCATCAGACCAGGCCACCTTCTTCTGTTGCTCGGTGGTTCAATTCTGATGCTCACGTGCCCATTGTAGGCGCTTTTAGCTGTGGAAACGGGTTAGCTTGGGAACCCTGACTGGTCTGCGCAGCCCCATCAACAACAAACTGTGATGCATTAACTTCAGGGATAACATGTGCACTTGCTGCCTAATATATCCCACCCACTTTCAGATGCCATTGTAAAAAGAATAATTGTTATTCACTTAACCTATCAAAGGTCATAATTATGGCTGATCAGTGTATATATATATATATATATATATATATATATATATATATATATATATATATATATATATATATACATCATCTCACAAAGGTGAGTATACCCCTCACATTTTTGTACATTAATGTCTAAACCTCTAGCAACCAAAGTGAGTAAGTGAGTACACCCCTAAATGAAAATATCCAAATCGGGTCCAATTTGCCATTTTCCCTCCCCAGTGCCATGTGACTCGTTAGTGTTACAAGGTCTCAGGTGTATATGGGTAGCAGGTGTGTTAAATTTGGTGTTATCGCTCTCACTCTCTCATACCGGTCACTGGAAGTTCAACATGGCATCCCATGGCAAAGAACTCTCTAAAGGGTCTAAAAAAAAAAGAATGGTTGCTCTATATAAAGATGGCCTAGACCCTGAAACTGAGCTGCAGCACGATGGCCAAGACCATACAGCGGTTTAACAGGACAGGTTCCACTCAGAACAGGCCTTGCCATGGTCGATCAAAAAAGTTGAGTGCATGTGCTCAGCATCATATCCAGAGGTATCCAGACGTATGAGTGCTCCCAGCATTGCTGCAGAGGTTGAAGGGGTGGGGGGCTCAATCTGTCAGTGCTCAGGCCATACGCCGCACACTGCATCAAATTTGTCTACTGGATTACTGGAACCATGTCCTGTGGTCTGATGAGACCAAGATAAACTTATTTGGTTCAGATGGTGTCAAGCGTGTGTGGCGGCAACCATGTGAGGAGTACAAAGACAAGTGTGTCTTGCCTACAGTCAAGCATGGTGGTGGGAGTGCCATGGTCTGGGGCTGCATGAGTGCTGCCGGCACTGGGGAGCTACAGTTCATTGAGGGAACCATGAATGCCAACATGTACTGTGACATACTGAAGCTGAGCATGATCCCCTCCCTTTGGAAACTGGGCCGCAGGGCAGTATTCCAACATAACGACCCCAAACACAGCTCTGAGACGACCACTGCCTTGCTAAAGAAGCTGAGGGTAAAGGTGATGGACTGGCCAAGCATGTCTCCAGACCTAAACCCTATTGAGCATCTGTGGGGTATCCTCAAACAGAAGGTGGAGGAGTGCAAGGTCTCTAACATCCACCAGGTCTGTGATGTCATCATGGAGGAGTGGAAGAGGACTCCAGTGGCAACCTGTGAAGCTCTCGTAAACTCCATGCCCAAGAGGGTTAAGGCAGTGCTGGAAAATAATGGTGGCCACACAAAATATTTACACTTTGGGCCGAATTTGGACATTTTCACTAAAGGGTGTACTCACTTTTATTTCCAGCGGTTTAGACATTAAAGTGGGGTTCCACCCAAAAAACAAAACTACCTGTAAAAATTCTAAAAAAAAAAACAAAAAAAATTTGGATATTTTTTTTTTTTCACTTACCTCTAAATGCCTGTTGCTAGGTGGGCCCTCGTAGTCTGCCTGTCCCTTAGCCTGGGCTGGTGACATCACTTCCTCCTCGGCACAGGAAGGGCTCCGCTCTGCTCCCTCCCTCCTGTCAATCATCTAGGGCCCATTACAGGTCCCAGGTGATTGAGCGGCCAATCACGGCGCACGGCGCCGCTCGCGCATGCGCAGTGGGTGCCAGGCTGTGAAGCCACAGCCTGGCGCCCACAGTTGTAATGCCGGCGCCAACGAGCGGAGGGGGGAGATGAGCGGGGCTTCGATCCCCCGCATCGCTGGACCCAGGGACAGGTGAGTGTCCAATTAAAAGTCAGCAGCTGCAGTATTTGTAGCTGCTGACTTTTAATTTTTTTTTTTTTGGACGGCCCCCCTTGGTGGAACTCCTCTTTAATGTCTGTGTGTTGAGTTATTTTGAGCGGACAGCAAATTTACACTGTTATACAAGCTGCACACTCACTACTTTACATTGTAGCAAAGTGTAATTTCTTCAGTGTTGTCACATGAAAAGATATAATAAAATATTTACAAAAAATGTGAGGGGTGTACTCACTTTTGTGAGATACTGTATTTTTTTCCTCACATATCTTCCAGTGTAGCAAGCCTATAGTAGTGGTTACATTGCTTCAGAAAATTAAAAAGACACATCTGTCTAATTAGCATAGTGTAACATTAGATTATGTCCCTTTTTCACAATGTTCACTTTGAAAATATTCGTCTTTAGTCCAGACATTTTCACACTACACACAATGATATACAAATTAAGTTTGACATTATTATAGAGGGGAGTTGGACTAAGAATAATTTGATGACAGCCAGTGCCATCTAGTGTTCAAATGTAAGTATTAAAATACTGTGGGGTCATATAAACCAGTTCAATGTCTTCACTGATCCATGATGGTGGTTCTCAGGGGAAATGTGGAAAATGCTGTCCAGTTGCAGTACCAGATGTTTAGTGTGGAGACCTGACTTTCATGGCAATGCTGGGGGTACACACAAAACCTTTCCAGAAGGAATACCAGGAACAAGGATGATTATTTTAGAGTGGGAAAGGGTTAGAACCCTTGTCAGGTTTTCATTGTTATCCAGGGGCCTGTTATGGAGATTTTCTTCTCACTTCCTGTCCCTGAGACACTGGTTTCACAAATTATATAAGGGAAAACATAGGCAGATTTTTTTTCAATCTAAGTAAGGAGGGGAACGATGGAACCCCTGCCAGCTGATTATTGCTGTCACTTGTGTCCTATGTTACAGGTTCTCCAACCTGGAGAAACCGTTGTCACATGACAGTTAATAAGGGGAACTCTCTCTGTACATTTAGGCCTCCTGAAAATGGGCAATCACAACACCAGGTTTGTACCTGCGTAGCTTTTTTTAATATATATATCTGAACACAGGGGGACTGTTGTCTATGGGACAATACACACAGCTGCGTAAAGATCAGTAAAACAGTGATGGCATAGGTGTGCGCAGCCTATTGCATTAGGGTGTGCACCCCAAAGCTCAAACACACATGCCTATGTGTGCATGTGTATATATACTGATGGTGTCAGTAGTTTTCATTTTTATTATTTTATTTTATATACATTTTTACAATTGTATATATTTTACAATTTTTTTAGGATAAAAAAGGAGAATATTTTTTTTATTTGGTGAAATATCAGGGTTCTAAACAGGGGGAATATGCGCCACACTGGGTGATTAGGGTGTGCCCAGGCACACCTGGCACACCCTGTGCGCACACCTTTGAGTGATGGGTTCAGAGACATAAAAAAATAGAAAACTGTACATTTGAGTGCAGTAATTTATACACATACGCTTGTATACACAAGCATACAGTATGTCAGGGGTCAGCAACCTTTTCCCACTTAAAGCGGTTGTATACCCGCTGAAATTTTTTTATTTTTTTTTACCCCTGTAAAGCAAAAGGCATAATGAGCTAGTATGCACCGCATACTAGCTCATTATGAAATACTTACCTTAGAAGGGGGTGTCGGTATCTTACATGGTCTACGCCGAGGGAGCTGTCATGTTGCCTCGGCGTGTCTTCCAGGTATCGCGGTTCCAGCGCTGTGAGTGGCCGAAGCCGCGATGTCATCACTCCCGCGCATGCGCGCGGGAGATTTCTTACCCGGCAAGGTACGGCAGTTGCCGGGCCTTCAGCCGAGAATCCCCTGTGTGCATGCGCCGCTGCAGTCAGCGGCTCATAGCAAGGGGAATATCTCCTAAACCGTAAAGGTTTAGGAGATATTTTTTTTTACCTACAGGTAAGCCTTATTATAGGCTTACCTGTAGGTAAAAGTTAACATTTAGACTATACAACCACTTTAAGGGGCCAGATCCAATGTATGTGAGTGCATAAAGGGCTGCATTAACCTACTAATAAATGAAGATAATAATTAGATACCCAACATGTCACGCTTTAAAACTGCACACACTCGTGGAATAGCGACAAACTACGGTACTTAAAAATCTCCATAGGCAACGCTTTAAAGATTTCTACATAGCTCCCAACTGTCCCTGATTTCGAGGGACTGTCCCTGATTTGGAGCAATGTCCCTCTGTCCCTCTTTCCCCCTCATTTGTCTCTCATTGTGGTCTGATCTATATAGTTGTATATAAAATGCACTTTTTATCTTTCAAAAAGTGTTTCCCAGTGCTAAACTTATTATCCAATTTCTAAAATGCTGCATTTGTACATTTTAAAGCCCAATATAAAGGAATAGTAGTGGTAAAAAAAAAGCCCTTGTGGATGTAATTAACATTTTTTGGGTTAATTCTCCTTTAAGGGGGTGTGGCAGGGGGCGTGTCCTATGCCTACATATATTTGTTAGTAGGTGTCCCTCATCCCCATCTCGAAATGTTTGGAGGTATTTTTCTACAGGTTACCAGTTTAGAGTTACAGAGGAGGTCTTGTGCTAGAATTATTGCTCTTGCTCTAATGATCGCGGGAATACCTCACATGTGGTTTGAACACTGTTTACATTTTGCGGTCGCGACTTACGTATGCATTCGCTTCTGCATTGAGCATGGAGGGATGGGGCGCTATACATTTTTAATTTTTTTTTCCTTAATTATTTATTTATTTATTTTAAACTGTCCCTTTGCAAAAAAAATGTTCTGATCACTTTTATTGTTGTCAGAAGGAATGTAAACATCCCTTGTAATAGGAATAGTGTGTGATAGGTACTCTTTATGGAGGGATCTGGGGTCTATAATTTTTATAAATTTGGCAACTATAAGTCTTCCATAAACCGCAAGTGATGTCATGGCATCGCTTCCGGGTTACTAGATCCGAGACATCTGATTCTGGCTTTGTTCGGGTCCCCGGCCAGCCGGCGGACGTTCCGGCTGGTCGCTCGGGCCTCCTGCTGGGATGGGAGAGCCCGGGCGAGCTGTGGAAGGCGGCGGGAGGGGGGGACATCCCCTCCCACTGCTTGGGATAACAGACGAGTGGCTTCTTAGCTGCATCGGTTTTTATACTAACCAACTGCCAGCTCTAAAAAAGGGTGCTGGGGGGATGTGTGCAGCTGCAGGCATCAGCCCGGTACAACCCCTTTAAGCTGAGGCCGCATATTTGTGTACAGTCCGTGTGAAGGGGTTAAAATGTCAGCGAGCCAGGGGCACGTGAATTCATAGGTGCGGCCCGCAGGCCGTAAGGTTGTCGACCCCTGCAGTATGTATACACACATAAATTGCAACACTAGCAGCTAGAAGAGGATGCGCAACCACTTGCTGAACGCATAACCAAAGCCTCGTACACACGATCGGATTGTTGGCCAACAAAACCGTGGAATTTTGTCCGAAGGACGTTGGCCCAAATTTGTCTTGCATACACACGGTTACACAATTGTTGGCCAACAATTACGAACATAGTGACGTACTACGTGTTTTTTCATCTCTTTAGCGCCATCCTTTGGGCTCCTCTTGCTAAGTTCATGTTGGTAGAAGTTTGGTGAGTGTTGATTTGCGATTTTCATTTCGCACTTTCCATTTAGCACTTTAAGGTTCATTTCTGAATGGCCGTTCGTCAACCAGACATGTTGCAGAATCCGAGGAGATAACGTGTTATTTATTATTGGCCTTGGAGTTATTGCTTTGACATTATTTTTTTGGTTGAATAATGATTTGATTTGGTATATTTTCTATATTTTTGGATGCACTTTTTGGTTAAGCTCTATTGGCAGATAGCATGTCTAATTTTATTTGTTTCCTTTTTTTAATACACAATAAAAAAAAATTGTGGAGAATAATACTTGGCTATGTGTTTTACTTCAAATGACAGTTTGGCAGTAGGCAGTTACATTTTAAAAAATATAATGTAAAATTGACAAGGGACACCAACATAGTTGTATCTTTGATCTTAAAAACTACGGGATAATGGTGTTGTGGTAACGTGCCCAAAAAACAAAACAAAAAAAACCCCCATAATAATATTATTCTTGATATCACTAGAAAAAAAAAGCCTTTGAAAATTAGTTTGCAATAGCTCCATCAGTATCACCAGCAAAGCAGCTTCATTATTATCCCATTAAAGAAGAAGAGAATTGTGCGCTGCATTTCGAGATAATAATAATTAGCCACGTGACAAATGTTAATTCTCCATTACAAACGCAAGTTTACAAGACCGACTGCTTCTGGCTCGTCCTTGCTTCCGAGCATGCGTGTTTCTACTTTGGACTTTTGTCCAACGGACTTGTGTACACACGCTCGGAAAATCCGACAACAGACAATTGTTGCCGGAAAATTTGAAAACCTGCTAGCCAACATTTGTTGGCTGAAAATCCAAAAGCAATTTCCGATGGAGCATACACACGGTCGGATTTACCACCAACAGCCTGACATCCAACATTTCCCGTCCGAATGTGTATTCGAGGGTCAAGAGTTCCTGCACAGGGACCACAGGTGTGCGCAGCCTATTGCATTAGGGTGCACCCCAAAGCTCAAACATACATGCCATTTACTGGAGCCTCAGCTGCATTGCACAGTGAATGGAAGCAAGGACGAGCCGGAAGCGGTCAGTCTTGTAAACTAGCGTTCGTAATGAAGAATTAACATTCGTGACGTGGCAAATTATGAAATCTCGAAATGGAGAGCAAATTCTCTTCTTCTTTAATGGGATAATAATGAAGCTGCTCTGCTGGTGATACTGATGGAGTTATTGCAAACACATTTTCAAAGGCTTTTTTTTCTAGTGATATCAAGAATATATATATTTTTTGGGCAAGTTACCACAACACCATTATCCCGTAGTTTTTAAGATCAAAGATACAACTATGTTGGTGTCCCTTGTCAATATTACATTGTTTTTTTTTAAATATAACTGCCTACTCCCAAACTGTCATTTGAAGTAAAACACATAGCCAAGTATTATTCTCCACAATTTTTTTTATTGTGCATTAAAAAAAGAAAACAAATAAAATTAGACATGCTATCTGCCAATAGAACTTAACCAAAAAGTGCATTCTATGCATCCAAAAATATAGAAAATATACCAAATCAAATCATTATTATTCAACCAAAAAATAAAATAACGCCTCATGCATCTGTCCTGCTTCTTAATATAAGGGGTCAACAATCCCAAGTTGGTGAAAGCAGGGCTCCGTCATCTGGAGATAATTCCGAAAATCATCCAGATTATTCTCCTGGAGCTCCCGCAGCAAAGGCATATGACATAATTGGTCACGATTAATAAAGCAACCAATTTTTGGTTCAAGAACTCCTCCTCCTCCTGTTCCTGGACTGGACTTGGGTCAAAGCAATAACTCCAAGGCCAATAATAAATAACACGTTATCTCCTCCGATTCCGCAACATGTCTGGTTGACGAACGGCTATTCAGAAGCGAACTGAAAAGCGCAAACTGAAAAACACGAACTGAAAAGCGCGAATCAACACTCACCAAACTTACACTAACACGAAATTGGCAGAAGGAGCCCAAAGGGTGGCGCTAAAGAGCTGAAAAACCACGTAGTACATCACTATGTTCGTGTTTGTTGGCCGACAATTCCTTGCCATTTGTATGCAAGACAAGATCCAGGCACATGCTTTCAGACAAAATCCGATCGTGTGTACGAGGCTTTAATGATTGAAATGTCTGTGCCTGCTCCATTAATATTGTAAAGGCAAGCCCTATAAAAGTTAGTAGGAATGCACATAAATATCTCAATAAAAAGAAAACTTTGTGAGAAGTCTCAGGAGCCCATGCATGCACATTACAGATGAAGACCACGCATGCGTGTGCACTGGCCGTAATTTAAGACTTTGACAGTTTTTATATTCAATAGCTTTAAATTCCACTGGGTGCTGCAGACAGAGTGTGCCATCATGAATATTAAAGAGTAGCTCATTAAATATGTGTCTGAAACATTAAATATAGAAAAGCACAATGAAAGTATAAATTATTTAAGAATGTATAGTCATTGCAATGTAAACATGGAAAATAAATCAGCTTGATGTAAGTAGTCATAATAATATATTTTATCTTTGAAATAAAAAAGTTTACATTTATATAGTTACATAGGGGCAGCCACATTTTCTCACCACATACACAAGTTCTGCTTTCTTTGCAGTGCTGTAGAGTAGTTGTGCTTTATTGCTCCTTCTCTGGAGGGGAATCGCCAACTCAGAGAAAGCTGACTTAACAATGTGATTGTTCACTGAGCTTAGGCAAGCCATTCCTCCATCAACACACTGTTGATAGAAAAACCCCTCCCGCAGTGCTATTGTGTTCTGCCGGTAGAGAGCGCAGGGAGCCTTCCCCACCAGCAGAATACAGTGATCACGGCTGGCAGCCAGGGCTTGACAAATCCTAGGCGCCAGGTCGCCACGGCAACCAGAAACCACGTCCTGGCAGCCGGGCCCCCACCAGCCCATCCACCGCTGGCAGAAGCTAGCTGCCATAACCCCGGTATCCTCTTCTTCGGTCCAGTTTCTGATAACAGTGGTCTCTGCGGCGGATTCGCCGCAAGATCACTTTTATCGGCGGCTTGAAAGGGCCCCACCCCTCACTTCCGCCCATAGCTCTTAAAGGGCCCTTTTTTTTTTTTTTTTAAATGACAACATTTTTTTATTGCATTTTAGTGTAAATATGAGATCTCCCCTGATCTCATATTTAGGAGGTCCTGTCATGCTTTTTTTCTATTAGGAGGGATGTTTACATTCCTTGTAATAGGAATAAAAGTGACACATTTTTTTTTTTTTTAAGTAAAAATAAGTAAAAATAAGAAATAAAAGGTAAAATAAATAAGCCCGTGTACAAGCAAACGCATATGTGAGTAGCGCCCGCATATGAAAACGGTGTTCAAACCACACATGTGAGGTATCACCGCGATCGGTAGAGCGAGAGCAATCATTTTAGCCCTAGACCTCTTTTGTAACTCAAAAGATGCAACCTGTAGAATTTTTTAAACATCGCCTATGGAGATTTTTAAGGGTAAAAGTTTGTCGCCATTCCACGAGCAGGCGAAATTTTGTAGCGTGACATGTTGGGTATCAATTTACTCTGCGTAACATTATCTTTCACAATATTAACAAAAATTGGGCTAACTTTACTGTTGTCTTTTTTCCAAAAGTGTATTTTTTCCAAAAAAAGTACGCTTGTAGGACCGCTGTGCAAATACGGTGTGACAGAAAGTATTGCAATGACCGCCATTTTATTCTCTAGGGTGTTAGAAAAAAAATGTATAATGATTTGCGGGTTCTAAGTAATTTTCTAGCAAAAAAAGTTTTTACTTGTAAACAACAAATCTCAAAAAGAGGCTCGGTCCTTAAGTGGTTAAATCTTTCTCCATTTGGCAATGTGATACATTTGCGTATGTCCATAAACTGGCAGTATCCACAATTTCCACAAGGGAAAGTTCAGTGAATTTTATTCTCCTATTTATTTCTTCTTTATATTCACTGTGAATATGTTGATCACGTAGAGATGGAGCTCTTTTATATTATAAATATATATTATATATTATATATCAGGAGCTAGCTGGTCAGAAACCAGAGGAGCAAGAGTGGTGTCCATACTTAGAAGATACCAATATTTTTTCAAAATATGGCTGATTTGTTTGTGTTGGGGACAGTGTCAAGTGTCCCTCAAGTGTCTGTTCTAAAAAAAAAAAACTAACTCTCTATTTAACACAATAAGGCTTAGTTTACACTTGCAGTTGAAGAACAGTAAAAATGAACGGCAGTTTTACTGACAGCTGGATGGGGTTGTACACATGCTGTGGCGCTTTCCTTTGCATCGCAACAAAAACTGTTCTTAGTGTCGTGATCAGCAGGTAGTACCACCGCCAAACGCTACCCATTCAAGTGAATAGGGTCAAGTCACAGCTGCGAGCCGAAAGCCATGCTTGTGATTTCGGTGCTGTTTTCCCATTTAAAAAACACATTTGGTCGTCAAAAAAATAAATAACAGACACAGCTGCCTGCTGAATGCCTGTCAGATGCACCTGCACAGCTGGAGGTCACTTTTCAGAGAGCAAAGGAGGTGTAAATGAGCCCTTTAACCACTTCAGCCCCGGAAGGTTTTACCCCCTTCCTGACCAGAGCACTTTTTACAATTCGGCACTGCGTCGCTTTAACTGCTAATTGCGCGGTCATGCAATGCTGTACCCAAACGAAATTTGCGTCCTTTTCTTCCCACAAATAGAGCTTTCTTTTGATGGTATTTGATCACCTCTGCCGTTTTTATTTTTTGCGCTATACACGGAAAAAGACCGAAAATTTTGAAAAAAAATGATATTTTCTACTTTTTGTTCTAAAAAAAATCCAATAAACTCAATTTTAGTCATACATTTAGGCCAAAATGTATTCGGCCACATGTCTTTGGTAAAAAAAATGTCAATAAGTGTATATTTATTGGTTTGCGCAAAAGTTATAGCGTCTACAAACTAGGGTACATTTTCTGGAATTTACACAGCCTTTAATTTATGACTGCCTATGTCGATTCTTGAGGTGCTAAAATGGCAGGGCAGTACAAAACCCCCACAAATGACCCCATTTTGGAAAGTAGACACCCCAAGGAATTTGCTGAGAGGCATGTTGAGCCCATTGAATATTCATTTTTTTTGTCCCAAGTGATTGAATAATGACAAAAAAAAAAAAAAAAAAAAAAAATTACAAAAAGTTGTCACTAAATGATATATTGCTCACACAGGCCATGGGCATATGTGGAATTGCACCCCAAAATACATTTAGCTGCTTCTCCTGAGTACGGGGATACCACATGTGTGGGACTTTTTGGGAGCCTAGCCGCGTACGGGGCCCCGAAAACCAATCACCGCCTTCAGGATTTCTAAGGGCGTACATTTTTGATTTTACTCCTCACTACCTATCACAGTTTTGAAGGCCATAAAATGCCCAGATGACATAAAACCCCCCCAAATGACCCCATTTTGGAAAGTAGACACCCCAAGCTATTTGCTTTGAGGCATGTTGAGTCCATGGAATGTTTTATATTTTGACACAAGTTGCGGGAAAGTGACAAATTTTTTTTTTTTTTTTTTTTTTTTGCACAAAGTTGTCACTAAATGATATATTGCTCACACAGGCCATGGGCATATGTGGAATTGCACCCCAAAATACATTTAGCTGCTTCTCCTGAGTACGGGGATACCACATGTGTGGGACTTTTTAGGAGCCTAGCCGCGTACGGGACCCCGAAAACCAAGCACCGCCTTCAGGATTTCTAAGGGCGTACATTTTTGATTTTACTCCTCACTGCCTATCACAGTTTCGGAGGCCATGGAATGCCCAGGTGGCACAAACCCCCCCCAAATGACCCCATTTTGGAAAGCAGACACCCCAAGCTATTTGCTGAGAGGCATGGTGAGTATTTTGCAGCTCTCATTTGTTTTTGAAAATAAAGAAAGACGAGAAAAAAAATTTTTTTTTTTCTTTTTTCAATTTTCAAAACTTTGTGACAAAAAGTGAGGTCTGCAAAATACTCACTATACCTCTCATCAAATAGCTTGGGGTGTCTACTTTCCAAAATGGGGTCATTTGGGGGGGGGTTTGTGCCACCTGGGCATTCCATGGCCTCCGAAACTGTGATAGGCAGTGAAGAGTGAAATCAAAAATTTACGGCCTTAGAAAGCCTGAAGGCGGTGCTTGGTTTTCGGGGTCCCGTACGCGGCTAGGCTCCCAAAAAGTCCCACACATGTGGTATCCCCGTACTCAGGAGAAGCAACAGAATGTATTTTGGGGTGTAATTTCACATATTCCCATGGCATGTTTGAGCAATATATCATTTAGTGACAACTTTGCGCAAAAAAAAATAAAAAAAATAAAAAATTGTCTCTTTCCCGCAACTTGTGTCACAATATAAATTATTCCATGGACTCAACATGACTCTCAGCAAATAGCTTGGGGTGTCTACTTTCCAAAATGGGGTCATTTGGGGGGGTTTTGAACTGTCCTGGCATTTTATGCACAACATCTAGAAGCTTATGTCACACATCACCCACTCTTCTAACCACTTGAAGACAAAGCCCTTTCTGACACTTATTGTTTACATAAAAAAATAATTTTTTTTTGCAAGAAAATTACTTTGAACCCCCAAACATTATATATTTTTTTTAAAGCAAATGCCCTACAGATTAAAATGGTGGGTGTTTCATTTTTTTTTTTCACACAGTATTTGCGCAGCGATTTTTCAAACGCATTTTTTGGGGAAAAAACACACTTTTTTACATTTTAATGCACTAAAACACACTATATTGCCCAAATGTTTGATGAAATAAAAAAGATGATCTTAGGCCGAGTACATGGATACCAAACATGACATGCTTTAAAATTGCGCACAAACGTGCAGTGGCGACAAACTAAATACATTTTTAAAAGCCTTTAAAAGCCTTTACAGGTTACCACTTTAGATTTACAGAGGAGGTCTACTGCTAAACTTACTGCCCTCGATCTGACCTTCGCGGCGATACCTCACATGCATGGTGCAATTGCTGTTTACATTTGACGCCAGACCAACGCTTGCGTTCACCTTAGCGCGAGAGCAGGGGGGACAGGGGTGCTTTTTTTTTTTTTTTTTTTTTTTCTTTATTATTATTATTTTTTTATCTTATTTTTAAACTGTTCCTTTCATTTTTTTTTTTTTTTAAATCATTTTTATTGTTATCTCAGGGAATGTAAATATCCCCTATGATAGCAATAGGTAGTGACAGGTACTCTTTTTTGCAAAAATTGGGGTCTATTAGACCCTAGATTTCTCCTCTGCCCTCAAAGCATCTGATCACACCAAGATCGGTGTGATAAAATGCTTTCCCAATTTCCCAATGGCGCTGTTTACATCCGGCGAAATCTACGTCATAAAATGCTCGTAGCTTCCGGTTTCTTAGGTCATAGAGATGTTTGGAGCCACTCTGGTCTCTGATCAGCTCTATGGTCAGCTGGCTGAATCACCGGCTGCATTCTCAGGTTCCCTGTTGAGACAGGAGAGCCAGAGAAAAACACGGAAGATGTTGGGGGGGGGGGGGGGCATTCCCTCCCACTGCTTGTAAAAGCAGTCTAGAGGCTAATTAGCCACTAGGATTGCTTTTACATGAAAGCCGACCGCTGGCTGAAAAGAATGATACCAAGATGATACCTAAACCTGCAGGCATCATTCTGGTATAACCACTCAAAGTCGTGAATGGCATACCTGAAGACAAAAAAATGGTTAACAATAATACACAGTAAACAGTAAAGTATAAATAATTACATACCTGAAAAGCAAACGTGATAAAACATAACAACAATAAAACATTGCAGAATAGAATACAGTAAAAAAGAGCAGAACAATAGAGAGAGAATAGAGAGAGAGAGAACAATAAAACGACAACTATTTTTATTTTATATTTTTGTTTGTGTTTTTTTTTTTTTTTTTTTTACACTTTTTTTTGTAACTAACTTTTATAACTGTAACCGGTTCCAGGTTCGGGTCTCTCAAAATGCGATGGCATCTCGGGAGACCCTGTGAAAGTGTGCCTAGTCTGTGCAATGCTGTACCCTACGCTAATAGTCAACTAGTGCATGGTAGCGTTCAAAACATTCACCAATGCAAAGACCAGGATTGTCAGGACAGGAGGGACAATAATAGCGGGTGTCACGCCTATATCCGCGCTTTCTGCAGACACAACATCTTTTTTGGGGGGTTCGTTGGGTAGGGGTACTCGGGAGGACATAAAAATGCCTCTCATGCAGCCGACTGCATTTGGTTGGGGATGTGAATGGGGGAAGTACGGGCGCTGCAGAAGCGGTGGGTTCCCAATTAGGATTGGCGAATGCAGCAGGAAGGGCATTATGGGCACGACGGGCCTGTGTTTGTCTTTTTGGTGGCAGCGGGACACTACTTGTGCTTGCCACCTCACCAGCTTGAACTGCACTTATGGGACTCGCCACGTCACCAAGTGTTACTGTAGTGCTGGTTTGACTACGACCGGGGTGTACTAGGCCGCTGGCGCTTGCCAGTTCACCAAAACGCTACAAAAAAAACTGTTAGCGATCGCAGGGATCAGGCCTGACTCTGCGAACGCTGCAGTTATGCGTTTAGTGTTTTGTAAGTGACAGTGATCGATCGATACTGCACTTGGGTGGGCTGGGCCGGGCCGGGCGGAGGGGCAAAACGCAGGTGCTAGCAGGTATCTGGGCTGATCCCGCTAACACTGCGTTTTTGGGAACCCTAAACTGCTGGGGACGCTAGTATAGATCAGATCGGATCAGATATTGATGCGATCAGATACTATACCACTAAGGGAGGTGTACGGTGCGTGCGTGGGTGTTAGCGGTACTGGCGCTAATCTGACGCTGCCTGGGGCTGGTGCTTGCCAGTTCACCAAAATACTACCAAAAAAACTGTTAGCGATCGCAGGGATCAGGCCTGACTCTGCGAACGCTGCAGTTATGCGTTTAGTGTTTTGTAAGTGACAGTGATCGATCGATACTGCACTTGGGTGGGCTGGGCCGGGCGGAGGGGCAAAACGCAGGTGCTAGCAGGTATCTGGGCTGATCCCGCTAACACTGCGTTTTTGGGAACCCTAAACTGCTGGGGACGCTAGTATAGATCTGATCGGATCAGATATTGATCCGTTCAGATACTATACCACTAAGGGAGGTGTACGGTGCGTGCGTGGGTGTTAGCGCTACTGGCGCTAATCTGACGCTGCCTGGGGCTGGTGCTTGCCAGTTCACCAAAACGCTACCAAAAAAACTGTTAGCGATCGCAGGGATCAGGCCTGACTCTGCGAACGCTGCAGTTATGCGTTTAGTGTTTTGTAAGTGACAGTGATCGATCGATACTGCACTTGGGTGGGCTGGGCTGGGCTGGGCGGAGGGGCAAAACGCAGGTGCTAGCGGGTATCTGGGCTGATCCCGCTAACACTGCGTTTTCGGGAACCCTAAACTGCTGGGGACGCTAGTATAGATCTGATCGGATCAGATATTGATCCGTTGAGATACTATACCACTAAGGGAAGCGCATGCTGCGTGCGTGGGTGTTCGCGGTACTGGCGCTAATCTGACGCTGCCTGGGGCGACGCATATCACCGCCGGGCGATCAGGGGGCTAAACCTTTATTCGGTAATAAACGGCGGGTGCCCTGACACTATAAAAAATAAACAAACT
This sequence comes from Lithobates septentrionalis, assembly GCA_037952835.1. NCBI lineage: Eukaryota > Metazoa > Chordata > Amphibia > Anura > Ranidae > Lithobates > Lithobates septentrionalis. The sequence goes on from JBBDGP010001751.1 coordinate 690,978, forward strand.
AACCAGCGTCACCCGTAACAGTTATACAGTGATCAGTGGTGAAAGGGTTAACTAGGGGGCAATCAAGGGGTTAAAACATTTATTAGATAGTATATGGGGGTCCCCTGTCGCTATAAAACACTGACGGCGAACCTAAATATTTACGTTCCTAACTAGCGTCACCAGCGACACTAATACAGCGATCAGAAAAATGATCGCTTAGCGACACTGGTGACAGGGGGTGATCAAGGGGTTAAAACTTTATTAGGGGGGGTTAGGGGGGTATCCTAGACCTAAAGGGGGCCTAACACTAACTGCCCTAACACTAACTGTCACAAACTGACACTATGCAGTAATCAGAAAAAAAAAAGAAAAAAAAAAAAAAAAATACTGCTAATGTCAGTTTGTGACAGGGGGGGGGGGGTGATTGGGGGGGGATCGGGGGGCGATCGGGGGGGGGATCGGGGGTGTAAATATGCCTGGCATGTTCTACTGTGTGTGTGTGTGTGTTGTGCACTCACTTGTCATCTCTCCTCGGCGCTGGAACGGAAACTGCCAGACCGGGGAGAGATGACATCACATCCTCTGCCTGTGTGAAACGACACACAGGCAGAGGAGGATTCCTATTGGCTGGGAGCGATCGCGAGGGGGGGGCCACGATCGGATGGTCTCCCCCTCGCCTCCCGACGCTCCCAGTCAGATGCCGACCGCCGATGGCACCGGGGGGGGGTCCGATCGGACCCCCCGCCCGCGGGAGGCAGATCACGTATGGGTACGTGATTTTGCCTGCCCGTGCCATTCTGCCGCAGTATATATGCGGTAGGCGGTCGGCAAGTGGTTAAGTGGCATGGAAGAACACAATTCTTACTAAGCTAAGCAGGGCAATAACTTCTCCGCAGGATGTGGAAACCTTGCAAAAAGATCTGAACAAATTAATGGGGTGGGCGACTACATGGCAAATGAGGTTCAATGTAGAAAAATGTAAAATAATGCATTTGGGTGGCAAAAATATGAATGCAATCTATACATTGGGGGAGAACCTCTGGGGGGATCTAGGATGGAAAAGGACCTGGGGGTCCTAGTGGATGATAGGCTCAGCAATGGCATGAAATGCCAACAAAGCAGAATATTGGCATGCATTAAAACCGGGATCAACTCCAGAGATAAAATGATAATTCTCCCACTCTACAAGACTCTGGTCCGGCCGCACCTAGAGTATGCTGTCCAGTTCTGGGCACAAGTCCTCAGGAAGGATGTACTGGAAATGGAGCGATTACAAAGAAGGGCAACAAAGCTAATAAAGGGTCTGGAGGATCTTAGTTATGAGGAGAGGTTGCGAGCACTGAACTTATTCTCTCTGGAGAAGAGACGCTTGAGAGGGAATATGATTTCAATTTACAAATACTGTACTGGTGATCCTACAATAGGGATAAAACTTTTTTGCATAAGGGAGTTTAACAAGACACTTGGCCACTCGTTAAAATTAGAAGAAAAGAGGTTTAATCTTAAACTACATAGAGGGTTCTTTATTGTAAGGATGTGGAATTCCCTTCCACAGGAGGTGGTCTCAGCGGGGAGCATCGATAGTTTCAAAAAACTATTAGATAAGCACCTGAACGACCGCAACATACAGGGATATACAATGTAATTCTGACATATAATCACACATAGGTTGGACTTGATGGACTTGTGTGTTTTTTCAACCTCACCTACTATGCAACTATGTAAAACGACAAAACTGTAAAAGTCACATAATAAACTATACTATGGAAAACACTGAAATAGCAAACTTGAAATATATGATCTTATAAATACTTAATTCTTTCCCTTTAAAAATAAATATGAATTTTTTAAGTGATTGTAATTGATGATTTGTGTGATCATTTTATTCTGATATTGTAAAGCGCTGCGTAAACTGTTGGCTCTGTATAAATCCTGTATTATAATAATAATACTAATGACACCTTTCAAAACCTAAAAAAGTTTCAATTTTAAGTAAAAAGTTATCCATGACTAAATTAACCCAGTACCACTTGCTATTAGTAAATTCATGAATGCATAGCCCCAAGATAAATACTCTCATGCATATACATACATACGAGTCTTCAGGTACGCTATTTATAAATCCAACAGGCGTCCCAGCGGCATCAAGACTGACAGCTCAGCGAGCAAACATACAACCTTAGTAAATCAGACCCTCCGAATCTCCAAGACAACTGCAGAGATGAGAGATACCTTCTGCCTGGTCTTCTGTGTATGCTTTATCTCTGTAGCAGTCAACTGTACTTAGTTGTTCAATGTATATGTTTTTGAAAGGATTCATTTTCAGTGTTTATATATATCTTCAATGTGTGGCTTTACTTGACAGAAAATGTTAGTATAATACCAAGGGGTCTATTTTTTTTAAATTGCTGGACGAATATCACAAGCAATCACCCAGGCCTCACAAATTCTGACCCGTATTTTACTTAATACTTAGATTTCCTATGATCGTCAGCTCCATCTAATGGCCATAATTACGGTATTTTTCCTGAAATACCCCAATGAGAGAATGTTTTGCATTATGGACACTAGATGGAGCTGACAATCATAGGAAATCACTGTACCGTTTAGGAGATATTTACCTTGTAGTGCGCCAATGAGGCCCTCCGTGCCGTTTCTTCCCCAGCATGTGCCATCACTGGCGGCACGCGGCTCCGGCCAGTCATAGAGCCGGAGTCCATGGCCCCGGAAGGAAGAGGGGGGGAAGATGGATGCTTCCACCAGCGGGGACATCACGGACATCGAGGGCTTTGTTTGCAGGTAAGTTCATACTACCCCGTTATGCTTTTACTTTGCAGGGGAATAAAGAGGAAGTAAAACCCATCAGGGTTTACTTCCTCTTTAAAGCCCAACTCAAGGAAGCTTAATGTGGTATTAAAGCTTGTTTTTTTTTTAAATAACAAACATGTTATACTTAAAGCGGAGTTCTGTTTAAAACAATAAATAAATAAAAGTCAGCAGCTGCAAATACTGCAAGGTGCTGATTTTTAATAATTGGACACTTATGCCCTGTACACACGACCGGTTTTGCCGTCGGAATAAACTCCAAAGGTTTCTCCGATGGAACTCCGTCGGAATTCCATTCAAGCGGTCTTGCCTACACACGGTCAACCCAAAGTCCAACCATCCAGAACGCGGTGACGTACAACACTTACGACGGGACTAGAAAAAGGAAGTTCAATAGCGAGTAGCCAATAGCTTCCGTCTCTTACTTGCTTCAGAGCATGCGTCATTTTTGGTCCGTCAGAACAGCATACAGACGATCGGTTTTCCTGATAGAAATTAGTTCAGTCGGAAATATTTAGAACATGTTCCATTTCTAGGTCCGTCAGAATTTCCAAAAAAAAAAGTCCGATGAGGCCTACACACGATCGGAAAAGACGATGAAAAGCTTCCGTCGGACTTTTTCTGTCGGACATTCCGCTCGTGTGTACGCAGCTTTACATATAGTTATATAGTTATATAGTAGGTGAGGTCCAAAAAAGACACATCAAGTCCAACCTATGTCAGTGATGTCAGTATTACATTGTATAACCCTGTATGTTGCAGTCGTTCAGGTGCTTATCTAATAGTTTCTTGAATCTATCGATGCCCCCCACTGAGACCACTGCCTGTGGAAGGTAATTCCACATCCTTGCCGCTCTTACAGTAAAGAACCCTCTATGTAGTTTAAGGGTAAACCTCTTTTCCTCTAATTTTAATAAGTGGCCATGAATCTTGTTAAACTCCCTTTATCCCTATTGTGGGATCACCAATATGGTGTTTGTATATTGAAATCATATCCCCTCTCAAGCGTCTCTTCTTCAGAGAGAACAAGTTCAGTGCTTGCAACCTTTCCTTATAACTAATATCCTCCAGACCCTTTATTAGCTTTATTGACCTTCTTTGTACTTGCTTCATTTCCAGTACATCCTTCCTGAGGACTTTTGCCCAGAACTGGACAGCATACTCCAGGTGCGGCCGGACCAGAGTCTTGTAGAGCGGGAGAATTATCGTTTTATC